>JPSZ01000001.1:242560-1442560 GCA_002161795.1 Curvularia sp. IFB-Z10
AACTGTATTTTATCTATGCCTAGACGATATAATAAGGTAGTGGAAGCTAAGGCCTAGTATACTAAGTATTAGTAAGCAGCTACTAGATATAATATCAAGACATCGTTTAAAAGCTATTTATTATTTAATTATTAATCTAGTTAGATAATATATACTAATAACCTAGGATAATATACTTATAATATATATCTACTAATCTAGTACCTAAAAACTCATAATATACAAGCTAATAGGCTAAAAGTAATAGCGTTAAGCTAAGCTTTTCAGAATACCTAGGTTTAGTAAGCTATTATTATTCAGGGTTGCTGACTAATCATCACATGACGTCACCTAGCTAATCTCTAGCTTCTCGGCTTTAAAATGAGCTAACTCTTATTAGTCTAGCTCTCTTATACGCTAAGTTATACTAGTTTAAAAACTAGAACTTTTTGCACTACTCTTTTTTTCTGTCACCCTACTGTAGTATACTATTTTAAGTAGTTTTACTATTTTATCTTTAGTAAAATATCTAGCCTTAGTAGAATATTATATTATATAATCTTTACTTTATAGAGATTATTATATTCTACTATAATTCTAAGTAGTTTCTTAACTACTTAGAGTTATTATTAAAGAAAAAGATTCTTATATATATCACTTATAATATTATCCTTTTCTTTAAAGCTATTATTTTAATACTTTAGAGTATTATTTTACTATTCTACGCGTTATAGCTATAGTTATATAGAAAGTTAGCTATTACTAGTTTATTATATTTATCTATTTCTTTTAGCTTTCTTAACTATACTTAAAGCTCTTTTAACTTATTATATTTATACTTAAACTTTAACTTTAGAGTATTATACTTATACTAATTATATAAAAGAGTAAGGTTTAAAGATATCTTTTTCTTATAAGTATTATAAAAACAAAGATTTTTAGTATTTTATAAATATAATAACTAACGTATATGGCAAGCGAGCGGCGCAGGCAAGCGAGCGGCGCACCCCACCAACTCTTTACACCTCTGCAAGCGTATAGCTCCACCACATTATAATAAAATAGATATATATTTATATAGTAGATTAAGTAGTATCTACACTATCCTTTTTACACGTGCGTGAGTTATGGCCAGCCTCTTTGCACCTGCTGCAGCGCGTCAGAGCCCGGCGGCTAGGACCTGATCGCTCTCCTTCTTGACGCTCTTCATGAGCAATCTGCTGATTAGCCTCACGCTGAGCGAGTAGATCCTCTCCAGCTCCCTTTGTTAGTACTCCTTGCTTCTGTATCCGCTTTTTTTTGCGCTGCCTACGCTTTGTTGCTGCCTCATTAGCCCTCTCAAGGCTGGCAATCCGATCGCGCATTAGCTCAGCAGAGAGCATCATTACCTCTGCCCCCTTCTTGAGCTGGTTAATTGCCGTAATAATTGAAGCTGGCGACGACCCTTGATGCCGCTGAACGCGATCACGTATTAACGTTGATTGAGCTTCAAGCTCGCGTACGTTACTTGGTGTACGAGCCTGCCAGAGAGCCTCTGCTAGAATAGCTGGTGGAGTAGGCGTACGCAGCTGTACATCAAGCTTTGATAGAACAGCGTCTGGCTGGAGAGGAACAAGGCCTGCGCCGCGGAAGGCAGAGCAGATATTGGCTGGGGTAAACGATCGATCAAAAGCTGCCTTGAACGCTGGCAGAAACTCGAGCTTGGTGATGTGGTTGATGTGATTGCGTATCAGGCTCTCCACCTCACGGCTGTACGCGCGTTTTAGTGGCGAGAAGCAGCCAACGTCAAGAGGCTGAAGTAGGTGAGACGAGTGAGGCGGCATACAGAGCGTGTAGATATTGTTCTCCTTGCAGAGCTCTTGAAACTCAAGTGACTGGTGGCTCTCATGGCCGTCAAGGACAAGCAGGCGACGTGCTCCAACTACCTTGTTCTCTGTGTGCTTGACAAAGTGCTTTAGCCACTCAACACCTAGCTCGTTAGTCGTCCAGCCGTTGTCGCTGACTGCGATCGCCCAGTCGCGTGGGATCTCTGCTTCCTCGTACCAGGCAGAGAGGTGGTACTTGCCAGCAAAGACGAGGAACGGCGGAACTGACCAGCCAGCTGCGTTGATCGCGGCGATAAACGTCACCCACTCACGATTGCCTGGCTGAACTGCCTTTGGCCTGCCTCTTCTCTCTGACGCTGTAACGACAAGCTGAGTAGTAATCTTGCCCATTAAGAAGCCAGCTTCGTCAAAGTTGTAGACGTCCTCGTCACAGATGCCGTACTTGGCCTTTGTCTGCTCTATAAGCTCAAACCAGCTCTTAATTAAGACTGTATCTTCACATAGAGCTCTCTGCCCATCGTATGTCCGATTAAAACGCGTCGTAAGACTGTCTGTACGCTTGACAAAGTTGGCTGGCCACTTCTGCCCAACCTGTCCAGCGCCGCGCGCAGCTAGCAGCTTATCAGCCATATCGCGCACAGCTGCGTAGGTAGGCGGAAATCCACGTAGATCTAGATCAAGTATATGATCAACTATCACCTCCTCTTCTAGCTTAGTGAGTTTCTTTGAGTTGGGCTGGCAATCGCGTCGGGCAGGCTTGCCAGCGCGTCGGCGGCGGAGCGTTGTTTCGGCTACATTGTAGACTGTAGCAGCATGGCGATTTGCTTGAATCTGTTTATTTTTAAGAGATTGGATAGCAAGTTGAATGTCTGATTCATTTGAAGCCATTTGAGTATGGTGGTATTGAGTAATTAGATATTTAGTTCAAGGAGGTGCACAAGTTTGGTGGGGTGCGCCGCTCGCTTGCCTGCGCCGCTCGCTTGCCATATACGTTAGTTATTATATAAATTATATTTTTATAAAAGCTAAGTATAGTTTATTTATATTTAAGAAAGAGTATAAGAAAGTTTATACTAAAAAGTACGTAAAGTATTTAGAGGTTACTTATACTAAAAAATATTAAGCTTAGGTAGCTACTAAAACTACTTAGTTATATTAAGAGCTTCTAAAAGTTAAAGTACTAGAGCGTTCTTATATAAATAGAGATTATACTATCTTAAGTCTTTAAAATTATATAAAAGAGTAGGCTAAAAAGAATTTAGCTTCTAGTAGTATAGGCCTCTCTATTATTAAACTACTACTATCTTGACTATTAGCTAATCTAGGCTAGTTATAAGTAAACTCTTTTTATTCTTTTTTTAATTACTTTTTCTTTTTAAGAAACTAATTTTTTTTTCTCTAAGTATATTTTATAATACTTACGTATTAGTAATTTATATTTTATTAGATTTTCTTTTAGTTTCTAAGTATTTTAGCTATTTAGCTATTTTTACTACTTAACTAAGTATTTTTACTAATATTTAAACTTTTATAAGTCCTTAATTTCTTTAATTATATACTTATTATTTTTAAGTTCTATATTTTTATTGGTTTAGCGTTTACTAGTACTATTAGAGAATAAGCTACTTAGCTGTTCTCGCTATCAGGATTCTGTGATCGATCTGATCGATCTGATCAATCACTAGGAGCTACTCTGATACAGAGCTATCTATCTAATACAAGATATATTATAATCTGCATATTGCCACGTAAGCTACTATAGTAGAAGCTACTAGAAGGCTGCTACTAGAGAAATATAAATAGCTGTAGATCTAGTAGATAGCACTGTAGAGGTAGAGGTCAGAGGTAATAGATCAGAGAAGAACGGTCACGCGAATCTAATCAAGACTAGTCAATCAATTCTCTCCTCTCCCCTAGCACATATCTTCTTTCTCTCTTTCTAGAACCTTCCTACCTGCCTCTAAGTCTATAGTAGAACAAGTAGCAACGTCTACCTCTGAGTCTGCTGTAGGACAAGCAGCCTCTCTTCCACACATTTCAACATTTAGGTCTCTTACTTTAGTTAATATTATTAAGGTATATAGGTTTAGTACTATACTTAGTATAGGCTTTTAGAGTTCTAAGTATATAGGCTTACTATCTTCCTATATTAGGGTATAAACGTTAGTTATTCTATTATCTAAGTAAATATTTATATTTTCTTAAGTATATATTTCTTAAATAAATAGTTATTCTTCTGATGTAAGTCTGTATAACTTATTATCTAGCCTAATAGCTTTTTCTTATAATTTTAAAAGGTTAGTAACGTTAACTTTAGTTCTTATAAGTTCTCTATTTATAAATAGTTTAAGACCTTATTAGTATATACGCATAAGAGTATTATTATCTTATTTAATTCTAGTTAAGTATTATTAAAATAGGGTAATTTAGTCTATAGCTAACTTAGTTTATTTTAAAGTCTAGATCTTCTATTTTATAATAACTAATATAGAAATATGTGAAAGCAGAGGCTGCTTGTCCTACAACAGACTTAGAGGTAGACGTTGCTACTTGTTCTACTATAGACTCAGAGGCAGGTAGGAAGGTTCTAGAAAGAGAGAAAGAAGATATGTGCTAGGGGAGAGGAGAGAATTGAATTGACTAGACTGGATCAGATTCGCGTGACCGTTCTTCTCTGATCTTCTTCACTCTGTGCTCTATGCTCTGACCTCTAACCTCTACAGTGCTATCTACTAGATCTATCGCTATTTATCCTTCTCTAGTAGTAGCCTTCTAGTAGCTTCTGCTATAGTAGCTGACGTGGCGTATTGTCGATCGTAATATATCTTACGTTAGCTAGATAGAGATCTGTCTCAGAGTAGCTCCTGGTGATCAATCAGATCGATCAGATCGATCACAGAGTCCAGGTGTGATCCTAAGCACCTGAATCCTGATAAGAATCCTGATTGAAAAGATCAGAGAAGAACGGTCACGCGAATCTGATCTAGTCTAGTCAATTCAATTCTCTCCTCTCCCCTAGCACATATATTTTCTCTCTTTTCTAGAACCTTCCTATCTGCCTCTGAGTCTATAGTGGAACAAGTAGCAACGTCTACCTCTGAGTCTGCTATAGGACAAGCAGCCTCTACTTCCACATTCCAACAGGTTATAAGCCCGGAGGATTTTGACACTGATAGCTAGAGAACAGCTAAGTAGCTTATTCTCTAACAACTAATTCTTTAAAGAGTAAGAAGTTCTATTATATCTTAATCTTAAATATATCTTAATTCTTAACTAAATTAGTATTCTTAGAATTTTTAATAGAGTTATCTATATAATATTAGATAATAAAGTTAGCCTATTTCTCTACGTCGCCTTATAGGTAGGTAGTAGCTAAGATAACCTTATTATTATCTTTAATTTTATCTCTAGCTAAGTAAAAGTAATAGTTAATCTAGAGGAGCTAAGCTTTAAGCTTACTATAATTACTATAGTAAAAGTTAAGTTTATTAGCGTAAATTATAGTGCCTTTAGTCTAGAGAATATCTAAAGTATCTACTATAATATTACTTATTATAAGAGTATTTAAAGTATTAAGAGTATAAGATCTTAAGTAAAAGTAATATAAGACTTCTAGTATTGTAAACTTTAAATAGTTAGTTTTTATAAATAAGATAATAGTATAGTAAGTATACTTCTTTATATAATCTATTATAACTTATAACTTAAGTTAAATATAATAAACTATAAGGGCTTATTACCTATAACTATATACTTATAGTATTCTATATTATTTTATAATATTTTATAATATTCTACGCGTAGAATATTATAGTATATATAGTATACTATAGAATATACGTAACTTGTTCTATAGTAGCGTTCTACTAAGCCCTATAAAACACACGTTATTAGCTAGTATATAGTAGCCTATATTAAGGTCTTAGGGAATTAGGGTGTTTAGGTTTCCTTTCTTATCTTATCTCGTCCCCTCGCCTTCTAAGGTTCGTAATAGTTAAGAGTAGACTCTTACAATGTCGATCCGTGGTATAACATCCAAGACTTTACTCTTGAGTGATTTCCCTACTACTATCTAGAAGCTCATTCAGGCTTAGCAGCTCGACAGCCTATTTAGGACTATCGATCATGCTGTTCAAAAACCACTCCCAATTGTTCCACAAAAGCGAGCTCGCAACTATTCACTGTGGGAAACTCGCAACATGAAGAGGGCTTGTATATAGTAATGATGCAGTACAGTACTATTTAATTTAGATTGCAAGAATCAACATCGTAGAGCATCGCCTTTCCTGTTTCCTCTTCGGCATCTGAAGAAAGAAAAAGAAAATAAAATCGCCTGGGTTGATTGACACAGGATACATGTGCTTGGTGGCGACGAAACGTTCAATGAGCCACCAAAAAATAAAGCTCTCCAGCGGGGAATTGAACCCCGGTCTCCCGCGGTTTGTCAATTGCTTGACAAGCGGAAATACTGACCACTATACTACTGAAGATTCTGACTAAGCAGGTTTGCTTGCTGCACCAGCTGATGTGAATCAGCTGATGTGGTTGTTCGATGGAAGAATGTAGTAAATTTGCAATTATATATGAGGTTTAAAACACCGACCAAGGTGTAAATGGAGCAGTTGTCTGGTTGTGCAGAAGATTTTTCTTGGTGCCGGTCAGTCCCCACGTGTGGAACCTAGAGGATGTGGGCGGCGGCTACTTGTTCACGGCCAGCTCGGGCCCCACCCACCGGTTGCTGACAGTGACTTAGCGATCACCAGCGGAGATTGCAATAATAGCAACTCTTGATGGACGTGCTCAGACCAGTCTAGGGTGCCAACTTGGCAATAGTACAAAAGTCGGCGGGAGGCTGCGTCTGAACAGCCACTTGGTATGGCAACGGGCCAAGTGCAAGGGGCCAATCATTTTGCTTGGTATGCTAGCACGCCGTACAGAGCTTCTCTGCGCGTGCGTGGCAGTGACGAGTTGGCGAGTTGGGCACGAGAAGCAGACGTCATATCTTAGGGCGGCAGTAGTGTGTACCGCAAAAGATAGCATTCCAGCAAGCTGTCAGCGGTGCAATGAGCAAGCCAAGCACGTAAGCCACACAGAGACGGGCTGCGGCACAGTCAAGTGGACTCGAGAAAAAAGGCTTGGCTGGGAGGGGGGATGGGGAACCTGGAGTTGGCCTAGGCCGACGCGCGGAAGGGCGAACAAAGAGATGGTGGTTGCTCTCCGCGACACGCACAGGAAGGGTTTGACTTTGGCGTCTATAGAGTCCTCGGGCGTTCAGCATGCATGGGGCGATGATGACGGCCAGTGGCTGAGCGTGTATGCAGGCGTCGTCGTCCGCCTCAGCAGAGTACCGGCACGCTGGTGCCTTCTTCCTCGACCGCCTGTTCAACCTTGTGTCTTTGGTCATTCTTCCATTCTTCCACTCTCCCATTTCGTGCTTTGATTACAAACTCTAACTCACAACACATACTCTCTCTCCCGTCGCTCGCTGCTAGTCTTGTTCGTGACCCGCCCGCCGTGTGGAAACCATTGCGCCGTGCACCTCGGCTGCATCTGCAGCTCGGCGGACCGAAGCGACGTGCGCTGCGCGCCAGGCTGAATTCAAGAGAGGGAAGCCAGGTGTAGGCATTCGAGCTTGACGGCAGGTGTATCGCTCAAAGGCATTTGCCCCAGTCACTCGTTTGTCCGCGTCGTCCTATCCTGCATGAGCATCTTGTCCCCGTCGCTGCCCGCTTCCCACCGCTCAAGGCGCAAATCACCGGTGCAATGCGCTCAGCCAACGACAGCTATGTCACCATCCACAGCTATGACCAAGAGGAGAAAGAGAGCACGCCGTGGTACTGGCGCCTGATTGCCTTAGCAGCGTCATGGATGATACTGGGAGGGTGCGTACTGTAGTCTCGCTCAGCCATGGTACGGTAAACTAACAACATGCTCGCAGCTATCTTATACTGCCTGGACTATACGCAAAAGACGCCCAACTACGTTTCGCCGAGGCCGTTCTCTCCGTATTCGTCGTCGCGCTGCTGACTGCCGGCTACTCCTTCACTGCGCTTCTCTGCTTCGCCTGTCGCAACAAGCGCTTCCAGGCCGAAGGCGTCTTCCTGTACGAAACCCACAAACGCTTCCACAACAACAGCAACAAGCGCAATGCTAACACGGTATTATACAGACCCGCACTCACCTCGTCAGCCCTCGGCCTCATATCCATAGCCTACAACTTCCTGTCCTCGCATGCATACCAGTGGGGCACCGCTGCCACAACCGGCACCGTCCTGAGCGCCGCCGCAACTTTGACCTACACGGTCCTCTGCATCCACACATTCCGCCGCCTCAACAAGCCCGTGCCACAACAGCCCGACACCCGCGCCAACGCATGGTCAGAGCAGTCCTACTACAGCAACTTTGTCACAAACATGTATCCCACTGCCGTGCACCCGCCTTCGCAGCCCCCACCCGTCGTATACACCGAAGACGACCGCGTCAACCAGCAAATGGCGCTTCTCCTGCACAAATCCGACTCGCGACCCAGCCCGGACGCCAACAGCACGTTTAGGATCGATCTGCCCGAAGACCCGGACCAGCAAGAAAGAGAAGCACATAGTCAAGAGCTGGTTGGCTCACCAGCCCAGGCACATGCCGAGTGGAATCGCGAAAGGGCCAACAGCAGGCCCAACAGCCTCGGAGAACAGCACGCCTGGATGCAGTGGCAGGATCGAGGCAGAAGTGCGAATCGTGCCGAGAGTACCCGTGGGCAGAGCAGTCACTCGAGGAATTTAAGTCGTGAAGAGAGGAGACGAGAGATTGAACTCGGCGAGATACGAACATGATACATTCCTCTGCCTTTTCTGTTTTGTTTCGTACTTTCACTCTGTTTGGGCTAGCGCTGGTGTTTTATGGAAACGGTGCCAGAAGGTAGGGCCTTTCTTTTTTTTGTTTTCCACTGTTAACACCTCTTGCATAGTACATGACTGAGTTGCATTTGGGGCTTTTCTTTTTCCGGTTCCAGGCCGTGTTGCATGATTTGTTGTTGTCTTTTTGCACTTTTCAGGTGGGTGAAATATGTATTTGTATCTCGTTGCTTTTTTTCTGGCGCTTCACATCATCGTCACACCTTGACTACGGGCAGCAATAAATACAAGATAAAAAGTTCATCCCGTCAATTTTGGATTCCATATGGTAGCTTCTGCTGCGTTTCAGAGCTTGATAGCAAACTGCTTCAAATACTCGTACGTCTCCACGTTCGCCGCAACCGTATCCCGAATCATCTTTGCGCCCTCCTCGCCGAACTTCTCCTTCCATTCGGCAAACATCTGCTCATCGCACTTGGGTACTTTTTTCTGAATTTGCTTGTTAGCCACCGAAATCCAGCATTTCCTATTCCTGCCCAGAAAAAAAAGCCAAGAAACATGAAGGGGATAAAACTTACATGCGTCCTCGCCCTCAGGCGATCGCTATCCAGCGCATCTTCATGAAAGCCCTTCCACTTCTCAAACGCCTCCTTGGCAACACTCTGATCCTTTTCCGAGTCCCACTGCAGCATGCCCGGATCCCACTCGATACCCGTCGATTTGCAAAACGCCTCTACCATCTCACTCGGCTTGTCCAGCAAATCGTCGGCATCAATGACGCAGATTTCGACGCCGCCCGTATGTCCATTGGTCTGGTCATTATGGTCCATGCCCTTTTCACCCGCAAATTTCGGCCCAATCTGGCCTTCTGCGCGCAAAAAGTCAAACAGGCGCCGCAACTCGTCGTAGCCTGCCTCGTCGGGCCGGAAGTTGTAGAAGCCCGTCATGGCGTCTAGCGGTGGTATAGTGCATCGGTAGTACGATGGGATGCTGTATTTTGGGTGGCGGATCAAAAAGGTGAAGTGGTACGTGGCAAGAAGGTCTTTGGGAATCACGGTCGGGTTTCCCGGCTCGCCTTGGGTGTCGTACGGATAGGCGGGCTTCGAGAGATCCGAGCGCGTGGGGACAGGTGAGAGTTCCGTCGTGTTTGTCCCTACACCGCGGCGGTAGTTGGACAGAGACGGTGCAATGGTGGCGGGTTTGCCAGACGGTGGGATCCAGTATTGGGCCATGTCTTTTATGAACACCCGTTTTCCCTAGGCCAAGGTGAGCATGAGATTTTGCCAATGACACACGTGGTGCTGGGCTTGAGAAAGTTCGTGTTTTGCGAAGATGCCAAAGTTGATGTGAATCTTGGATGCAGCGTCTTTGTGCAAATTTTTTTGCATGACAGTGGCGCGGGAAGAAGCGGACTGCCATCTTCAATACACGAAAAGGTAAAAGATTGTCTGCATTCCGGCCGGTACGGTACTGGCAGATTCAATGGGCCGAGAAACAGAGAATATAGCCTTGGGCGTGCCAATTGATGGAAAACGTTGGGGAGGTGAAGAGCTTGAAAAACATGGAAACACGCAAAAGTAAGGCGGGAACCAGATGGTGATGACAACACATTGAATTAGAGGAGGGAGAATCCGGACAGGAGATATAATGAAAAGAATGACAGCAATGCAGCAAGAAAACAAAAGGAAGTATTAGCAAACGAACCTCCGAATTCTCCTTCGCAATGCGGTCAAATATGGTTCTATAAGTGCTCTGTTCGTAACCGCTCTCTTTCCTAGCTTTTGGATCGTTCTCATAGCGCTCAGCAAGGCGTTCGGGCCCAAAATAGTAGGCGTCACCAAACGGCTCGTGAACGCATTGGAGTGTGTCGTGGCGTGTCATAAAGACCTAGGTAACAGTAAGAAGCCTGTTGCATGGAGGGGAAGGCGAAGAGCGGTGGCAGGCATACCCGCTCAAAGGCCGTCGAGCATGCTCGCGGATGAGTCGCCACGAAGATGGGTTTGCTCGTCATAATGGGCGAACTGTAGACTGTGTGTAGGATCTGTATTCCAAGTATCCTACGAGACGTAAAGCAAATGCTGGGCAAAGCTCGTGAAGGGTGGTGATGGCGAAGAGAAAAGTCGAGATTTATTCCAATCTAGACAGCGCACACCTAGCCTCTGCTTGGGAGGGAAAATAAGAGGGGCACTAGCAGACTCTTATACAGCAGGCACAAATACCAGGAGATTGCCGATCGCTGATGGTACGTATGCCGAAACCCACAATTGCTGTTGAGCACAGAATCCCTACCAGCGACACGGCATAACAGGTACTAGTGGCCCTGAAAATTCCGACCAACGTACGCCATGCTGCGGCTGGGATCGCAGGTCAGCCAGCGGTGGCATGAGATATATGCAGGCAGAGCGGCTGCCCTGATCTAGGCGCCACAGGGGAATGACTTGGTTAGTGTACAATGCCATATGAAAAGGTGATTTGGAGAGATGCAAAGTGTGATGTCACAGTGGGCTGCGAACAGGAAAGATGGCGCTTTCTTGGTGGGGTGAATAGCTGTGCCCCTCACTAGAGCAGCACTAGCAGGGCCAAGGCCGACGAGCCGACGGCCCCCCCAGTAACTGCACCAGACCTCGTCCCTTTTGACCATCGTTCGCGCTGCATGTTGCTGTTTCGTTGGATAGGCACTGTGATCCGTTTGCTGGACGGCTCGCTGTGCTTTGCTGCTAACGCCACTAGAAAGCACGACATATCGTGGCTGCATGTCGCGATTGCGCTGTGGCTAATCCGAATAAATCGCTCTGGAGACCCCACACACGTGTGCTTGTCTTGGTCAGTTTCGTATAACAGGGCACGATACCTCTTTGACTCATGTGCGCAGTGGTTTCCCTGACATACTTGGGCTTATCGTCTTTGCTAGCCGGACGATCTGATGATCGCCTGGATAGATATCGAGAATCACCCAGCAGCCAACCAAATTGCTATTTAGAGTTTCGCCTTGCCCGTCCGTTAAGCAACTTAATCGTAGCCACAACCGTGAGCTGTACGAAACTTGCCCATGTGGCATCGCTACCAAGGTTCCCTTATATGTGGTTCTATTTCAATATGCTTGTGGCGTCGACGGGTCAAATTTGTAGCCTCTATGAGATGCACTTTCAAGAAGCCATCAAACCACGCATCCATAGTTAGAATAATGCCCGCGCTGATCATCAGACACCTTGTGACACAGCGGCTTTCCAGGTCAGGAACATGATATCAATGATAGCTTCAAGACCTACAGGGTTCGCAAAGAAAAGTCAACAGACAAGCTTAAGATAGAAGGGAGCTTCCGACCTCCCGGTGCCGAATAAGCTGATAGATCGCCAACATCTCTGCGAGCGTCCCAGGTCCCTTATCAATTCTTTTGGAACGAGTTTCGACCCATGATATACTGCCTTTGTCTTTGAAGAGCTACAAAAGTTAAATGAGTGAGCTATTCGAGAGGCATTAACTGTCTTAGTGGATGAACACTACACATGTTGGGACCCTTATCACACGCACAATTGCTAGAAACTTAAGGGAAAACAAGATTGATGAGGAGAAAAGAGAAATTGATGTAGTGCATGCTAACGGTTCTCTAATACATAATATTTCTAGTGTCGAATTGATTTATGTTAGATTGATTGAGAACCAGACCAACCGCAGCCATCCGATTTATAACTTCATTCTCCGATATTTGGGTTATCAGTAACACCCAAGAAAATATATCTCTTGTTTGCTGGACGTGATCCTACACCTAGCGACCATGGCCATTACCACCCCAGTTATCCTAATTGATGCAAGGTGTACCTTTCGGCTGGCACGTAAAATTATTAGCTCCGCATAAGATGGCTGCTCAGAATATTAGCAAAATGCTTGATACTGTCAAAGTACTGTGGAGAATCTATACCCTGGCAGTCTCCAGAACAGCATTCGGTAAGGCCTTCCGGAAGTGTGCATTTAACTGTGGCTTTCTTAGCAAGTTGATATATCTCGGAACGAGTATATACTCACGTCCGTTCAAGATGCATGCGCGCTCCTGAAGCTCCGCAGGGATAGTAGCAGCTGATGCAACGCTGACGATAGTGGCGATGACTGTAATGAATTTCATGGTGGAGGTTGGGGGTTTCAAGTGTATGTTTGGTAAACGATGAGATGATGGATATGGATGTGTACCGGAGAGACCAGTATTTATATCCTGGATCACCAGCCAACGTCTTTCATCTTGGACTAGAATACTGTGCTATTCCGGCATAATCAGCTCCACAGGCATAATCAGCTCCACGGTCATGATCAGCTCTGCCTCCATAATCAGGACTAACAGAATAGTCCAAGCCAGGCATGCCAAACACTAAGTAAGCACTACAGAACATTCTATCGTACGTTGAGCCATAGCCATGTGTCGTGTCGTGTCGGAGGATATACGATGCTCAAGCTGCGACAGCACGTGGCTCAATGGATGCAGGAAAAGGACCGCTGCAATCTAGGTCTTCAGGATGAGGCCCATCCTATGGCCTTACACGTTCTGGCTACCTGTATTCAGGTACCTGAGTTGTGTTGCTGGCGAGCCAAGAAGCTAGTGTCCCCAATATTGAATCCTGTATCGAGTGGTGACTCTTTTAACCGCGCTTAGTAACACTGAATTGCTGTCGGCGTTTGACAATATGGCCTGATTATCAGCTCTCAGCCATATTAATACGGGATTTCACCATCTAAGCGTATACAATTGTGACCTCGTTAAGACATAGCTTGGATACTTGTCAATACCAAAATGCAGGAGGACCAACCCCGTAGTATGACCGTACGCGTACGTACTTTCCACATAGTGTAGTTATACGAAAGTAGCATTGTCGGTTCCGTTTTTTTGTCCGTAGGACGCTAAAAAAGATACAGGCTTGGTGTGATGTAACGACAAAAAAGGTCAACAGATGAAGTTAGAAATGACGCTGTATGGATCTTCACAGGGTGCTAAAAATCGATCTATATGCGTTCCCTCGTCTGTCCCCTTAGTGTGACAACCTTCTGCAGCGGCGTGTGCTGCAGTAAAAATTCTAGTTTCGACATTTTGACAAGCGCACAAATACGGGCTCCAGCAAGGACCTCGGTCGAAGTGGCCATTTTGGCTTAGATGTTCACGAATCTCGAACGCTGGTTTACCAGCCAAGGGCCTAGAATATTAGGATTCGGTCTGAGCCAGGCTCGATTCGAGAGCGGGCTAGAGAGCTAGGTCAGAGCGCTACTTGTATCAATCACCGAAGTCGAGTCGACAAACAACAAGGTAGGATAAGTGGCACGTCCTTCGGCGTTACTTTCCTTGCGCAACTTGGCGTCAAGACCGGTACTGCGGGACGACATTGTCAATTCTTGGACCCTCAAGGCTTCTACATAAACTTTTCAATGTTGTCACAGGCAAAGAAATCAAGGTTAGGATCTTACGTGTATGTATGGTGAAGCAGATCGCATAATGAATATGTGATTGTAGTATGGGGCTAAGCAGAGATCTTACGCTTTGAGCACATGCTTGATGGTGCTTCGTTGCTCTTGCCGGTTTCCGACAATCCGGAACTACCGGATACTGGTAAACGGTGCGGAAGCACACTTCCTTGCCTTCGTATTCCATCTATCAATGCAGTCTTCCCCGTGCGCACGTGGCGGATTCACTACATCGGACGTCTCTTGGCTCTTTATGTGACTGCGCAGGATATCACACTGCGAGACCTAGCATTTCTTGTATTGCGTAGGATGCAAACAACAATGCTGCTACTTCGGCGATATGTCCAGTCTGGATCAATCCTCCAATTGCGCATATAGCTTGAAAAGCGACGGGCAAAAAAGACGAGAGCGGAAACGGTAAACCCGCACCGAAGCGGGGATACGAGTCTTCATCCACCTAAATGCTAGCCCACCACTGTCAAACCACAATCGTTGGCTTGGTGTTTACAGGTAAGTTTCTTCGATGCTTGACTATCAAGTAGTAACTTGCCAGCCGCACATGCAATTTTGGTCCCCCTATGTAGAGATAAACCAACGATAGGCTCATCGAAACCATTGCTTCATGAAATTGTTCATAGCTTAGTACCGTAATGCTCGCTAAAACAAGATTTTGGACGAATGCAAGAGGCAGACAGGCAGTACATGCGCCTCGATCACATCAGTCATGTTGGTATTATGTATTTTGTCTATATGTATTTTGCCTATCGTGTTCAGGGTGGGGCTTGTGGAGCATCATCCTCGGCAATGGTAGCCGCGTTCTTCGGCCTATTCTTGAGCTGAGTGTGTCCGTGACCTACATTCTGACTAGTTTTTGCCATCAGCTACCGGTATGTCTAGCTCTGCTGTGGTCATCTTTCTAACTGTGAGTGTACTGACCTTGGTTTACCTCTACATCAACAACAAGAGTCGCGATGCACGGGAGAAGCCGCTTCTCAAGCTGCCCCTCATCAGCGATCTTCACAGCTCCCCGATCGAGAAGCCAATGGTAAACTGGAGTGCATGGTCTGAACAAAATGGGCCGGTTACGGTTGCGAAGCTGTTTGGGATTGTACCTATCGTCGTTCTTAACTCGCATGAAGCCGTTACGGAGCTCTTCAGTCGCCGCAGCCAATGGTACAGTAATCGGCCAGCCTCTGTGAGCATGGAGATGATTACTGGGGCTAAGCCGGGGCGCTCTCGATTTACATTGATGCACGATTACGATGAACATCTCAAGCTGCATCATCGCGTTCTCTCGCCAAGTCTGGGTGCGCCTGCAGCAGACAAATACCATCCACTCATGGAACTTGAGGCCAAGCAGCTGCTTTTTGACATCAATACCGCCCTTAAAAACTCTGTTGATGGCTCCAAAATCACCACAAAGACACTATATCCACTGCTCGAACGGACTCAATCCAGCGTCATCTTAGCCCTTCATTATGGCCTTCGCGTCGCCAGATTCGAGGATCCGATACTCCACAAGGTTATGAACATCCAAGCAAAAGTCACCCACCTCGCCGCAAACCCCCAGCTCCCAGATCTCGTGCCGTTTTTGCGCCATCTACCCACTTTTATCTCACCGTGGCAGCAGTATGCTGACAAAGTTTACGCATCGCAAGTTGATCTCTATATGCGCCTCTTCAACCACGGTAGGGACGCTCTAGGTTGGAATGCTACAAAGCAAGCCATTGCGACCGCATCTAAACATGCTCCTGCAGACAACCCCGTGGCGGATCTTGACCTTGCTTTCACACTTGCAACGTCAATCCAAGGTGGCATGGAAACATCACCGCGCCAGATGCTCTGGCTGTTTGTTGCAGCTATACGAAATCGCGAATTTTTGACCCGTGCGCATCAAGTTTTGGACGAAGTCGTTGGTCGCAACCGACTCCCTAGATTTGCAGACCGTAACGGTCTCGCATATATTGACGCTGTCACACATGAGCTGTTTCGCTGGCGGCCTATATCTCCGGGGTCAATTCCGCGACGCGCCGATCGTGCGGATGAATATGCTGGCGTGAAAATCGCCAAAGGCGTCACAATCATGGCGAACGCATGGGCTATTGGACGCGACAAGAAAGTTTTTGATTCATCTCTCGGTGATACGGAAGACTTTGTGCCCGAGCGCTGGCTTCGTGATGGGAAAGTCCGTAGTGACCTCCCCCTCCCTGTGTTCGGTCAAGGCCGAAGGATTTGCCAGGGAAAGCGTGTCGCTACTGACGGAACGTTTTTAAACATCGCGCATTTACTTTGGGCATACGATGTGGAGGCCTGTGAGGGTGAAGAGGTGGATCCGTGGTCTATGGTAGTTGTCGGGTTCATGACTGAGCCAAAGCCTTTCAGATTCCGGCTAAAGCCTAGGGGTGAATGGGTACTCAATGTGGTAAGGGAAGAGTGGGAAAGAACTGAGAAAAATCTAGATGTGGTAATGGGCACAGCTGATGACGTCGAGCATGAGAGTTAGTTCACAACCTCATCTATATTGGAAACACTGCGAGAGCAAGCACGGGACAGCAATGTTTTGCTGTGGTGGTATGCGCAGACTAAGTCACGTGTCGTGATGTTTGCATGTACGCCACGACAAAAGACCAACAAAGCATTCTATGATTTTTCTCAACCCATTCTTTATAGCTGAGATATGAGGTAATAGCTTGTCTTTGAGACAGCTACCAGAAAGACTTGTCGTAGGGTTGTCCTGAGATCTTTGTCTCCCTCCAACCTATCACACGCAGCGTCTATCAATAGAATAATTTTTCATCACGGGGCTACACTAACGGTCTGCATTCGAACCAACTTCGAACACCGTAGTCGAATTATGTAATGCTACTTGCCGAAGAATCTGCTTTATCATGGAACTCTGAAGACCCTGTTCTCGGTTGCAGTTATGAAAGAAATTGCCAGCCATCACGTTCACATCGTTGACATATGCTTGTAAAAGATACAATTTTATAAACAACAACACCATCTGAAAGTATGTACAGTCTAACAAAACTACCCGACTAACACGGACTTCGTTGTCAAGTAGTCCTCTGCTAGTGGGCCACGTCCACCAATCCAGTCTCAACCCCCGGTAAGCTTCTCTGATCCATTGAAAACAGTTTTCAGTAGATGCCAAACCACCTCAAATCTTCAGTCTCGTGCACAGGGACCGTGTGGCCAACACCTGCCGCACTGACACCCACAAGCTTCGTGCCATCACCAAAGATCATCTGCGTGTATCCAGGCTGCGGGACGTTGGAAACGTTCTTTGTGTATGAAACACCAAGCAAGCCACTCCATTCCTTCAGTTGCTCGGCCAAGTTGGCGGGTTTGACGAGGCCGTCTGCGGTTCCATGGTAGGTCATCATGCGGGGATATTTGCCGGTGTAACCTGGGTACATGGCCTTGACTTGGGCGACCCACTCTTGCTGCGTCTTGATGACCTGGCCGTTTGCACAGCGCGGGTCGGATGTACTGGGGCTGGCACCCGGGCTGCCTGCTACACAGCCTGCTGCGACACCGGAGTAGCATGTTGCCGCAGAGAAGACATCTGGATAGGTGGCCATCATGACATTGGTCATCATGCATCCAGAGCTGCTACCAGTGACGAAGACCTTGGCAGGGTCGGCTGAGTACTTCTTGATAGTGTACTGAATCATGTTGTTCAGGCCTTGGTTGTCACCGCCCTTTTCATGAGAAAGACCCTTCGCAGTGTTGACTTCCCAGCAGTTGTTGTCTTTTTTGGTCGAAGGGAAGATGGTGATGAAACCTTTCTGCTCGGAGAGGCTGTTGTACTTTGTGATTTGTGCATATTGCTCGCCAGTGCCTCCGCAGGGGTGCAGCTACATGAGTTAGTTTTTTGAATGTATGTATCAATGACTACTGGGAACTCACTGCGAGGATGATGGCAGGTTTGGGGGCCAGTCTGCCGGGAACATATATGTTCATCTGAAGGTTCGTCGGGTTGGCCCCAAAGTCGTAAACACGAGTAAGGGCGCCATTTGCAGTTGCGCAGATGGCAGCGACAACGCTGAGGAGAGTGGTTGCAGAATGCATGTTGAAAGGAGGCGAGGTGTGAGTTCAACAATAGAGGTGTTGTACGGATCCTGTGCTCCTTTTATGTTCGCTGGCAATCGAATGATATCTTGGCAGGTGCTAGACGTAGTCAGGATCCAACTCCGTACCCACCTGTTGGTGGTGAACTCACCTTTCATCAAAACACTTTACGTAGGTTGCGCACGGATATGCAAATACTATCATACGACTTTACCCTCACAACCAGTAACTTAGCCACAAAAGAGTTTTTCCGAATACCTTGCTACCTCTGTGCCGCTGGGCACCCGCTGTCGCTCTCTAAGACTCTAGGTATTGCAATGGCCCAGAACAGCATCGATTTAATGATTTCGCTACAAGCGGAGTGATAACACAACCCCGGACCTCAGCTATTGTTTGAGCAAGTATGGCAAACAAATGTGCAGTGCAAATCCAATCGACGTCTAAAGAATAACAGAGAAGGTCTAGCGTTCTATCAGATGTCGGAATTCTTCCCGTTTCAGAGGATTCCTTGACCCAATCCCTGCCAATATGAACGGACCAACAGCCCCTTCAGTGAAACCTAATCAGGGTTTGAGGCCAAATCAAAACATGTCGTCTACCCACATGTTCATGTTTGACTGGTCTTACTAGTAACAGAGTATCGAGAATACCACCATTCACAGAACTAAGGACTAACCTTACAAAATCACGTAAGCATGTGTATTAGAGAAGAACCGCATTTCACAAGTACTATAAAAAAAACAGCATGAAGCTGCGCCTTGGCATGCAAGGGTCCTAAATAACGCCGCGCGTCAGGTTAATCAACCTACTACCGCGCTTTGTTTCCGAAACATCTCGAACAGGGAAGGTGATCCGCAGAACACGCACATCACTGACTCTGTTTGTAACAACGTCCCCGCATATACCCGCCATGTGGTTCCTACAGAGGGGAATACTCCCCAATGTAGCAAGTGGGCGTGCGTTGGTAAATTGTGCTTGTATGGGCTGCCGCAGAGGACCCTTCGGCACTTGCGCTCATGCGATTTTTCAAGGCGTGCATGACGTCGGTGTACGAGGATTTCGGACCCCTATCCAGACTGTACTTCGAGGTGAAAGAACAGCCGTGAGGAAATACAGCCTCGGCATATTAACCAACCGCTCGGTGCGAACCTGACGCAAGAGTAATCAGCTGCGCAGTACGAAAATGGCAGGAAAGTAATTAATTGCATGGTCCAAAGTAACCAGCAGATCGGTTTGTGGGGTAGCTTTACCGAGTGGGCCCGAGCTAGATGAAGTAAGAACTCTAACTTGCATGCGCTGCAATCATGGAAATGTTTGTTTGAGACGTACTACGAATTTTTAAATCGCAGAGTAGGAATCTTTGAATCATGCGACGTCATGGGTACTTGTGTACACCTACGCAATAAGTGAAACGGCTCTCACTACCACCTATGATACGTACAGATTGTTGTGAGGTATCAAGAAAAACCCAAAGAGTAGGGTAGATAGTCTGAGCGCACTTTGAATCCACGAGCTCAAATATGAAAAGTGCTATGTAAAACCCGTAAACCAGACGCAAACCTGTCTAACGTTTTACAAGCTACAGAGCTGCAGAGAAGGGCAGGTTACGAAAAGGGCTCTTAGCCATGCAGCTAAAAACTTGGCTTACAAACTAAGCATTTCTTCCATCTCAGATCTGTTTTAAGAACGCCAACACAACAACGATACACGAAATGACTAAAGCCACGCAGGCCTGGCATGATCCTATTCTCCGTACAATGGCGAACAACAGATTCTCTATTTGAAGGACAGAGACTCGAAATCCACCTCTTCTTGGCGACACCTGAACCGCACTTTGTTCTGGGGGTCAAGACTCATTCTTCCGGCAAACAACTGGAAGGGATCCATATTTGCTCCAGGCGCTGATTCCCAGTCATGTTTGAGTAGGAAGATGGCACATCGCGATCTTGATCTCGTTGGCAGCAAAGAAACGACCGGGACATGTGGTTGCTGTACTTATACGTACAAGTTCCAGGCAAAGGAGCGAGCGAATTGCCATTCTCACAACCGGATGATTCCAATGGTCTGTTGGACGTATGACACTACAAAGTGGGAGAAAATGCGCATGTCCTCAGTTCAGATGGCGCTCTGATCAGATCCAAGTTAATTTTAAGAAAGCAAAAAAAAGAAAAAAAAGAAACACACACATACACATTGCAAATATCCTCATTCTAAGGTTATCTTCGCAAAAAAAAAATAAAAAAAAAAAAGAAGAAAAACAGATAATCTATTTCGCGTGTTGTTGAAAAGACGGCCCCTCTCGTGAACAAAAAAGAAAACATCTTCTCAGTCGAAAACTCCTGCGCCTATTGATGCTTTGTATCTGCTTTGCCATGAACACGCGCCCGGCCTAGGAAAACCCCTTCGCACCAAACATACAAAAAAAGCTTCTTGACTCTTTCCAAGGCGGAAACCGAACAACCCCAACCTCAACGTCTCTCTCTCCCTCTCTCCATCCCTCTCTCCCTCTCTCCATCCCTCTCTCCCTCTCTCTCGCGATCCAGGATATACACACTTGCGTTGTAGAATATACAGCATGTACACTACGTTGCCGTGTTTGGGGAAAAAGAAAAAAAAGAAAGGGAGTTTCTACACAGCAGCATAACCCCCTCTACTTCCACTTCCCTGCACGGTATCCAGGACCTTTCTCGCAAAATCCTTAGCGATGTAGGGAATATCGCGGATTGTATCGATATGTAGAATGAGATCCCAGCCGCGAGCGCCGTAGCGAGTGTAGTTAAGCCAGGAGCCGAAAATGAGGTATGCAGCGATGGCGAGGAAGACACTTTATCAAGACATTGTTAGTTTTTTGCTTTTTGTTGTGTTCGAAAGGAAGGGGACTTGGAACAGGGTAGGAGAAAACGAAGGAGAGGATGCACATACATGATGAAGAACCAGCCAAAGAAGCCCCAGTGGGAACCGCCGTCCGGATTAGGTGCGTCTGCACAAGCGTATTTGGTGCGCCACTCCAACCTCAATGTGCGGATCTTCTTATCCTTGGCCTCCGTCTCCACCTCGTAACCACAGAAGCGCAGACTGGCGTCACTATCTTCGCACTTGCCCTTGGTATTTTCATCCCTTGTTTTCAGTTTGTCTTCCTTCTTGTCGTCGCCTTTGTCGCCTTTATCGCCTTTATCGTCGCCTTCCTTGTCATCCTTGTCTCCATCTTCGTGTGGACTGTTATCCATTTCATCGCCCTCGAGGCCTGACCTTTCCTTGTCACATACAAACTCGATAATAGCGCGCTGGTCCATGCCTTCCTTCTTGTCATCAAAGGGAAACCTGCCGCCGTTCAGAGTCGCTCTGACGCCCTCCCTCGCATCGGAGTTGCTCTTTGAATGGCCTAGATTCTCAAACTTGGCATCGATTTTCCGTCCGTTTTGCATTGCATAGGTTCCCGCAATATCGATGGGCGTGATGGTCGCGTTGTTGTCCTTGTTCAGGTCGAACATCTCTCGGATGGCACACACCCTTGCGCCGTGGTGGCACTCGGTATCGAGTGATCCACCCTTGTGCCATTTGAGGGGATGGCAGATGTCCAAGGTAAAGTTGTATTTGAACTTGAGCTCCTTTTCCAAATCAGACTCTTCCCAGTGCACTACGTGCGGACCGCCGAGCTCTTTAAAGTTGAAGTGTGCGCCATCAGCGAGGATGTCTTTGCAGTCGAACGCCCATGCTGCCTGGGGGAGGAACGATGTAAGCGCGAGAAGAGAGAGCAGTGAGGCGTGGGACCGTGATGGTGCCATGGTGGCTGTGGTGATGTGATGAAGGCGTGATGACTGATGGAGAAAGGGTGAGCGCGCCGAGTTTCGAGGGCCCGATACGGCGATACGGGGGTTACGGGGTCTAGGGCAGTTGCGAACTTGTCTGCGAAGGCTTTGTCGATGTTTCGGCCAACGAATGCGTCGAATCGTGAGCTTGTGAATAACTCAAAGTAGAAACCAGCAGCGCTAAAGTGCACTTTGCGTGAGGCAGCAGCGTCACAGTGTCGCGTTGTCGCGTGGACTACCGAGAGGCAAGTTGGCGCGGATGACGCTATTCAACGGCTGTTGCTTAGTCAGGTTGGGCGTGTTCTCTCCGCCTAACCCACTGAACGTCAACCATTACCTCTGCACCATCTTTGCGACAACGAGAACGACACAACGACAATGACAACCCCATCTGACCAAAGCGCCGATGCGCCGACCACATTATATGCTCTTCGGATCGCTCCGCGTCATGGTGTGGCTTTGCATGTGTTGGAAGCGCAGTCGGCACGAGACTTTATCATCCGGCATTGCGGATAGTGCCTTCTCGGCGTGGTATTGGCACAGCAAACTAGAGTAGCATTCCCCGGTCTACAGAGTCAAGAGCCACATCGTATTTGCTAGTATTGGTGGCTGCTAGTGCCGTTGCTTGAACCTGCGCGGAGCATTTCCGTGGCATACGCGCCGCTTGTACTAAAAATAGCCTGTCATGTGGAGATGGGCTAGAACTTTTCCTGTACATTTCTCTCAGAACTAACAAACCATTTTGCATAGGCTCGGCCTCACCTGGCCAAAGTCAAAGCATGTGCCCAAATCATGAAACACTTAGTAGCAACGAGGAAGCAGAAGCTTGCGAACAGTTGTATTCGATATATAAAGATACGAGAAAAGAGCGAATGTCCCTCCCTTGCAGAAGGCCCTTGTACCCCTTGTACCAAGCCCCATCCATATCAAAGGTGGCTAGTAGACCAATCAACGAGCTAGTGGCCTGATCGTGCAGGAGACACGGCATGGAAACAAGATGGTGAAGAAGAACGAGGAAAAATGAGCAAACGCCAGCTATGCATAGTCTAAACCCAAACAAGAAAATGACAATGTCCAGCGCATGATGCTAAGATAAAGGATTGTGATGACGTGGAAGAAAGTAACGACAGGAGGAACACCAGGAATGCATCAAACAGAGACCATGACGTGAAAGTGCCATGATGAAATGTCGCCAGGTGGAACAATACCGGAAAGTACCGAACATGGAAAGAAAAGGGTATTCTCTCGCGCCAGGAGATGCAGTCTATCCAATGCATCCAAATCCCGAGATATAGAAAATGTTTTCCGGAAACCTGGACAGGAAATGCGATTGATAAAGAGAGAAGATGATAACTGCGCCGTGGGCTGCCGATGCCTGCTGAATTTGACGAACCAAGAAAAGACACAACCGAGTCATGTGGCTACGAAACATATGATGTTGAATGTTTATTTGCTCTGGCCTCCTTGCTGCTGGCCTCCGCGGGGTTGGGCGGGCATCGGGTACGGGAAGGGAGCATATGGTAGCTGGTAGCCCTGGCCGGACCCAGCATTACTGCCAGCAGTAGAGGTAGCGGAAGGAGAAGAGGCGGAAGAAGACATTGCGGCTGTAGTGTCGTTGCGAGTTTCTCCGATAGGCTGAGAATGAGAGCGCTGTAGGCGTTCCGACGGTACTGGCGAGCGTTGTCTTCTAGGGGATTGCGGTGAAGAAGATATACCCCTCGATCTGCGATGTACAGCTGTGAAGTGGCTTTGACGTGGAGTAGACTCGGGCGAGGGAGTGTGCGGATTTGTGATAACAATCACTGGCGTAGAGACGGTATGTTCAGCGATAGGTTGAGGAGTTTCCGTAAAGTCTTGCGATATGGAAGAGCTGTTGAGCGAGCTAGTTCCGGACGTATCCTTGGTGGTGGAGGGCTTTGAGGAGTTTGATGCGCTTGAAGTCTCGGGATGGCAATCACTCATATATCAGAGGATTGCAAAGAGTGGATGTTTGTCAGACTTGAGAAAGTACTCTCAAGTGTATGCAATGTTTTGTTGAATGTTTTTGACCGAGAGCTTTGGTTGAGGGTGTGTAGATGTGGAGGAATGATTGGATGTTGCTGTTGCTGTTGTGGTTGGTGATGATGCCTCGAACTGAAGGTTGCCCAATTCTTATATTCTCGTCGAAGACCATACACGCCCCCAATTCCGATGGCATCGAAGTCCGATTTCAAGATCACTAAGGATCGGTAACAGAAAACTAGAAGCCAGAATAGAGAAGATGTCCTTAGGGCGGTCAACTATCGCATCATCCAAGGAAATGGTTCACCGCACGTAATTTGAGGTCAAAGCGTCTTTCTTTTCGAGACAGCAAGGTTCAGGTTTGGACTCCGTTGCTGCAAGTATTGTCTAGGATCGTGAGCCGGGACCCGTTAAGCTGGAGACGGTCACACTTGCAGCGGCGCCGGTGAATGGGGTTGGAGCGTGTGCAGATGCCGTTTTTAGATATGTGGCGTCCGAGCCACGCTCTTCTCCAAGTATTCGGAATGCACGGTCGGCAGAGTGCAGTAGGATGCTGTAGGGCTGTGGGTGTGTCAGATGCTTATTTCGAGCCGCTTGCACAAGACCGGGTGTATGCCTCGAGGGTTGCAGACCAGTCCACAGGGTACGTCAGTCCAACCTTGTCTGAATGATGATGGATATCGGCAATAGCGCCGATTGCTGGGATACTTCATCAGTGCAAGGTGCTGCCACACGCAGTAGATGTATGTAGCGAGGTTTGGTTCTGGTGTCTTCTCGTACGCAGCAGCCCTTTGCGGAAGGCTGCTTTGTCGTCTCTCTGATAAGCATGTCAAATAGCCAGGCACAGTGGGCAGCCTGTCCAAGACTAAGTGTGCAAAGAAAACGTGACTAAAAGTCGATGTGTGACTTTGTCATGGCAGCTATGGCGCGCGTAGCGTCTGGTGAAGGCTAAAGTCGGTATGGCGGATGAAGCCATTTGGGTACGTAAGCGACAGTCTTTTTGGCGCAATTGACTTTCCATTGGTCCACCGAGGGCCGGTCCATTGTATTTCGTACCGGCGTAGATGGAGTCGAACGCACGGGCGAATAAGAAGAGTAGAAGGTTTAAATGGTCGCTAATATTAGCTGTGTTAACACGAGGTGTAGGTAGTTGCCGGATCAGGGGGGTTAGTCAGCTGGCGCTGAAATTCCGCCGCCCAAGCCAACTGCACGCTGTCATGCGGGACTTTGCGACCCGATCTGCTAGCCATGAAGTCATCGCTTCCCCATGCAAAGACGGGTGCACAGCTCGTGAGATCAACTAAGGCTTGATGATGATGCTGTCGGAGAGTTTGTCAGCAGTTGAGTTGCGCTCGCTTGCTAATCAGGTAGTAATGAACGAAAGACCAGGGATGACGCCTCGCCAACTACCTTTCCTTCTAGAAGTTTGCCCAAAACGGAGGCTGGCGGTGCAGTCTGACGAAAAGAGAGCGGCCACTTGCAAAACGGAAGTAAACCCTGCTGGGGCCTTTGCGCAGGGCGGAACCCGGCTAGCTAAGACAGATCCACGCCCAATGCGCATTGTGAAAAGCCAACGTTTTCCCCATGGCAGTCTGCATCTAATCGTGATCTCGTGGACCCAGGGAATCTGGGCGCGGCAGATAGCGTCGCGGAGATGCACATGGGTCCGATGGTCCGGGCCTTGGAAGAGCCCTTAATTAGCTTTTGTCCGAAATAAAACGTGTCAATTAACGGACCTTACTGGCCACAATTGTGCTTACACAACCTTGTCAAGCAACCATTTCAGCCTCCTCTTTGCATCCCTGGTGTGCTTCGGCTTACTAAAGATGCCCAACGGATTATCTGATCGCGTATACTTTAGCAAAACCCACAACAGGGACATGATAGTGGTTGATCGCCAATACATGGGCAATTCTAGGCAAATACGAAGGTCGAGAGATAGTCGCACCTACATAACCAGGCATTAAAGGAGGTTCGGACGACAAGCAGTTCTACCCCCACTTGTGTTTCTGTAGCTCGACAAGTTGAATAGCTTCAAACTCTCCATTTCCATCAGAATATTCAAGGTTCAGAATCATGGCCACGACTCATCGCGCTGCTCTTCTGAGTGGTCCTGGCAAGACTCTAGACATTGCAGATGCAGAGCACTTCCACGCCGGCCCAGGCGAAATCGTCATCCGAAACCATTCTATTGCACTGCAACCGCTCGATGCAAAGATGCTGATTGCAGGTTACGGGCCAGCTGCACACCTCGCATACCCGGCTGTTCTTGGTACCAGCGGCGCTGGCGTTGTTGAAGCCGTGGGCGAAGATGTGCAAGGGCTCGCCGTCGGTGACCGAGTAGTCTTCGATACCAAAGCGTACGTCAATATCAGCGACAACCGACGGACAGGTACATGGCAGCAGCTAGTTGTGTGCGACTCCAAGACTGTAGCAAAGGTGTGTGTGTTGTCGGAGATTGAAGTGTGCGATACCCGTTACGCTGACACGCGTGCAGATTGGCCATGTCCCTTTCGAACAAGCTGTATTGGTCGATTTTCCATTGCAAACAGCGGTTGCGGCGTTGCACGTCTTCCTTGGAATGGGAAAGCCTGGCAGCGGTAACAAAGAAGAAAAGGTACTTGTCTGGGGCGCTGGAGGCGCAGTTGGTTCTTATGCGGTTCAATTCGCAAAACAAGTAAGTTGATGATTCCATTTCTACCATTTTTGGCTAGAGAAAACGGGACTGAACGGTACCAGGTCGGGTATACAGTAGTGGTAACAGCCTCGCCGCGAGACGTTGAGCGCCAGATGAAGCTCGGAGCCAGCGAGGTTGTAAACTACAAAGATGCTGATGCAATCGCCAAGCTGCGCAGTCTGGGTCCATACAAGTACCTCTTCACTGCGAGCGGCGATGCAGCCTCCCAGAAAGCATTGGCATCTCTTGTCGAGCCGACCGGAGGCAGTTTCGCCAGTGTTCTCCCCAGCAGCGTTGAGCTGCCTACAAACGTTCAACTCACGTACACAGCCTTCTCACAGGCCGCGCAAAAGGAGGAATACTCTGAATGGCGGGACTGGTGGTACCAAGAGTACCTACCCAAAGTGCTTTCGGAGGGTCTAGTCGAGCCCGTGAGATTCACCAAAGTCGAAGGCGGGTTGTCAGCACTGCAGCAAGCGAGCCAGGACGTGTTTGACGGAAAGATCAAGGGGAAGCTTGTCATCAATCCTCAAGAGTAGAAAATGGCAAATGGGATGACGCCGTCATTGTTGTCTGTGTCCCATACGTCAGTGGCATGCTCCCAGTTGCGTGAAGTCGGTGTGCAAAGCGTCAGCGTGGTCCAAGCGGGCAGCATGACGAGTATGATGACGACCGGAATGAAAAAGCAATGTGCTTTTTGTGTAACGCCTCATACGTTGACAGCTCGCCGAGAAGACTGTTTTCGCTGATGGTGGCATCTGTGGCGGTGAGCAAGGACAAAAGGATGATTGAAGTCGAGATCGCATCGCAGGCATCTGATCACGTGCGCTACCACGGTGCACGTAAACGCCAAGTCACATGCATGCATAAATGACATCAACCACCCCATTTCACCATCGCCTGTGCCATTTCCATCACACTATTGACCAGTGCTTTGCAGCAAAGTTTACGCCAAACCTTTGCTTTTAGCACGGGCTTTGGTCTCACCACTCCCCAGTATGCGGGATCTGAGATCGCGCATCACAAAGCGGGTCCCGCTAGGGGAGACGGCTCGATCAGGGACAAGATGGTATTTGCTGTTGCCCATGCACGCGCGGATGGGTACCTGAAACTTCCCCATATGCGCCATGTGCGTGCCAGTTGTTCACAGGCACGACATTGGCTGCAGTACACGGAGGGGGCGCATGTGTACCTGGGCTGTCGGGACGATCGTCTCTGGGTCATGATGTCTTCACAAAATGCAAGAGGCTAGTCCCGTCGCATCGTGTGCCTGGTTCTAGGTTACCCTGACGGCATGGGGAAGTTGTGGATCTGAGATCTCGTTGTTCGAAGATGAGCAATTCGATCGTTGACGTAGCGGCGTTCAGGGGATCAGGGCAGATTGTGACATGGGAAGAATGATGGCATCGAGAGAACAAAGGTGTCGTGGTTTTCAGTCGCTCAGACATGTATAAGAAGGCCTGGATTCCTCGTCTTTACCCTCATCATCAACTCACCAACTCATCAACTCATCAACTCATACATCTTCACTCTACACATCCAACCAACACCGCCTTTCCAACTCTACCATCAACAATCACCATGTCTGCCAACCCAGGAAACGTCATTGGAGGCCACAAGGCCAACCTCAACAACCCCAGTTGGTTTTCCATCCTTCGTTTTCCATATGGTTACTAATGTCCACTAGACACCTCGGATGAGGCTAAGGAGCACTCCAAGCAGGTCCTCGAGGACCTCGAGAATGGCGGTAACGTCACCACCAAGTCTACCAGCGACGAGAACAAGAACCCCAACAACGTCGCTGGTGGCCTCAAGGCTACTTTGAAGAACCCCAATGTGTCGGATGAGGCCAAGCAGAGTGCTGAGGAGAGGCTCGGACAGATGTAAGCTGTCTTCGGGTATGCAATGAGGCTCCGATGCCTACGGGCGGATCGATGAGGAGGACGGCATCGAGCCTGGCGATATGAGTGTTTTAGCACCATTACCATGAATGATAATAATGCTCCACACCCTGCCTGCGAATCTACCCGTGCATGACCTTGAACCTTAAATCTAATCAGCTCCACTCATAGCAAAACATTAATCATCACTTACCCACATCCTGGCCTGCTGGCTGCCTTGCAATATCCCCATATGTTTAGTGCATAAAATCTTAGTTGTTCTCCTTCAGCACATGCATGACAACCTCCACCACCCTCCGAAAGCCCTCCATCTCTTCTTCGACCGTCCCACCCATACCGGCGCTCGCAAAGCTCGATGAGTTGCCCACGTATACAGGCTTCCCCGTCTTACGCGCAAGCACCTTGGATAGTCGCGTCGTAAAGTCCAGCGTCGCGCCGTGTGTAAAAAGCGGCGTGCTCAGCGTATCGGCAGGCGTGACTTTCTATGTATAGCAATTAGCAATTGCTTGCGGTATTCACAATAGAATACGTATAGTGGGGCATCGAACGCATACATTTGGCATGGCGTACACAAAAGACCCTAGGGGGGTAGAGGACGCGGATTCCGAGGTAGCGGTGGTGAGGAAAAGGACGAGATTTGGGCCGTTGTTTGTGAGTTGCAGGTGCATGTTCGTAGCTGGTGCTTTGGGCAGGGGAAATGAGACCTCTATGGGCGCATTCGACGCGCTGCCTGGGGTGCTTGGGGTGGCCATTGCGCGGAGGTGCACAGTGAGGGTGCAGAGAGATGCGGCGACGACAGACAGACGTGGGCAGTCAAGTGGGGGCGGGTGGGGTTAGCATCGCGAACCTTGGTAATGGAGATTCATGCAATCAAATCCCTAGGTACCTGTCAAATACCATCCACCCGAGGACATATCCCTGTCTTACATAGAATCAAACAGGGATCCAAAATCTTGACCTGCATCTGTTTACTATCTTAGAACGTGCAATCTGCAGCTCTACAGATAAGGTTGCAAGTAGGAGAGCAAACCAATAGAAGCAAAGATCACTCATACTTATCAATCAAGACAATATCTTGAGAGTATCTAGAGATCACAGGGTTGGCAATGGAAGAGAGGGAGATGCAGGACATACACGACCCCATGTCCGATCCCGAGGAACAAAAGCTCATGGTCTCAGTCTTGGACTCATTCCGGTACATTCTAATTGCAACCCAGCACATGACATTCAATCGACTTACATGACCCCCACTGACAGACCCAATCTAGTTCCTATCGTCGCCACGCGCACTACAATGCTACCCATACACGTCGCCAAGCCTTTTACTCGCTCCCCTCAGCCCACTGGACGCTACTCTCACAACCCCCTTTCTCTTTGCTTTCTGCCCTATCTACAATAGACGACCTAATCGACTCCAACGCCATCTTGGCCGAAGCCATCTTCACTGCTGGTTTCAAGTCGTTCCTGGCGCCCACCCTCGACAGCGACTGGGTGGCTTCTATCGTGCCAGAGAAGTATGCGCGAGACGAATTCAAAGTCTTCGATATCGTCCTCGACGCGCTGATAGCGAGTGGCCGGGGCAGCCGAGCGAGCGCAAACGACCTGGACAAGGCGAGAAGCTGTATCAACCAGTTCTACAGAGAATGGAGCGCGGACGGCGAAGGGGAAAGGAAAGCCTGCTTTGACCCCGTACTGTCTGCCCTGGAGCAAGAATTCGCCTCCTCACGGCCCAAAGACACCACTCGGACCTCGCAGCCGGATCGCAGCGAATTTCGGGTTCTCGTCCCAGGCGTTGGTCTAGGCCGTCTCGTCTTCGACATCTGCCGTGCGGGATTCAGCGTCGAGGGCAACGAAATCTCGTACCACATGCTCATGGCCAGCGCCCTCGTGCTCAACGAAACAAAGCACGCGCACCAATTCGCTCTTGCGCCGTGGGCACTCGGCAGTTCCAACCACATCTCGCGCGCTGATCAACTGCGTACGGTCCAGGTTCCAGATGTGCATCCGGCAACGGCGCTGGCAGAAGCGCAGGCCTCGCGAGTCGCGGCTTCGGAGCGCATGAGCATGTCCATGGGCGACTTTTGCGTTGTATATGGTAGATCAGACTATGCGGGCGCGTTTGACGCGGTGACTACCGTTTTCTTCATTGATACGGCACCGAATCTCATCCGGTACATTGAAGCTGTAGCCAACTGCCTCAAACCGGGAGGTGTGTGGGTGAATCTCGGTCCTTTGTTGTGGCACCCACCGCCAGGTCGCAAAGGCCATGGCGAGCGGAGTGATGATGATGGTGATGAAGAGGAAGAGGGAGAAACAAACAAGATGGAAGGGGATGCGGGGATAGGTGACCCGGGGTCTTTTGAACTTGCGAACGAAGAAGTGATTGCGCTCGTGCAGCATTTTGGCTTCAGTATAGAGAGACAGGAGACAAACACGATTGAGACGGGGTATATTACTAATACACGGAGCATGTTGCAGAGTACATATCGGCCTTGCTTCTGGATAGCGCGTAAGAATCATAGTCTGTGAGAAAGAAAAGACGGTTGTTGTTATGATAAGGAAGATTTAGTTAAGAGAGGAAAAAAACAAGAGCGAGTGTTGTTACATCGTTAGAACCGTTACCTGTAGTTGCAATTCCATCGTCCCTTGAAAGTGAATTCAACGTCCTAGAACACCAAGAATAAAAGAAACCCCAGAACAGAACATCTCGATCCCTTCACTCAAGCTCAATAAACCAACTACAACAACTCCTCCTCATCCTCCTCATCCTCCCCCCGGTTCACCCGACAAACCCTACAGTCCTTGTACAACTTTGCACAAAACTCTCTGACAGTCATGTCGTAACCAGAATCACTGGCAACCACATGACCCTTGCTACAGTACCAGGTCCAAGCCTGGCCCGGGTCTCGCTTGAGGAAATTCTCGCCAGGCGACCAGGTATCGAGGGAGAAGTGAATCTGGGTGAGTTGCGGGCCCTGGGGCACTGTGTCGGAAAGGTCTGTGCCGAGCAGCTTGAGGGACTGCGAGGCGTGGTACCATATCCACAGCGGATTCCACAAGGGGTCGCCAAGGGCTTTGGCGTCGAGGGTAAATGACTGGATCGACGACATGTGCTTGAGTTGTTCGCGCATACGGCGGCCGAGGGTCCACGAGGATGAGGTCATGTAGCGCGGGTCAGTGACGCCGAGCATGGAGGAGGTGGTGACGAGGTTGAGAGAGCAGTGGTGGATTTTGGACAGGGTCGCTGGCGAGATGTTCCAGACTTTTGCATCGTGTGGTGTTGGTGAAGGGTCGGGAGAGGAGGAGGAGGAAGGGGAAGAGGCAGAGGCAGAGGGGGAGGCAGTGGTAGTGATTGTAGGGACAGCCATGGGTTTGTAGGTTTGTGGCGAGACATTAAAGTAAAATGTTCGGCGTTTACATAGCATGTCCATGTATTCTGCGTAGATCTGTTTGTTAGCGAGGAATATCCATTTGCTCTGTTGGCATGGGGTGGACGGTGTGGATGTTGCTGCCAATGTCCAGCGCCCCGGTTTCATCCACGTTACTACAGATGAAGTGGTCTGGTATGATTGTCGTACAGGAGCAGGGTACACGGGATCATCAAGAAAGTATTCATACACCATGTCTCGAAGTTCCTGGGGAAGCTCCAAAAAGGGAAAGGGCTTCTGGTTCCGTTGTTGAGTTTTGCGACGGTGCATGGTGAGGGCCAGGAGAAGTAGGGGAGGTAGTATTGCCGCCAGTGTTATCCAACTTTGCATAGCAGTCCTTGCAGCAAAAACACTGCATAGTGATTCTAGCCATGATGATACCGAAACATCTGACATGGTCATTCTGGACGCCATGTTGGGTGCAGTTGTGTTTGCGTATGGCATAAGCCAGCCGAGAAACCGTCCAATGCGAATATAGCCGGCTACTAGATTCGAAAACAAAGCTGCATGGATGTCGCAGCTCGAAACAATAAGCTTGCCCTCGTGTGCAGAGATTCCCAAATGGGCGATGCGGTACACTTCGGTCCGATGATGTATGATCAGCCAGCCGCGACGGCGTGGTAAGCGATTAAAGTGGCTAGGTCTGCAAGGATCACAAGGCAGCGTGCGCGATGCTTTGTTTGCTCTGGATGCGGGTATAGGGCACAGGTAGTGCTAGGAACGGTAATTCAGGAGTGAGCGAGGGCGTGAGGCTGAGCTTATGGTATATGAATATACGGGTGCCTGGCGCGGACAGCACAGCCACGTTGCTATTTCCGTGCGTGAGCAGCGTTGCGTATGGCTAGGGCAAGCGCCTGCACATACAATTCAATGGTATCAGCCACATGCCCCGCACAGCCTCCAATGACCTAGGGGCTGACACAACCCAAGCAGTGGGGAAAGGGTCCAATACTCGGCTATACCCAAAAATCATGTACATACACACAAGTCCATGGTAAATTAGCGATCCTCGACGTCCTTCCCGCGAAGCCCACGAGTAAAGAAGCAGGCGGTCACAAGCAAGTCTGGTCCTGGCTGATGATTTCTTTTTCGTTTGTTTGGAATATTGCATTGTAGTGATGCCAAGGGCAAGCACGCCTGGTATGGCCATGCACACATGTGGCCCAGCATACACTGATAGTCTTCGTCACGCATGTCCCTCGTGGGTATCGTAGCGGGTTTCCTGCCCTTTTCCAAGCCCCTGGTCCACGCCATTGACTTGGTCCACTCGACTGATTGCTCTCTGCTTGTCTCCCCCAGCACAAACGCGGTGCTGCTATCCTCGACACAACCGCCCATGACTTTGTGCAATCATTCCTCCTCTTGCAAGAACGGGTTGGCGATTTCTTCGCTGCCATCTACCGGAGAGATTACGACTAGCAGGGTGCCACGTGCCACGATGAGGCCGAGTTTGCGGTATCGGATGTTGCCGTCCTCGTCTAGTCTGGTTAGGGATGCTGGCCTTGAGAGTTGAGGGTACGTTTCACGCATACCTGTAAGAGCCTCTTTGACTTCGTCAAGGACAAGGTTCATGAGCTGGTCGTAGCCCTTGAGGGTACCAATGACTGCGGGGATAAGTCAGCCTCATCCGCTCCTTCCACGTCTTGGCTGGAAGCCGCTTACCTTCTCTCCCGCCGCTGAACTTGACCGTGATCTGCTTGTCCATGTACTTGTTCAAGTCGAGGATGTTCTCTTTCTTTGGCCGCTCCGTCTGCCCGCCGGCGTGCGATCCCCCTCCTCCTCCTCCACCACCACCACCTCGACCGCCTCCCCTGCCACCACGGTCGCCTCCTCGGCCACCGCCTCGGCCGCGAAATGCGCCTCGCTCAGACATTGTGTTAGCGTTTGGAGAAAGTGACGCGTCTGGACGATAGTGAGAGGGTCGAGTGACGTGCAGGACGGAGCTACAGCAAAAGTAGGTGGTCTGTGCAGACGGCACTGCAAGTGTGCGAGTCCCGCCATGTCATGTGTCTGCGCCAGGGGGAGGAAGAGGCCATTTCCGCCCTCCCCTCTAGCCTCTCCGCCATGGGCTGCTGATTGGCGACGCCCGGGGCCTGCGGTATTTTCGTCACGTCTCGGGACAGGCCCTGCCGCGGTCCCAGGTTTGTAGCCCGCTTTTCCGCTCTCTCGTACACCTAGGGCGTAGGAGCACGCATGCACATGGCTAATGGCTCGGTTTCAGCCCGTCTCAGAGCCCTAGCCACCGGGCAGACGGCAACAGTCTGAATCACTCACGATGCGCCTCATATCAAAAGACGAGGGCGACGAGGGCCTCGAGGGCCCGGCCAGCGTGCCAGTGTACCAGGATGCCAGGGCGCTAGGGTGAGCGGCAGCCAGCGTCTGATTGGCTAGGAACTCCGCTCTGCGCACCTTGTCCTTATTTCCGGTCCGGTGCAACGCCCACGCCCACGCCCACCGCCCACGCCAACCGCCCACCCCTCTGCTTCTTCACCGTGCTGCCTCTCGGCCTTCTTCAGCCACCGGCCAGCCGTTCATCTCGCTCGCCCCTCGCCTCTGCTTTCCCCCCTCCCCCCCAAGCATTCGTTCGCGACTCTCCATACCTCCTCGCCCAGCTCCCCGTCCACGCGACATGTCTCCCCTCCCGTAGTCTGCGGCTTCGGCTTCCCCTCCGTGCACACTGCCTAGCCCTTGCGCTGTGCGTAGCTGAGCTGGCTGCCCGCTAGCGTCCGCCCTTCCGCCCTCCAAAACCGCTCTTCGCTCATTCCGCTCACCCAGCAATAAACTTCGTCGCATCCTGACCACGCCCAGGTATGGCCAGCAACGAAGCCCACCCGCCCGCTGACCGTGCCATGGTTTCGCATCCTCCACCCCACCATGTCTCGCCCCTGCCCAGCGACCTCAAGCGCAAACGCAGTCCCTCACACGAGATGCACCTGGCGCCTGCGCCACTACCCAAAACCGCCAAGCACAACCATCTGCAGATCAACTACCTCGCCAGGCACAATGACACCGACCTGCCGCTCATTACCAACGATGACACGCTGCCAAACATCCTCTCGCTGCTTAGCGACTACCAGGGCGTGCTCGACCGCCACGAGAGCATGGCCTGCAACCTCGGCGCGCGCCCGCTCGGTCCCATTCTGATCAAGCGATTCGAGAGACTGTTCGACGGCCCGCCGCGAGTCTTGAAGAGCCACGGAAAAGACGGCACCACTGTGACCTGGCTCGACGTGGTCGAGTTTGCGCGCAACAAGCCAGAACAGTTCCAACTCGATCAGATGAGCGAAGGCGTGAGGGTCTGCCAATTCTACACCAAGCAGTGTAGAGTCCAGATTTCAGAAGAAGACTTTGTCTTGATCTCGTCTGGCATTCCGCAGAAGATGATTCCTCCGCAGCCTATTATCGAGGACGAGGAAAAGGAATTGGGGACCATGGAGATTCTGGAAAAGAACTTGAGCCAGATATGCTCCTTGGCTGATCAGGGTGAGTTGCAGTCTGTCCGTTATCGCTTCAGGCGACGCTGGACCATGGACAAGAACCAAATCCGCAAACATCTTCTCTTATTTTTCTAACTAATCGCAACAGTTGCTGCTCGCACGCGACAGCTCAACCACAGGCTCAAAGGCCGCAAACAAGCAATCCTCGATCGCAGAGCAACTGCAGTCCCCGCGCCTCAAATTGCACGGCCTACGAGTCCCTCGAATGTTGCTCTAATGAACGGGAGCAACTCGAATGTCTCAAACTCAGGACACAACCAGGGCCATGGTCCCGGACCTGGCCAGCCCTCGCATTCATCACCTGGCGGCAGCGGCTTTGTGGCAGTCAATGCGCGTCAACACCACGAATCCAACGGCCACGGCCACGGCCATAGCCATAGTCACGGTCACAGCCACAGCCACAGCCACAGCCGTGGTCATGGCTCTTCCTCGTCTACTCGGCACGAGCTGCTGTCCAAGTTTCATACTGTGAACGACCGGCGCGTGTTATCACAGCCTCCCAGCAGCAGTGCTGAGGTGCGGAGACCATCCGTTGGCAGCCATACAGCATCTCAACCCTCTCCACCCTCGGCGATCCCATCTAGGGGTCTTCAAAAGCCAGCCGAAGGACCTCCAGGCGCCCAGCAGCCGGTCGCAAGGCCGTCACACCCTCTGAATGAGTCTGAGCTGCATACTATGATGAACTCACCCGTCCCAATACCGAATACGCCTTCCAACCTCCTACCAGCGTCCAGTCAACGCGCTAGCCAACAACCTGAAAAAGACGATGGAGGTCCCTTCAAGGTAGAAATGGTGCAGAGGATGGAGAGTCTCGCCAAGGGCGAACGCATTGTTCCGCCCTGCGACCGCTGCCGGAGGCTACATATGGACTGCTTGAAGAACCTCACGGCATGCATGGGATGCACCAAGAAGCACGCAAAGTGCTCCTGGAAAGAAGTTCGCGAGGGCGAGTTGCGTGGTGGCTACACCTACCCTCCTGGAACTACTAGTAATGGCCAAAGTGAAACGAGCGATCATGAAGCTGGCGACCGCGCAAGCACCGCCAGCCCATCCGTTATGCAGAGTCCATCGCATCATGGGCTGACGCCATCACACGCCTCACACAGCAATGGCCAACACACTCCACAGCATCAAGCCTCCCACCGTCAGAACTCTGAACAATCCACGCAGCCCCCGCAGCAACAGGATGCACCGCATGATGCGCGGGCATCCTTATCTCGGAATACGCCGCCCGAGCGTGAGCGCGAGCACGAGCGCAATGTCGAGGCGCAACTCAAGGAGGCCGCGCAATCCGGCCTTGCACATGCGAATGCGAGGCTACCCGGATCGGACGGCAAAAATACAGACTATCCAAACCAGGCCATGGTTGCTTAGGGCCACTACCCACCCACCAATCGCTACACCCGGAACCTGGCAGACTTGCTTTTGTTTCCTGGAGACGATCTGGGAATCGAGGGATGCGATGGAGAAACACTTGGTATCGATCATTTTCGGGTTTCTGACCTTCGTTTCTTGTACATTTATTTGTGATACCAATTTTTTTTGCTTTCGAATGTATGTTAAGTCAAGGGTTGTGTATTCGTGAGACTGTAGTGTATGGTGATATCGCGCAACAATGTCAAGACGTCTCCGCCCAGGTATTCGCTCAACTCGTGTAAAGCCTCTAGCATATGCGGTCCCTGTCTATCCGTGTCTCCAAGCCGCTATTCCGCATACGGGCAACCTCGGCTCTACCCCAACCCCCAGCTTCATACACCCTCCCAACGTCACGCTATTGCACTTCACCATTGTCAACTACCGACATGTCAACCAAAGAACCATCGGCGCCGGCCAATTGGGAGCTGGTCTCAGAGAGAAAGAAGGCTGAGCAGAACGCGCGCATACCAGCAGCCTGGAGGCTAAGCACTTTGCCGGGGCCAGAGGTCCACAACTACACCGAGATACCACGCACTTGTGGACTCTTGACTCAAGAGGAGCTCCAAATTACAGAGCAGTATGATGCCGTCGCACTCGCTGCAGCAATTAGAGAAAAACGACTGAAATGCCTCGATGTGGCAAGAGCGTTTTGCAAAGTAAGTGCTGCGTCCTAGCAGTAATCGAAACAGAGTCTGAGTCCTAATCGTGAGGTAGCGGGCGGCCATCGCACACCAACTTACCAACTCTCTCACCGAAATCCTCTTTGACGACGCACTCAAGAGAGCCTCGGAGCTTGATGCCCATTTGGCGTCGGGAAAAGCGCCTCTGGGTCCTCTTCACGGCGTGCCAGTCTCACTAAAAGACACATTCAAGGTTCGTGGCTATGATGCCTCCATCGGCCTAGCTGCGCTATGCTTTAAGCCAGCGACTGAAAATTCTGTTCTGGTGGACTGCTTGCTCAACGCCGGGGCTGTCATTTATTGCAAAACCAATGTCCCACAGACGCTCATGGCCTTGGACACTCACAACAACGTCTTCGGCCGCACCGTTAACCCGCTCAACACGGCTGTAACGGCTGGTGGGAGCTCTGGTGGTGAGGGTGCCCTGCTTGCCATGCGTGGCTCCATCTTGGGTGTGGGCACAGATGTTGGAGGCAGCATTCGAATTCCCGCCATGTGTGACGGAACATTTGGTCTTAAGCCAAGCTGGGAGCGCATACCCTACGCTGGCCAAGAAAGCGGATCTCTGCCTGGTGTGTCCAGGATTGGAATTCCGGCCAGCGCGGGGCCACTTGCACATAGCATGCGCGACATTGACCTCTTCTTCAGTGCCGTAGCAGCCCAGAAACCCTGGGAAATGGATCTAGATGTCACGCCGCTTTCGTGGCCCTCTTTCCCGCTCACTCAACGAAAGCTAAGGATTGGTGTTGTTAGACGAGACGGAGTCATTGAGCCACACCCACCTATTGTACGGATACTGGACGAAGTAAAGACCAAGCTACTCCAGTCTGGTGTTGAAGTTGTCGAGATGGATATCACTCCCCTCTTCTCCCAATGCCAGTCTCTCACCAACGCCCTCTTGGGCGTCGAAGGCGGAAATGCCATGTTCGACCTGCTCGAATCCTTCAACGAGCCCCTCTCCCCCTGGCTCTCCACCCGTCTTAAGCGCAAGAAGCCCATGGATCTGCCCAAAGTACAGCAGCTCCACGGCAAGCGCGAAAAGCTCCGATCAGAGTTTTTGAAGATATGGAACGACAAGCATGGTGACATCGACGCCTTTATCTGCCCCGTCGCCCCGCACCCGGTGCCGCCCATTGATGCATACAATGGCGTGGGCTACACTAGCTCTTTTGTGCTGCTCGATTATCCTGCTGGTGTTGTGCCTGTTCGACGGTTTGGTAAGGCGGATATGGAGGGTGAGATGCAGAGTAGCAAGCCACTAGGAAGCTGGGACAAGGCAAATCGCGCGCTGTGTAAGTCATCCTGCTGGCAAGTTTCGAATCTTTACCGTATGCATAAGAAAAAAACGATGGATTCTACGGCCGCCGGAAAGACGATGTTTTGTCTATGATTAGAATTGTCTGTATGCTGACTGGAATACAGGGACAAACTTTGATCGCTCGATTTATCTCGGCACTCCGCTGTGCGTGCAGGTGGTTGCGCCGCGCCTTCAGGAGGAGATGCTGGTACGCGCCATGACTGCTGTAGACGAGGCGTTGAAGGCGCAAAGTCACATGGGCGCCAAGTTGTAACCTAATCGTATCGCAAAATGCATGTTTTTTCTTTATTGATCACTTAGCCGTTTTCGATGAGATACCCCAAACGACGCTCAATTTATCACGGCTTCTAAACTTCCTTTACTACCCTTTTTTCCGCTTCGACTCATCTGTCTGCTCCAATTTTCCAAAAACATCATATCCTCCCTATTCCAAGTCCTCATCCCTACATCCCCTGGGCGCAATCAAAGGATTACACTTCGCGGCCGCACCGCGTGGCAACCTAGCAACATAATCCCATCCCCACCGAGCACTCATGCCCCAAGCAGGGAAGTCCGTACTCACAATCTGCGCACCGCTCTTGAAGGCGCTGTCGCGCATTTCCGTGCTGCGCTTCAGCACCGTCTCGAGCGGCACGTCGGCGCGCGTGCGCACTAGATAGCCCTTTTGCACCAGGCGCTGGATGGCGGCCGTGTTGTTGCTGCCACGGGGCTCGTTGTACTTAATAAACGCTGCATCCGGGGCGCCCTCGAGCGCATTGGTGAAGACGGTGCGGTTCTGCAGGCTAGGGGCGCCGGCGGTGTAGAGCTGGCGCGGAGAAGACGGGTCGGTGGGCTTGGGGTCGTTGTCGAAGAAGAAGAGGACGCGGCCGCGGACAGTGTCTAGGCTGGGCCAGCCGTGCTGCAGGATGGATTGCTCGAGCGTGAGGCCCGGTTTGCGCACGTCGTCTGGGCGGAGGAGCTGGTGCGGGGGGAAGACGGAGAGGATCTCGGCGTCGACGTTGAGGAGCCGGGGCAGCGTCCAGTTTGTGGCTTCGCCGGAGCAGACGCCGCCCTGGCTGCAGGCGGGTGCGTCGGTCTTCAGCTCGAGGTCGACGGTGATGGGGACGTGGTGCGGGTGTGCGTCGGACCAGGTCTTGATCTGCTGCAGACACTCGACGAAGGTGTGGCACACGGCGTCGGTGTCGAGATCCGTAACGTGGAATACCTTGATGCCGGGTTTCTTGAGCACCGCGCCGTCAAACGGTGTCGTTGCGTTGGTCAGGTTGGCCACCTTCCAGATCAACGGAACATAGTACAGGCCGCCTTTTTCGTCCGAATGCAAATCTATTTCAAGCGAGCGGACGGACTGGTATTCCAGCTGGTTGTGCAGCTCGGCGTGGGAATAGTAATAGTCTTGCGGCGATGGCATGAATTTTTCAAAGACGCTGCGCTCGGCTAGTGATATCTCACGGTGGTATGAGTTGTGCGTGCCGATGACTTGGATGTGGTTGAAGCGGATGTCCGACTTGGATGCCAATACACTCTCTGTACGTATGTTAATCGTGCTGGTTATTCTTCGAGGATCTTTGGAAGTGCCATACGTGCAAAGAGCAGCATGCTCACCGGAGCCTGTAATGGTCAATATCAAGGTATTATTTTTTCCCATGAAACAACGGAAATGTTACTTACCCACGGAGTCCACATGTTGTTCTCTCTCCTGTCAAACGGCGCGTACAAGACAAGACCACTCAAAGCGAGTAGCAATGTCGCCAACAGCAGAGTCCGCCTGCTATATATCGTCCTACCCATGCTAGTTGCTCTTCCCTTACTGGCATATCGCTAGATCGTAAGGGTGAACGGTCCTGCTATTAAGCGTATGGTCGCGATAGCCTGCCGCGTGCGTGGTCTTGCGTGTTCCTGCTATTGGTCAATCGCTTCACGTGCAGGCGGCTTGCAGCTTCTTAGGCTGGCTAAGCGTGAACCTGTCAGACAGACAAAGCATGATGCTGATAGACAGAATCCGCTTTATTCCTTCCTAACGCTATGCATCGAGAGTGTAGAGCGATGACGGTAGTTGTTGTTTTATGTGGGGCAGGACTGCCAATCGAATCTAGCCGACCACGCTTAGGTACAGCTACCTAGGTACCAAGTCAAGCACCCAAACCTCGCAACATGCAATCGCTAAAAGCCCATAATGGCGTCTACCATTCATACTTCGCGCCGCGCCTTCCTATGAAACAGCCCACATCTGCATCCCTCTCACCCTGTACAATCTCCAACAACCCCTTTGCACTCGTTTCCGAACTCTCGATGCCCTGCGCCACCCTCGTCTCTCTGTCGTTCGCCAGATCGGTAACCACATAGCCCGGGCAAAACGTCCAGACCTTGAATCCGTCGGGCTTGAGCTGGTACCACTGGTATGCCGTCAACATGTTGAGCGCGGCCTTGCTCATGCGGTAGCCAGGATACCGGACCGCGGCCATCTGTTGGCTGTGGTCTGCAATGGCGCTGATGCCACCGAGCGTTGATGTGACATTGATGATGCGCGGATTTGACGACTTCTTCAAGAGCGGAATGAGAGACGCAGTAACGAGAGTGGGACCGAACACGTTGGTTTCAAAGATATTCCGCAGAGTCTCGCGGTCGGGCCACTGTTCGTCTCGCTCGGGGCATACACCCGCGTTGTTGATCAGGACGTCGAGATGGCCGAATTCTTGCTCAATCTGTGCGGCGGCGGCCTGGATGGACGAGTCGTCGGTGGTGTCGAGTTGGACATGAGATAGCGTGCCTTGGACGCCGGCCTTGGCTTGGACGCTCTTCAGAACCGTCTCGCCCTTGGAGGAGTTGCGCGCGCCAATGATTACATGGTACTTTGATGATGCAGATGCAATGTAGATTACAGTGTCTAAGCCAATACCATTTGTCCCGCCTGAAGGATGTTAGTACTTGAGCTTCGTTTTGATTGGGAGATTATCACACCAGTGACGAGGACAACCTCTTTTTGAGTGTTTGCTGCCATCTTGTGGATTGCCTTGGTGTTTTGGGGAATAAAACGGGTTATATAGCTAGGGGTAGTCGGAGTAGACTTGAAATGCCTTGTGAACTCGCAGGATGTTGGGGGGATATTTATGCATAGTCACTAACCCCAGAGCTCAATCGTTCTATTTCTAGGCGTCCAGTACAACTAAGCCTCTTGTGTTCACGACAGGTCGAACTCGGTCAATGGAAGGATTTAATGGAGTTGCAGTCATGACCGGACTTAATCAATAACACCGACGGATATAAGCGCATCATGATCAGTACAAAGGCCTTGCGGATCGGGTGGAGCAGCGCGCCTAAGAGTAAATCAAGGTTCTACTGTTCTTAACCGCGATGATTTCTCGTCAGCCTGAGCAAGGGTTTGCGTTCGGATTGTTCAAGTGCAAAAATGCAATTGCGGGATATTCCACTGTATTGATCAGGAATATATACCTTTCAACACAGATAAGGACGTAATCTTTCTAACCAAGTCAGTTGGAGCCCCTTCCACTAAGGTTTAGTCGATATTCTCGATACACACATCGTTCTATTGTATCCTAAGCGGACTGCGTCAAACCTCTGCAATGGCCATGTTGTACAGGTTCAATCGCCTCTGTCGCATTCACCTTCGAGAAGATTTAGAGTCATCAAGCTCGGCTAGTACATATGTGAAATCATCTTCGTCCAAGTCACGATGCTACTCCTTTGGTGAACTGCAGTCTAGTCAGTAGTATTTTGGTTTCCTAGGGTATAGCACGGCCCTATGGAAGAAGGATCATGATGGCACAAAATCTCTGAAGGTCGGTTGGTATCAACGACTACACCTTTTTCAAACACATACTGGGATTCATAGACGACTTGAGAATGCACTACTTTTATTTTTCGTAAAGGTCAGCGTGGTGGTGCGGTCGGTGGTTAAATCTACCAGTCGTGTGGGGCAACAAGCTAGCGTTGCGCAACAAGACGTCATACTCTGTTCAGCAACATAATGTCTACGCGCATCTAACACAGCCCGCTCAATGCTGTATCTTTCTAGGCCAATGCCCTGCTTACGTGCATAGTGCTGCCGAAGAGATGCCTTCCCTTGTCAGAAAGCTGCTCGTCTTCGCTGCTGTCGATGGGCTGATCCTGCAGCCCTCTCCGCCCCGCAATCATCCGCCGACGACACAACAGGCCATCAAAGTTGACTACAAGGGCAATGTCGGACCGCTACTCAAAGATAGACGCGAGGAAGACACTACGCCTGTATCTGTCGAGGCACATGGCATAGTTGGTATGGGCGCTTGCGCTTGCGCATTGCGATGCTCACGCGTTGCTGACAAGCCGGATAGGGCTCCTCAAAGTTGCGACATCGCACTTCCTCATCTCCATATCCGATCGCGAACAGGTCGCCCAAGTACGCGGAAAGCCTATCTACAAGATCACCGACGTCGCTCTCATCCCGCTCTCATCCCAAGCGGATGCTGACAAGGCCATTGCAGCCGCCCGAGACCATCTGAAGCGCCGCAACAGAGCGCCAGGGCTCGAAGACGAAGACACTGACAGTGAGGGCGACGACGATGCACCCAGTGTGACCGACTCGGTCGTCGAGGACGCACCACCCGCATCGAGTGAAGTCACAGATCCAGTCACTGGGCGAAAAGGTAGCCCTTTACAAAAGACAAGTGTTGCCGAAGATGTCATACAACGGAAAGGTGTATACGGGAGATTTGCTGACAAGTGGTTTTCTCGGAAGGGCTGGAGTGCAGACAACAGACGTCTACAAGGGCTTAGATCAGACGAGAATCTGGCCGCAAAGTACACACGGCAGGATGCCGATTCAGCGGTGCCCAAGGAGCAGGAGCCAACCCAGGGTGAATCCAAGCCAGATGCGATCCCAGCAGAGGATGAAAATGTGCCTCAATCAGTCAGCCCCACGGCGATACCGAAAGCCCTGGGCGGCGACAAGGACGCGGCGACAGTAGCATTGTTGCCCAAGATCCTACAGACGACGAAAATGTACTTTTCCTCGGGCAATTTCTTCTTTTCCTACGATTATGACATTTCACATGGCATCGCGCAGCAACAACCCAGTTCCAGCGTGCCACTGTTCAAGCAGTTCGATCCTCTGGTCAGTCTATATCGCGTGCATGTGTTGCACATCGGTTAATCTTTTTTTCAGTTTTTCTGGAACCAGAACATTGTTTCTCCCTTCATCGAGGCTGGCCAGCACGCCTTTGTTCTTCCTCTAATCCAGGGCTTTGTTGGCCAGCGATCTTTTACCATCAAGACTGCGGATGCCCAATCCAACAGCCTGGTGGTTGACCCGAGTGCAACTCCAGATGACATACAATTACAGCCTTGGCAGGAGAAACAGAAAGAAGACGCACAACATGCAGAGAGCGAACATATCGAGAACCCCCCGCAGCAAGACTCTATTAAACAAGGCAAAGATTTCTTGCTAACACTTATTTCGCGACGGTCCATCAAGCGAGCTGGACTTCGCTATCTGCGCCGCGGCACAGACGACGAGGGCTGTACTGCAAACAGTGTCGAGACTGAGCAGATACTTTCGACTCCGACATTTGACACGACCCAAGACAAGATCTTCTCGTTTACACAGATACGCGGCTCTATACCGTTGTTCTTTTCTCAATCTCCGTACAGTCTCAAGCCTCAGGTCACTACTTGGGGCTCATTTGAGACGAATGCTCTTGCCTTTAAGCGGCACTTCCTCGATTTGTCATCGCGGTACGGAGACATATTCTGCGACTCGCTCATCGATAAACACGGCACAGAGGCAAAGATTGGCGAGTTGTATGAGCAGCATGCCAAGGCACTCAACGAGAATGGAGGTATTGATGGCAAAGGCAAACAGCTGGGATTCGAGTGGTTCGACTTCCACAACGTGTGCCGTGGGATGCGCTTTGAGAATGTGTCTATCCTGATGGATACCATTGGGCCATTTATGGAGTCATCCGGTTGGGTCGAAATCACGAATGATCAAGTACAGCGAAAGCAGACCGGTGTCTTGCGAACAAACTGCATGGATTGTCTGGACCGCACCAACGTTGTTCAGTCAGCTTGCGCTAGGACCGCTCTGGAAGCGCAGTTGTCTATGGGCAGTTATAATATCGATCTCCAAAACGATCCTAGTACTTCGTGGTTCAACACACTGTGGGCAGACAACGGCGATGCCATCTCTAGACAGTACGCCGGTACCGCTGCGCTCAAGGGCGACTTTACACGAACGCGTAAACGGCAGATCACGGGTGCTCTGACCGACTTTGGACTGACGCTGACTCGTTACTACAACAACATCGTGAACGATTACTTCGCCCAGGCGCTCATCGACTACCTCCTCGGTCGCGCAACCGACACGATCTTTTCCGAGTTTGAAGCGGACATGAAGAGCTCTGATCACTTTGTTGATGTCCGCAAAGTACGACAACAGGCCATTGAGCGCTCAGCGGGCATCGTCATTGAAGATCAGGACGAAGACCTTGTGCAGGGATGGACTCTGAGCGTTCCCACCGCAGCGAACCAAGTCAAGACGGCCACGTTTGAGGAAGCGATTCTTCTGCTTACGGAAAAGGCCTTGTACTTTTGCCGTCTGGACTGGGGCACGGAAAAGGTACGCGAATTTGAGCGGATCCCGCTTGGAAATGTGCAGGGCCTCATGCGCGGTGTTTACATTACGTCAACCCTGGCCCAGCAGCACACGGATACGGACAAGAACGTTGGGCTCATTATCCGGTACCGACCCGACAGCAGCGGCAAGCTAGTACGTAGAAACACAAGAGCGCTAGACTCGGAGGCTGGCAATGATGACAGCAAGGAGGGTCAGAAGGCGCAGAAGGCGGATGCTGCTGGCCGGTTCCTGGCATTCAAGGCGTTGCCCGCACGAAGCAGTGTTCCGGTATCTTCACGCGACACAGTCGAGGACGAGGGCGAGATTGTAAAGTCGGTGTGCGATGAGATTGCGCGTGTAGCCAACGGCATGAACAGGGGGGCAGGTGAAGGGGATCGAAAAGTGGAGATTGAAGAAAAGGACATTATCAGCCTTGCGGATGCGAAGAAGAGTACCGGATACCTGGAACAGTTTGAATACTCGTTGAAGAAGCTTGTTTGGGGTTAAGCCTTGGAGATGAGCGGCTGTAGCTTGACCTGGCTACTGGCCGGGGGATGTTTGTGTGTACATGGGTTTGGCGGATGCATAGTTGCCCCCGCCGTTAGTATTTATGGTAGTTGTATTAATCAATGTGCTTAATATAAATGCAATAAAGTCTTGATAGCATAAGAAGTTCGTATTGGCTAGGATGTGCTTAGGGCTAGCGAGCAAGATGTCAACATAGCTGGGACTTTGTTATTCCCATCTGCCATACGCTCGAACCCTATGGTACCTCTGCCTGGCTGACCAATTCGACCTAATGGTCACATGAAGGGAAAAAAACGGTTATGGATCCAAGGGCGCGGCAAGTGTGGAGATGATGCGGGTGGCTTTCTTGGCTTCGATCGACATAACAAGGGCCGAATCGGGAAATGCATCCGCTTTGCTTGATTACGCCTCACCCACAGACAACAGCCATGGACGTCAGACACATACTACATACATACAGTACAATATGCCTCGGGGACCGCGATAGACGGATCGAAACTGGTTGCTGGAACAGCTGCACATACAAACTCGACTTGTGCGGCCCTACAGAGTGGTTGTGTCGCGCTAGCTTCTTCCTCTTCTTCTTCTCCATGTTCTTCTCCTCCTTTTACTTATCCTTCTCCACCTGTCGTCTCCCCAGTTTGTGTGGCAGACTCCACTCTCCTACCCAAGCCATGTCTTACGTCGGATGACCAGTTTTCTGCATCTTCTTGTCACGGCATGCGCTAGAAGCACGAGCACCGACAGCCTGCGACGCCGGAAATACGGTGGGGATGACGCGAGCCACGGACCAAGCGAGACACAGTATGCCACGCTCGTTGCAGAAGACTTGTCGAAGCTTGCAAGAGTAGCAGCAACGGGCTTCAGGCTCAAGCGGGACTCGGCGCGAAGCTTAAACTACGCATTCGACGCCGACTGCAACATTGGCTCCATTAATAAAAGCGGACCCCGTACCGCGGCTGCATGGCTGAGTGGCTGAATATTGTTTCTGATTGGGATGCGGCGACGTCATCTGTGGGAACCTCATCACCGCGCGAATTGCAACCAGGCCCACTGTACGTGCGTGAAAAGAAAAAACTCTGTGCCTGGATGGGGTTGCCCTTGGGGTGCCAGAAACTGTGGGTGTCTGGAGTCCGGAGACCTGGAGAGCGACTTTTTGCGGAGTGCGGAGTTTTGGCAGGTTGGGATCCCAGGGTGGATGCAAACCATGGGAGCAGCAAAGGGCACCGTCTGCTACGACCAATCCGCGCCAGGTAGCTGAGGGCTATAATTGGAGCCTCCTCGTCTTCCCATCGCCCAGCATGCGGCTTCTCATGACCCTGCTTCCAACCCGTCGCTGTCGCCGCCGCCGTCGCCTCGGCATCAATCAACCCCAGCCGCGAGTCGCAACACAAGCACTAACTTGCCCCGGTTGTGTCAGGTCTGACATTTGCTCGTTCTGCCACTGGATCCACGTCTCACTTGGGCCCAATCACGGCCTGGTTGCTCGGAGGCTATACCAACCTTGGTAGCATATCAGTACGCATCTGTGTTTCCCGACAGCCCAACCAGCTGTACCGATACCTGGGACAGTGAAATGTCCGTTGCGGGGCTCCAACATTGCTTCAACCTGACTTGCCCGTCTTATCCATCGTTCTGGGGCACCAAGACATATAAGTGCCCTCGTGTGCCCCCCGTTAGCTTTTGTTCTGCAACCACGCCTGTTCAGCCTCTGGCCCCCTTGAATACATCCTTGCTCAGGGTTGGTTGTCAAAACGACATACGGACACCATGTATCAAATTGGTAACATCTACGGCATCACCGCCATTGCGGTCATTGGTGGTGGCCTGTTTGGCTTCGACATCAGTTCCATGAGTGCCATGTAATTCCACCACGACTCACCAATAAAAGAAACGAATACTGACATCGACAGCCTGCCAACTCAACAGTACCGCTGCTACTTCAACCAAGGCCCTTTGGGCCCGCCTTTTACTGGCCCTGAGGAGGCATGCTCTGGCCCCAAGGCTGACGTACAGGGTGGTATCACTGCTGCGTAAGCATCCACACCAGCAACTGTTGTATTGCTCCAACTCTGACACGATATAGCATGCCTGGTGGCTCCTTCGTTGGTGCTCTCGTCTCCGGCTACCTCACAGATAAGCTGGGCCGTCGTCGTGCCATCCAGATCGGTTGTCTCATCTGGATCATTGGATCAGTGATTTCTTGCGCTTCCCAAAACATTGGCATGCTCATCGTCGGTCGCTTTATCAACGGTCTCTCTGTCGGTATCTGCTCTGCTCAAGTTCCTGTCTACGTTTCCGAGCTGGCCCCGCCGTCCCGCCGTGGTCGTGTGGTCGGAAGTCAACAGGTAAGTTGTCGACACCTGCAATCTGCTTACTTCATTTACTGATCATTTAAACCAGTGGTCAATAACTTGGGGAATCCTTATAATGTATTATATTTCCTACGGCTGCAGCTTCCTCGATGGACCCAAGGCCTTCCGTATTCCATGGGCCCTCCAGATGGTCCCCGCCTTTATCCTTGCAATCGGCCTCCTTTTCCTCCCCGAATCACCACGTTGGCTTGCCCGCCACGACCGCTGGGAAGAGACCGCAGCCGTTCTTACCCTGGTTCACGGCAAGGGCGATCCCAACAGCCCCTTCGTCAAGCTCGAAATGGACGAAATCCGCCAGGCAATTGAATTTGAACGCCAGAACGCCGACGTCACTTTCATGGAGCTCTTCAAGCCTAACATGATCAACCGGCTCCACATTGGTGTTTTTACACAGATCTGGTCGCAGCTTACGGGCATGAATGTTATGATGTATGAGTTTAGAGAACCACCTTTCAGAAGAATTGACATTAACCACCTTGTAGGTACTACATTACATACGTGTTTGGAATGGCAGGCCTCACCGGAAACATCAACCTTATTGCCAGTTCCATCCAGTACATCATCAACGTACTCATGACTGTCCCCGCTCTTCTCTTCATGGACCGCTGGGGCCGACGGCCCATGTTCGTCATTGGTGCTGTTCTCATGATGACCTGGATGTTTGCCAACGCCGGACTCATGGCTTCCTACGGTCATGCTGCGCCACCAGGCGGCCTCAACAACATTGCCGAGCAGTCGTGGGAAATCGGCGGTGCCCCTTCCAAAGCTGTCATCGCCTGCACGTACCTGTTCGTTGCCTCCTACGCACCCACATGGGGCCCAGCATCTTGGGTGTACCCGCCTGAAATCTTCCCTCTCCGCATCCGTGGTAAGGCTGTCGCACTCTCCACGTCTGCAAACTGGATCTTCAACTTTGCCTTGTCATACTTTGTTCCCCCGGCCTTTGTCAACATCCAGTGGAAAGTCTACCTTGTCTTTGGATGCTTCTGCGCTGCCATGGCAGTCCACACCTTTTTCTTTTTCCCCGAGACGGCTGGAAAGACGCTTGAGGATGTCGAGGAGATGTTTATGAGGAGTATACCAGCGTACAGGACGAAGGTCGAGTACAACACTACTCGCAATGCGGAGAGGGGACAGTTTGATAGCAAAAAGGGACTGGAGCAGAGTCCTGAGAAAATTGAGAATGCCGAGACCAAGGTTTAGGGTTACTGTGGGATGTAGGCGGGGGAGATGGATAATGCATTCATGAGGGAGGATGATGCATTGAAGGGCGTGTGAGACTGCTCGTCATTTGATGCGTGTATGACCTCGGTGGTTTTTTTCTTTTTGTTTAATACCCAATTATATTGCTATGCTTGATTACGCTTCAAAAGTGTCTCATTGTACGATTGAAGTGGTAGTGGAATTTGTATACATGTGAATGATGATGTATCGCTTACTATTCATCACACCCTTCATCACCTCTCCAATACCTTACTTTCAGACACGTCTGTTATTAAACCGCCTTCTGCCACCACTCATGCGCCAAAACCTCATGCATCCCTCACCCTAAGCCCTGAGATCAATCTTCTCCATCGTCGCAATCATACCTTGAGCTTTGGAAGAGCATTTCTTGCTCGGGGTGATGAGGTCTTGGTGCGAGCTTGGGGTGAAGAAGCACTAACGAGTCTGCTTTGGATGAAGTATCAGCACAAGATACATCCTTCTCTTTTTTTGAATTTTCTTTGCAGCAGTCTCCCATCTTTTATCGACGACTATTCACTGCAAACTTGTAGGCATCGCGCAGCTTCGCTATACAAGAAGATGCTGTACAATTCTTTTTTTTTAGATAGATTGGGGAAACCATGTAGGAAGCTCAGACGAAACACTAAAAAGCCATGGACGATGCGTTTCGCCGAGGTCAGCGAGGCACCTGAGCAATGGAAAGCCGTCGCTATGATCTGGTGGATGACCTATCTAAGCCCGGACAAGCATTAACCAGAGTAAAGCGGAGCTTACCAGCAACGACGGGAACAAAGCCAACAACAAGGGAAGATAGCGCGGCGACGGCCCTAGAGACGATGACCTTGTATCGCCGAATATAAGGCGCAATCGCCGCAGTTTACACAGCCCAGACGCAAAGACACCGGCTACATGCGAAACGCCAACGATGTCGAGCATAACGGGTGAGAGCGGGGATGGTATTCTGACTTCCGTAGAAAACTAACTACCGTGAGTCATTTCGATAGAATGAGGGGTATAAGTAAACTAGCCCAACACGCGTGCTTACACACCACCCAGACCCGGGCCCCTTCACAGGCTAACAAGAACGCGATTCGCCAACGCTCGATCAAACGATGTCTTTTCGCTGAGCGCAAGACAGATGCAAATCTCGCGCGGGTCTACGCTGTCGTTGGGAGAGAAGATCACCGATGAAGTCGCGACGGTTAGAAATTCGTCTGGGGTGGGGAGTTTGTTTTTGGCTTCACTGGTACGCCGTACCGCTCTCTCTCCACGCGAGAAGTAGAAGTTTTGCTGTCATGAGTTAGGTTATGTTGGATACTGCGCGCGAAGACTTGTCGTCGGGCTCGGTGGCGGGTTTTACCACCGCGTCTATGGAGTGTCGATGCTTTATAGACGGGTGGGTGTTTCTGGAATGTTCTTCTTAGGCCTTGCTGGGCGTTGATTGTATGTGCGTGCGGAAGAGGAACGCGGGTCGGGAGTGTCCCAGCTCCTCCAAGGCGTAGGTAAGGAATAGGTTGTAGATTGGTTTTCAACCCGTGCTTGAGGATGAAGAAGAATGGTTCTGAGATGTGGAATGGTCTTTTTGCTGAGTGGACATTTTATACAATTGTAACTCGGCTTTGAATGGAGTTAAGACGGGATCTTTTACGGTTTTGGAGTACCTCATGCTCGAGTAGATGTACGACCAGATTTGTCGAAGATAGTAGATGCCCCTTTCTGATATATTTTAATGAAGATGATGTGAGTTTGTCTGAATATGCTACCTCTGAGTTCCCTCGTTTAATGCCCAACATTAGCCCGTTTTCCTTTGCTTATTTGAGCAGTTTCGATCAGAGGTTCGCGTGGGCTTCATAAGGCTATCAAGTATATGATTTCAAGAGCATTCTAGAGGAGCGGGATTTAGGTAATAGATGCAGTTTTTCTTAACATTCACAAACTATTGACGTCACAGTTGTAGCTCGCTTTCAAAGTCGCAATCCAAGCAAGGACTACCTTGGTCAGCACACTCATATTGTAATGGCGGATATTCCTTGGTCGTACTTGTCCATGTCACGTTGCAAGTCATAGAGGCATTAATCAATGTCGTCGGCTGGGACGGCAAGTGGAGCATCGAGGTGGAGCTCAGGGCTGGGGCAATTCCCCTCCCCTAAGCGAATCCGGCCCTGGCAGCCGTTGCATCACCAGCCGCGCAGCAGCCAAACCCTCAATCGCATCAGCCACCATGTCGGCTTCGACCCGGTCGAGCACGACAAACGTAGACTCGCACGGCGAGGATGCGCCTAGCGTCGAAGCATTGTTTCTGATCAGGTTTGATAAAAAGGTCGGGTATGTTATGCGACGGCCATCAGCCCTGCTGCCTGCGTACCTCGTCGAGCTATGCGCTGAACAGGCACAGGTATACCGTTTCGTGGAAACGCACCGCAACGCCAGACATTACGCTCGAAAACGCCGTCGAATACAAATCACTGCCGTCCGGGCTGCACTCAGTACAGAACGATCTCGTCTACTTCACGCACGAAGGCTACGCTGGCCTCAGCGCGTTTGCAAAGGGCGACGCAGGCGCCGAGGAGCGCAATGCCAATTTCGTCTCTGTAGGCATACTCGTTAAAAAGGAGGGTGAGTTTGGGCGGCTGGGGAGAGCATGGCTGCTTGCCGGCCGCTTGGAGAAGCTGGCTGCGGCACTGGCCAGCGACGCGGAGACGGTAGCACCCCTGGAGGAGTTCTGGCGCGAGCAGACTGAAAGACAGCAGCATCCTGGTGGCAAGGCCCCAGATGGCGAGGCCAAAGGGCACAGCAGGGCGCGCGCCATTTCAACCGTAACCGCTGTCCCCAAGGACGAGGAGAGCCTGCCCGGGTACCACCCAGCACTGTCCATCCAGCGCTTCCTGGACGTGTTTGGGCCATTGGTATTCCGGCTGCAGCAAGCAGCGCTGTTGAGGAAGAGGATCATGTTTGTGGGCATCCCGCCAGTCAGGACTGCTTGCGAATTCGGTAGGTCCTGTGTGGGTCTGCCGTGTCTTGTTTGACCGTAACGCTAACGCAGCCAGTATACAACCTCTCCATCCTCTCGAGCATATCGCCGCGCGACACGGAGCACCTCACGCCTGGTACCGAAGAGCTGTTGCGCCTGCCTTGCCTCTTCTCCGTCGGCGTGCATGACATTCCCTACCTGGAAGACCTAAGCGTCCCAAAGCACGGCGGACACACGCCAGGCGCCGAGGCGTCGGTAGGCTGGGTCGCCTGTACGACGGACGAAATCATAACTACAAAGCCAAAGCTGTACGATATTGTAGTCGAGCTGCCGCACACATATGACGCGCCGCCGCAGGAGCGACGCTGGCCACGGATACGGACGAGTGACGGCAGCTTGATCAAAGCCAGTCAGCGGGACGTTGAGCGGTATAAGATCCTACACAAGGAACTATACAAACAACGCAACCGGCCACAGACAGCACCCGAGCCGTATACGGACGAGGAAAACGACGACGCGGCGCCGCTGCTGTCACGCGAAGAGGTCGATACCAAGCGCGCAAACGACGAGTTCAACGAAACATACGACGACACGATGGTTGAGCCTATGACCTGGTCGCGACTTGCATACATGGGCTACATGTGGTGGGCATCGGCGGGTGAAAAGGATGCATATGCGGCTGCGGAGCGAGAGGCGGATCGTGAGCTGATTGGTGATTTGGCCGAGTACTCGCAGTCGATGGAAACAGCAATCATTGCATACTTTCACCGCCAGTCATCGCTGCTCATCCAGTCTCTGTCGCAGGTCATCGAGGCCGACCAGCAAGGCGAACGGGCCGACGAGGACGATGACGATGGCGAGGGGCTGATTATCGGCCGAGACGATCTGTCACGGATGGGGCTGGATACTTGGTCAGAAGCAGACCGGGCGTTTGTGCAAGAGTTTGGTAGCCTCTACTTTGGACGCACAGTCGGGGTCAAGGGCAGCGAGATTGACTGTTGTGGTTTGCGGGTGCCTGTGTTCTAGCATGGTTGAGGGAGGAGTTGCAGCGTGCAGATAGCCACCGGACGGGGCAGGCTACCGGTTGCACGGCCATACAGCGGACTGACGTGGTATACCTGGATGGATACAGGCGTTCGCTTTGTACCAGGCAATTTCGTTTCTGGTCGAATTGGAGTTATGCGCTAGACGGCGTTCCTGAATTACCCGTTGTCGTTGATTCGCCTTGACGTTGCTGTTCCCACACCCCGCAGCCTAAGCGCCTGTACTTTGTTGTCTATGCCACCACACTTCACCAGCCGCCCTGCACACTGCAAATTACTGTACGTCACTCTGCTGTTGCATGCAAGTTCTACAACGCCTGATATTCCACCAATGCATAGACTCCAATTGGCTCGAGTGCTGTCCGCTTACGCAGCCCGAAATCGGACCCCGCAATTCCAAAGCACAGGCCGCAAGCGATTTTCTGCGCCCCGCATCGTCATATGCCATTCAGTACCCGCCTTAACGCCTTTGAATCACCCAGCACCAAACTTTTCTTTTTCTTCTTGGATGTGATTCATATCACAGTAGCCTTGTACTAATACTTCCACCTCTGCATCTTTCGCTTTATAAATTCGCCCTCTTCCATCGTATCCTGGTTGCTCACATCCTCAATCAACCTATTACTCCATCCCTCCTCCGGGCCGCCAATTAGCGTGAACCAGTTGACTCAAAAAGAAAAAGCAAAGTGCGCGACCATACTCCAACATGCCGATGCTTGCAGAGCCATGGAAGAAATACCAACCCTTCAAGCCATTGCATCTGCCGGACAGGACATGGCCCAATAAGACCATTGAGAAGCCGCCGCGCTGGCTGTCAACCGATCTGCGAGATGGTAACCAGAGTCTAGTCGATCCTATGGTGTGTTTTCACCGACATGGCTGCAGCCTGTGCATCTGTACACTAACACAGGCCTTAGGACGGCGCGCAAAAATGGGACTACTTTCAGATGCTGGTCAAGCTTGGCTACAAGGAAATTGAGGTTTCCTTCCCCTCGGCGTCGCAGACCGACTTTGACTTCACACAACGCCTCATCCAAACGCCCGGCGTAATACCAGACGATGTCGCCATACAAGTCCTCTCGCCCTGTCGCAAGGAGCTCATCCGCCGAACCGTCGATTCCCTCAAGGGCGCACGCAAAGCTATCCTCCACCTGTACCTTGCGACCAGCCCATGCTTCCAGCAAATCGTCTTCAACATGAACAACGAGGAAACAATTGCCCTTGCCGTTGAATGCACAAAGTACGCGCGATCAATAACAAAGGACGATCCTGAGCAGGCCGGCACCCACTGGTCGTATGAGTTCTCACCAGAGACTTTTTCAGACTCGTCACCAGAGTTCGTCATCGAGGTCTGTGAGGCAGTCAAGGCGGCATGGGAACCCTCTGTCGAGAACCCAATCATCTTCAACTTGCCAGCCACTGTCGAGATGTCTACGCCCAACGTGTACGCCGATCAGATTGAGTACTTCTGCAAGAACATTAGCGAGAGGGAAAAGATCTGCGTGTCGCTGCACCCACACAACGACCGGGGTTGCGCGGTTGCGGCAGCAGAATTGGCCCAAATGGCAGGTGCAGACCGTGTAGAAGGAACCTTGTTTGGCAACGGAGAGCGCACAGGAAATGTGGATCTCGTAACTCTGGGCCTGAACCTGTACACCCAGGGCATTCACCCCAAGATTGACTTCTCCGACCTCAAGTCGGTCATCGACATGGTCGAGAGCTGCAACAAGATTCCAATCCATCCCCGCGCGCCTTATGGTGGCCAGCTCGTCGTGTGCGCCTTCAGTGGCTCACATCAGGACGCTATCAAGAAGGGTTTCCAGATGCGCCAGAAGAACGGCGCAACAAACGAGAGCCGATGGCAGATCCCGTACCTCCCTCTCGACCCGCAAGACATTGGTCGCACATACGAAGCCATCATCCGTGTCAACTCGCAAAGTGGAAAGGGAGGTATTGCTTGGATCATCCAGCGCCAGCTCGAACTCGACCTGCCGCGTGGTCTGCAAATTGCTTTCTCCAAGATTGTCCAAAAAGAGACGGACATGCTTGGCCGCGAACTCCTGCCCAGCGAAATCACAGTCCTTTTTGAAGAGGCATACCACCTCAAGCGTAACCCACGCTTCTCCCTCATTGACTATGAGATCAAAGCCGATCGCTCAGCTACACCTCAACCCCCACAGGACGGCAAGACGGTCAACAGCCGCAACCTTCGCCGTATATTCACTGGTGTCATTGAAATTGATGGCAAGGAGCACAGCATCCGGGGTTCGGGCAATGGTGCGCTGTCATCGCTGGCTGACGCGCTGAGGAGTCTGGGCATCGAGCTAGACGTTGTAGATTACAACGAGCACACGATTGGTACTAGCAAGGACGCTAAAGCGGCGACATACATAGGTTGTACCGCTGCCCAGAGCACCCACAAGGTTTGGGGTGTAGGAATTCATCAGGATGTGGTTCAAGCATCTCTGATTGCCATGTTGAGCGCCGCCTCTTCAGTGAGTCCAGAATGGTGCTTTGATCTTCGAAGGAGATGCTAACAGATTGTAGTTCCTGTCATCAAGACCAACAACGCCTATCCCCTTCCGTCCCAAGCGATCAAATACTCTGGAGATTCCTAGCCCCGAGTCGAGTCCAACAAACAAGGAGAAGAAAGCAAACGGAACTACCATTGTTGATAAGCTGGAGGCTGCTGTGAACGGCGAACAGGCTGATGTTCAGAGTGCGGGTGTGTAAACAGTGTGTCGAGCTGTTTGTGATTTCATTTTGCTTTATGCATATCAGATCTGGCATGGGGGCATCTAAAAGACATGATATTGGTGTTCAAAACTTGTGATTTAGGCACATAAAATATATTCACGAATCATCTATCATAAGTTGACCTTGTGAACTGTGGACTCGGACTCATCAGGAGCAAGTATACGGACTGGTTATCAAGCGCAACCGATATCGGCCCATGCCAGAAGCAAAGTACGGTTATCACCGGCTTTGAAGCATACAAAACGTGTGGATCCAGACTAGTTGAACGTACATGCAGGGCGCGAGTTTCCGTTGCATTAATGTAGTGTTCCCTGTCGGCCACTGATAACATATGTACATGGCTTGAACAAGCCGTAAGCATCAACCCAACGTCAACCCAACCCAACCCAACCCCTAAACAACCCAACCCCTAACCATGGCGTCCAACACGCCAAACAACACTCCCCCAGCACCCGCCTACTTCCCTACATCCCCAGACTCGCCGCTGCACCCCCCAACCCAACTCTACACCAAACTCCGCGCCCTGCCCGCCTCGTCGCTCATCAAAACGCACGACGAGCTCATCCCCCCGCGCAGCGGCCAAGCCTGGACCGTAGCCGCCGGCCAGCTCTTCCGGCTGTCGACGCCTTCAGGCGCGCAAGTCGGCGACCTGAACGTGTGGAACGCCTGGGACGCCCGCGAGCGCTTCTGGGCCGCGCGGACGCGCCAGCTGCAGGGCTCGCACATGCGCGTGGGCGACCGCTTATGGTCGAATCTCCCGTTTCTGCGGCCGCTGTGCGGGATTGTGGCGGATGGGTGCGAGATCGCAGACGCGGATGCGGAAGCGGGCAGGAGTCGCGAGGAGAGGAGGGATCAGAGGGGCGGAGTGACGAGGTGGGGGGGCAGGTGTCATGATTTGTTGGGGACGAGGTGTGATCCGTATGGTGAGTGAAGAATGGCCCCTTTTTCTCTCCTCCTTTTGGGGGGGGGTTTTTTTTTGCATACAGATGTTTCTGGCGATATGAAGGTTTGCTGTTGCTGTGTCCTGCGAGAGAGAGTGTTCTCTTGCTAACCCACAAAAACGCAGTATCGCACATGCTCACAGGAGCAAGCTACGACTTCCACTGCCACTCGAATCTCGTGCGGGCTGTGCTGCCACATGGCCTGACCGAGTTCGATGTCCATGATGTGCTCAATGTGTTTCAAGTCACGGGCCTGGATTCCCAGGGCCGGTACTTTATGGAGGCGAGTCCCGCGACAAAGGATAGCTTTATCACATTTTTTGCAGAGCAGGATTTGCTGTGTGCGCTGAGTACGTGTCCCGGTGGGGATCTGAGCGCTTGGGGGTGGCACCAGGCGGATGAGAGTGCGGGGGATAAACCGGACATGAAGAGTACGTGTCGGCCGATTCGGGTCGAGGTGTTTGAGATTAAATCAGAAGTCAAGGCGGAGGTGCTGGGGGATTGGAAGAGTCCGGAGAAGAGCGGGTACAAGGGGGTTCATGGTATGAGGATTCCGTCTGGAGAAGACTGAGAAGAGGAGCACGATGAGGTGATGTTTTTTAATTACTTCTATGTATACATGAATACAATCCATTGCAACTTGTTACTCTGACCAATCTTGTCTCCATCAAGCACAGTCATATCTAACATTAACATGACTGTCTGCCCTCAAACTCAGATACATCACTGCCACAGCAATGCTTTCTGGGTTGCCCACCGTCCCGTTCTGAATGATTTGATCAGGCCTTCTCTGTCTACTCGTTCCGTCAACACATCGGCCATCTTGTTCACGAATCCAGGGGCGATGCCATTGACAAGGATCTAGCGCAGCCTCGGTCCAACGGCGAGGTTGTACGTAAGATGCAAGACAGCGGCTTTGGATGCAGTATACGAAAACGTGCCTGGCTCGGCAAGAGAACCGGTACCAGTGCCTGTTGCGCTGCCTCTTAGATAACACGTGAACGGATCACGCAGCGAGACTGCTTTTTCAAGTAGTGGGGCAAACTGCCTAGCGTCCACCATCTTTTTTTTACCGTTGTGCTCCTCCCCCTATCTTCTATTTTTACGTTCTTTATCAGATCCCCCTTTCCACATGCTTTAGAGAGGAACATAAGCCGAGATTGCAGATTGTTGGCCTAAATGACATGTTTTTGTATCGTGAAAAAGATGGCCTTGGCATTCGGGCCCACTAGCTCTTGCGTACTAGTCTATAAAGCCCCACAAAGCTCCAGCATCCGCAAACATCCCATCCACATGATCCGTGTGTTCCTCTACTTACCGAATTGCCGGATTATTTGGGAGAACGTGGAGCTGTCAGCGGAGAGGGCGTATGTAGGCTCATGCGCTCGGAGATTTGTTCCGAAGACATTAAGGGCAGTAGCCGAGCCGTAGGCAGAGGCTCTACGCGAGATGATGAAAAGCTTGAGCAGCCGGCTCAAATGAGTATCTAAAGGCGAATTTACTTTTTTTTGCTGTCGTCGTTTCAAAACCTGATTGCAGGGTGGGTCCTAAGCCTCGCCAACCACCGCTAACGTATGCGACTTTGCCTTGTAGGCCGAAGATATGGGCAAGATCGTGGTGTTTAACATGTCATTCCGCGGATGTGATGGTTGGATTGTAGCTCTTGTTTCACGAGTAGACTACAGTTGTAAATCTTGCCTACGCATTGCAGGGACGATGGCAATGCGTGCGAAGATAGATGATTGTGGGAGTGAACTTAGTTTTGCGAGTTGACAGGATAAGGATGAGTAAGTCAAGACATAGGCGTTAATGCCTACTACGTACAACGACTGTGCAGCAAGGATGTGCCGAGGCTGCTTAGCACACTAGCTGCAAGGGGTATCAAGCAGCCGAGCATATCCAAAGCCTCTTGCAAAACAGTTGCGACGTATGAACTTTGTTATACATGGAATCCTAGTGAACTTTGGTGTGCTGCATGTCATCCCAAAACATGTCATGGTAAGGCTCAGCCCTATGGCATATTTGATGGTTCAACGTCTCGCCACTGCCTTATTTTGTCCTAGCGGGAATGTTGATCTGTCGAAAGCAGCGAAGAATTTTACGTTATGCAAAGGGGTGTAATATTGGAATCGATTTTGGAGGTGGTTGAGTGGAGGTAGTCGAGTTAAGGTTTGGAGTTTTGGGGTTCACTGAGCCACTCGCTCGGGACATTACACAGTGGCAAATTCGACGCCTGCGGCATGGGACAAGTCTCATGTTGCGAAGGCAGTGCTGACCAACATATTTGTGATCAGCTTCCTGGTACTCTTGGAGTGAAGCGGAGATGAGGCCGTCATACCAACGGATAGGGAAGCGAAGGAAATACCGCGATTGTGTGCCGTGGGCAGGGGGTATGTGATTGTGGTGTGTATGCAGAAGCGGCTTCACAAGCCCTGGTACCGTTCCGAACAGTACCAGGCAGCGAAAACAAGAGTGCGGATATTGCAGGGGCAACCACGTTGAATCCTTCTGTCGATCATCTTGTCGATTGATGCCTTTTTAGGGGTCTTCGCAGCGTTCGCCGACCTGCCGCAAATGCCGCCAGATGGACGCGTCGTCAAGTCGCCACCGATGTCTGGTACGCATGTCCCCTTTGTAGCCCCTCCGCCCTGCATGGACAGACTACCAAGCTTTTCCACCTTCTCCAAGCGCGTGCAGGATTTTTTGCACGGTTTCTCTCCATCCGGCCTGACAAGGCGTCGATCGGCGGTGCTAGACAGAGCCAAGCGAGAGGCCATGGGCGGAATGCTAGCCTGTCACTAACGGCGCCTTTCGGGCTGCAAGCGTCGAGTCTGAGGAATAGTCTAGGTAAGATTCGGGCCTGTCTCGCAGACCAGTAGTCTACTAGTAGCATCTTGGTCATTGACTCGACCATGTCGTCTCGCCCTTCTCGAAGACGCCTCGGCTGGCTTCCTGAGACGGCAACTGCCGGTCGGCCAGGGGGGCCGCGCAATCATGAATGATCAGCGAGCGATCACTTGTGCAGATCGTGGGTAGGGGTCTTGTTCTGTGGCAGTTCCAGGCCGTGGATGCAGCCAAGCAGCACAACCGCATGTAATCAATACTCAACGGCAGACATGCTGCCGCCCGCAGCACGCGACGGGTGCGACTACGGACGAGGAAACGACAGCCAAACAAGCAAAGCTCCGAGTGGCGTATCGTAGAAGCTGCCGAGGCCGGGCTGAGATTGGTGCTTGCTGGGGCGGGGGCTACTGCGCGCCAAGCCGTGTATCAGAAACATGGCAGCTGTGTTTGAGACATCCGGCGAACGCCTCATAGGGCTCCCGATTCGCGCTTGCCAGGCCACCGGCAGCTGTCAGCTCGACGTGGCGATGTGCAAGGCTATGGTCTAGACAAGCGGTTCGGCAGTTGGGAGAGAATTGGAGCCGCTCAGCACGACCTGGTGCCTGGTCACCGCCTCGGGACCAAAAGCCTAACTCTTGGTAGCGTCTCACGCGACTGGTCTCGATGGCGTGTGAGCAAGAGACGTGGGCAGGACACATGTGTGTGTGAATGTAAAAATGCTGGCGTGGGTGGGCGTGGTGGGTCTCTCGGGACGGGCGCGGACACGCCAAACGTGGGGAAACACGTTCTGGCATGTGGTACCATAGTCGTACGGCACAGTATGTAAGAGCAGGCCCAGGGATGGTCGGGACCTCTGTTCGAGACAGGGCGGACGGACGGACGGACTTTGCACCGGCAGAGGGAGAGGGGGGCGAAGAGGCCTCGATTCGCAGCAGCGTGAGTGTGTGAGTCCATGGGCACCGTCGCCACTGCCGCCAATCTTAGCTTTGCATTACGTGTGGGTGACGGAGAGCTGTGGCTTGACGTCTGTGGCGGATCCGCCGTTGAGTCAACTGTGGCTAAGCACGCTTCTGGACAGCATCCACCAGCCAAACTCCCATGCAACCAGCTTCACTCGCCCCAGTGCTCTCGACTGAACCGCCGTGACGGCGCTTACCGCTTTGCCTCGACTATGCATTTCCCCTCTGAGCGGTAGCCAGCGTGTCCGCCACACGCCCGCCTTGCCCACCTGACACGCCCTTGGACCTTTTGGCCGTACTGACAGGCGGTAGCGAAAAAAGCCTTTCAATTCCCACATGCAGGTCGACCCCTGCTGGAATCTCGCCGAAGACGCTTGTCCTGGGGCGTTTTGGGAGAAGCGTTGTGGACCGCTGGGCATTTAGGCACGACCCGATCGTCTTCTGGAACAATGAGGCTTCATCACACTGTCTGGGACCCCGTCCAAGCCTAACCACCCGGATCTGCGTCCGAATTCACCACGGACATGGCATCCCGTGTAGTCTTAGAGCCACAGCTCCTGCTTCGTGTCGTCGTCCCGTATCAAGCAAGCGCCTTCAACCTGTACCCGCTTTACGGAGCCATTGGGCTGTATTCACGAAACACAGGCACGCCAGCATGCATACAGTTACCTCCATGGACCCACCCGCTGACCCAAGTCGAAGGATTCCTGTATATCTCGACTTTGGTGGCACTCTAGACCCGCAAAAAGCTTCGCTGCCTCTTGCATACCCGTACATACGCCAGACGCATCCGTCAACAGCGATTGCCTTTCCCTTTTGCTGCCGCACTACGCCCCCCTCCCCCCTTGTTGACCATCCGGGAAACTGGGACACGCCGACCGACCTTCTTTTCCTGTTCTACATACGTACACAGTTTCCTCACTCACCGGACACCAGAAGCGTCACATGTGCTGCCAAGAGGCCCCTCTCGCCAATCTCTCCCACGCCCTCGTACCCTCCCTCCAATATTGACAAGGTACTGCGGCGATTAAACCTTGCCGCTTGCTCGCCGCGCCGGAAGCTGCGCCAGGGTCTCCACCACCACGGTCCGGACTGGAACTAATCAGCACTGCAGCATCACCATTTGGAGTATTTGCTTCGTATGGAGGCGTGGAATCCATCCTTCTGTCCTTGAAAATCCTGGTCCCCGTTCCCGCCCTCTTGACCCAAGCCGCCTGCTCCCACCCGAAACGCCTCACACCTCCTCATACCCGGTGGCCCTCGGTAGACGTTGGACTAATAGAGAAGTACTTGCGGGTCGTTCCTTCCATTCTAGCCGTCCTTGCTCCCGATTGTTACCCCAAGCTTTGACTTCTCGGCCACTGACACATCGGTTGGCTGAGAGCACTCGACCAAGCGACACGGAACACCACCCGACCACCGCGCATCCAGCCTGGAGAGTATACGCCTCAGGCCATTCCTTCTACCAGACCTCTTGCTCTCCTGTACGGGTTCCCCACTCTACACTGACGGTCCGTTCCTTGTCTCGTCCATCCACGCTCCATTTACGACCACGCGCTCCCGCCTTACGCCACGGCCACATTATGCGCTGACAGCCTACCTCATTGGTTGACTGTGTCTGCCTGGTGCCACCAAGTGCTCGAATCGTTGGGACATCTTGAGTGGCGTTGGGCTCAGCTGCGACCTGCTACCACGTACTGCTCCTTCGTGGCAACATCTCGTCCAAAGCTCCTCGTCATTAATCACAGTCCGACCCCGGAAGATCCGAATTACCCGACGCAGGCGTGCTGTCAGACATCATGCACAAGTCTCCCACAAACTCAGACGGGGCATCACCAACAACAATGGTACCTGTACCGAACCCCTTTGTCCTGGCCCAGCCAGTCGCTCGCCCAGTAACTCTTCTTGCGGCGCCCAACATACCTACGCTAGGTTCCAGATCACCAAACTATCCTTCGACTTCTTACAGCCATTCTGCATCACCGGGTACTGCTTCTGCAGGATTGCCAGAAGCTCAACACCACGATGGCAACGGCTTGATGATTTCTCCCACTCAACCATCGTCCACAAATCTGAATGCGCAAAAGAGAGCCTATAGACAACGGAGAAAAGACCCTTCATGCGATGCATGTCGAGAACGCAAAGTAAAGGTAAGTTTGCAAGCTACAGGAGGGCCGCAACAACCCACCTGCCCCCAAAGGATGCGAGCAAGGCAACAGTTGGTCGGAGAAGTAGGGAGCTCATGGGCCATCTTGCCATTGGCTGGGGATCCGTTGAAGCATCCACAGTCCATCTCTGTACATTAAGCAAGCATGCATCTGGAGGCTTATGTCCCTCTAATCAGCGAATGTACACTATTGTACGCATGGCTTGAGCAGGCGGACTGGGGGCCTCTGTTGGCACTGACTGACCATCTTCTCAGTGCGATGCTACCGAAACTTCAGCATGTTCAGAATGCTCGAGCCGAAACCACAGATGTCAGTTTACCAAGGAGACAAATCGCCGAATGTCTTCGATCAAGTGAGCAGTCGTGTTTTGTACAGAGTTCCACAGTGGAAATACTTACCCTGCACAGACAGGTCCAGGACCTTCAGAGTCAAATTGCCGAATTAACTCATGTAAATTCCCAACTACGAACCAAGGTATCCGACCAGACTACCATGGACATAGAGCGAACGGACTTGAAGCGACGACACTCAGAAATGCACCCTATAGTGGTACTAGCACCGCGGCGGATATCTGTACAAGTCTTGGACAACTTCGACCACGTCCGCAGTAGCATTCGAGAGCATGCCCACAATGTATTCAGTACGCCTCATCAGAATTGCTCGCGACCTGCAGCGCCGAATTGGCCGCTGCCCGAAGTGCCTTCGCGGGCTGACTATGCGTATTTCTCGCGGTCCTTCGTCGACACAATACATGCCTGGTATCCTGCGCTGCACTGGCCTACGTTTCAGCACAAAGTAGACGAGGTTTATGCTTCACGGAGCTTCAAAGGCTGCCCTCGGGAGTGGATTAGCTTGTTCTTTGCAGTACTGGCTTGTGGCTCTTTGCATCCCAGGTCCGAGCGCAATGGTTCCCAGGACAGGTCACTAGAAGGTCAGGCTATGTTTGAGATTGCAGCTTCTGCTCTTCAGCCTTGGTCAGAAGACCTTACCATCACACATGGTCAGGCAGCTTTAATGCTGAGTATATTTGCAGCAGAGAGCAACAGACGCTCTCTCGGCTCCATTTGGCTTGCGTCTGCGGTAAGAGTCGTACAAGAGCTACAGATAAGCCCCGAGATGGACTGTTGGTCTGCTTTTGATGGAGAGATTCGACGCAGACTTTGGTGGTCCACCTACGTTCGCGACAGGTGTGCAAAAACTCACCCGTTCGACCCTGGCTGCTACTGGGACTGACTGTGGTACAGGATCATGTCTCTCGAGACAAATCGACCGATGCTTATCAACGAGAGTGATTGCGAGATGTCACTTCCATCGCCGTTGGAAGATCGCTACATACAACCCAATGAACCGATACGTTCCTCTACGAAGCCAGTACATTCCACCGGATTTGTAGCGACTATACACATCACGCGCCTCTACGCGCCCTTACAGCAAGCTCTAAAGTCTAGCGTCGTTCTCGCACAAACTACGGAAAGCTTTGATGAACAGCTTCGCTCTAAGCTGCTACTCCTTCCAGAAAATCACCAGCCAGATTCGGGTGCGCTGCTTGACGCGAGAGTGTTGCCAACAGTTTTCATCTTACTCTCTGCTCGGTTCCACCTCTACCGGCGCAACCTCAGTCCATTGGCCAGCCTGGCAGGGCGGACGAATGCATTGGAGCGGTGCGTCTCTATTGCACAGGACACAGCTAAGTATGTGTCGAGAGTATTGCATAACCATTCCATCCAGGACTCCGGAAAGGCAGACACAGAGAGGATGGCGGTTGTCGCGAGCAACGCCGTATGCTTACATTTGTGGCGATGCATTCTAGTACTATGCTTCCGGGGCGAGTACGATGCAGCCTTGGTGTGCTTGCATCTCTCAAAAGCCATCGGTACTGTACGTAGGGTCAATGCAGCCTGTGGCAAGCACATAGCTTTCTTCTTGGAGCGGCTATTCGATCGAGTGCGCAACGGTATCGGAGGCAGCAAACAGCTGGAACACGATGAGGAGATGATTGCGTACCTCAGTGCCGATACCCAGGGCAGTCTGGAGCATTCTTGGGTCTGGGCAGGCACCAATATGGTTTCTTCAGCATCCGCACACGATCTGGCGCCTGGCGCCGTGAGATCGCCAGGAGGTGATGAGACTATGCAAGACAGACTACCCTCAGGACCGTCACCCAGCGCATCGTGGAATGGAAGTACAGAATGGGATGACTGGGGCCGGCTTGAGCACATGGTGCGGCAGTTGATGGACGAGCGTCTTCACCGGAATACGCAGCCTCCGACTTATTACCCACCGCTACATAACCCAGTCAAGCGAGTGCAACTTGCAACTGACACGTACTCACAGTCAAAGCCTCTATCAAATGCCGGTCCGGCTCCGTCGAGCACAAGTCGTATCAGCATAGCGAATATCATTTGAGGCAGAAAGAGGGGCAACGTAGATCATACACGTATAGGGAGCATTCTCGCCTGCATGCAGCCGCTTGCTATAGTCGACGTGAGGACAAAACGTCCAAGCAGGGTACTCCAGAGTAATTGGCTGCTACAAACGGTGCCCGCCATTGGCGGGTACCGCGTGTTGTGGAGACGTACATGAGCCTGAGTACGGGCCAAGGATACCGTCTCACAGTACGGATTGTCTATGGTCACATTTTGCAACAGTTGGCGTCTGGTCAGCTTGCTGGGGACTACCGGGACCACTTTACCCGGGCAGGTTTGTGTGTGTGTCAGGCAGCACTTGTGTGTTGTGAGTGGTCACTAAGAGGATGTGAAGGAATGAATGTTTGCGTCTAGGGCTTCGGTCGTCAGTCTAGTGAAGCTGGACACGCGAAGGAAACAACAGATTGGATAGGATCAGGGGGAGATATGCTCGAGCTTGGCGGTTTCGTATTGGGTGAAACGTGTATAGGGGGAAGTGGATTGCCCAGCATACTATACATAGACTTGGCGCCAGCGAGAGTGTATTGTGACCAATGGCCATTGTGCTTCCGCTGCTCAAGGTGCGCGCCGCGTAGTACCCGAAGCTTCTTTTTTTCAGCTCTGCAGTGGCACTGTGCAATCGGTCCTATGTACAAAAGGGCACGGGACTAGCCCGGTTGTGATAGCCATGGCGGTGTATGCGCCCCGAACAGACGCTACAGTATACATCTGGTTAGCCATGGAATTAGCACAAGTTTCCGCAGTCCATGCGTAGTTCTTGATATACAAGGCTGTCCTTTGCCGTGTGATGCAGTGTGATATGTCATGGCTATGCGTAACATGGCGCAGTGGGAGGAGAGGGTTTCCAAAATAGCTATCGATAGCTTTCACGTGTGTGCCTGGCGATACCCCCGCGGCTCACTCTACCCCGCTCTTAGCCTCCCTAATGCAGCTAGCACATGGCCCAAGCTAGTTAGAGGATGAAGGGCAGTCAGGATAGATCGGTATTGCTACTAGGACAAGCTTCCAGGGAAAATGCTTAGCCAGGCACGTGATACCCCGCCATGACGCAGTAGCAGAATGCCATTCACTCCAATTCCGGCGCGCTGCCCCACGCCGACACTGCAGAGAGACTCGCTAGGTGCTATATGTCGAATGCACCAATACACGTAGTCTTGGGTATCCGGCGGTCTAGCCACGAATCGAATTGACGCATCGTACAGCGTTGGCTTGCATGCTGGGCCATCTGCTGCTCATGGTGGGGCTTGCAGCACTGCTGTGCTGTACTTGTTCTGTTGAGCTGTGCCGGCAACTAGAATGCCCATTGGGGAGGGGGCTTGCTTACGCGCGTCCGTGTTTGAGCGATATTAAGCTGCGTCCTGCCCCGCGGCGCTGCTCCTGTCCTGACCCTCTTCTTGCTTTTCCATCCTCTGCCCACATCCTTACTCTTCCTCACACGTTTCAACATGGTGCACATCAACCGCGTAGCTACCTTCAAGGAGATCTCCGAGGAAAAGGCACAGTTCGAAGAGATTGCGAGCACAAGCACCATCAACCTGAGTCCAGATGACGAGATCGATGACTTCACTGCCACCGTCTATGGCAGCAAGTATGCTTCCGAGGATCTGCCCAAGCATGAGATGCCAGTGAGTTTGGTTCACGCAGCATGCATCGACAAGTCCAACCTGCTGACTGAGTATAGGAACGAGAGATGCCTCCTCAGGTGTATGTACCACCGCGTTGGAGACAGCGGCTGGAGACAAGTTGCTAAGTCTTCGTTAGGGCCTACCGCATGATCAAAGACGACCTTACCCTCGACGGAACACCGACGCTGAACCTGGCCTCGTTCGTCACCACGTACATGGTATACGCCCACCCGTGCCGCCTAAGCCGTTCAATGTTAACACAACTTGTAGGAAGAGGAAGTCGAGAAGCTCATGGTGTACGCGCAAAATGTCCTCCTCTTGAGGATTTTAAAATAACCGTACCATCTAGCGACGCCTTCTCCAAGAACTTCATCGATTACGAAGAATACCCCGTTAGCGCAGACATCCAGAACCGTACGTATTCCCAGACCATAACAAGAAGCTTCTGTGGCAGCGACTGAGCTGGGGACAGGATGTGTCTCTATGATTGCGAGACTGTTCAATGCGCCGGGCGCAGATGATGCAAACATCATTGGCACCTCGACGATTGGCTCTTCCGAGGCCATCATGGTTCGTATCGACACAACAAGATCTGAGAGCTTGTGGCTGATACTGCGCAGCTGGGAGTACTAGCCATGAAGAAGCTCTGGCAAAACAAGCGCAAGGCAGAGGGAAAGCCATATGACAAGCCCAATATGGTCATGAACTCAGCCGTACAGGTTTGCTGGGAGGTTAGTATTAAGGGCTCTTGCTCAAACCACCAGGATTAAAGGCCAATTGATGCTAACGACCCGTAGAAAGCATGCCGGTACTTTGATATCGAAGAGAAATATGTCTACTGCACGGCCGATCGCTACGTCATTGACCCCAAGGAGTGCGTAGACATGTGCGATGAGAACACCATTGGCATATGTATGATTTCCGTGAGCTGCAGTGTGGATTTCTTTTGCTGAATAGAAACAGGCGCAATTCTCGGAACAACATACACCGGCGAGTACGAAGACATCAAGGCCATCAACGATCTGCTTGTTGAGCGAGACATGGACGTCAACATCCACGTTGACGCTGCCTCTGGCGGCTTCGTCGCTCCCTTTGTCAACCCCGGTCTCCTCTGGGACTTCCGCCTTCCAAAGGTCACAACCATTAATGCTTCAGGCCACAAGTATGGTCTGGTTTACCCAGGTGTCGGTTGGGTCATCTGGCGCGACCCCGAGTATCTGCCCCAGGAACTTGTCTTCAACATCAACTACCTGGGTGCCGACCAGGCTTCCTTCACGCTCAACTTCTCGCGTGGAGCCTCGCAGATTATCGGACAGTACTATCAACTCATTCGCCTAGGAAAGCGCGGTTACAGAAGGATAATGCTGAACCTGACGCGCACTGCTGACTACCTAGCTGCAAACCTCGAGTCCATGGGTTTCGTCATCATGAGCCAACGCGGCGGAGAAGGACTCCCTCTTGTCGCATGCCGTATTGACGAAGACCTCGGCAAGCAGTACGACGAATTTGCCATTGCACATCAACTCCGTGAGCGCGGATGGGTTGTACCCGCCTACACCATGGCACCTCACTCTGAGAAGATGAAGATGCTGCGTGTTGTTGTCCGTGAAGACTTTACCAAGTCGCGATGTGACGCCTTGATTTCAGACTTCAAGCTAGCATTGCAAACTCTTGACGCGCTTGACGCCAAGAAGATTCAAGAACACAAGGAGTAAGTGTTTTTGGCATCTGATGCTAGGGATTTGGTTCAAAGCGTACTGACATGACCGTAGACACCAGTTCGCTATGCACCGCCGCTCGACTCTCATCAGCCCCATCTTCAAGAAGAGGGCGACAGATCATTTCGACGAGAGCCACAGTCTGCAGGCTAAGACGGGCAAGACACATGCCGTCTGCTAAGCTGGATGATGGGTGGTTATATGGGTACAGCGGTTTAGCAAGGCACCACGTATTACGAGTATTCTCAATAGATGAAATCAAATCATGAACAACGACACTTTGAAACCTTGAAAAAATCTGGCGCTGTTTCGACTAGTTGAAATTTGTTCCTCATTTATTCGACAAGCTAACATCCCAGTATCCCCCTAGCAGAAGGTTTACATGTAGCAGGCCGACAAGCGGGCCCAGGACCTTTTGTATGTAACAGGGCCCAATTTCCATGTTAGGAGCTTTCAAAGACCTCACAGCCAAGCCCGAGCGCAATTCGGTAAACAAGCTCTCGTTAGGGTGAAGCGCTATACCTGAAGACCTACTTAGAACTGACATTTCAATACACCAGGGGGAGGTTTGTTTTCTTCTTTCAAAGTCATCTTTTCGTAGGGTTCTGAGTCGTACTGGAATAAATCGAGAGAAAGAGAGAGAGAGAAAGAGAAAGAGGAGATGCATAGTAGCAGTGCTAGCAAACGTCAATGTGCGCGGGATACTACAGCAGAAGTCGCGATGAATGTGCGACGTGTGGGTTTTCTTCTTTTTTTCTTTCTTTCTATCTTTCTTTCTTTCTATCTATCTATCGATCGGCAGAGAAAAAAAGATGGGAGGGAGGGAATAAGTTGCTGATGGAGCTGGAGGTCACGTGCATGTATTGTGAAAACGTTGTTCATCTCTCGTCTGGTGTAGAGTAAGGACGTCTGATGAGGGGGAGGGGGTGGGAGGGGAGAGTTTTTTTTTTTTTTTAATTTTCGTCGGGATGGAAAGGTGTAGTGTAGGTGAAGTTCTTTTCTTCTCTGTATGTGTTGTGGTAGAGCTTCACGGTAGTAATTAGATGTGTTTGTCGAGGGTGTTTTGTTGGGCATGTCTGTTTTGCATGTTGGCACTAGGAGAGGTGGAGGAGACGGGAGGTATCAATGATGTGTGCGTGCGTTGACGTTTTTTTTTTTGTGTGTGTGTGTGTGTGTGTGTGTGTGTGTGTGTGTGTGTGTGTGTGTGTGTTTTTGTCTGAATACTTGTGCATTGTTTTCGCGTGTTAGTTTCTGTTCTCTAAACGCGTAGAGGTGCAGAGGTAGGTGCAGGCTGTAGATGTTGCTTTATTGACGGGAAGGTTTTCCGGTGGTAACCTTGGCAGGTACCTACCTAAGTACACGTCCTAGTGCGCAGGTTTAAACTGACTCTGTGGTGCTGGGAGCGAGGGTATGAGACAGCCGTATTGGTGTTCTTGTGCGGCTGAATTTCATTTTGTACTGGTATGTTTTTATGTGCTGGGTCTGACGTTCTAATACCAAAGATATTTTAAATCCTAGTCATCTGGTCTCTTGATGTATTTGGATGCATTGGTGGAGTGGATTTGGAAAAGGTAGATCATGACATTATGGCTTGACATCGCGTTTCGCAGCATCCTGTACTGAGATAAAGATTGGTATGTGATGAAGTATTGATTGCGTGCATTGGTTTAGCCTGGAGATAGATTAGCTAGTGTGCCTCTTTTCTATTGAATACAAGGAGCGCTCATTTATTGGGCACATTTCGCATATGCAACACCCTATCAACAACAAGATCGCAGACGCAATTTACCAGTAGATACAAGCGCTGCACGACATGCACAAAACCCATATGTACAAGCTTGACGATCAATGCATGTGCTGGGTCAATCCTCAATCCCGAGCGTCAGGCATAAGAGGTGATCTTATTCAAGACGCTTCCCTACTGCATCATATGACAAGACATGAGGTGCCTGTTTCGCAGTACGTACGATAGCCAGGCACGCGATGCGTATCGACGCTTACCTGAGAAGGCGATTTCAAAGAAGAATATTATTGAATAAGCTTTGAATATCTGCTTAGACGCGCAGTCTCGCGTCTGTCATCTGTTACAAAAGCAAACGCCACAGCACAGCACTGTCTCAAGAGGCTCCCCGCATACGACCGCACAGGCGTGGCGCTCGCAACTCTTTCACCCGAGTAACCAGCCGCAAAAGCCGCTGCCGTCGTAGACCCTTTCTCCGGATAAGAAAAAGACCAATGATGCGACATATTACCCGCAGATAAGCAGCATGGATTATGCATCACGACCTGCAGGCGTTGCCAAAGGAGTCAAAACTTTTGCAAGGCCCTGTAGGGGTCGAGTCCTTCTGTAGCCAACAGCCTGCTCGGAAAACAGCACGCCATCCATATGGTGTGCTGTAACATCACAGAGAAATCATGTCACGCTTTGGCTTGGACACGGCTTCTCCCATACTACATCGGCAATAGAAAAAGAGTGTTGTCTGAGTCCAACCGGCTATGGATCTGCGACGTGATGGGTCATCAGCTACCATAGCAGAACCGGCTTTGTACCAGTTATTAAAACGGAAACACAAATACCGTTAGAATGCTCAAGGAGCTTTTCAGGAAATTGCGTAGGAAATGGGTGCACATCCTAACGGCAGCCAAAATCGCAGCGCCATGTTGCGTGCAAGGTTGTCAGTTGCTTATCGCAGTACTAAACTACTCCTTAGTGACTTGAAAATGTTTGGTGAAGCCTTCCTAGCCTTGAGTCTTTCGCAGGTGTACCTTGACGCCTTTGCACAGCCGATGCAGTTTAGCTGAAATCAAAGGATATTGATCTGCAGCTACTCGCAGAGTCTCACAAACCCTATCTCATGTGCGACTTGAGCATACGGCCCTATCAGACGCGCGAACTCGATTAGCTCATGCGGCTAGTCTGTTTGGCGCAGTCGATCACCCTGCGGGCCGCCGACAGCCCCCACGGCGCGAGTCATTGTCAGTCATCAAGCACCAGGTAGGAAGCCTAGATCGACAGTGTGGCCTGATAGATGATAACTCAGTCCTAATGAGGAATGTACCCAATGGAATCAAGATGCAACCTTGCCCCGTGACGGGGTCAGAACTGGGTCAGCTTGCTTCGAAGGATGGACACGTCCGTACTCACACCACACCATTCCTTGCATCCACTCTTTTGTGTAAACTCCCTGATCAAAAGGGTGGGCCCGGTCAGACGCCCTTCCGAGCACTAGGGGACTGGAGATGTGGAGAATGGGAGACCCTGACGGGCGGCATCTGTTTCCCATGTTATGCAATCACACCCAAGCCGTTGATACTTCTACATGCGACTCCCATCCCGTGTTCGAAGCTGCCGTCCGAAACTGGGGAGTTTCCTCATAGCCTGATTACCGGAGAAGTACAACCATTGCATTCGACTAGATGGAGAACTGGGTCAGTAACCCGGCAGAGACGCATGGTCAACTCATCAGCATCACTGTCTGGTCGCTATGCGGAGTCGCTGGGTTTTTCCTTGGTCTCCGCCTTCGGATCCAATTAGGCCAGGGAAAATTGTGGTACGACAGCCTCCTACTGGTCATTAGCTGGGTAAGCGAACCAAGAAAAGAACACTGCTACAAGAAGTAAAGCGCTAATGCGCATACATGCAGTTTTTCCTCTTTATCCAGGTGCTTCTGAACCAGCTCAATGTAAACTTGGGGTTCGGAAAACACTCGTTCGACAGTAAGAGACTGCAAGAGAGAGAGAAAGAGAGAGAGAGATACATGTGGTATAACGGTCTGACTTTTGCGCTAGTTGACTTTAGCCATCTCGAGCGCATCACATATTATGGTGCCACTGGACTCACCGTTTCTATCGTCGCTATTACTCTAAGCAAGATCTCGTTCGGAGTCACGCTGTTTCGGTTGACGGAGGGGTGGGTCAGAGCGTACGTGTGCTTTGCCGTGGCTACGCTGTTCATCTTCGCGATACCGGCCGGCATTCTACCCTGGGTCTTATGCAAACCATTGGCCAAGACGTTTGTGGACGTTATACCCGGCACATGTATAAACAAGAATCCTTCTGTGATCTATGGACGATTTCAGGCTGGTTGGTAAAGTCTTGGTGATGCGTCATGTTATTTTGCTAATTCAGGATGTAGTATGGTCCGCAATCATGGATCTATCTCTTGCAATGATTCCATGGAGAATTATATGGAAGCTGAAGATGCGACCTGCAGAGAAATTTGGTGTTGGTATTGCTATGAGCTTGGGAGTGTTGTGAGTCAATCTACTACGGAGTCTCAGGCTTTGCTAACTAGATCAAAGGGCAGGAGTCACTGCCATTCTCAGAGCCAGATACATCGAACTGTTGGCAACACAGGACATTTCCTGTAAGAAATCTGCAATCTGTTTTACGATCTCGGCTTACGTGTACAGATGATGCCACAAAGAGCGTCATATGGTCCACAGCAGAGCCTGCCATGACTATCGTCGCGACATCGATCCCCGTACTCCGAGTGTTCTTTCAACAAGCTGTCAACACAACCAAGGCCTCCTACCAAAACTCGTCGAGAGAACGGAAAATGAGGAGTAATGCGTCAACTCCGTCTGGCACTGGTGAAAGCGCGAATGCTTCTAAGCTCGGTTCCAAAAACCCCAAGACTGACGACATCCTTGTATCAACGAACAAACGGCGATTGACTACAGGGAATATGAGTAGCGCAAGGACTATTAGCCAAGAATCACTAGTCGACGTATGGGCAAAAGCGCAAGAAGCTTACGTCGAGATGGACAATCTTGTCGTGGACCCGGTAACTGGACGAGTCACGCTGGCGCCTCGAGCGTCCAAGTCATCATTAGAGGAGTCGAAACTCCATCGGCCACATTTATCTGTATGACGTCGTTTTGGATTGGGAAAAAAAAGTTCAACGGAGCGGCGGCAATCTGTAGCGTACATGCATCTGCAACAACAACATCAAGACATAGAATCAGCACGAGTAACGACGTCATAACGTAATACATATCTTCAAACCTACTTTTCTGTTCCAAGTCTTAATCATGCAGTTAGCGATGCCATCTTCCGTGCTACACCCACTACCAAGCCAAGAAAATCTCTTCCATCTCATCTAGAGTCCCCTGGCGCGATACTACCGAAACAAGATTCAGTTCGCGGCAGAAAGTAGGCTGCACAATAGCGTAGAGTCCCCCCCACCCCACAGATGGAAACGACCGTCCACCCAATCTGTTTGTTTCAACCTCACGCCGCGCGACCAGACTCCCCGCGTCGGCTCGAACCTTGTTGCAGTCTTGCGATTGTGTGGCGCCCAAGCCCGTTGACGCACGACCCCCTTTTTCTTCACAGCACCCAAGTAATTAGATGTACACGAGTCACTAGAAGCGCATCAGCCAACCAGAGGAAGCGTGATCAAAGGCGTCCCCCTTGCATCGATGGCCACATCCGCTAGGCTTCCCGCTATTATCACGGAGGCAGGGGGTGAGTGTTCGAGGCTACGCTTGTTCACCCCCCCCGCTAATCGAGGGCGCTCAGGAGATCACCGTCATTTGCACTATATCGATGGCTTAAAGTATGTAATAAGATATATATATATATATATATATATGCTCCGCAGCTGAGCAACTCCGTCTGACGGTTTCCCTTACCGCAATCCAACTTCACCCCTCTCCTTGAAAAACACTTTGTTTCTTTGTTTGTACGAAACTCTTCTTTTGTTGACTCTCGGCAAACATGAGGTTCTCGGTGCTGTGCAGCGCTTCGCTGTTTGCTGTGACGGCGTTTGCCTTTCCGGCTAGCTTGCTGAACAACAACAACAAGGACATTAGCGACGAGACGCTCGCGGAAATCACAGGGTTGGTGGAGAGGATCAAGAGGGAGGCGGAGGTCAAGCGTCAGCTTGGAGCCAGCCTGATCAAGCCTGGATTCGATGCTGATGCTCAACGAATCAGCACTTCTGGAGACCATCGATACGTATGTGAATTTTTTGTTCATGTAGAGAAGAATGGAGTTGTTCCGTTTGCTGACAATGTCACGATAGATTGCTCCAGGCCCCAATGACCTTCGTGGACCTTGCCCAGGTCTGAATGTCCTGGCGAACCACGGCTACATTCCGCGAAGTGGTGTTGCATCAGTCGTAGAACTGACCACGGCCTCTACTAAGGGTGTGTGAGACGGTGTGCTATCGTTTACCCATGTGTTAACAAATCGTCAGTTTTCGGCATGTCAACTGAGCTCTCTGCATTCCTGTCTTTGTACGCTAGCATCATGGCCGGTGATATAACCTCGGTATCTATTGGCGGCAAGCCAAGCAGCGGAGGACTGCTGAGTGGAGCGACGTCTTCGCTTGGTCTTCTTGGAGAGCCACAGGGTCTGAGTGCGTCGCACAACCGTTTCGAGGCCGACTGCTCTCCCACGCGAGCGGACTTGTACAAGACGTACGTTGTAACTGTGCTTCCGTCACTCAGTCAATCCAAAGATTAATATCACTAACTGACCCCAGTGGCGACCCAAATTCCCTCGATCTGTCTCAGTTCGAACAGCTCATGGCAATGCCTACCGGCCCGAATGGCTACGATCTCACAGTTTTGGTTCCGTTCCGAGGCGCACGCTTCAAAGACTCAATTGCAACCAACGGCCGCTACTTTGCCGGGCCATTCACACACTTTGCAGTCAACACTGCAGCCTACATGTTTACTTATCATTTCTTCCGGAACCACAGCGCCGAATTCCCGGACGGCTATCTTAGCGCAGAAACACTCAAGTCATTTGAAGGTGTCACGGGAGATCGAGGAAGCTTCCAGTGGGCTTCAGGCCGTGAGAGAATCCCTGAAAACGTATGTGGACCCGTTGTTGCACTTTTGGTCTAGGATGGTAGCTAACGCTTGATACAGTGGTACCGCCGCGCTATTGGTGATGAGTACGGGCTTGCTGCCTTCACTCTCGATGCCACAAACTCGCTCAAGGTAATCCCGTACATGACTGTTGTTGGCGGCAACACCGGCAAGCCCAACACGTTTACTGGAGTCAACATTGCCGATCTGACGGGTGGTGTCTACAACTCGCAGACACTCCTCGAAGGCAACAACGCCATGTGTTTTGCATTCCAGTTCGTCCAGCTTGCCTCGCCGGACATTCTACGCGGCCTCCTTGGGAATGTTTTGCTTGCAGTGCGGAAGTTGACGACTGTTCTGGACCCGATTCTCACAACGCTTGCTTGCCCACAAGCTGCCAAGTTCGACATGGGCTTATTGGCGAGCTTCCCTGGCGGTAAGATGTAGAGTTAGTAGAGAGGAGTTGTTGTATTAGTGTATAGTTATAAATCACATCGTTTCGATGTTTCTTCGCAATGAGTGCCAACAGGACCGGCGTGGTTATGTCTTGCTGACCGGATGGAGAAAATCCACCTCTGAAACAGTGAGGCGCATAGCATGTACGTACATGACGAAACAAGTTTCTCATGTCATGGTGCAATTTTGGCCGACAGCCACGCCGAGTGGGGGTTTGAGACGGAGTTGATGTTGGCAGCCCCAGACCGGACAAAACCATAGGTAGACGGGGGTGAACCGGTAGGTAAGTACCCCGCATACCACCACGAGCGGGACCGGGCCGGTCGGTATGCACCCACTTTGCCTCGCATGGACACGCCTCATTCAGTGACGAAGATTTTGTCGTATTAATAAGTAGTCCTCACCTGCGCTGTGTCAGTCGTACCTGAAATTGACTCGGCGCGCACTTTCTCATCAACAGTGACTTGTATACGCTCTACTCACCCATCCGCCGGCAGATTTTATCGTCCCATATATCTTCAGCATGGCCCCCTCAGCCATTCAAGTCGAACCGACACCAGCGCCACAGTCTAAGCAGCTAGTGCCAAGCTCGAAGGGCAATGAGAAGAATGAGTTGACGCCTCTCCAGGCCATCTCACAGGGCGTGTGTCTTCCTGGCGTACCTCTCTTCTCTTCGTACGACAAACAGCGTGCATGGATTCTCTCTCACATGGCGGGTTAGCACATGCGACTCTAATGTATGGACAGGCGCATTTACTCACACATGACAGGCGCCTTCCGCGTCTTTGCAAGACATGGATTGGCCGAGGGCATGAGCGGGCATATTTCCGTTCGCGACCCGGAGCACCCCCACACTTTCTGGACGAACCCGCTCGGAAAGCACTTTGGTCTGATCAAGGCATCGGACATGGTGCTTGTCGACTACGATGGCAAAGTCGTGGGAGGCAACCAAAGCAGGCCCGCCAACGGCGCGGGCTTCCTCATTCACTCGGCGCTACACAAGGCGCGACCCGATGTCAACGCCGCGTGCCATTGCCACGGCGTAGCGGGCAAAGCCTGGAGCGCCTTCGCCAGGCCCCTTGAAATGATCAATCAGGACGTGTGCTACTTTTACGGCGAAGCGCAAGCCGTCTACCAAGAATTCGGCGGTATTGTCTTCAGCGAGCAAGAGGGCCAAAGACTAGCCGCCGCGCTGGGTCCAAAGGGCAAGGGCATGATTCTGCGCAACCACGGCTTACTGGTGGGTTCAACGTCCCCTCTGCGCTCACATTGCTGAAACCTTTGCTGTACTAACTTCTTGTCTAGACTGTGGGACAAACCGTCGACGAGGCTGCGTACCTCTACACCCTCATGGAGCGCTCCTGTGCCGTTCAGCTCCAGGTCGAAGCCGCTGCTGCCAACGGCGTGCCCAAGATCTATGTAGACGACGAGGCCGCTGAGTATACGTGCCGCATGGGAAGCGATGCCGAAACCCTCTACTGGGAACTTCAGCCCGATCTGGAGTATGAGTATGAGATGAGCAACGGCGATTTCAAGCACCCTGACTGCGACGAGGTTATCTGGCGGGGGTATTGAAGAGTGTTAGTTAGATTTTAGATAGATTTCCTTTCTAGTATGCCATGAATCAACGACTATTATGCCTTGGCATGGATTAGTGAACTTCTTCATTACAACAGTTTCGACGTGCACAGCAACTTCAGCGTAAATTAGCACATGTCGTTAGTCTCTTACTGTTTTCTTGTACTACCTTGTGCTCTGTGAGCACACATTACAGCTTTTGGAGTACCAGATCCCTATCCCAAATCGGTGCCTTGGAACTAATTCTAAGAACGCAACAAGTACGGCCGGATTTCCTCTTCATCGCCTTCAAAAAGCCAGTACCCAGCGCTCTCTACGCTCTCATCACCGTCGCCTATTACCGGTAGCCTCAGCGGTGGATACGGGTAGCGCTCGATGGACCTGTTCTGTACCATGGACATCTGGCCATCCAAGGACCTCCATAACGATCTTTGGAGCGGCTCCGTAAGCGGCACTTCGCGTGGATGGTCATCTAGGGCTTTGGAGCGGCATGCTAGTCTGTAGGCTTCTAGTTCATAGGCTTTAGTAGGCAGTTGGACCCTCATGTTGCGCAACCGCGTGGATTGGTAGAAGGCGTCAACCAAAGGCAGCGCCGGGCTGTCGAGTATTTCGTTGTCCCAGTCCTGGGCCGCGAAGGATAGGCAGATGCTGCGGAGGTTGTGACAATACGTGACAATGTGATCGAGAATGGGCTCCAGATGGTCCAGGTTCTGGAGTGGCCTGCCGTTGTACTGCTGGATACGATGCGTCCTGATAACTACTTCCAGGGCCTTGATGCATGCGAACCGATTGGGCAGAATAAGTTGGGGGAGGGGATAGAGCAGGATCTCGCTTTGAATGTTGATGCAGTTGGTAGCGTACAGAAACTCAATGCCTTCTGTGTATGCCTGCCTGCATGACAGCAAGAAGCCCATGATGCCGACGCTGTAACTTTCTAGGGACTTTCCTTTTCGTCCTTCGACAAATCTCAAGCATGGGTCGTTCAATGGCCCGATCCAGGCGTATCGCATAGATGGTAGCACTTCTGGCCGATTACGGTTGCAGACGGCGCCTCGCCATTGCCAGATTTCATTTTGACGCACAACATCCACGTGGAGGGTACGCCCACCAAAGGCCATAGTGAGAATCATACTCCGGATATCGCTGGGTAGCTCGAAAAAGAGGCATGTCGGGGTACCCAATGATATTGGTGTGATAGAACGGCGTGTCGAGGAGGACAATGGTCCCTTGTCTGAAGATCGTGTCTTAGAACTAGGTTTCGGACGGAGATGCTTCTTTACCCAGTCACCGAGTTTAGCCATTTTCACGATCTTTGCAGGTGGGGGAAGGGAGAAGGGAGAGTTCGAAAGGGGGAGATACGGTTGTATTATCCCCGCGGCCAAGGTGGGTGAAGCGAGTCATGTGATCTTGTTCGACTACCAGCTCGAACCTCTGCGGTCACGATTGCGTCCACGATCAAAAGCCACTACTGAAAGTGAACATGCGCTAAGCTTTATGGGGACCTTTGAAAATCCTGGGGAACGCTGTCTCAAACATTCATGTGTTTAAGGCTGTGTTTGATTCCAAGAGCAAGCATACGTCGATATCCAAGTTAGAAGATGTGTACGTAAGTAAAGGTCCAAAGCAGCGGGCACTAGCAGTCGCTACTAGTCTAATTCCACCTTATCCCCGCATCATAATGCACAACAGCGCTAAAATATAACACTACATAAATGCGGCCACTTGACACCTAACGAACCCTCCCTCTATACACCCCAGCAACCCTACGTTGGCATTGGTAACCCCTGAGTGATAGTCGCCGCCGGGCCGCCCACAGCAACGCAGACATACTATTTTGCGGTAAGACCGGCGTAGGAGCCTGCGATAATGGCTTTGTTCTAGGTGTGAAATTCACCAAACAATACACCGGCCCGCCACACGACGCTGCCGCAGGTATCCTCAGCACTCACAAGCTAACAGTCGGTACACGTCGTAGCAATGCCTGATTGGATGGGCTGTGTACCTGGCACATTCTGCGTCGGCGATGGCACGCCTCCAGTACGCGTTGTCGGCGTGCATGAGCGATCTATGCGGTACCATGCTTCCGGGACGATACCGCTACAATCGCTGTAGACCGATAGGTTCCATTGAACAAGTTCTGCGGTGTTGAAGATGCCAAGCATGAGGACGATTAGGCTACACTTGTCGTCGCTCGTTGTCTTATATCATCGCGTACAGTCAGCGGGGTACCCCGTAGGGATCTTGCTCTTAGTTGGTTTATTCATCTGGTGAGCCAGTAGGAGGAGGTCATTGTCAGAGTAAGCACCGACGCAATACCAAGTGTCAAGCCAGAGGCTCAGACAGTTGCCATTAAGAACGGGAGTTCGGGCTGGGCCGTCTCCCGCTCGAGATTCGTGTTGCCTACCTGCCGGTGAACGCTAACACAAACCTAGTAGTCAGCGACAAGCATCTTGCCCTGCTCCTTAGTGGCAGAGTTTCAGCTCAGAAAGATGTCAAGTGACTGAATGCTGAATGTTTTCAACATTCGCTGACATGTGTCGCCGGGACTACGCGGTGCCACACGTTGCAGATTGTCGTCTGGCTTGTGAGCGTCTTGGCAGATTCTTACGTTTTGTTAGTGCTCGCAGCCGACATGTTCCACAAGATGACTGGATGCAGAGTTGAGTGGTTTGAATTGTGAGAAGTGGTCGGCGTCTTCGAAGCCGAACTTGTTAGTGTACTATAGGGTGGGTTGATAATCGTTTGGGACATGATCCTGGATGCAGAAACAGAGTCCTGAGCAACGACAGCTGGAAAACCTAGGATAGCGATCAGTCATGTCAATCCCTGAATGAAGAGATAAATAGTGGTACAAGAAAGAAAAGATAGGTCAAAGAGAGACTAGCGAAGCAGAAGACCCTAACTCAGTCTTGAGAGAGGCCAGACGGGCGGGCAGTGAGCACAGCAAATCTCCGCCCATGCCTCCGCTGCACATACGAATACCATGAGCGATGCAGTAGCTTTGGCCCTTAGAGTAAACTTAGAAGGTAGAAAGACAAAGCATAAAGGCGTCATCCACAATAGTGTCAGTCCCTGGATGACACATATGCTAAGGGGGATGAAGGATGGAGTTCAATTTAGCTCGGCCGGTTAACAAGGATCCTGCAGAATCCGACCCCCACTGAAGTCAGCCTTACAACACATTTAGCCGTCAGGTACACGTGGGGCATTTACCGATTGAGCTCCATCCGAGGATACATAACATCCTGGTGGTCAACGCTAATATTCCCTACATACTGTTGTATTGCAGCGTGCAGCCAGCTTGAGACTGATGGCTTGCGGTCATGAGCGGAAATGTTTTTATTTTCGGACGGAGATTCAAACAGTGGATGCCGGCCTTTGCACCATAGCTAGACTCGGGTTGCATCTTGCAACTATGGGCCTGCCTCATCGGACCTAGTCATCTCTCCTGCATACTAGACCTTGGAATTTCATCTGTTCGGCTAGACCACCAAAAATCTCTGCAGAATACATTTGCTAGAGATAGTTACTGTTTCGTCTTGGCTCGGGCTCCTAACTGTCTGTTGAGACAGCATGGGAGCGTCCCAACGTTTGGGCATCTGAGCATTCCCCGGAAGCTGTGTTGTCTCCATGTCTTATGGTTGCTCGCCCCCAAAATCACGTTCCTTGGATTCGTTCAGTTGTTCACTTTCAGTTTCTGCTTCTTGGTTCTGTTCTCTCTTTCTTCGTCTAGTCGGCTTCGGACATTCAATCTTCCTTCTCTTTCTTCATTCTTGTCATTCATGCTGATCTAGAAACACTGATCATCATGACCTCGGAGCTACCTGTTGCTAGAAGGGCAACGACCGCTACATCCACGATAACGGAGATGTGGAGTACGAAATGCATCCTCGGCGCAGCAACCAGCCGCCGCCTTGGCTGAAAAATCCCTACGGCCGCTGCGATGGTTGGTACAAGCTCATGCTGGGTCAGTATACTGTCAAAGGTGCGGGCTCCGCGACGTGGGACAGGGTCCAGAAGACCATGTTGCCGAACTTGAATAACTGTTACGGACTAGGTACTACCGAGTGGAAGTTTGAGTATTACGGTAATCCGACGCAAGATAAGGGATATGAATAGAAAGCTAGATTCTCAACACCTATTTGGGTCAGGGCGCGTTGTTGGAATAACAGTAAGATTGTCAAGGCGGCGGGAGGATGGACGGACGGGTGCAAGGGGGATGATTGAGGGTTCTATTGCGGGAGTGATGTGTATGTATCTGGATAATATCAGCGTTTGCTTGGAATAAACGCTAATCGCTTTCACTCTCGTGTGTTATTACTAATGTTATACAGGTTTGGTACGCCGTGTTGTAACAAAGCACTGGTGTTACCTCGGTTTTGATTTCTCAAATAGCCTTCAAGTCATCATTTTCGTATGACATATCCCACAAAAAGGTAGCGTTCCTTCCACGAACGGATATCCACGAGGCAGGCAAGCTAATGTCGCTTTCACGGGGTATATTGATGCTGCCCAAATCTCCAAGAAGCAGCAGGTCTACCGCATAACCGGCGGCCTCGCCTCTTTGTTGAAAGCCATTCTGCTGCACAACCATTCCACAGCCTCTTGCACACCAGTGCCTGTAAGCGCACTACAAGGCAGGACTCTGCTATCTCTCATATTCCCACCCTTCTCCCCCTCAAAAACTCTCCTTACAAAACCCTCCTTGATCCTAACAACCTCAACGCAATCTTCTCTGTCTTGCTTGTTCGCCAGGATGAGGATGGGCACACCACTCGCCTCTTCATTTGCCAGCACACTCTCCAGCACAAGCTTGCACTCATCCAGCCTGCCTATATCCTCGTTACTCGCTGCATTGCTTGCGCTCAGATCCGCCAGCGTCGCATTTCCCACGTCGCTACTGTCTATGACGAAGACAATGGCATGGCAACTGCTGTAGTAGGATTGCCAGAGGCCGCGCAGGCTATGCTGGCCGCCCACATCCCATATCTTGAGGTAGATGGGGGGGTTTGGCGGCGGAAGGGCGATGGTAGCGACGTTTTGGCCGACCGTTGGCACGGTCCTCAGATTCGCATTCGCAGAGGTGTATGTGCCTTTGATTTGCTCGAGGAGAGTTGTTTTGCCGGCGTTGTCGAGGCCGAGGAGGAGAACAGAGTATTCTGGGCATGGTTAGGGCGGGTTTTCGGGCATCGTGGCATGTCTAGGAGAGGAGCGTCGTGCCTTCTTTACTCGTCGCATGGAGGTATATGGACTTGAAGAGGTGGTACATGTTTTGCGCAACGCGTAATGTGGGCGCGTGGCTTCACATGTTGGTGGTGGATCTGAGGCTCCCTACGGGACGCGGTTGATGCGTGCGACGTGGTCGTTATCGATAAGACGCCTGGGTTAGATACGGAACTCACACGCAGTCCTTTTGTCCTTCAACCACGTCGATACTAGGAATCTCTGCATTCAACATATCGACCCGCAGCATTGTCATACTATCACCTGACACTAACAGCCGTCTGATGATGGAAGCGTTCCGTCTAATCACACTACATGAGGCGAACAAAGAAACCATACAACACCCATTCAAGACGGCTATCTACACCAGCTCTTTGCATTGTTATAGTGACACGCATTGAATCTTCTGCCTTGTTCCTGTTCTGATCCTATCCTGTTTGTCGAGCAATATCAGCGCCACATTGCCTGTGGCGACGTAGTTGATTGAAGACTCTGGTCTTCAGCCACGTTGTCCTTCATTACCAGACGGCTGAAATGTTCCTAAATGTCTTTTTCTACTGGGCCGTTGATCTGGATAGACTAATGGTGCGCCGTATTGCCTAGCACAATACGCTCAGTCTTAAAAATTCCACCTGGCTGGCTTCTTTCAGATTCGTCGACCAAAGTCTCCTCCATCTCTGGGTGAGTTCAGTTCGGCCTGAGTCAACGGTACGTACCCGTCGTCTAATGTTTTGAGCAGCATTTCAGCAAGATTGATACTCTTGAAGCACTTACTTGACGGGCGTCTGCCCTTTAGTAAGCGTGCAATTTGCAGACCTCCGCAGTCCTGGATGTGTTCTCTTGAGCACTGGTCAATGCGCTGGATGACTTCTGCATTGGCCTCGAGCTTGGTACCCATCTCCCGCATATTGGCAACATGAGTGCCTAGAAGAGACGTTGTATTGACACGCGCTAGATCATCCATGGTTGTGCACAGTTTTCTCTCATCTGCCGAGCCATGGATTAATTGCCGTGTATACTGGTTTACCTTCGCCTGTCCCTGGGATCCAGAGCATAGAATAATTCAGCCAACTTAGTCTTGACAGCCTGCAGTCGACCCAATTCTGCAGCGATTGTTGGGTTTGTAACTCCTCCTCATCCTCGATTATGCCCAGGATGGTCTTGATGCTGGAGACTCGTTCTCATGTCTATCCAACACTTCCGCAAGATCTTTCTGTCGCTGATGCGCCGTGCGGAGGCGTTTGAAAATCCGAAAGGCTTGCTCCACGAGTTGAGTGTTAGCTTGGATTGCGGAGACAAGGCTTGTTGGATCAACCTAGCACTCTACCTCAGCTCGCATGCTTACATGTTAAACTTACTATGGTGGATAATCCGTTACAGGCAATCCGGATCAAGATGGCAAAAAGAAGCACAGTTGCGCCGGCAGTTCAGCGGATATATCAAGCGTATTTATCACCAGCTGAGCAAAATAGAGCCACAATCGGCGCATTATGAATTATGCAGCCATTATATCTGGTTGTGGCGCAGTGACAAGTTAGCAGTGTCGGTGGTGGTAACCACTGATTCGCCATCGCGAAGCGCCCTACTGTCCGAATAAGAGCCGCGCCAACAGGGAACAGCGTCATCCGTAATGGCCTGGTATCGAAGAGCGAGCTTGATGCCCACATGATCTCGACAGAAGAGGGGAAAGTCAATGCACTTCTGGGTGCAGATACAGGAGGAGCCATTCCTGTTCGGTTTCTTTGTGTAGTAAAACTTACATGGCGCTGTGAAACGTCGGACAGGATGCACAACACCGTATTCTACGTAGTTTCCAAGAACATGGTCGATATCGATATTCTTCTTGGTTATGAAGGCTCTAGAGAAGGTGCGTATACACAGTATTTCGCGACTACGCTTGTGTCAATGTGTTAACCCATGCTGTTATCTGTCCAGACTTTCCCTCTACCGTTGTTCCATAGCCGCATTCTCATGAATCTGGGCTCTTCAAAGGACACAAACAAGGATTGCAACCTTCAGCACCGCATTCAGCATCGTACCACCGTTCTGCCGAAACAAACAATGGTTCATTGCGGGCAATGTCTACACAACGTCAAACACAACACAATGATCAGCATTTTAACCCAACGGAACTAGCAGAAACCATGATACCTGAACCGTTGGCCCCTAGAGGACCAATGGGAAACCATCTTCATCTACACCACCTGGCGTCTGATAAGCTCTTTGGTTCGCGAACAACGCAACTCTAGGACTCACCACTTGTTGCTTAATCTATCAAATGAGTTGCTCCAAAATGTATCAGAATACCTAGAATCCGAGAGATATATCAGCGCCATTGCACAAGTCAGCCGCCGCCTTTACTATCTCCTAGATAGCTACCTCTACCGCTACAATGTACAACAATCTGGAAGCTCAGTGTTGTTGCGGGCTGCCCGACATGGCCAAAAGGTGACGGCGCAAAAGTCGCTGAGGAAAAAAGCCAATATACAGGCCAAAAATGAAGATAATGATGAGGCACTGCTATTATTGGCAGCAGAGAACGGGCAGAAGCAGGTAGTAAAGCTGCTAGTTGACAAGGGCGCCGACGTCAACGCGTAGAGTGGAGACTACGGCAACGCACTCTATGCGGCTTTGGAGGGAGGCCACGAGGCGGTGGTGAGGCTGCTGCTTAGCAAAGGTGCTATTACGTGAGAATAGGGCGTAGCGAGTTTTTTTTAAAGAAAAAACATATTGTACCATCCTATAACTGACTACTACATTGTCTTAACTAAAGCGACCTGCTCGGTTGTGCTTAGTTTCGTTTAGTACTAGAGCAATTAAGTACACTAAATATTAGCATGCTTACAAGTAATATCTTATGGTTAGTTTAGTAGTGTAGCACTTAGTTCCGCCAGGCAAGCAGGGACGATGGCCGACCCTGACTTGCCACATGGTTGTGTCAGCATAAGATATGACTAACAAGTACCCTCTAGTATCGCGCCAAATCATGTGGTTAGGCAAACGAAGCTTGACTAGCGAGACAACTACGAGCAGGCATAGTGCTACGATGTGAGGCCCCAGAAATCCAGCCGACCCGATGATGGCAATTGCCTTGCAGCCGCAAGAGGATGGATCTTCCGTCCTGGTTGATGGCAGGTATCTGGTATAGTGGGTAAACAAATCCTGCATTCCCACAGTGTTGGTGGCCTTTGCATGACCACTTACAGACTCTCTAGGGTTAGAGTGCTCAGAAAATCTCTTTGAAGACATCGCAGCGGAGGTCAGTACTGCTTCGATAGGCGAGATCGAACAATAGTGGTGGCCGATGCGATGTTTATATGTTTGCCACAAGAAGAGAATCTGTCAGCTGCCTAATCACGGTGGACCGAATGATGCGGGCTTGCTGAAAGTGACCTCAAGAGGCAGCCTACTGATAGCGCACGTAGTTATTGTCAAACGACGTTTGTGGGTAATAGCTCACTCAAGCATATGCTACAGTAACATTAGTAATAGTAATAATGATGATGATGTTAGTGCATTGACCCTATCACTAGCCTCAAAGTAGTCCACTTCAGGAGCTGATCTGGAGCTAGGGCAGAAATCAGTGTAATTGGGGTGCTCATCCAGGAGGTAGGCCTATGTCGTGAACGTGGTGTGAAGTAGAATACCAGAAGTAACTAGGTAGGCCTCAAGCCAAATAATGATGTGAAAATGCTCTCGTTTTCCACAATGGTGTCCTCAACCTCTGGGAAAGGCGGAAGATTCCCCGGCACCATCTTACTAGCGCGATGTGCTAACAACCTCACTTTCCTTTCAAGTTCCCCAGTACCTGAAAGAAACCGCCAAACACAATGAAAACATGCGCTGCATACCATAGAGGCTGTGATAACAAGCGGTAGCGTGAAAAGGAAGGTTTGTGGGCTAGCGAAAGATTCGGCGGAAGACAGCCAATGCTTTGTGATGACGGCTACGATGCTCACGCCAAGAAACAGCCATTGCAGCTGATCGTAACGATTGACGTTGAATTGCAGCACAGCCAGAAACGAGTAGTAGAGCGGGAAGAATCCCAGTGTAGTGTATCTCAGAGCCGACTCAATAATCCGCATATAAGGGGAGTCCCGGAAGACCCAGAAAATGACTTCGAGGCTTAACCAAAAAGTATGTATTCGGGAAAAGGGACGGTCCGATATACTCGAGTCGATGATGAAGCCTATAAGGAATAGTGGGGACTGAAATGAGGCGATTGAACAGCCTGTTGAAGCGTCACTGCAGTGCAGTACAACGACGCCGAACCATTGTAGAAATACTAGAATAGCCGTTTCGAGGACACGTTGGCGGTAGGTATATTGAGAAGGGGGGAAGTGCAGTACGCCAATAGTTGAGCGTACGATTGAAGCGGAATAAACGCTGCTAACGTTTATTCCCTCGACTGGAGACTCAAGACGAACAGCAAAACTGTCAGCCAGAATTATCCGGATAACCCAGTCCTTGCTGCGGTGAGCTGAGATGAAGATAATTCGACTATTCGTCCTTCCCGAGGCCTCACGCTCTGAGGACAAAGATTGGTAGAGGATAGCGGCTCCTTCAGCACCATTCCAGCTTCCAGACACTCGAGCGTCATAGGCAAAGGTCAGGATTCTTGCCGGTAGCTTTGCAGCCTTCAATCGCTCACAGCAGTCTTCTTGATGTTCTTGATATTCTTGAAATAAGGCTGGATGTCTGTAAATTACCACAATGTCGATTATACTGTGTGGGTGATCGTCAAAAACACAGATGGGGGAAGATGATGCGCATTTGGTGCCGCTCGATGCAGGGACACTAACTGCCGATGCTGAGTCCATGTAGGGCGCTGATGGTGCTTAAAAACGAAGGGAGATGTGACATTGGCAGGCTAGAAGAGAGGCAGGTCGGAACTATAAGCGATGGAAATCTGCGGGTTCGAGGCGCGCGCTTCCACCTTGCTTACCTTCTATTGACCGACGTATTAGAGCAAGGCTCGAAGCGCGAAAATGATTGCGCTAGCTAACGAACATGCAGCTTACCACAACGTTGGACATCAGACCCATGTTTCTTTTCACGAAGCAGCTGTGCCTCCATTACTGTAGCTGAACCTTTAGGGCAATATCCCTTTTGGATATAGGTTCATTCACGAATATCCAACAAACTATATTGTTACTGCTATCGTGGCTATTTTTCCCTCGGTAGAGCAAGCTTTTGGAGTGATACTAGGTAGGGAATGCGGTGGGCTAATACTCTTTCCGGCAGATGCACCGTAATTGATGTTGTTGCCTGCAAAGCGTGAAGCCGTGTTCGCTAGCGACTGTATCACAGAAGGAGCTGTACACTAACAGGCGCACAAGAAACTGCAATCTTGAGTGCGGACGAGGAGACTGCTTACACAGCTGAGCTAAAAGGAAGGATTGATGGCTGACCTGGCCATTGGGGAGCCCATCAGCTTCCCTATTCGGTCCCAACAGGCTACGGCATTAATATGGGCTGCGAGCTATGGGTATCTAGACGTGGTGCAGCTACTACTATCACAGAAAGCAGCACTGCACATCAAGAATTGACGAGGGCATATGGCTGCGGATATCGCCTGGTTGGAAGGGCAAACTGAGGTGTGGGAATTTCTTGAGGCTGAGCGGGACAAGAAAGCGAAGAGGAGTGTGGATCTGCAAGTTATACCCCATCATCCTCCTTGAGAGTGGACTCTCTGGAAAAAACCAGCCAGATGTAAAGACTATAGTCTAGTCCTAGACTGATACTGGTAAGTGCTGGGACCTTCTAAGATAAATCCGCAGATGCGACCACTACTGTAGGGATGATGGCTGACCCACACAAGCCACAGGGTTACCATGAACGTCCGCACTAGATGGCATTGTGAAGAGCCATAAGTTAAGGGTTATTGTCGATAATAGGACGGCATGCAGCCTTAGATAGCGTTGTACTTTACCATGCGTGGGTATTACCAGATCTTTGCTCTACCCTACCAAGCACGGATGAGCATCGACGACCCAAACTCATCACCCCCAAAGATCAATCTGAAGCACCTCTCCACGACCCTAATGATTGCAGTGCTAATGCAAGAAATCATCTACTGTATGACTGTACGACAGCTGTATCCGCAAGATATGCAGAGCCTTTCTACCTTTGTACGTGCGTCCAAGGACAGTGTTCTTCCAGTGACACGCAGTATGTGCTCGCAGACCATGAGCACCTCGTTTCGTCACATTGATTGGGTGAAGGCGTATAAAATAGTCCACGAAGTGAATTTGCAGCGCAAAGAAGCTTCACGATGTGGAAGCGCAACGCATAGTAAATTCACGAAGAACCTCTGCAATCGTCCATAGAGCTGGGATGTTAGTTTCTTCCTCGCGCAAACTGCAATGGATATACTTCCGTCTCCGCCTCTTACACAGGCCATTCATGGCTGCGACGAATCGCGAACGCGGTGTTATGAGCACCGCTGGCGAGTTTCCTGCAGGGGCAACGAAAAGTTCGAGGTATGTGCATTCTTTGCAATACTCCCACGGATCATATGTCACCCATGCAGCGGACAACGGCGCAAATGATTATCAACCCAGTGGCTCTAGACCCGAGAATGACAAGGGGGAAGCGCATGTTCCGTATTCATCGATGAACAATCAAAGACCCGCACATCGAGCCATGACAAGCGCAGAGAAACACGCAAAGCAGCGGTATCTGGACGACCAAGTCAGCTTCATCATCCTCATACGCGACAACAACAAGCCAAATCCATACGGTACGGTGTCAAGCATGTACGCGCCTCTACCCTGGTGGGCCGTAGCCAAAGCGTACAACGAGAAATATGGCGCTTCCGTTACTCCAGCAGCTGTGGAAAAAAGAGTGCGTCAGCATCGTGCTGCGTGGATAGTAAAGCATCCAACTCATCCAACTAAAATTTCCTACGCGAAAAGAAACAAAATACACCCGACTTCCGGCTCCGGAGCCAGTGCTGGGCAGACTGAAGATGGATATACGCCATGTGTTTTGGAAAACAATACTTTCAATGAGGGTATTGCAGGTTGGTTGCCGCCAGATGACGTCCGTAACTCATCTGATATCCATAATTATATCGAACATGCGACCATGGCTAACACAGGTGCGGTTAACATCGAGATTCTCGATGCACACGAAGCACTGCTTGGGACTGTTGTTGTTGGCCGCCAGGTTTTCCAAAGAAATCTCTGTCTTCTTAGTCAATCGCACGATGGCGAATCCAAAGTGTACGTGCAGCTACATAGCCCACTAGAAACCGTCGTTCAGTGCTATGTTCTTTGCGCATCCTCGGCAGACCTTCCTCAATCACCAGACCACGAAATTTGCAATGGCGTCTCCCTCATACAGCTTTACTGTTTGGCTGTACAGTTAAAAGATGACCATGTTCGGAGTCTAGTGCTAGATCGATGGCGGTTGCTTTCTAATCAGAACAACGAGATCGAGCTTGCGCTTGATGAACTGAATCTGCTCTTTGAGTGTACGCGCTGTGGTGACCCAGCGCGTGACTTTTGGGTGGGGACGATGTGTATGTCGGGACTAGCTGAGGAACTCCTTGCGATGGACATATGCAGTCCAACACTAGCGGGCTGTATTCGAAACCTGCTCGCGTAAGAGAGCGTTGGCGGTGTAGAGGGCTCTGCGTATTGAGGTTGAATGCCGTATCCGTCGTCTTAATCTAAACAACAATAGATGAAACTTAGCACTATGTTTTGCGATATCTCAGAGCTCTCCTCGTGTGTAATCACCTTCATTGGCGCATTCACTCCAAGTAGCCGGCTGCTCCGGAACAGTGTCCTGGTTGTAGACGTTATTAGTGATGGTTCAATAGCATGCCCGAGCAGACAATACGTTTGTAATGAAAGAAGAAATGGATCTAGCTCGGTGGAGTAGCACTTAGTAAGTCGGAGAATAAACTTCGCGGATATCTTAGGGAAAATTCGTAGTTTGATAGGTAGCATGTATGCCTCCCGGAAAGAAGACGGTCCGTGCCGTGAAGCTTCGAAGGCATACTGGTAGCGCAGCGCGTCTTCAAGACCCGATGCGGCCCGAAGCACCGTTCGTCAAGCAATCAAACGAATTCTCATTCAGAACAGTTTCGCCTCTTACCATACTTGAAAGACTATGTGCAAGGGTGTTGGATCGAATAAGCTCAACATGGAGATCACTTCTCCGCTGAGCTTGTTTGTACGGGGAATACCTAGCACCGGGAAGGCCCCGTGAACGCTTTTGCTTACGTGCCGGCATATGGTATGGAAGTTTCTCCGTCGTATCACCATCCCGTTCTGCTCCTCAACCATCGGTAACACAGTACCGAACGTCTAACTGTCATCAATATCGACTTGGGTGATGTTTTGTTTCCTCGGAGCTGCAATGCCTCCGCTCAGGCTCAAGTGCGGGACCGAGCACTAGCACTCCCGAACAATGCTGAAATGCCATTCACTGGAAAAGTCGACGTCACTAAGGATTTCGTTTGTGCATTAAACAGACTTACAAGCCAGTGATGTTTTCCGCCTGTATAGCATGACCCAGTGACTGGCTCGTGCTGACATCACCAGACGCCACCAAGGAGGCAAGTAAGTCGACTCTAGCTTAGTGTCTGTTGAGCTTTGCCTGCTCATGCTGATGCATCCTTGTGGCTGCGAGATTAGCAACATGGTTGGCAAGGTGATCTGCAAAATCGAACTGTGCTTTCCACTAATGCGCGGTTGACCAGGGCTGTCGAGTCTGATACGGCGCTAATGCCCCCGTCTTTGCTATTAAAGTTTGTGACCCACATTTTGCAGCGCCGCTGGGTTCCCCCGCATCTTTTAGCATTTGCACTCAGTTCGAAGCTGTCATGCTACATGGAATCGACAGCGATGGCTGGCATTCTTATACGATGAGTACGTTTATTCGCCACCTACGATGTTGAAAGAGGAAGCTCCTCTTAGATCACTGGGTTTCTTCATGCAGTAGCGCATCTGCATACGGACAGAATGTTCAAGCCACACAAAAAGCCGCCAGGGGACCGCTTCTTGACAAGATTGCGGATCAAGGGTCTTCCAATGCTATTCGCTCGGTTCCTTTCCTTCTAGAAATGTAACCTGGACACAGCACGGCCGGCATATAGCATAAGTCCAGATAATTAGGGCCATAGCCCACTACCCTGCTCGCCTAGAGCTGCTTTGTATGCCGCTTCGCAGATCTTTATAGCCTGGTGGAGTTCCAGTAAACCACCCTCAGGACTAGCTTCCATCTCAGACGTCTCCACCACGAAAATGTCGGACCTCAAAGAGATTCATGTCAGCACGAACTCAGAGCATGTCGTGAGTACCTACCTATACTAGCCCAATCATGTAGAGACCTGTCTAGCTTACATTGTAAAAGAACGGCACCAATGCCATAGCAGAGATCGCTGTTGTCACAGGCTCCGAAGCTATCGCAGAGGCCAAATTGAAAGAGCCTGTTAAGTTCTTCACCAGTTCAGCAATGCTGCTATACATTTGCGCGTTCGTCGGCTTCCTCTGCTCTACCTGCAACGGCTTCGACGGCTCCATGTTCGGTTCTCTTCTTACCAACAAGCAATTCAAGGAATACTACAACGTCGAAAGTACCGGCGCATGGGCTGGTATTGTAACGTCCATGTATCAAATCGGTGGCGTAGTTGTGCTTCCAGTAATAGGACCCGCTTGCGATACTTGGGGTCGCAGAGTCGGTATGGTCATCGGAGGCGTCCTGGGTTGCGCTGGTGTAATCATTCAAGCGACTGCTCCCGCTTCCAATCCTGTTGGTCAATGTAAGTCTACCCCAGCTCGAAAATTGCGCATGCAACTTTTGTTGACTGTTCGATAAGTCATGGGTGGTCGTTTTTTGCTTGGTTTTGCTGTGCCCATTATGACAACTGCTGGGCCCGTGCACGTCATCGAAACTGCGCACCCCGCTCATCGAGGTGTCATTACCGGCCTTTACAACACCTTCTGGTTCGTTGGATCGCTTCTTGCAGCCGGTGTTACACGCGGATCTGCTAGTCTTGGTGGTAATCAGTCGTGGAGAGTTCCCGTATGGCTACAGATGCTCTTCCCAGCACTTGTGGTCATACTGCCATGGTTTTTGCCGGCAAGTTGCTTCTATCGAACAATGCCGGGACGAGTATATGCTAACCGTTGGAAAGGAATCACCCCGCTGGCTTTACACTCGTGGAAAACAGATTGAAGCCAAGAAGATCCTCACCAAGTATCACGGTTGTGGCAATGAAGACAGTATCTGGGTCTCCATGCAAATTCGCGAGTATGACCTCTATCTCAACACGGATGGTAGCGACAAGCGCTGGTGGGACTATGGCTCTCTCTTCAAGACTCGTCAAGCCCGTTACCGGCTTGCTTGCAACTGTATCGTTGCTATTTTTGCTCAATGGGCTGGAAACGGTGCTGTGGATTACTTTATTGCCGGTGTCCTTGAATCCGCAGGTGTCAAGGACGAGATTAAGCAGATGAACATTAACCTAGGAAAAAGCTGTATGCAGCTCACTTTTGTAAGTTTTCTGAGCCTCTGATCTGTTTGAAGATTCTGACCATGTGTAATAGGCTGTGATTGGCGCTACCTTTGTTGACAAACTCGGTCGCCGACCTATGCTGATCGGGACATTCAGTATCATCACCTTCGTCTGGGTTGGTGCTATTAGCGCTGTTTCCTACCAAAACAAATACAACAGCATCCCCGCCGGTAACGCTTTTGTCGCATTAGTTTTCTTATTCAACGCCGTCTTCGCCTTCGGTATCACACCACTCCAGGCACTCTATCCAGTCGAGGTACTATCTTTCGAAATTCGAGCAAAGGGCATGGCATTCTCCCAGTTTTCGTGGATCGCAGCCATGCTGGTCAACCAACTCGCCTACCCTATCGCTTTGCAAAACATCGGGTGGAGATTGTATATAGTATTCGCTTGCTGGTGTCCTGTCCAGGCTTTCGTTGTCTGGCTGTTCATTCCAGAGACCAAAAACCGCACTCTCGAGGAGATCGACGACATCTTCAATGCGCCAAACCCAAGGAATGCCTCACTTGTGAAGAAGAAGCTCACGGTTGATGGACAAGGGAACGTTGTTGAGGTTGAGAAAATCTAAGTAGAAAAATTATGTCTCGGACAGTAACCGCAATTTTCAGCTGCCTCGCAAAGTTCCAGAAGTACAATGAGGGCATTGATAATGGATCTGGCTGCAACACTGTCATTTAGGATAGCACGTTGTTGTATCATGACGGTGCTGCATTTGCTTCTATTCTGATACCTCTCCAAACACTGATCGCTTTCTCGATGACGCTAATCGGGTATTTCTAACATCGATAGAGTTGTCGTACATACAGGTTTCGCTAGCATTAGAGCATCAACCAGGCATTGCACCCACATAGCAGTGTCTGATAAGCAGCGCCCATACATACACTATCAAGTCCCTCGGACTTCCGTTTTGACATCAACATAACCAAAGCACCATGTCCCCATACTTTCTAGTCCTTGAACAACTTCACACGGTCATATATCCTTGGCATCAGAGCTGGCTAGGGCCAAACATTTCTTGAGCAAGTTTGGTCGCCTCTTCAATGGCGCTCCTCTTCTCCGCCTCCGGTGCCTCTCGCGCCCACTGCAAAGCAGTCCTGGTCTTCTCTATGCGACTCTCCATCTCGAGGACCATCTTTTCCGCTTGCAGCATCTCACCTGACGAGTTGTCCTTCTTCAGCTTGCTCACGTCGCACGAGATATCGTTCTGACTGCTTCTCGGTACGAAACCATCGGATATCTCGATGAGTTCTTGGTGCGTAGCCGTGGCGTAAAGGGCGTTGATGACATCGGTGGGTGCATGGCTGGTATGCGAGGTGTAGCATGCGTCTGAGGTTGAGGGATGATGGTGATATCGCTTACAGTATCCGTCTCGCGTGCTGTTCGTAAGATACTCGCTAGTCGCGTGGGTAAAGATAGACTTTACCTCGTCGGATGTTCCGCCAATCCATTTCGCACCCATCCTGCCGCCTAATGCGCTCAGCAGATCCACCATGAACCTCAATGTTGGCATATCCATGGCTACCTTTGCCAAGTGCTCAAACATCTCTTCTCCGAGATCTTCGGTCGTAAACCTAGTCAAGTGCGTATCCATCATCGGTAATCGCGAGACACCAGGTACATATCGACCTGTGACATTCGCTCCGCTGCTGTCAGACTCGCTCATGCTACCAAAAATGGCGTCATACCTCTTTTGCTCTGTGAAGAGAAAGTGCAGTCTATCAATGACCATGTCAACGATCCAATGTACTTCCAAGATCTGCCCAAAGAACAACAGATCATGCAGTACGTCCACCGTCCACACAATCTTCTCCACTTCGACTCCGCCAAACCGATCGAACACGCCCGGCACAGGTTTCTTAGCTTTCCATAGGTAGTGCTCCGGCAAGTGCGTTGCACGCACAGGCGCGATAAGCTGGATGAAGATGTTGACAGTTCGTGTGGAGAAGTTATCTGGTACGTCGATGATGGTGAGATTAGGATCTCTATGCACGTTTCGGGCGTAGTAGGGTGAGTTGAATATCAGAGTGTTCATGTCTACGTACTGCGGGTCGTCCTTGGCGAGGGCTTCCTCGTCCGGATCGAGAAAATAGAACCTGACTGGGGATTTGGTGCGGCGACGAAGATGGAACTTAGCGCGTGTGACGGGTGTAATGTCGTGTTCCGACGTAGTAGACGGGTCGTAGAAGCCTGGCGTGAGATGCGTGGGCCTGGGCGGAACAACAGCGTGATTACCAGCGAGGCTAGAAGCCTGGAGCTGGACGGAAGCTTGATGGTTCTGGAGTGACTGAGAAGTGATGTGAGAATGCATCTCTCCATATTCCCCGTCCATCATCTCTTGATCCGTGTCCTCTTCTGTATCCCCCGGCGCGTCGAAGTCTGGCACAGGATACCCAAACACATGCACATAGTCCTCATTCTCACTCAAAAAAATCTTTCGTGCAACCCCGCACCGCTTGCTCAATGTCTTCCAGGCCAGTGGCTTTCTCAGCTCCTCTTTGAACGCTTCATTGAACTCTGCAGTCACAGTATCCCAGTCCTTGGGCCCTATAGCACCAGGAACAAGGTTGTCACGGCTTTGTATGATGAAGAAGTCTTGCTCGGAGATGGACTGTTGACGTGTGAGCCAAGGGCGGGTGGCGAGTAGTTGAGGGACCGTCAGGTTTTCAGTGACGAAAGAGGGCTGTTGACGGGGTGCCTTCTTTGCAAGGACGCGTGTGGTTTTGGGAAGGTTTGGAGATGGCATGGTGATTGCTCTCGAGTTGTTTTGCTGCATGTCATCAGTATCAACTTGAGAGTCTACGGGCAGAGCTGTAAAGGCGGCTTTATGCCTTGGTGCCATCATACGTTGAAAATTCTGCAACTTACTTTTGAATGTTCAGCGATTTATCTTTCGGCCGCTGTGTTGGAGTTTGGTTGATAATGCAACTGATGGTTGTGGTGTAGATTGTTTTGCTCATGAGTGAGTGGGAGTTTTATACAATGAGGCAATGGGAAAGTGGATGGTGAAGTGTTGTGGTCACGTGCGAGCCGTTACTGGGGGAGCCACATTGTTGTGAAAGTGAAATGAAAGTACATATAGTTCGTGGTGCATTGTTGCGAGACGGTTTTTTGTGGAGTAGACTTGGTCGACCTCGAGACGAAAATGAACAGACGACATTTATATAGAGTAAGAACTATGATTCTCCAGAACCAGGTTGTATGAAGGAAAGATAGGATGGGAGGATTAAGTGGAAAGTGACTGAGCAGTAAAAAACATATGGGCCAATGCAAGTTGCGGCAGTATAAGTCAAGGCCGACATTCGATCGTGTCATCGCACCAAAGAGCCATCTTGTTAGTGTCTCTCCAATACTCGCCAATCATTGTATACTTTGTCTCAGGATGGATGCAGTCCAGCTCTGCGAAAGCTATTATATAGGCTTTTTACGAGAAAAGGTGGTCAATAGACGGTAGTGGAGTGATGAGAGAATCCTCAAATTCTCTGGGCTACCTGTCCTGAACCAACATCGGATGACACAGGCTATCAGAAAATTTCAACAGTATTGGGACGCCGTTTGTCGCACTCAACAGCTGCTAGGTAGACTGTTGACAGCATCCGACATCTATAGTGGGCTGTTGGCAATGTCCGACAACCGTGGTAGGCTGTTGGCAGCGACACGTGCCATAGGCTGTTAACCACGTCTAACAGCTGTTGGCTATATACTGTTAACGTTCGACACCTGTGGTATAGGCTGACAGTACCATCTGATGACTGTAGTAGACTGTTAGCAGCATCTGACAGTTTAGGTGGGCTATTGGAAATGTCCAGCAACTATTAGGTGAGCTGGTCGCAACCGATCACGTCCGATGTTTACCATCATGTTTTCCACCACCAAGACAAACATCCGGTTCTGTGCGGGGACGATATCATATACGGTGTATTCAATCAACTTCTCACGATCACATGATCATCTATGATTCAATTATGGAGTTTGTTAACAGCGCACCAGTGGTATGTACAAACAAGCTAGGGTATCTACAGTAAAACAGAAGCGATAATTCGATCAGCCATCATTTACAACATGCCAGAAAGCGTCGCGCACACAACCAAGGCGGTCATCATGCTGATGCTGACCCGGAGTCCACTCGCGGCATCCTCTTTGCCCTCACCCTTCTGACCCTTCTTGAATCCATCTCCCATATACAGGGCGCCGACGTCTGTGAGGCCACCCTTGTTGTCGAACAATGCCACACTGTCGCCAGTCCATTCATTCGCATCCTTGGCCCTGAACGCTCCAAACCACGCATATCTCGCAACGGTCTCCTCGCCATCAAGGTATGGTAGTGTCTGATTCATCATTGATACAGTGTTGTCAACATCCTGCTGAGGAAGCGCCATCTCCGTAACCCAGAGCTTTAGCGGTATGCCTCGTGACGTGTTTTTGTTGTAGAATTCGTCCAGGGTGTCCAGCCATCCTACGAGACCGTCAAAAGCGCCATACCAATGTACAGCAACAAAATCGGCTGGACATCCATTTTGAGAGTCAATGTCATAGCAAGACTCGTTGAAGCGACGCAACCAGTCAAGACCATTTGGACTGCCTGTCGTACTAGGATGGCTGATTAACCATTTTCTTCCCCCGCTGGTTCCATTGCGAAAGGGAACGACGTAATCAATATAAGCTTTGGCGGCATCTTCGGGGCTTATACTGCTTCCGCCGCTTCCTTCCGAGCCGTCTGGTTCGTTGAACGATAGAAGGTGTTTGCTACTGTCTGGCAAGCCTCGTATCACGCGTTCGGTTTGCTCGTCCTTAGTGGCGTCGATACCATGAATCATAGGCACAAACTCTAGTCTGCCAGCCGGAATGAGGTCGCTGTTTGGGTAGGGCGACCAATTGTAGTACCATGATAGTGGCGAGGACTCGGAGGTGAAGAGTTGATTGTCAGTTTTGTGCGAGTCACCGATGAACGCAAAACCGCGTTTTGAGTCTTGTGCAAGCGCTGTGGCTGTGAATATAGAGAGAAGTCCGGCGACGACACGCATTTGCCGTTGGTATTGCGAGAATGGGTACAGGGGAAGCATGGCGGTATTTGCGAAGTTACAAGTCTGATGTTTCTAGGAAAGGGAGATATCCAAGGGAAGGCGATTTACGACAGAAAGATCTTGGCGTGTACATTGCTTTTTATCTTTAGACACATTTCGCGGTGAGGTACATGCTAATGCGAGGCTCGTGCTGGGCTTGCGTCATCGATCGCGAGAAAGTTGGTCAGCCCGGTTGGAGCAAGGCGAGGCGCGATATGACGAATGACTCGAGGTGTGGGGTTAACCACTGCCCCAATGGAGCATTTACGGACCCGTTGCTATGTCAAGATAGCCGTTGGGCGTTAAAATACGCCGATGTTTGTCCTCGACTTGCGGGAGGCCATATCATACGCTAGGCTCGAAGTAGAATAACGTAGATACACATACCTCTCGGAATGTCAGCGCAAAATGTTAAAAAGACCAGGGTTTCAGTAGAACGGCAGCTGCCAGTATGGGAAGAGGAAGCTAAAACAAGCATGATACATATCCATGCACGTTACAAGTCGGACAGGCCTCTACCGTATAACGCTGCGTGCATAGAAAAGTGCAGACTAAGTGTTTGCTAAAAGCCGTATCGGAGGATACCACCACACAGAAGCACAGGACAGACGACAAGATTGACATAGACGCATACGGTCTCGGTATTTGTGTGAACCAGGCCTTGGCCCTATTTATTTCATGGACCAGACACCGGAGAAATCGAAGTGCCGTATCATGTATACATGATGAGTGTGAAAGACCCTGAAGATTCATCGCTCATTTGACTCCAAACCGTGCCCATGCCTTGACCGTTTTCCTCGCCACAACTTCACCACCCTCGCTTCCTCTATTCCTCAGAGGCGGTGATGGCCTTGCGGACAGCACGGCCACGCTGCCTGGAGTTCAAGCGGCGCTCAAGGGTTTGGGGACCCTTCTGGACGACCTCGGCACCCTCAGTGAGGATGAGCTCGATGTGGGAGGGGTTGGACATGTAGGGGTTGATCTGTTCATGTTAGGATGGTTTGCGCGATTCGCCTCGGTATACGTACACGACCGTGAGCACGGTAAGTGCGCCTTCGCTGCTTGGGAGCCTGGTTGACCTGGATGTGCTTGATGATCAGGTTGCTGGTGTCGAGACCCTTGGTGTCGGCGTTGGCCTCAGCGTTCTTGAGGAGACCGATGAGGATCTCAGCGGACTTGACGGGCCAGCGGGCCTTGGAGACACCGAAAGCCTTGCCTGCTGAAGTCAGCCTGCATTCCTGCAATCGCTCACACGAACACCGTCCAATCTCAGAAACTCCTCCTCTTGTATGCATTTTCCCATTCCACCAGTGCGCAAATCAGTTTCAGGGCCACTCACCCTGAGCAGTGCGTCCAGTGCTACCAGCGTACCGCCTCATGGGAACAGCCTCCTTGTGCTCCAGGACATTTCCGAGGTAGGTGAGGGCGCGCTCGAGCTTCCAGCCGTTGACTGCCTGAGCGGTCTCGCGGGTGTTCTTGAAGGAAACGCGGAGGTAGCTGCCGCGGGCGCGGGCAGACTTTGCGCCGTCAATGGAGGTTGCTCCGTAGCGAACCTGCAAGAATTAATTCCATGTTCGGACTGCAGAGCTTATCGATGCATCGTGGCGGCGGCAGACATACCATTTTGTCGAATTGTGCTGTTGGTGTTAGTAGGAATTGACGACGACGAGATAGAGGAAAATTCGATGTGGGTAGAGCGAAGCGAGTGTGGCCGCCAATGAGCACGGGCCCCCTGGTTGTGAGACTTGGCGCGCCCAGCCCAGACGATATCTTTTTTTCTTAGCTCTCCAAGCTCCTGCAGCACCCATCGCTTCTACCGCGACACTCAGTATCCACACCCACTTTCAACGCGCAACAAGACCGCGCACAGAGTGGAACAAGTCACAAAGAGTTCGTGCTCTTCGATTCGCAACTTCACATCTCAAGACTGACCATGCGCGACAGCTTTCGCATCTTCATAAACTCCGGCAAGAATTTCGAAACGATAAACAATGGCCTTCACTCCCAGGTACGGCTCTCAGCGTTCGAGCTTCCAATGCGAAGTAGAAATTACTTAGTATGCGATGTGTTGGAGATTGAATGATTGGATGTAAACTTTTTCATCTAAGCCTTCTTGCTCAACGCATCAAGCACTAAAGTACCTGAAGAAAATCTTTACTAACACATCTTTAGAGGCGGTCGTGGCGGTGGACGTGGTGGTGGTGACCGTGGCGGTCGCGGTGGCTTCACTCCCAGAGGTGGACGTGGTGGAGGTCGTGGCGGTGGTGACCGTGGCGGCCGTGGTGGTGGCCGTGGTGGTGGCCGCGGTGCTCCACGAGGCCGTGGTGCTCCTCGCGGCGGCGGTCGCGGAGGCGCGCGTGGTGGCGCCAAGGTCATTGTCGAGCCGTGAGTAAAGTCCACATCTATATTGAAACTTTTGCTAACTGTGAGTTAGCCATCGCCACGCAGGTGTCTTCGTCGCTCGCGGCAAGGAAGATCTCCTCGTTACCAAGAACTTGACCCCCGGCGAATCCGTCTACGGAGAGAAGCGCATCAGTGTTGGTGCCAGCGCTGCAAAGGATGGCGAGACTGACGCCAGCAGCACCGAGTACCGTGTCTGGAACCCCTTCCGTTCCAAGTTGGCTGCTGGTATCTTGGGTGGTGTCGACAACATCTACATGGGACCTGGCTCCAAGGTTCTGTACCTTGGTGCTGCTTCTGGCACATCAGTTTCCCACGTTGCCGATATCGTCGGTCCGGAGGGAACTGTCTTCGCTGTCGAATTCTCCCACCGCTCCGGTCGTGATTTGATCAACATGGCCACCCACCGCACCAACGTCATTCCTATCGTTGAGGACGCCAGGCACCCATCGAAATACAGGATGCTTTTGGGAATGGTCGACTGCATCTTTGCTGATGTTGCTCAGCCTGATCAAGCGCGTATTGTTGGACTTAACGCCGGCATGTTCTTGAAGGTTGGCGGTGGTGTCGTCATTTCCATCAAGGCCAACTGTATCGACTCAACCGCCGCTCCCGAAGCCGTCTTCGCACAGGAAGTCGCCAAGCTACGAGAGATGGGTATCAAGCCCAAGGAGCAGCTTACCCTCGAGCCCTTTGAGCGTGACCACGCCATGGTTGTGGGTGTCTACCAGCGTTCGCAATAGACGTGCAAATTGCGATAGGCTGACGGCGCTTTTTCTGATTTCAACGATGCATGCAATATGGTCATATACCTGTACTTTCATGGAACTTGGTGTTTCTTAGGCGTCAGGTGGGAAATCTTTTGTTTTGATAAAAGATCTATGGATGCGATCTGGACCGTTCGATTCGAACAGCCTTTGTGGAATGCACTGTGATGTCTATCTTGGTACATTGAGACTATGCGCTTAGGTCACGCTCCTGGTTGTTTAGCAAATGCTGTCGTGATCCAGCAGCGTTAAAAAAAAAGTATCGTATCAAGCTGAATTTATCGTTGTTTTCTCAGGTGTTAAATCCTTGTTATCTCCGACACATGGACTAAAACCCATGCTACTTGACGAAGGCTCGCCTCGCATCGCATCATCAGATAGCAGCAGAAAGCATCGTGCGTCTTTGATGTTGGGCAGGTTTCAACAACGGTACTAACAACTGCGACGCCAGTTAAATATGATAGGCGATACTAGTAAGAGTAGATGTATGGACGAATGTCTTATAGTCTTGCTAGTCTTTGTTCAACATAAGACGGCAAGGAGACGTTCACTATTCACAGCCACCTTTTGCACAAGTAACTATTCTGTCAGCATGTTTCCTAGAGCAATCTTCTTGGCGAATTTTTTTATTCCGCGGAGCGAACAGTTGTTTCAACAATTAGAATCTCGACATAGGTCACAAGCGTTGAATTCAGCTGGCCTTTTACCGCGCTGCCTGACAGAGCATGGTTCAGAAGATGAAGTAGATCATAAATGAAAGAGCGGAACGATTTCATCACAAAGATCGTTGAATCATTTTGGAAGCTGAAAAACTGTAACGTGTACCTAACGACAGATGGAGGAGATTTCCGCATCCTGAAAATGTTGGATTGATTGGTGACAGCTGTATTCCCATACAACACCGGTACGTGCAGAGGGGCTCTTGCCTCTTTAACGATGTGACACCAAGATTAACCATATGTTGAGGCGTGACGTCAGAGCAACGTACCAGTAGAAACATTAAAAGGCAGTCAGCTATGCAGACAACGTCTCTACCTAGACATAACAATCTCTCACACTTCAAAATGGCGTCTCCTCAAGCACCCGCACCGCCCTTGTACAAGAACATTATCATCTCCGGCGGGGCACGCGGCATTGGCCGAGCGCTAACTCGGATGATGCTCGAGGCTGGCCACCACGCCTACGTCTTCGATATTGACGAGGAAGAGCTCGAACATACATGCAAAGTCCACCTCCAGCAGTACCACGCAGACGGCAGACTAGGATATGCCATCTGCGACCTTCGTAGTGTGGATGAGATCAGAGCCAAGGTTAAGGAAGCTGCCAGCTTTTTCAACGACCGCATCGACGTTCTCATCAACAACGGCGGTATTGCCAGTCCGCAGTGGAAGGATGGCAAGACGATGGAGGATCCCGCTACGATTGATGAATGGCAAGCGTACATTGACACGAATCTGACTGCGCCTTTTGCCATGAGTCAAGCATGCATTCCTTACATGAAGGCGCGAGCCTCAGACGTGGAAGAGGGTGCACACATGCAGAATGCGAACAACTCGAGCCCCGCGGGACCATGCATCATCCACATTGGCTCGTTCCGCGCGCACCAGTCGGACCCGAACCAAGAAGGCTATGCGTCGAGCAAGTCAGGTCTAATCGGGCTGATGCACTCGATGGCAATCAGTCTGGGGCAGCTGGGGATCAGGGTCAATCTTATCGCGCCTGGCCGCATCAAGGTGGCGCATGAGAGCAAGGAGGGCGACGAGAAGGGGACGGATTGGGCCAGCCAGATCAGCGAGAAAGACATCTCAGATCATCCAACGAACAGAGCTGGCAGACCGAAGGATATCGCTGACGCAGCGCTGTATCTGATCGAGGCAGGCTTCGTGACTGGTCAAGATATCACGATCGATGGAGGGGCACTCAGGAAGAAGGCCTGATGTCTGAGGACGGAGTCCGAGTAGGGCCATGGCTAAACGAGGCGGATAGTTAGTTGTTATTCCATAATGCAAAACGATGGCCAAGTGACGACAGTGTCTGAATGCATAGACGAGGTGACGGTGATGACAAGGCTCACGTGGAGGAATAGAGCAGTTCAGCCTTGCCCGCACAGACCCACATGTACGTACCGTACGTAGATCGACGACATCGCGAAAAAAAAGTGTCGCGCGCTTTTGCCGAGAGCTATGCCATTGCTACTTTGACCCGCAACTGCACACTCGCCATGCTGATACCTGCACACGTCGCCTCTTCGTGCAGACTTCCAACACCGTCAAATTGGCTCCTAGATTAAGCGCTGTCGGTCGTTTTACGACTGTTACAATCCATGCCCGTTTCTTGACATCATACAGTTTATCTCGGGGGCAAACTCGATGCCCGCCCCTCCTTCTACCGCTCTCGAAACCACTTGAACCAGTTTATGCAAAAGGCACACCGTATGCGGAAAGCAGTGAGCTGAAGAAGGTGTCAAAAGATATGTCTTCCAGCGTCGAGATTATAACCACGCCCACGGCAGACAGCCCAGGCACTTCGCTCGTGTTGCGCACAGCGAGCAGGCATTATGTCTTTGGCAGCATGGCCGAGGGCACGCAACGCGCAATGGTGCAGCAGGGAACGCGCTTGCTGAAGGCACAAGATTTCTTCCTGACCGGAAGAGCCGAGTGGAAAAATATGGGCGGGCTCGTAGGCATGATGCTCACACTGGCCGACGCAAGCACAGCCTCCTACACGACATCCATGGACACCTTCCGACTGGCTCAACAGCAGGGCAAGAAAGGTCAAGAGCCTCAAAAGCCACATTTCGACGTATATGGTCCTCCCAATTTGAAGCACACATTGGGCACCTGCCGGAGGTTCATCTTTCGGAAAGGCATACCCATTGTTGCTACCGAATACAAAAACCAGCCGCCTGTCAAAGACGCGAACGGTACCATACCCCCCACCTGGCAAGACGACAATATCAATGTATGGGCTATCTCTGTCTCCCCTTCTGGATCGGAACCAGATGCTCAAGTAGAAGCCGAACTGGAGGAACGGCGACGACATTTTGACACTCATCTGAACACCTTCCAAGACTTTCAGGCTCCGGAAAATGAAAGCCCAGAAGCTCGTGAGCTCAGATACGACAAAATACGAACTGCGACTATCAAGTTTATGTTTGATTCCAGCTGGAGCTTCGACACGCTCGTGGAGCGACACATCTCGGAGGTAAGGATGCCTGCCGCCATGTTTGTTCGCAATCCAGAAACACATGGCTACGAGCCCTACCTTGGTCCAAAGCCAGGGGGTCCAGATCCTCTTCCTGATATTACCGTTTGGACCCGCACACCCTGGCCTGGCGCGAACGTTCTGGCTCTCCCGCCGACTAAACCTGCTCTAGAATGTGTTTCGTATATTGTGCGAACGCACCCCACTCGTGGACAATTTGATGTTGGGCGCGCGAAAATGCTGGGCCTCAGTCCGGGGCCGCAATTCGGCAAGCTTTCAAAAGGCCAATCAGTTCAGAACGATCGCGGAGAGTGGATCACACCGGACCAGGTTATGGGCGCGGATAGACCTGGTCAAGGAATCGCCATTCTCGATGTACCCTCGGTCGATTATGTTGAAAGCCTCGTTCAACGAGAGGAGCTCAATTCCCCAGAAGTCATGAACGGAATTGGAGCTATGATCTGGATACTCGGCCCAGGTGTGGCAGGCCACCCTATTCTGACAGAATTCGTAAAGAAACTGAGCAGCGTGCAACACGTCATATCGTCCATAGATACTGCGCCTAATCGTATCACTAATGACTCGGTTGCCAACCAAGCTACACGTCTGGGACAAGTAGATCCTGCCAGATACTCTACGCCTGTGTTCGATAGTACTAGCGTCCCTCAGAAGAGCATATACAGAGCTGGCCAGTCGGCGTCGTCTGAGTTACCAAAGGGCGCCATTGCCGCTGATCGAGGGTTGACCTTTACGCTTATGCCCAAATTCATGATGAAGAAAGAGTTGATTTCACGTTGTTTTAATGGAGAAATTGCACGACGAGACACAGCGCCTGAGGTACTCGAGCTGGCACAGAACGCTCAGCATGCACTGGAGTCTGATCGCGGCGACATGAACAAGTGGAGAAAGCTGTTGGCACACCCGGACACCGAAGTGATCACCCTCGGTACGGGTTCAGCCCTGCCGTCAAAGTACCGCAATGTTTCTGCTACTTTAGTTCGCGTCCCAGGCATTGGCAACTATCTCTTTGACTGTGGTGAGAACACTTTAGGGCAACTTGCGAGAGTTTTTACCCACGAAGAACTCATCGATGTTCTGAAGAACCTCAGAGTAATTTGGATTAGCCACTTGCACGCTGACCATCACCTGGGTACAGCAGCCGTGATCCGGGCCTGGTACCAAGTAGTGCATAACAGTGTGCCAAACCCACAACCTCTCGGCGACACCGTGGCTGGCATTGATATCAGTGCTTATGGTCTTTCTGTCATTTCGCATAGTGGCATGCTTCAGTGGCTCAGCGAGTACTCGGCAATTGAGGACTTCGGATACAGTCGCATCTTACCGCTGCAAATCACTGCCAATGAACCTCGCAACTCTTCACGACTCTCAATCATGAACTCGTTTGGCAAGGAAACGACCGAGAACCCAGAGATGTATAGAAAGGCGTATGAGAAATTCTTCGGTTTCGAGAATATTCAGGCTGCGAGCGTGGCGCATTGCCATGGATCCATGGCCGTTTCAATCACTTTTCCTCGATCACCCTCGGACCCAGAGGGCGTCAAGCCGCTCAAAGTCAGCTATTCGGGTGACTGCAGGCCAAGCTATCACTTCTCTAAGATTGGCACGGATACCACGGTGCTCATCCACGAGGCTACATTCGACGATGAGTTGCAGGGCGATGCGAAGGCGAAGAAGCACTCGACTACTTCCGAAGCTCTCGGCATTGGTGCCCAAATGAACGCCAAGGCCGTTGTCCTTACGCATTTCAGTCAACGGTATCAAAAGATCCCCGTCCTGCAGACAGTCACAGATGGCGAACAAGAGAGTCCGCTACTTGACCCTGCGAGAGTTGCTGAAGATGTTGCCGACGAGGACGAAGTAGACCCTACCCTCGAAAATGCGGATAACATGGACATTCATCCCACCTTTGCACGGGCCGGCAATGCAGCAAAACCTATCCCAACCTTACAGCACCAGCCTTCATCCCTAGGCGAAAATGAACGCGTGATCAAAATCCGGAATAAAGACTTGAAGGTTGCCATCGCATTTGACTACATGCGCGTCAAGATTGGCGACATTTGCGAGTTGTCGCATTTCAACGAAGCATTGAACGCGTTGCTGATCAAAGAGGAAGAGGCCGATGGTGAGGCCGACGGAATGAGCGATACGAAGAGCAGTGGAAAGAGGGCTAGTGAGAGCGATGGAGAGGGTGGAAAGGGAAACAAGAAGAAGCAGAAGCAGCAGCAGAAGCCACAGAAGCAGCAGCAACAGCAGAAGGTCAAAAAGCAAAAGAGTCAGAGGAACAATTAGTTCAGCAGGCTCAATACAAGTAATATATTCATCCCCTGAAGCTGTTTGCCGTCAGGATGCGTTGGTTGTCGAACCAACATTCCACCAACACCCAATCCGTCTTTTCTGGACTCATCTTGTGATTGTGTACCCTAGATTCTTGGTGCGTCGTAATCTGTGCGCAACGGCGAGTTAAAAGGCCCTGACGCATGCCGAGTTTAGCAGAGGTAGCGGTCCAAGTAGTTAGCAGACCCTACATCAGGCGATTATTTGATACTCGAATGATCTCAAGGCTTTTGTCCTAGAAAAATAGTTTAACAATGTTATTCAGGTCGGATGTGAGAAGACCCACTTCAAGTCCACGTGACGCAATCCAGAACTGCCATGTCGCTATATCCGGGAGTTTTTTTTTGACTTTCCGAAAGTCCAGCAGGGCATTAGTACACAAAAAAGAGCTAGGCAGAATATTCCCGTTCGGCTCAATGACAAGCCGAGACACACCCAGCCACGTAAACTGTGGCGCGTTTCCAACTGGAAACAGTTCGGAAACAACGGAGGGGGGCATGCAGCGATGATCTTAATATCAATTGTATACCAGAACAACCTTCTTCTTTTTAAGTTTTCAGTCGCGGAATCACCCAGTGCAACACAGCATACCTGTAGAGAAAAAAAAACAAGAAGAAGGGGCACGAGAAAATCTTGTAGCCTCATTCGCACACCGTACCTTTTTTTACACTGCTCAAAAAGATAAAAACGCGCCATCTACATCGCAGCGCCACAACACACGTACTGTACTGTACAACAAACACCAACTGTGCCGAGCTATCCTTGCCAAAAAGCCCCAAACCAACCCAACTTCTTTTACCCCAGGCACTGCACTGCACTAGCTATCCATCCATTCTATCCATTGCGTTTCCCGTCCGCAACCGGCGCCAGGGCTCTTCGCGTCCTAGTCCGCCACAGATAAGGTATCAGCTAAGCTTTTCGGAGCGTGAATTAAGCTTTTTCCGAGAGACACAGAGAGAGAATCAACTCGGCGCTTGCAAGATACGGCGCGAACGGTACGGTGGACGGATTTCGCGCTGGCCGCTGTGGCTCAGCTCAGTGCAAATGTTTCGCTGGCTTTTGCGCGGCCGGGGCTTGCATCGGGATAGGTGTAAGTACAAGCGTGGGCGGCTACGGGTGTATCGGCAGGGCGGGGTAGGATGGCGATAGAGAGGGCTTTTTCTGGAATTAGGCTTCGTGGGCATGCAGGAATGGGATGGTGGTTCGCTGGTAGCCTTTTTTTCCCTTCTGTGTGAAGATTCAGGGTGTGGCTGAGTATGTCAAACTGGGTGTGAGTGAGACGCTGTTGAGCAGGCTAGGCAAGGCAAGGCAGTAAGGGGGACAGAACAGGTTTCAATGTATGTGAGAATACGGCAGCGAATTATTTTTATCCGGAGGGCATGGTTTTGGAACGCTGTCGGCGGTTTCAACGGGATTCGGGATTCTGGTTATCTTGTGGCTTCTCCTTAGACGGCCTTGTCTCCCTCCGAACTGCTGGCCTTGCTACCAATATATTTCTCTTTTGTGCCTTTTTTTTGCTAATCTTTGTGTACTCTTCTGTCGTTGTACACTATGCGTTACCACATACCATATTTTGCGCTCGTTGCAGCAAGCCTCGCATACGCAGCACCAACTGGTAAACGCGACTCTTCCTCCGATCAAGCCATACTCGAGCTCCAAAGAGAAGGTCAAGGCATTCTTCCTAACGGCCCTCCACCCCCCACGATTAGCCCAGATGGAGCCACAAGCCTGAAGCTCATTGCATTTAATGAGCTTTTTGAGGTTGCCTTCTTCACGGAACTCGTCGCCAACCTGACAGCCAAAATCCCCGGTTACGATCTAGGGGATGAACATGACTACATTCTAGATGCCGTCAAAGTCATTGCTGCGCAAGAAGAGATGCATGCAGTAAACGCGAACGGCGCCTTGACACATTTCAACCAAGGCGCAATCCAACCATGCAAATACACCTTCCCCGTCAGCAACTTCACCGACGCAATCAGTCTCGCAGCAACCTTTACCGACATGGTGCTTGGTACCTTGCAAGACGTTTCTGAGATCTTGGCTCGCTCGGGAGACTTTGGTCTCGTCCACGCGGTGGCATCCGTCATTGGCAACGAAGGCGAGCAAGAAGGCTTTTTCCGACTCGAGCAGGGCAAACGACCATCAGCCCAGCCCTTTTTGACGAGTGCGGCGCGGGACTTTGCTTTTACGGCTATCCAGAGCTTCATCATTGAAGGCAGTTGTCCGAACATTGGTTCCATTCCGCTCAAGACGTTCAAACCGCTTACCGTCGAGACCGAAGATATTCAGCCCAAAACGCAGAATTTGACTTTTTCTTTCTCCATGAAGGATGCGGGTATGTTTGAGCTTGATCAGCTCAGGCTGGTCTTCATAAACGGCCAGAATGTGCCGCTGGTCAAGAACATGCAGAATATAAAGATGATGGACGAGCGAGTTGCGTTTCAGGCAGAGTTTCCATTTGATGAGTTTGTCATGCAGGGCTTGACGATTGCTGCGGTTACGATGGGGGTGGATCAGTTTGCTGATGCTGACGATGTTGCGAAGCAAACGGTATTCGGGCCGGGAATCATCGAGTTGTATTGAACAATGAAGTGAAGATGTTTGCTTTTTGCATAGCGATGGCGTCTGATTGTCTTCTCGAATTCCTAGATCAGCCTTCTGGGAATACCAATAATGTAATGTTTTGATAGCTTGATTGGGGCCTGCCCCAAACAGATCCTCCATACATATGAGTCTTTCTACCCGCCCAGTCGTCCTCGTCGAGGCTCTCAAAGGTCACGAAAAGGGATCGGTGAGAGAGTTCGCATATCAACTGTCAGTCGGAAACTCCGCAGAAACTCCCTCAGCACGCTGGGCAGCTTGGGCCGTTCCCAGAACTTGATAATCTTTAGGATATACTCCTCATCCGCATCGCGGTTCCGGTTCATGTAGAAGAGCGTACTACCCAGTGGGTACCAGATAGATAAGACACCCGTAATGCCGAAATCCTCCTGCAGAAAATACTCCACTGAACACATGATCATTCGTGCGAAGGGTCGCGGGTGGGGACGATCGGGGTGCGTGAGAGAGAAGTCGGTGGAAGCATCGATGCCGGAAGCAGTATCCAAAGTGGAGTAGATAAAGAGAGCGATCAGCCAGTATCGGATGGTGGTGGAGGCAACATCAATGTTAGGAAAAGTGATCCTTGTGGACGAATCGATGGTTTCAGGCGTGTAAATAGCAATGGCTTGTGTGTGTGCCCAGTCCTCAAGAAGGAAATGCAATGTCCAACATCTCGATAAGGTGCATACTTGGAGTTTTTCCCTTTCCACATCATCCATAGACTCAGATGTGAGCCTATCGATAGCCGCCAGCAGCTCGGGTATGCCGCAAAATATATCGATGAGCAAATCTTCTGATGTCTTGATTCTTCCTTTCCAAGGCAGCGTCTTCCATTCTGGTGCATTGAGTATCGTTGGTCTGCGGAGCCGTGTAGCGGGTCCCAACAGTCGGTATCTGGCGTTAGTAAATAAAGTGTGCGCCGCATCATCTGACGCAAAAGCTTCAGGCCCACGGCTAAGTATCATAGCTAACTCGCCTTCTACATGACTTAGCCAGCTTTTTGCTTGATGGGATGAGTTAGGCTCCATGCCAAACAGCATATCAAAAAGTCCCATGACACGTGGCACAGCGAGCAATGCTTCGCTGTTTGCTCTTCTAGGGTTTTGCAACGCCATTGCTGTTTCTCTCAGCGCTCTGCCGTACAAAGTCCTTCCCTGTCTGGTAAGGTCTCTGTTTTTCGTGGTGATTCCAAGCTGCGATATGCCAACAGCTAGAGTGGCCATCTGCAATGCGTCGTCACGTGTACTCAGTAAAGGTAGCAAACCAGCTAGTTCCTTTGCGTCGACATTGGTAGTGTTGATTGTTCCTGCAGGGCTGTACATTTCGAGAAAGATTGCAATAGTCTTTTCGCTGTAAGCAGATGTCGCAAGTACATTCGGAAGTACAATATTCACAGTGTTGAAACATGAATCACGTCGTTGTAGAGCAAAGGCGGATTTGGAGTGTACCATCTGATAGCTGTGACGGGATGGCTGGCGTGAAGATATCTGAGTGGTCGCATATTTGTCTGCTTTCGGCACGGACCGACTCGACGCGCCATTTTGGTAGACGAAAATGCGGTCAGAGTCGTAGCCTTCACATTTGATACCTCGCTCTTTACATTGGCCACACTCTGGCTGAACCAGATCGCACTAGAGTGAATACATCAGCTTTGCACTAGATCAACAAGCTGCCAAGACAGCTTAGACTTACACCTTTCTTTCTCCTCCTGCAGGTCACACATCCCTTGGAACGTCCTGGGACCCCAACCATGGCAGGCGGTGCAGGGAGAAGGCGCGTACGCGGGCGGAGTATTCAGTAGGACTAATGCTGGAGGCCAGCGCACAATGTACCCGTTGCAGACATAGATGACTTCCTTCTTTAATCTAAGCGGTCCGATAGGGAAGCGGCTTGATTACTGGTGCGCATATGTCTATGACGATGCCAGATACGTTTAAGGATGGTTGAGGACTGTCTGATGGGGGTTGTTGATAAGCTGACCAGCTGTGTCATCCTCGTTGACCAATTACACCCGTTTACGCCTTTCCTCTTTTGGTGGAATGAGCGCAGCCAATAGGAATCCGTCCAAGACACCGCTACAAGAGCACAGCCCCACCGTGTACCTGCTTGGCAGCATTGCGTGGCTTTGCTCCCGACTACCGCCATGATCGCTTTGAAACCTTCTCATCGTCATCACAGTATTACCGCAGGGTTCACCCATTGCCGTCTACTGGTTTAACACTTGAAGGCTGTGTTAGCAATGCAGATTTCTGGAACCAAGCATCTTGGCTGCGGATCGCCAGATCACTTCGACAAGTATAGAATAAAACAGTCGAGAGTTGTATAAGACATGGCAATGCTCGGAGGAGAAACCCATTCTACAGCATACAAGATTCACTACTATCATTCTCTTCAACACTCTGCATCACGTTAAACACATTGATTCCATCATCCATCAAGAGCAGCATGGGCGCCCAACCCCCTTCAACTAGCGCTTTCGCCCGAAAAGTCATGAACCCGCTCGGCTTTACCAAAGCCTACAACTTTTGGTTGTACATAATTTTCGCCGGCGCGCTTACTGGCTGTAAGGCTTCCTGCATTGGAGACGCTTTTTCTCAAACTGACGCCTTGTGACCAGTCTCTCTAGCACGCTTTTTCTACCTCAACTTCTCACGCTACTTCTGTCCAGCCAATGGGCCAAGTCCGGGTGGAAACAGCGCTGCCCCAGGAGAATGCTACTACTATATCACATTCACACGGTACAAGGTCGGCATCTTGCTTCATCTTGCTGGTGTGCTGCCCGCTAGTTTGATTGCCGTTATGCAGTTCACGCCAGTTATTCGCCACCGCTGGATAATTGTGCATCGCATTGGCGGATATGCTGCCCTTTTCCTCTATCTGATCGGTCTTGTAGGAGCGTTTATGATTGCAAGACACGCGTTTGGTGGCGGACTCGATGTGCAGAGCTGCATTGGCGTTCTAGGGTTTGGCACCCTAGGCTGCTTTATCATCAGCTACATCAACATAAAGCGCTTACAGATCGAGCAGCATCGTGCGTGGATGCTCAGGGGATGGTTCTACGCTGGGGCCATTATCACTAGCCGCATTATCATGATCATCTCGGCCCAGATCATAGCGACTCAGGGGTACTATATTGTCTGGACTTGCGCGAAAATTGCCGCGACCGTCCCCAAGGATGTTGAACTTGCGGTGTCATATCCATCATGTGCCGCCTACGTTGATGGTACGGACCCTGATGCAGTTTCGTCTGTGGCAGCGACCTTTGGGTCAGGAGATAGAGCGAACACTGGTGCAGCATTGAACATGGTATTCGGTATGGCGCTATGGCTAGCTTTCGCGCTGCATGCTATTGGTGTTGAGATTTATCTGCACCTTACACCGAGGGAGGCCGAAAGGTTGAGACAAGTGAGCTATCAAAGACAGCTCGAAGCCGGCATGCGCAACCCAGGTTCAGCCGGTCTCACGGCAGATCGGTTGGGCGATGCACACACGTGGTCCCCGGAGGCACTAAACAGACACAGGACAAACTCAAAAACTGGCTTGACTGTCGTGCCTGGTTCATTAGCAGAGAGCAGATGAGGAAATTAGAGGAGAGCTTAGCGGTGCTCTGAAGTCGAAGGAATTATTTATTAGGGTCGTTAAACGGGAGGCTTAGACTATTATTCATGCGTGTTTCAATGAAGCTGTTAACTTTACTTAGGAAGATTGAGCTATAGATATATTCAGAAGGCCTTTGAATTTGCCCGTATGAGGAAATAGGTCGTGATGTTTTGTGGCAATGTAGCATCGATATTTCGATGCGCTCACCACGGCAGCTGAAGAGGTGTATGGAGCTTGTCTTTTGGCCCTAGTACAGGCTCAGCAGTACCAGTGTCACTAACATCATAGTCAGCATGAATCAAGGAGCGTTTGCTGGCATAGCACTCACCCAGCTCCTCTAGGAGCTTAGTACTGGCTCGTATTGCTTATATCAACCAGCTCAATCCACTCAACTAGTGATTTTGCAGCAACACCAGGCGTGGATGCTCCTCCTACATCCCAAAACTTATCAAAGCTCACATTAAGGGCCATCTCCGTCCTCATGAAACCAGGATTCACGGAAAATACCGCCGTGTCTCTGTCTTCCGAGTCCGAGCTTAACAGTTTTGCGCACATGTTCAGGGCTGCCTTGCTCGCATGATGGCCGTAGTTACCTCCTCCCTCCGACTCATGCCTAAGCGTTATGCTACCGTTTTTCCGAGGAGACAAATACAACATTGGATTTATCATTGAGAAGCGTGTTGCTGTGGCTGGCAAGTGTCGTGACAAGCATATCGTCACGTGAAAACGCGTCTGCTCCATTCTTGGCATCCACCAATCACAGCGTGCCGGCGCCTAATACACCACCCCACTACTGGTGACGAGTCAACAAACACCATCCTCATTTTTACTTCCCTTGTTTTCTTCCCAGAAGTACTGTCCTCGAGACCAGCTGGAATAATGGCTATGCAATGGCACCGGTACTGTGTTCTTTTCGTAATCTTCACTCGTTTCTGTGTCGCAACAACGGCCCCTAACTTGGTCATAGTGAAATCAACTCTGGAGTTGATCGTCGGCTCTGGGCCCTTGACCATGAACAATCTGTGTGTGTTCTTCACTTGTAAGACAAAGGAAAAACGTAAGAAGCGCAGAAGTCCTGGGGTACAGATCACTAATACATTACTAGTTTCATGGTCAGTTACCTCAGAAAACAGCAAGAGTATGTGAATATCATTTCTTTGTAACAGTGAAATCACTATTTCTGGCATTATCGAGACGAACAAGAAGAGAATTTTTGGTGAATTCTGGGAGGAGAGGATTGATGCAGCTGAACTCATAGAAGCAAACAAGGCCGAACCATTGACATTTGAGGCTGAGGAAGACTGGCAAATTATGGGCAAGGATACTATGCTTCGGCAACTCGAGCAGGTGCTGAAGGACATAGATAAGTGTGCTTACTCAGGAAGCTCTAGATTGACGGAATGGCTAATCCCCCATAGACAACTAGACTGTCACCGCGGCATGTTCAGAAGCGGAATTATGCCCAGTTTTGACACAGCTCATTCTTTCGAGATTGCCACGCGAGCTTCGCGATCACATGTGCGTCACTACCCTTAGTAGCTGTGGATGTATCGTAGCAGGGTGTTTCTATGAGTATCAGCAATATCTGCATATACAGGAAGCCATGCTAACCACGTAGTGCTTATAGTGACGATCTGCTTTAGAGTGACGATCATGTCGAGCGCCTCGATACGACTATGTCATCCGTTCCCTCTGAAATTGAATTCAGTGACCTGCCTGCCGTGGGTTTGCCGGACCTTCCTGTGCCTCTCTTCGCCAATTCAAGATTTGTCGGCAACGAGTTTGCATCGGAGGCTACAGTGAGATATTCCAGAGCTCTAACAGAGGCTGAGATTGACTACCGCTGTGTCGGAGCTCACCTCAATTGCAACCGCTTCGGGCCTATGCATTTTCCTTTCACAAAGGTCATCAACAGGCTGACTATCTCCGTAGGAGGTAGCTCTGCCTATCGCTATGGAACGGTAGGTTTCCCAAAGGCAGCTTTGACAGACACGCTGAATAGCCTCCTTATGCTCAAAGATAATCGAGATGTGAGAATCATCATTTACCTGGCTGCGAGGATGCAACTCCAAAAGAAGTTTTCCGAGTTCTTTGAAGTTACCAGACCCTTTTTTTCCACATTCCGAGATGCCAACATGGACGTTAAGGTTCTAGGCTACGACTTCTTTAATCCAATTGACGATGTCTTCCCAGAGCAGTTGAACTATTATCTTGATTGTACGCCAGAAGAGTGGCTGGTCATGAAGGCTAAGAGATCAAAAAGATACCCGAAGCAAAGCAAAGTAGAGCTTGCAAAGGCGTTGGTAATCCTGGCTGTAGTAGAAAACCCAGCTAATGATGGACACAGATACTGCGGGCCGTGAGGATGAACCTTGGCTTCTGTAACGAAGACATCCGGCATGATGAAGCCGATTGGGCCGCTTGATGCTATGATAATTTAACTAGCCTCCCTAGTATATCGATTCCAGGTCTTTATTCAATCAATGCCTGAGTCATGCAGTACTAGGATGGTGGAGATGGGTTGCAAGCCGAACGCGGCGGTTACGGTCGCATATTCAGGCTCCCAGCCTTTCTCATGATTCAAGATTGAGGGTTGGGCTTCTTCGATTGGGTATATGCGCTTCGCAACCCTGTTCTGTACGTATGCTTGTATAGCCCTCGTCTCAGATGTTCTCTCCGATAGTGGAAGGCAATGCTATACTTCTTACCAGGCACAAATTTCTTCTCCGTAGCTCATGAGCTAGATTCATGTTTCGGGAACCGGTGAACGGTATGCATGGAAAATAAGTACGATAGGGCTGAGCTCTCGGAGAAAGTTGAGCTATTTTCATGGTGCGCCCCGTTAAAGCCGAGGTGGGCGGACTTCCTCGGTTACGTCATGCGCGAGTTGCAGGACACGCGCACGCCTCCACTAGACTCTGTCCCGAAACCAGTGCAACAGGGTTCCATGTGTGCCCAGGCCGAAAATGCGCCATCAAATAAGTCGGACTTCGTGCGCAGTTGCGCGTTGAGCAGACCTTCGGTTTCTCCTCGTCCCCGAGAAGCATACTCGGTCACCTTGCAGCGGAAACCGAACGTGATCAGCGCAGAACCGGGCAAGCCTCACGAATAGTGGAGCTGCAGCAATCCTGGCGTGATTGCGACAGCTGATGCGAATGCTTTTCTAACAACTACAACCACTACGACATGGCGCAACAATTCCTTGCCGACCACAATGGCTGGCTGTCTTTCAGGAGCAGTACGCCTTTGCTCTACATTACCGCCGAAGATGCCGAGTTTGACATCGAGACAATGAAGGCATGGCGCGACGAGGGCTTTATCGTTGAATACATTCCCATGGGCAAAGGCGGGAAACAATACGTGCAGACGCTCCACAAGCTGGGCGAAAACATGGGTATCGGAGAGCGTTACGCCATCGTAGGTATACGACCCTTCCCTGCCCCCACGCATTACCGGCGCCTATTGGCTATGCATTGAGATAAGATTGCCTGACAGCAAATGCTCAGCTTTTGGAGACGCAGCCGCTGTGTGTCTAGATGTCTTCTCCGAGGCCAGAGCCGCGACCTCGAAGCTCTGTTCTCTCATCGCCTACTACCCGACCTCAATTCCCGATACCCGACACCGCTTCACATCCTCCTTTCGCGTCCTCGTCCACCTTGCAGAAGGCACATCCGGAAACGATTGCACTGTGGGTGTGGTCCGTCGCCCAGAAGTCCTCGGCATACAAGGAAAGCGGAAAACAGTGCAGAAGCGCGTCACGCCAGGTATCGGTGTTGGAGGCCTGCAAGACAAGATTTTGTATCCATGCTTCACGTACGAAGGCGTAGATGCCGGATTTGCAGAACATGATCTGAACGAGTATGACGCGGTCGCCGATGCGCTCGCATGGAGCCGGAGTTTGAGCACAGTCAGGAAAGGCTTCTGTGCTGAAGTTGACTTGGAGCGAGTGCTGGAACAGAACGAAGAACGTGCGTCTTTCCATGCTCTTATGCAACAAACATGTCTCTCAATGATTTTGCTGCAATGAAGACCTAACAAGCAAGCAGAAAGATACCATTCCAAATCTCTCGACAAACTTCTAGAAACCTACACGCAAAGCCCGAAGCCATCTGTGAATTTCACCCCCACAATGACGGGCGCTAGTGGCACCCCAGACCTCAAGCGCTTCTACCGTGACTACTTTCTGAGGAGCTGTCCGCCATCTCTCCATATGCGCCTTATCTCGCGCACCATAGGCGCCGACCGTATCGTTGACGAAATCTATTTCAACTTTAAACACACATGCCAGATGCCGTGGATCCTCCCTGGCGTCTCCCCCACCAACGAGAAAGTTGAAATCGTTGTCGTGAGCATTGTAGGCTTCCGTGCCGGCAAGATATGGAGCGAGAGAATGTATTGGGATCAGGCTAGTGTACTGTTTCAAGTCGGCTTGTTGGATCCAGAGGAGGTGCCAAAAGAATTCAAGAGCAAGGGCAAGGCCAATGGAGATGATGACGATGGCGATGGCGGGCTTGAGATGTTGCCTGTTAGTGGTAGCGAAGCCGCAAGGAAGGTTATTGATGTCGAGGGCGAGGAATTTAATGACATGATTGATGATTGGTAACTGACACAAGGGGAATTAACTGTTTTGGGGAAGAATGATTTAGAGATGCGAGGGCAATTTAACCTCCCAAGTACCTTGATTTCTTGTGCTTTACAGTTCCCATGTCCCGCTTGAGTTTTAATCGAGATGCAAACTAGTACAGATCACTGACACATCAAACTCTCATCAAGATCCTCAACAAAGTCTTCAGTTCTTAATCGTATAAGTTCTGGTGTTCTTGCAACACGAGCTAATCGAATCCCACGATCTGATTAGGAGACTTGGACAAACGCCATTTCCTGTCTACAGTATCATGGCATGAGTATGAGCACAGCGGAGCCAACCATACTTTGCGCCGTCCACGAACATGGTTGTAGCATAGCTCCCGTTGGAGTGATTACTAAGTTCTCTACTAATCAACATGTGATTGACCGATGCCATGTAATACACACAAAATGTCATTGCTGATACGACATGTCCAAGTCAAAAACGCGGTTGACATTCTTAAACTTTATGTTCTTTTCGCCTACTTCTTGTTTCTAAAGATGTATCATGCAAGAGCAGCGCATCGCCTCAATTAACGTAAGCAATAGAGGTCTTGAAGGTCACGATAAATGAAGGAATTATATATATCAGGCTCTGAACACTCCCTAGCCAAGAGCAAGCTCAACTCTCATCAAATCTTGCAGGTCGCCTCAGGAAACCAAAATCTCGGATCTACAATTTCCTTGAACGAGCGATTTCTTTAAACTCGATTTATCATCCATTGCATGAAATAAAAAAAACGTAATCATGCAGCTCTACCTCACTGCCATTGTGCTATCCGCTATCGCGTTCAAGCCAGCGCCAGTAGCAGCACAACCACGCGTACATCCTCTGCTCCCACTGAACTACCAACAACAACAACGAAATTAGCGAGCAACAAATTAGACATCTGGAGTGCAACACCAGTACTGTTGCCTCAACGACGAAGACATCCAGAAATTCACTCGCAAGAAAGCACGTTGCCACTTCCGCCGCGATGTGCGACTCTGCTGGTAACAAACCGCCTACCCGCACTAGCATACCAAGGATAGCAATCCGTGCGTTTTTACCAGTATCGCAGGTCGGCATCACCGCTGTATATAAGTGAAGGGCGTGAGCTGCGTGCAATGGGGCATTGGATACAGTAACAAGCCACAATTGCCAAAGTCAGGATTCAAATCCCCTCGGTTTGGGAACAGCCATCATTATCGGTCCCAACCTGAGTGCAAGACATACATACCTCAATTCTTCTTTCTCTTTTTGAGGCTGGGACCCTACATAGTCCATGATGATGTAGTGAAGTCCGCAAAACATTACTCTTTTCATTTATAGTACTTCTTGTGATGTTCTTCATATTAAGGATCGCTGATTAGCATCTAGCGTCGTGCTAGGTATAAACGTCTGAACCGTGTCTACGCCACGGGGTCTTGGCATATTTGAGCTGGTATGTACATGAACGATGGAAAAAAGAGCTAGGCTAGCATGTAAAGCAAGAGATTGAGAAGTATTCTTATTGGCACAAGTGTATAATGTAGATAAATCGACTGGTATTTACCTAGGGTCTGACAAGACTACTGTTGTGGCAGCGTCAATCGTAGAGAAAAAGTTGAGCTTGGTCTATAACTGGTGTAACAGATAAGGACAGGTAGGGATTGCGACGACCAACAGATACCCAAAACAGTACAACATTCATTCCAAGAATTCCAAAAACAAGTAAAAAATTCATGATGGAGAGACTCGTGATGATACCAGGGGTGTTTACGCCCCCAGGTTCGTTATGCCAGTTTCGGGTATCGGCGCTGATGGAGATGGTGATCGTGGACGCTGTGACGCACTCTCTTCTTCGGTCTCTTCATCAACTCGGAGCTGGACCCGTGAAGTAGCTGGCTCGGTACCGTAGATAGAGGATGTTCGATGCATTGAATTGCGGGATAGGCGATTATGAGCATGGTTTCTTGGCGTGGTAATGCTTCGGACAGCGCCTCCAGTTACCGTCGAGTCGATGGATCTCCGGGCTTCGGCTCTGTTTCGGTAAACTTGCGACCAGTCCTGCACAGCGCTGTGCATGGAAAGAGGACGTGGCGATAACGATCTGCGATGATCTCGGTGCAGTGTCCCCACGAAGATATGGCGCGGCGTAGAAGAGATGCTCATCTCGTCAACAAGTGTATCAGCATCCGAGGTATGTGTTTCGCTCATGCTTAGTGGACGACCATTGAACGTCCGGTCACTTTCTCTGTGGGTGTTCCAGTCATCATAAGTATTAAACCCGCTCCCGACATAGTCCAGGACCGAATGGCGTCGAGAAGGCAGATCATCCAGCCAAGGTAGGTATCCTATGCGATCAAGGAGGCCCTCGCTATTTCCCATGTCAGGAGTAGTCATGTAAGCTGTGATACCAGAGTAGCGAGCTCTAAAATCAGTGAGTTGCTTGCGAGCCCATGGAATGCGCTCCTGGCCAGGTAAACTCTGCAGAGCTTGAGGGTTCAAGGCTTTCAGTGAAGCCAGCGCATCCGTGGCGTTTGTGGATGAGGTACATACATCTAGGGCAGCTGGGTCAAAGTCGGTGTTGATATCCTCTTGCGCTTCTGTGTACTCGTGAAAAGGTGGTGATGGGATTGCAGTGGTAGGCGGAGTACAGATTGGTGCGCGTGCTGGATCTTGTTGGGGGCTTCTGCACTCTAGACTCTCCTCCTTCGAGAACCATCTGCTAAGACCGAAGGGGATATTCCGAGACTTGAAGAACCTCCCTCTAGCTTTTTGCTTAATGCTAGAGAGCATACGTCGGCCATTGGCTAGAGAACGTCTGTCGTGCTTGTGTCTACCAGTAGTATCGTCGACGGACATTTCCACTGTATCGTTGGGGTTGTTTGTTGCTGACCTTTGGGCGCCTCTGCCAGTTGTGGAACGGACAGAAGTCTCTCGCGATGGACTAGCCGATGTCGCTTCCGGAATGACTGTGAGAGTGGAAGATAGCACTGCGATTGGAGTGACAGTGCGTATCATATGAATCAAGGTACTGTGAAACTCCTGCTCGATCGGGTCCGGTTCGATGCTCATGGTAGATAGAAGGGAGAGTCGTGTAGCATTGGCGTGTCCAAAAGCCAACCACAGGCGCCGGCACTTTCTACAGTGGATATCGCCAACCTGCGTGGAATCATCCGAAACCTTTACGTGCACCTGGAGCGATCTGTGGTGATGATGACAGCTCGGACAGACTCCATTGATGTTGATTGCCCAATTTCCATGGGGAAGCCGGAGTGCGCTTCCTGTAGACGAGCTGGTATCGTGTCTAGCAAGCCCTGCTATGGGAAGCATCGCTTCCGGAGAACCATTGTCGTCAGTGATGCGGATTGGTACAGTTGCAGGTGCCTGAGAAGTCATCGTGGAGAAATCAAGCCTTACGGAAGGGCTGGTTGACCGGTATGTCCGCTTCTGTGACTGGAATACCAAGAAGATTCCTTCGCTCGATGCATGAGTTAATCCGGTCAGAAAGGGAGCGGTGCCAACAGTGAGGAGAACTGCGCTGAGTCAAATGTATGCCTGAACGCCAGGCCGGCAATAATAGAACGAATGGTTGAGGGTCTGTGTGACGCAGTTCAATAGCTGCGGTAGCCAGTCCCGTGGGTGTTCTGAATGCTTAAGAGGTAGTTCGGCGTACTCGCGCTATACAGCTTCTATCGATAGTTTTGTCTGCGTTCAGGCGTCGAACGCCTCATTAGTCCAATTGTTGGGGCCAAATTGTGGCGCAGCCGCATAATTGGACTTTCACCTAGAGGGTGGGTAGGGGCCGAAGCCACACTCCGACAAAGCGATAGAGGGATAAGAGCGAACGCAAAGAAACAATGGCCTAGGATTCATTATCAAGAATCCCAGTGTTGATCGAACATGGCCAGACAAGCGAATTGCGATGGAAAGCCATATCTTGCGAATCGAAAGGAGTGAGTTTGAGGGGCATTTGCTGCCCGTCCACACACTGCACTATCTCAGAGGCGCTTGTCGCGCGACCGCAGGATGTGGCTGGAGCGTGTCAGCCTGACTAGACAGGCAGCAATATTGGCCATGACGTGAAATCCTCTGCATGGCTGGTCTTGTGCCCTGTTTCTGTTTCCCTTGCCGTTCGTCAGGTAGTTTGGGATGCATCAAACTCGGGAATGTGCATTTGCTAGGCAGCACGATCTTGTCGTTTGCACAGCCCACTACGACACCTGAACACACAGCGAGGCTAGAAAGAGCGGTGAGGGAGTGTCCTGAGCGGAAGTGCAAGACAGGGTCGTTCGGATGGTGCAGTCAGCATGACGCGAACTTGGCGCGAACAGCTTCAGAGGTGTAGGTTGACAAAAGGGCTTGCATGGGGAAGTGGTGTTGAGTGCTTTCGGTGGGGATGTCGGAAAGGGTTAGTCGCGCGCACGGTTCTGGCGTCTTGGCTAACACCTCGCTTAGTAGAGAAGGGCGAATTTTGATTTTCCCACTCGTTCAGAGCAACGACAATACCACATCGACGTACGACAAGCCGCCATCATGTGTGAGTACACCCTGATCGTTTGAACAACCCTCGACCATTGCGACTATACTTGTGTGTCGAGCGGAGACTGTCTCGCGAGCGCACCGAGTGGGGTCGCAATGTTGGAGGGCCGGATACGCACAGTACAGACATGCTGACAATGGCACAGCGCTCGTCTCCGGAGAGAAGTCTAAGTACGTCGGGACAACAACCTGAGGTTTTACGCTTCATTAGACGCCGCCATCATGTCGCAACGTCCGCTTCGATCTCGGCCACCTATCATGGCAATTCGCCTCCCCCGTCCAACGGCATGCAAAAGCCAGGCAGAAGAGCAATAGCAGGTGTTCGTGCGTAGGGTGTCTTCGAGGGAGGAATAGCGAACTGGCTTGGCAAAGAGGAGGAACGTGGTCATGCTGTCTGGACGAGAGAGGCGAATTGCGGTAGTTGGTGGCTGTCGAGATGGAACGGCGCACACGCATGATGAGCGACGTTTACTTGGATGCGTTTTCGTACTGTCAGAGCAATGCTGACTTTTGCAGCTTCCAATACATCATCCGTTTGTTGAACACGAACGTCGATGGCAAGCAGAAGGTCATGTACGCCTTGACCAAGATCACCGGTGTTGGTCGCCGTTACTCCAACTTGGTCTGCAAGAAGGCCGATGTCGATCTCACCAAGCGCGCCGGTGACCTTACTTCCGAAGAGCTCGAGCGCATCGTTACCATCATCCAGAACCCCCTCCAGTGTATGCAGTGGCTGCTATCATCCCATTCATTCAATTACTAATATTCTCGCAGACAAGATCCCCTCCTGGTTCCTCAACAGGCAGCGCGACATTGTCGATGGCAAGAACAGCCAGGTCCTTGCCAACGGTGTTGCCTCCAAGCTCCGTGAAGATCTCGAGCGCCTGAAGAAGATCCGCGCTCACCGTGGTCTCCGTCACTACTGGGGTCTCCGTGTCCGTGGTCAACACTCCAAGACCACTGGTCGCCGCGGCCGAACCGTCGGTGTCTCCAAGAAGAAGGGTTAAAGGTTTTCGCTTGCGCTGGGCAGCTGGGGCTGGAACATGCCTTTACGAAATGGGTGGTGCAATCACGGTGTTTATCAAACGGCTTTCATTGGCTTTCACGTTTACACTTCATGCGGCAATGCACGATATGGGGTGAAATGATGTGCCACGGTTAGGGTTGGCCGAATACAGCCTGTACCAAAATCACACATTCAAATTTCGACTTGTTCCACGAATGATATGACGCTTCTGACTGTTGGAAGATTCGATAGTTTTTCGCTGCATCACGATACCCGCCGCTTTGCGGCGCTCGGCCCGCTTTAGTGATTGACAAATGAACATCATCGGTTGCGCAGCCATACTATGCTCACCACGTCACACAATGATGATGCTCATCAAGGCCCATTGGAATGCATCACGATCTTCTGAGAACTGGGCCTTTTGGCAAAGCCAGCAAGGAATGGGGACGTTTTGCTATCGTGGCTAGGCTTGCTACACTATTCTCGTGAAGGCTTCGCAAGCCACTCATGATTGACTATGGATATCGCCAGCAGAATTGCTACCCCCACTACACTTGAAACACAGAACAAGCACAAACCAGGCTCGCCATGCACGTCTCGATTCATATGCGTCGGCGTTCATCGATTCATGACGATTGGAGGGTTAACCGCCAAGTGTGGAGTGCGCTGTCTCCTACGCATGTTGCATCAACCCATCGTAGCCTCGGCTTACGCAGTGCTATCATCTGCTACCCACTAACACATCCCACTCCCCCGCCATGTGCGCCTTGTCCGAACAACGGTCCCCAGAAGCACTGCAGCCTCGTCTTGTTACGAACGTCGTGGCGTGGTCACAGATTCCCAATGCAATGCCAGCAAGCCGGCTGCATGCGCGACGTAACTATGATTGATATAACCCTTGGTGCTGGATGAGTAGCCTACCCTTAGAGTTTCCCTGTAACCCTTCTAGTTCTTGCTTTTTTTGTGGTTGCCACATAGATGGTCTCTGCCGCCCTAGCCGCTTCAGCATGACGACTCTTGCAGTTGCACCGCAGACCCCCTCACCGAGAGTACGCATACGTTCACATTCGTTCGACTCACCAGTCCTCCGCATCAGTGTCACGCCGGTCGAAGAGTCTCCGTTTTCAAAGTCGACCGGCTCCCTGAAGACACTGCCAAGTTACGATGCTGCGGACGACAGTATAACAGCTGGAGATGTCGGGTCTGTCGGTGCTCTGCCTCCCTTGAACACCAAGGCGAGCGAAGAATCGATGCTTTCGGAAGCGTTGAGCGCTTCTTTTTCATCCGTCACCACTTCGCCGACCAGCTCCGAAAGCAGCATGGAACTCGATACGGATACAGCACTGCCGCCGTCCCCTTCACAAGAAGAGGAAGAAGGAGAGCAGCAGCAGCGACAGCGACAGCGACCCCATCCTTTAGCGTTTACACAAAGCACCGTCTGTTCGGACAGCAGCATAACGGCCAGTCCAACATCCCCGTTTCTCTACCAAGATACCAGCTGTCCCATGTACTCGCCGTGGCTTGTCTGCGCCGTACTCGTCATGCACGATGTGCGTAGGCTGGACTGGATGTCGATTGCAGACCCGATCGAACGGATATGGGGCGTACGTACTAGCAGCGCTGATGTGCTCGGCATCTTGAGTGACAATGGACGGGTGATGCGTCGACGGTGGTGGGACTGAGATTATCGACATGTTTCTTTCTTTCTTTGCTGCTGGTGATTGACACATTTTTCATTTCTCGGTTCTACTACATAGTTTTCAAGTCATGGCCTCTTCTCTTTCTTTCAGTGTAGTTGCCTCATGTGGTTACAATACTTATGACTTTATGACCTACTTGCACTATTTGCACTACTTGCAGAGTTGAAAGAAAGAGAGAAAAAAATAGGAAGGAGTACAGAGCAATTCCAGACTGTTTACGGTAACACGTGTCCTGTAAGCTGTTGTCCGCTTACCCGTGAAGGCTGTTGTTCCTACCTTCGAAGAATGGCTTCAGCGCAGGCGAGACCTGGTGCCAAGCGCTTCTTATAGGCAGGTGCTCCAGCATATAAATCCGGCATCCTAAGCCTACTCTCGTCTTCTCTTCCCCAAGCTACGCTCATCAAAGCCATTCGCTACGCAACATCTGATTTCCTTCCCGAACGTATTCTCATCGAAGTCACCCGCTACATTAACATAAGTGAGTTCATGTCCTAGTATCGCAGCTCTCCAGTCTCTCACGATGCACATTCGTTGTTCCATTCTTCCTTAGTTCCATATGATGCCACTTTCCGCACACCACATTCCAACATGTTGCAGTTACGCGAAATATCCTTAGAGCTTTTGTTTCCCCAGCGGTACGGGAACCAGCATGGTAAACCTTCATCCTCCCCTTCTAATCCCAAAGGTCTACTTGTACCGTTGTTTGACAATGGCTAACCTATATTCATTGATACAGCCATGTCCGGACCTAACGGGCTGCAGAGAAAGGTCCATCGCGGTGGTAAAATCCAAGCGGCCAACGCCTCCGACAACGAGGCTATGCCAGACACCATGGACCCCTTCTCCTGCCCCTGACGGCTTGCTGCGTTCCCTCCACCGGGTCGAGTACTTATTTCATTTTCTCACAAAGGCAAAACGGAGATCGAAGCGGAAAGCAAAGCGGAACGGAAAGCAGAACAAGTGCCACAAGATAAATGGTGAGTCCCTCCGATCATGTTTGCAACAGTGCCTCATTAACCTCCAACCAGGACTTTGACTTCCACTCCTGCTGGCCTCTGTCCTCGTATTGGCTTCTGCTCGTACCTGCGCGTCCCTCCTCGTACCCGTGTACCCGCTCGTCACACTCCGTCATCACTGTGGCCAAAGACATTTGGGCTGTCAAGCAGCAAACGCGAGCCCATAAGTCTGCGGATATTGGCTTCTTTATAACATCCGCCTCCACGTCACGTCAGACTTTCTCGTTCACCAGCCAAGAATACACGATGACGCTCTTCATACCTCTTGTGGATGCTCTCATCTTGTATATATGCTTCCCTTCCTCATCGGTGTTCCTTCACCCATCGATGTCCACACCTCCTTCGTCTTTCTCTGCGGCCGGGCTCACAGGATCACACGTTTGGATATCTACGAATGCTGGAATTTCAGGTTTTTGTATGCGTCCATGCATGTATATATGGTTGCTTGGTATAACTAGATACGTTATTATGGCATTGCCAGGCCTTAGCCTGTTGGGTATAGCGCCTTGGCTGATATCCTGTACCTAGCTCGGCCTGCCGTCACTCAATCAACCTTGTACTATACTTGTTTTGGTAACAGGTTTGCAAAGACCATAGTAAAATCTTTAGGCAAAGTATCATCTAACTCAAGAATTTAGCCTAGAGGCTGAATCCTCTTCAGAAAAAATTAGTGCATAAAGATGAGAGTAGTAGGTCTTCAAGTATAGATGCTGTATTGATGGTGCTAACTCGATGTCTAGCAGAGGACTCTATAGTCGAAGAACTTGCGGGGCTTGTAGTTAGAAGGCTCGTAGAGCGTGTGGCTGAGAAACTTGTGGTGCATATAATCGATGACGTTGCGGAGTTTATAGTCGTGGATTTTTCGGAGCTTGTTGCAGCTTTAACTGTATAACATAGTTGCTTCCAAGACTTATTGCACATAATAATACATGATTTGATTAGTTCTAAGAACTTCTGGTTGTATATATCTTGTTAAGGCTAGAATGTTGGGATTCTTATTCCTTAGCTAGAATAATATTACATAACAAATAAAAGGGTATTAAGGGGGTCTCCCTCTTAGAGTAGGTAAAGAGAATTTAGTATAGCTAGCAGCCAAAGCAACCAGCCAACAGCTATGTGAAGATAGAGCTGCATCCCTCTTCGGCGCCGTCTACGGGCTGTAAATATGAAAGTCGTGAAGGACGTAAGCGATCAGACTTTGTCACATGACTTAAAGCCGCTAATTATTTGTCTAAGCAAAGTTTCAAATCATTGATACATATCACGAATACAACGACTGCATGTTCTCGCATATTCGCAGAGTGCCTGGGGACGCGGTACGAATGGCATGATGCTACTAAACAATATCAACACATCAACACATCAACACATCAACACATCAACACATCAACACATCAACACATCAACACGCAGTCACCAGGTTTCATCGCAGTCTGGTCGAGACTGAATCTCCCGTCTTTGATCCCCGGCTCTGTTGTTCTTCTCATGTTAGTAACACGATAGTGCAACATGCAATATCTTTAGAATCCATCACTACGTATACAATGCCTCTAGCAAAAAGGCGTCAGCAACGCTACGTAGTTCTGCGCCGTCAAAACGCCCACGCGCTTGTCCAGTTTTCTGTTCCTTCGAGTCTACGTCGCTTCCCTAGGTCATGTGAGAGTAGAACGTGTAGGGCTATAGTTGGGCAGTTTAATTTTGCCTGTTAGTACTAGTAGAGACATCAAGCTTATTATCAAAAGTCACGTGACGTATCCAAGTGATCGGGACGGCCTAGTAAGTACCTTTATTGACAGCACATTACTTCACGTACACGCGTTGAGTTGTTTCTCTCTTTCAGGCTCTCAAGAAGAGACGTCATGTATATGTACGTTTTTTATTAGGCTTCTATGTCGAGGTTTACCGATGCTTCAAACCAGCCATTGATAGCGTTGTATTCCCACTCTGCAAGTCTCAGTACTCAAAGGCTGAACGGCATGGGAAAAGGTCGGGTGTGCACAGCAGTACTTGTCGCTGTGCAGCAAAGGCCCGACTGGAGTGGAACCGTGCACTGGAGTTGTGCGTGGTTCCGGTGTGTATGTTGCAAAGTGAGGCAGGCAAAGGAGCGGTGGACTACGGTTGCCGTGTTGCCCTTGCAGACCGTACAAGTCAATGCACGTGTTGGTTCGAGGGCACCGCCCAATAGGCAACTGACCCGCTGTCCCTTGGACAGGCTGATCCCTCTTGTGGAGGCGGAACGTCAGCACGTGACGGCGAGGACAAGGACAATGCGCGGCGCGTGCTGGGAAGACGTGTCTCCACCTAATCAATCATCGGCGCCAACCGCCATTTCTAGAACTTCGACATTGCCTCTTCCTTTTGTTTGGCCCTCAATCAGCTCATTAAGGCCTTTGAATGCACCGGGCTCAACAAAGCCTACGGCTTCCCACTCGGCGCCTATTGTGTCTTGACTGTCGACCTTTTCCATGAAGCCGAGTATCGCGTCCTTGACCGTGCCTGTTGTGCCCTTGTCATCGGCATCGGCTTGCGCCTTGGGCGCAGTCTTGATGCCCTGTTTAAGAACAGAGGTTGGACACGTAACGCGCAGCTTCATCTGCATGCGAGCGACGGGGATTGGCTGGTGGGCGATGAGCGCCTTCATGGCGAACAGCGCCTGTGATTTGGCTGACTTGTTGGTGACGATACCAGTCCACTTTGGCAGCTCCTTTCCCTTTGCCTTTTCATCGCCCTCTTCCTTGGCCTCGACCTTGTCTTTCTCGCTCTGCTGCGACGCTGCTGCAGAGCTCAGCTGATCCAACGCCTTCTCAATCATGCCGGTAGTGTATACGCGCTTCGTTTTGGGATCTACTAGCTTTCCGGAAACGATGTCGATGACCTCATTCTTGGTCCTCTCGAGCTCGGCATTCCGCTCCTTCTCGCCTACTTGCAGTTCGCCATGATCCAGTATATCGGTAATGATTTCCTCGAGCGATTTCTTAGGAAAGGCTTTTTCAAGGTCGGCTTTGGGGGCGACCTGGCCCTTGGAGACGTTGAGAAAGACGTTTTCAATTTGCAGGACGTTGGAGAGGTCCTTTTCGACCTTGTTGCGCCACTCAAGAACTTTGTTCTTGTAGCATGCGATTTCGAAGCGCTTCTTGCCTGTGACATATCGTCAGTGGGTTGCGGAGCAGATAAAGGGCTTGGCGGGGTGGACGCACCCTTTTTCATGCGCACCAGCGACACGTTGGTCAACTTGATCTGGTTTGACGGCGTTTTGATCCCGACAGGCATGATGGCGGTCTATGCAGGGTCTGTGTAGGGGCGTTGTGGTCGACGTGCTGGTGTCGGGCGCACGATATAAAAGTTGGATGACATTTTTGGTGGGGGCGCTGCTCTGGACGGATGACATAGCATATCTCAGAATGATTCGAAAGCGCGCTAGTCCAGATTGGGATCATGCAGGTACTGCACGCCTAGCCGCACCAGCTGTCACGAGCTGCACGCCGCCACACAACGCGCCCTCAGCATTGCCCACCGGAAGAGACGACCATGATGATGTATTTGACATGTCTGCCAGGGGCATCTAGTGTCCCGTCCTCACAGATGCGTCGGCCAGCACTATCGTGAAACGCTAAGCCCATGTGATGCTCAAGCTCGGACGCGCCAGCCTCTCTGATAAGCTTCGGGGGTGCGCGTCATGCTCCGTTGCCTGGACAAGCCGCTGCTCCTCCGCACGACCTATCCCACACCTCTCCATCTCACCCCGTCCTCCTTATCCATCTCTCTCTCTCCACACTCCATCCCTCTTCCTCCCCTCCCCCCATCCATTACCCCTTGCTTCTCCCTTCACACGTAGAAGCATCCTTTGCTCTTCAACCAGCTACAGCTAGAGCTCCGGAAGCTTAGCACACCCGCCACCATGAAGGTAGCCACCTCGGCGCTGCTCGTTGGAGCGGCCGCTGCTGTTGCGCCCCAGCAGCAGCAGATCCTCAAGTTCCCCGACTCGTTCAACGAGCTCAAGGAATCTTCGTGGGCCAAGGGAATGCACAACCTCGAGGACAGCCTCAAGTCGCTCACTGGCGAGGCGCGCGCCATTTGGGACGAGGTTGCCATGATGTTCCCTGAGAGCTTCGAGAAGGCTGCTTTCTTCTCCCAGCCCAAGCCCCACACTCGCAAGCAGGACAGCGAGTGGGACCACATCATCAAGGGTGCCGACATCCAGAGTGTCTGGGTCGAGAACGAGAACGGCGACAAGGAGCGCGAGATTGATGGCAAGCTTGAGCAGTACAGCTTGAGGGCCAAGAAGGTCGACCCTAGCGTGCTCGGCGTCGACAACGTCAAGCAGTACTCTGGCTACCTTGACGATGAGGAGGAGGACAAGCACCTGTTCTACTGTGAGTACCCCAATGACCACTGGCCATCGCCACTGTATCTAACGCATCGCAGGGTTCTTTGAGTCACGAAACGACCCCAAGAACGACCCCGTTGTCCTCTGGCTCAATGGCGGACCCGGTTGCTCTTCGCTGACGGGTCTGTTCATGGAGCTCGGTCCCGCGTCCATCACCAAGGACCAGAAGATCAAGCACAACCCCTACTCGTGGAACAGCAACGCCTCGGTCATCTTCCTCGACCAGCCCGTCAACGTCGGATACTCATACTCGAGCGGCTCAGTTAGCAACACTGTCGCTGCTGGCAAGGACATCTACGCCCTGCTCACCCTCTTCTTCAAGCAGTTCCCCGAGTACTCCCACCAGAGCTTCCACATCTCTGGCGAGTCCTACGCTGGCCACTACATCCCTGTCTTTGCGTCTGAGATTCTTTCTCACAAGAAGCGCAACATCAACCTCCAGTCCGTTCTCATTGGTAACGGTTTGACCGATGGTCTTACTCAGTACGAGTACTACCGTCCCATGGCCTGCGGTGAGGGTGGCTGGCCTGCTGTCCTCGACGAGTCTCAGTGCAAGGCTATGGACAACGCCTATCCCCGTTGCGCCAGCCTTATCGAGAACTGCTACAACTCTGAATCTGTCTGGTCTTGTGTCCCTGCCTCCATCTACTGCAACAACGCTATGATTGGCCCTTACCAGCGCACTGGTCAAAATGTTTACGATATCCGCAAGCCCTGCGGCAGCAACTCGCTCTGCTACGACGAGCTTGACTGGATCCAGAGCTACCTTAACAAGAAGGAGGTCATGAAGGCCGTTGGTGCTGAGGTCTCGGGCTACGAGTCTTGCAACTTTGACATCAACCGCAACTTCTTGCTCCAGGGTGACTGGATGAAGCCCTTCCATCGCGTTGTCCCCGGTATCCTTGCCGAAATTCCCGTCCTCGTCTATGCTGGTGATGCCGACTACATTTGCAACTGGCTCGGTAACAAGGCCTGGACTGAGGCACTCGAGTGGCCCGGTGCGAAGGATTACAAGAAGGCTGAGATGAAGGACTTCAAGATCGATGGCGATGGCAAGACTGTTGGCCAGGTGAAGTCCAGCGGTAACTTCACCTTCTTGAAGCTCCATGCTGGTGGCCACATGGTCCCGTATGACCAGCCTGAGGCTTCGCTCGAGATGCTCAACAGGTGGTTGGATGGTGAGTTCTGGAAGTCATCATAGATGATTCCAGGTCAAGTTGTATTAGGATGAAATTGCTATGATTGGATGTGGATATATGGGGACCGAAATGGTTCTCAATGTGCTTGTCTCTGTATCGTTGGAATCTGTCATTGGTAGCCATGTCCGTAATTATGAAAGAAATCTACACAGCTGTGTACTTCTTCGTTGCTTCTGAATGCCTGCCACCCAGCTAAGCTTATAGAATATTTTGTGAGGAAGATGTATGCCACTGCGTGTGTGTCAATGCCAAGCCATCTCAACTCTACCCCCTTGCTGTATCGTCTTTGTCCGCCACTCCGGTCGAATGCTGAAGTTATGACTCTTCCTCTACGTGCACATGCTCGCCTTATCTTCTTTTCCAAACTCCTAGGAGAACCATGCGGAACAGTGTTGTAGAAAGCCCCGGTAGCACTTGTCGCCGGAGCTTCTTACAACGCTGCCCTGCGCTGTTCGTCGTTACCTAGCAATCACCTCTCTGACCACCAGAAACTTGCACCTGAACAAACGGCAGCTCCAAGAACAAAACCAACTGACTACATGTCTTGTTCCGCCTCTCAGAGAGGGACGGCTCGGCTCAGGTCTAGGGAACGCGCGCGGCCACTGAGCGCGTAATGGCGCTTGTCTGGCGTTCTCCAGCCGCACAAGACTGCAATACCTAGAGAATCTCAGCTGGACAAATCCCGACGAGAAACAGCTAGACTCATAGCTTTCTCCTCAACCTAGGTCCAGACACATCTTAGAGTCGGCACATGGTAAAGAATTGATTTGCAGTCCGTTAATTGTCTCGGCAGGGAAACTCTTATATCTTGGGTAGAACCCATCCTGAGGATGCATCCTGTACACGGCATCGGTGCTGCACTTCCAGGCCAATCCTACATGAAACCCTGATGGAATCTGCATTATCTGTTTCTCCAAAGAGCGGCCGTATCAACTATGCGACCCGCATTCGCGAGTGGATAGATGCATGCCACTTATCGCATGGCGGTACTTGCGTCCCGAAACTAATACCACAACAGCCACAAGATGATGTGCCTTTGTGGCTTATCGACACCCAGGAGCAGTGCATCGTACACGGAAGTTCTGCTGGTCGTTACTTGGCTCTGAGCTATACTTGGCCGGAAACCCGCGACAGCTCTGTACCTTCACCGCGTAGTTTACTTCTAGATGCTGCAAGCATAACAGACCTTCACACGCGTCGATATTTTCTAGCACTGCCATCGCAGAGCTCCTGCCAGGAGTGATCAAACACGCTATGAGATTGGCGGTTGCATTGGGCGAACGATATCTCTGGGTCGATCGGCTTCGCATTGTACAAAACTACGCAGGGACACTCGATTAAGTCACGAGGATGGACAAGATATATGCGGGAGCTTATCTCACAATCATCGCTACTGCGCCGGACGTCATGTACCAGAATGACCAAGTGTCAGAATGGCCTTGCTTCGACGCCATGTACAATCATTCAGTGTCGTCTCAGCTGACCCAGGATAACATTGCCCGTGTCATGGATTGTCGATATGAAGTTCTTAGAGTATCTCGATGGGCGACAAGAGGGATGGACATATCAAGAGCAGATTCTGTGCAAAAGTCCCATCATATTTACCGAGAAAGGGATCTTTTGGGATTGCCAATGCTGCATGTGGGACGGTGAGGATCTCAAGCCTGGTCAGAATTACAAAACTATATCAGTCTCCACAGACTTGGAGTACTCGCTCGAGTGGAGGGCTATTCTTGGACTTTCTCAAGAGGCCGATTAATCTGATAGACGTGTGGAAGTATGATAAAGAGAATACCTACTAGGCGTGGAGACTTCTTACTCTAAGTTAAGCTGAGGAAACGCTCACTGCCATAATTGTGATGTTGTTTACCATACAAAACTGATTGAAACTAGCCATCATGCAATGTAAAAAGAATCCAGCACTACTTTTTCTCAGCCAAAGAAAGAAAACTATACGAAGATGATCTCGTCAGTTTTGCTCATTTTCATCGTCTCAAGACAAACTATCTGATTTTAGAATACACTCCGCGATAGACATTGTCTTCTTCACGTGCAGCACGTTCCGCATCCTCATCTACGCTGCTATGCCCCGTTTCGTATAACATTAGCGCGGTACATGAAGCCTGGAAGGTAGCGCGGACAGTTCGAATGGCCACGACTTCGTGCTCGTCGTCAAGATCACTCTCTACACGTACAAGCAGTACAGTGTCGTCTTGTATTGACCTCTCATCGATAATAGCAAACATGTAAGGTATAATTTCCGACTCTGTATCCTCGCGAAGCTTCAGGAGCAGTTGGTAACATTCTTGAGGCGTCTTTCCAATAAATGGAGAGTTTGGGTTGCTTCCATGCTCTATTGGTGCCTCTGATGGCTCGTCGTAATGGTCTTCAATGCTGTCTACGAAAACAAAGTTCCAATTGTCCTCGTCGACATCATCGTTATGCTCAATGAAGCGATCCATGACCTGCAACCCTCGCTAGAGGTTAGTATTGACCCGAGGCTAGGGAGCGGGTAGAGGGAGTGGGTGGAAGGAGGATAGACGCCACTGACCTCTTTGGATAGCGGAGCGGCGCAAACTATAGGGACCAAGTAACCTCCCATCTTTCCAAGTTTAGGTGAGTTGGGAATAGGAAGAATCGGGCAACAGCCAGGACGAAAGAAGTCAAGAGGCTCTATCGACAGTGCGGTGTTATTAATACTCGACGTGACAGACAGAATAGTTGTGCAAGATGATATCATAGCAGTGCGACGTAAGTGACTTTTTAGGCGTGCAACCTCCCCTGCCAGTTTCGGCTAGCGCGGCTGCCTGATTACGCCGTGCCCCTCGTGTGGGGGCCGTACATAGCTAGATCTGCTTTCTCGTCTCTTCATCGAGCTTCCTGCCGCTGTTCAAGGTCTAGTGTATATTGATAATTGGTTTAGCAAACATGGCTGAGTGGGGCTATCTATACCAATCGGGTGGTGATGCGCTGCAGTGACGATCAGCAGGGTTAGTGCGCACTTGTCAAACAACAGTATCTGCCTTGCCATGAGGACCTGAGGACACTCTTGAAAGCAAGCATAGATTACCATGATTAATATATATACTGTTCTATGCTTCGTGACAACAACTATTGTTGTTGTACCTTTGTACAAGGTATGGCGCCGTGGTATTGGGTGGACGCCTTTACAGAAGAATCTAGAGATAATGCCTAGGTATAAGTTAACGTGCCTTACGAACGAGTTGGTCACCTAGTAAGCGAAATGGTCACTGAATCTTACGCCAAAAACAAGATTTTTCGCATCTTACTCGGGTAATATCAGAATAACTAATGCCTGAAGTTCACCAAGATATTATTAGAATACTTCTATACCTAAATTCTCTATGCTGTGTTACTGTTGTCGCTGCGGGTCCAATCCCTGCGGGTCCAATCATAACTGTCCGAGCCTTCTAGTCCTCTCACCATTCCCACATGATGCTAACCGGTCCAGTCCATATTACACGATCTAGTTGTCTCCCAGCCACACTTTCAACCTTTCAGAAGTTTGCAAAGCTTGCGGATAAAAGCACAGCGTAGCTTCACGACAGGCCAGCCAATAACACATGGCACATGAGCAAATATCCTTTACCTGACATTCTTCGTCCTGCATATCAGGCGTCCATCCTTCATCCTGCGTGCTTTAGCCTACTCCATTCATCTTACATACTCCACTTTACATACTTTGTGCTCAATACTTCACCCCCACCTTATCACTCTGCAGAAATGCGTCTGCATCGGGTTTCGGTAGTTACGCAATGGCCAGACAAAAATTGGTTCGAGGGAGGCAACACACAATAGGAACTTCTTGTTATTGATAAAAAGTTCTTCCACAGCATGGCAAAATGGAAGTTGGCTTAACAAACGTTTCAATCTGAGACGAGTAGTTAGTAACGTAAAAGCACTAGGTAGCGTACATCTAGCGTGTGTGCATGTATCTCATAAATTGTCTTCAAGTAGCCGCATATATTATCTCGATCACTCCGGATCGACGATGCGTTGGTAGCACATCCATACCTGTAACGATGACAACCAATATCTCACCTTTCTTGGCTCGATGACAACCAATATCTTACCTTTCTTGGCTCGGGGCCACTAATAACAAATCTTGAACACTACTAGGTTACTGCTGACTATAAGAGGAGTGACTGGGCTTGCTTTCCACTTTCCACTCATTCTCTCTTTATTCCAAGACACCTCTCTCCACATCCTTCATCAACCGTGTCTGGACAGTTTCTTTGCCTGACCAACTGGAAATTACCCAACATGCGCGCTTTCACATTGCTTACCCTTGCCCCATTTGTCCTTGGGCAGCAGTATATGCTGAACCTGGATTGTACCGATTATCCGGGGCCTTGCAACAATGACTGCTACGCGGCGTATGTTGCCAACAAGCCGTTGGTATGAAAGAATCGCCTACCTCAGGAGGAGATTTGGACGCTGACATCTATTCTCAGACCCTTAACTACAATGGCCCCGATGGCCAGGCTCCCGCACGCCGGAGAGCGGCTGGTTGCGTTTCCCCTTCCCCATGTACAAATGGCAGGATGGCAACGCCGAGTGCTGAGGAGACCTCCTGTGACGAATATCCTTACGCGTCTGTTGTCGAAGGCGGTAGCGGAGCAATTCTTCGGTGCACCGAGCTAGGTGAGAACACGGCAGAGGGTTCGGCATTGAGTGGTTTCCTCAGTTCTGTCTGTGGCAATGAACCCTGCACTTTCATGATTACCTTTGGAAATCCAGGTGGAGGTCAAACGTAAGATTTCGTACTCCCCCAGTCTCTTTTTTTTTGCTAACGAATGTGCAGTCCCTACTGTCTTGACGGAGGTGGTGCAAACGATGGGTTCGAGTACTCGTACCAGGGCAACGGAAATTACCAACTTGCTAACAGAGGTGGGCGCATATTACATCTATATCTGGTTCAGATCATTGTTGACGCAGGTTGCAGACTTAAACGCTACCGAGGACGGCGGATGGGGGCTACACGAGCCAGACCCAGCCGACTACTTCCCTCCTCATCTCCGCCGCGAATTTCTCTTGGCGGATGGTAGCCGCACTATAGTCTCGTCGCGCAATCTAACGGCCTCTTACGACGATGCAATCTTCTACTCTGTGCGCAACGGCACATTGTTCCAGACTCATGCGGTCAAGGAATTACTTCACTTCGAGAAACGCCGCGAATTGCAAGACCCGGCCTTGAAGGACTTTAGGATGTAATGGGCTGAAGCCCTCTTAGTAAGATCCTCAGTGAGACCTCGGGCGGGTTGCCTGTACAAATGACGCTCAGATCAACAAGAGAACATATTTGTCCAATCCGTACTTAGATATAAGCTCTCTTATAGATAGTTCTATAACTCTCTATCGAATACAACCTCAGTATACCCGTGCATCTGCTCCCCGTATAAAAAACATCTACTCCAAAGCTAGTACTGTGATGATATAGCTCAGTGAATCACTAGCGATCTGTTATGGCTCAGCTAGGCCTTGCCCTGTAGGGCCTAGCGCCTTCGTTCATTCCTTGTACTCAGCTCAGCCTTCTAGCTGCTCTACTCTATATCATTGTACTATACTGTTTGAAGACTTGTCTCTTTTTAGTGGGCTCCGCGCCGTGACACGATCGAGAATATAATACGACATCGCAACAAGAACTATGGACCGTATTTGGGATTCCTGGGTTGACCAAACTATAAGGAAGAACTAAGAAGAAATCTAGACACTATATTTAGTTATTAAGCGCATGTATCAGAGCATTACGTTAAATCTCTAGAGCTAGTTATAGCAGGATTATTAATAGTGAAATAGAGGGTACCTACATTAGTGACCTGCGTAGGTATACCCTACCTAACCCCTACCTATTTGCTAGTCTACTACTGTATATCACACCTACTTAGCACTCTTAACACGGTCTGGTAAAGGCTACGACAGCTACTACAATAATAAGCGTCTACTACCTTGATAAGAATAAGTAGTAGCTACATACTACATACTACATACAATTAATAGCAGTATGCAGTAGATATAGAAAACACATATAATGATCCTTAGCATATAACCTAATACCTACGCGTGTGACATAATTTCACCTCTACCATGTACGCCATCCTTCCCTCAACAAACTCTCTCGGCTTGGCGTCCGGCCCTACAAAAATGCACTCTGTACTTAGTAAACACGTATTTCCTGTTTTAGGAAAAACGTTCTTACCTAGTGCAATAAATCTTAGTGTGCTATTCAGGGTTCGCAATCTCCTACTCTATAAGGAACCTAATAAACTGCGTAGGCGTAGGACCTGTCGCCCACTAAGGGGTTGTAAAACCAGCAGTCTGCAAGACGCGCTGCGCGTCCTAGTTACAATTAGGCGCAGAAATCAGATGTGAGATTATAACATGTGACGTACTTCCAGGCTTGGTATGCATGATAGATTTTTTCCCCCTGGCACTAAAGGAGAGAAGTAAAGTGTTAGTCTTCCCTTAATATGTCCTGGGCTTGGGCAGCTTACCTACTATAGCATTTGACGGAAGTGCTGTTTGACAAGCTTCCTGATCGGCCGCAGAACAATCTGACGCCTATGAAAGCGGGGGGATTGAATTATTGCTAGTACGAAAAAGGATAAAGTTGCTAGGAGCGAAGACCGGGAACCTATGCCATGGAGAGGTTGTTTTGCTTACGAGGTTCTGGAAAACTAAGCGCCGCTGTGTTCTCCATAACTATCCTAAGGAGCTTACAACGATGACGTTACTACTGAGATAAAAAAACGCTTCAATATGATCTCGATGATGATAATTAAGCTCTGTTCAATTTCAAAAGTATGCGAATATTCTAATGGTATTTAGAGATGCATAAAAGGCTCTTAGTAGGGAGGTGGTGGGTAGGGTGGGTGGGGTGGCGGCTTGCGAAGCGTTAAATGCTAGGTGACTATAAAAGACTGAAGCAGCTTCACGACTGCCTCGTGTCCGTTCTTCATAGCCCACGACAGCGGCGTTTGACCATAGTATTCGTCCTTAGAGTTGGTATTCACCTTGCCGGTATCGAGCAGCAGCTTTGTGATCGACTGGTATCCGTTCCTCGCAGCCCACAACAGCGGCGTCCGACCATAGTTATCCTTCGAGTCAGCGTCTACCTCGCTAGTATCAAGCAGCAGCTTTACGACTGCCTCGTTTCCGTTTATCGCAGCCCACGAGAGCGGTGTCTGACCGTATTTGTCCTTCGAATTAGCGTCTACCTCGCTAGTATTAAGCAGCAGCTTTATAGCTGCATCGTATCTATTCTTTATAGCCCACAATAGCGGCGTCCGACCATGTTTGTCCTTATAGTTAGCGTCCACCTTGCCAGTATTGAGCAGCAGCTTTGCGACTGCCTCGTGTCCGTTCATTGCAGCCAACAAGAGCGGTGTCTGACCGTCCTCATCCTTCGAGTCAGCGTCCACCTTGCCAGTATCGAGCAGCAGCTTTACGACTGCCTCATGTCCGTTCTCCGCAGCCCACAAGAGCGGCGTCTGACCGTCCTTATTCTTCGAGTCAGCGTCCACCTTGCCAGTATCGAGCAGCAGCTTTACGACTGCCTCGTGTCCATTCTCCGCAGCCCACGATAGCGGCGTCTGACCGTCCTTATCCTTCGAGTCAGCGTCCACCTTGCCAGTATCGAGCAGCAGCTTCACGACTGTCTCGTGTCCGTTCTCCGCAGCCCACGAGAGCGGCGTCTGACCGTCCTTATCCTTCGAGTCAGCGTCCACCTTGCTAGTATTAAGTAGTAGCTTTATGACTGCCTCGTGTCCTTTTATCACAGCCCACGATAGCGGCGTCAGACCGTCGTTGTCCTTAGAGTTAGCGTCCACCTCGCTAGTACTGAGCAGCAGCTTTACTACTGCCTCGTGTCCGTTCCTCGCAGCCCACCACAGCGGCGTCTGACCGTCCTCGTCCTTCGAGTCTAGAGTTGTCTGATCTGTCAAAATCAGATGAGCCATGATTCCCGGAATGCCAAAGAAAGCTGCGATATGAGTGCGTAAGACGCTATTGAATATGTTCCCCCAATATCTATTCGGATACATCGTTTGGTACAGGAGGCGTAAGTGTTTAGGATTATTCGCTAAGCCGCTGTAAAGGTAATCTATAGCAAGCTCCAATAGCACAATTCCGAAATCATCGGCTCTTCGAAGGTGGTGGCCCCATTGTCTAGCGGCATAGGACAAAAGCGTGATGGTTCTGCCGCTTTCCTGAGTTCTACCTGACGGAAATTGGAGAAACGTAAGGCATGTACTTGCGATCTTGCTATGCCATTCCGCTTTGGTGTGGTCAAATATCTTGTCTTGACGGATGAGATACTCCTCGAGAGAATAGTGGACCAAACGGACAGTTGACGTCTCTTGGTCAATTAGAGCTAACCCTTGACAGCAGTTCAGTAGAGACTTTTTGATAGGTATGCCGTTCGGGTCAAGAGATTTGTCGCCGTCCCTGATCGAAAGGGAACATAATAGCTCATCAACGGTAAGTGGTCGTTCTGCCAAATGAATCCAAGCAATAATCCTTGCCGCCTTGTTGAAAAGAGCGATGGGCTGCTGCTCAATTCTACTCATAGTTCCATTAAAGGCTTCGTCGAGATTTGACGGCAACGTCTTGAGAGCTTCGTAACGATCGCGGATTGTTGTAGCTTGGAGGACGGCGCGGATTTGCAAGGTAGGTAGTAGAAAGCTAGTCATTTTTTGTTGTTAGCATTGGGAGTTACGCTAGGTATGGCGATACTAACACTCCTTCAGCCGACTCAGTAATTTTGCTTAGAATAGCTTTTCTAAGTTCCTCGTTCATAGCATCGGGCTCAAGATCATTGGCTCCACCGATTTCATGTTCACAGAAGAGTCGAATGTCGTTTTCGCGAGCTTCGATACGAATGATATTCTCTTCTTTGAGATATTCCTCGACAGTACCCTGGACATGTTGACGGCCTGTCAAGAATATCTGCATTGAGGAAGGACTGTCACGCAGTGTGGTTAGAAGGCTACGCAGATCACCTACTTCATCAAGCGCGTCTATACAAACATATACCTTACTAAACTGCGCACAGGCTGCGTGCAGAAGATCCATCGCATCTACCGAGTCTAGTGGTATCTGGTGAGCGACCCGTTCGTCGTATACTTGCAAAATGGTCTCAGGAATTCCATGTAGAAGCCCCACTAGCTGCTTCAGGACTGCGCCAAGGATGTTTACTATCGATTGTTCCTTCTGGTCACGATAATCGCAGTATACGTATGCGAGTCCTACGCTTGACTTTATGGCTGACAAGCGCTCTTTCAATTGGTCAATCACAAGAGAGCTATTCCAGACTGTTAGCTGGCATAGTAAATAGGTGGCTCTCTCTACCCACGAGAGAATTGTTTTACCAGCTCCTGCAGCTCCGTAACAGCATAATGTCCTACAGTTTGCCGCTGCTGAGGACCACTGGATAAACTTCGGATCCTCAAGTATCCATCTACCTGTGCCTTTAACACGCCTCGTTCGACTCTCGAGATGCCGAGAAGATGGATCAAGTGTAGTTAGCCATCTGAAAATATCTTGTTGCTTTTGGTTTTGGACAAAGCCGTTTGTGAGGGATTTAATCTCCTTTACTGTATCCTCGGATTAGCACAAGCTTTAGTACCTATGATAAAAGTGTCGCCGTCGTCGATATTGTGAACTGAGATGATATTGCTAAACTGCAACATAAGATAGAAGGATTATTACTAACACTCATGCAAAATGTCGCGCGCGCAAGGTGTGCTTTTGACATCGGCAACATCGGTAAGCTGCAGAAGCTCTTTGGTATATGCAGCCGCCGTAGCCGCGGCATACTTTTGCCACTGATCATTCTTATGACTATCAGAATAGTCGCAAATTCCACGGATGACAAGACACGGGAAATTGTTCATTAAGCCGGCGGCTTCCGTTTCGAAGCAGAGACAGTTTTTGGATAACAAATCCCGTGCTCGAGCATCTTTGATAACCTGGTCGCCAGAAGCAATAGTGCCATAGTGAATCCATGGATTTTGATCGTCTCTCTCTGGGCGCTTCACCACCTTCGCGGGATCGCACTCGTCACAGTCTCTCTTGCTGCTATCATGCGCATATTCTGCTTCGAATAGCCGATCGTGTTTTGCGCCCTGGTAGATATAGCCTGGCCCTTTCGCTCGGCTGCCCATGGCCGGATATTGCTTTTGCATAGCTTCTAACAAACTAGGTATCACACTCTCTTCCATTTCATGTTTGCCTACAAGCGCGCCCATAGCGTTGAGCAGAACCTGCGGTGGGGAGTTTAGCTGGCCACGCTCTTCGAAGCCGTGGGTAGTAGCTTTTCCGCAATCATATTGCCTAACGCCTCCGAATGTACCCTCAGGTTTGCTCACCACAACATCGCCTAGCCGGATGTCATTGTCATCGCTTGGGATACCACCCCCTATTCCAACCATGAGTCCGAATTTTATATTGGGAAAGCTAGAGAGCATCTGGGTTGCAACCGTAGCGGCGGAGGTCGTTCCGTATCGGCCGAACGGGAGGCTGGCGATAGCCACGTTATGTTCTCCATTCGGGCCGGTGATGGAGCCTAGGCTGTAGATATTGTGGTCATTTGCATGTTTCTGCTGGGGCGGCGCATGCTTCTGGTCCAGCATTGCTTGAGCTGCGGCCCTTTCGTGTGGTAATGCGGCAATCCATCCAACAGTGTATTCGGAATTGTCTACTTTTGGTGGGGCGGAAGTCATGGTGTATCGTGGTTATGGCCACAGAAATTAAACGGCTTTGGTAAATTTATCTGCGCTACAGGGAAAAGTCTTACTAACATTTGGAGCTTGACTGCGAAGTACAAAGGCTTTTGGGTCAAAGACGGCCGGGTGGATGAAGGGTGCGATCGCGGGGTACGTAAGCAACTTCAGGCATAACATTCGTCGAGTGTGGGGGCAGAAGTGACTCAACAGCTTGCCTTAATCTATTTTAGGATGATCCTTAGTCACAGTCCTTGGCTCAAAGTTCTATATGGCTGAATTGTGTTTATTGCAGCTTTAGCTGCATATTACAATTGCTCCTAAGGGCTTCTCGTGCACGACGATACGCGATTTGATTGGCTCTAAGAACCTCTACTCTTAGTGGGAGATATCAGCACGTACATCAAGACTATTCCTCCAGAATATGAACGGTAGGTATGCATGTTTTCTACTCCCGATTTGCAGCGTGAATGCACATTCATCTCTGTATCCACCCAAAGCTTTCGGGCTTCCTTTTTCTTCGTTTGAAGAAATGATGATAGGACTCTTGGTATTACTTCACCATGCCCGTTTTGGTTCGCCTTCTGAGTAAGTGGTGTCTTTATATTGAACTTGTTTTCTTTGCCTGTCTATAGTACAGGGTGCTGTCACTACTCTCTTCACTTTCAAAGTTGATGTCCATCCCCACGTCATGCAAATTCACAAGTATCACAAGGCATATGCAATTATAATATCTTGAAATCCACCCTTTCGCTTCCAGCGAGCTGTGGCATTGCATTGTTCTACGAGAAGGCGCTATATCAAGATGCACATACGCCTCTTATTTTCCCTTTTTTGGTCCATGCCCAATGTCATGAGAATAGGAGTAGCAAAAAAATTCAATCCCAATGGACATCCATACACACAAAGCAAGCGCATTTTCGTCATGCGTATTGCTGTAACCCCCCAAGAAGTGAAGTAGTCGAAAAGAAGAAGAAGAAGATAAAAAGAACTCAATGTCCAGAAAACACGCTGAACGAGTGAGATGAACAAGAGAGAAGAAAGAATATATGTATCAAGAAAGGGAGAAGACGAACAACTAACTCACACCATGCGCGGTGTTTAACCGTACATGTCGCAGGTCATGGTCTTGATTGGATACTCGCTCTCGCCCTCAACAACGCCGCAAGGGACGTCCCAGCCGAGCTCAAACGTGTCGCTCTCGGGCATGCGGTTCTTGGCGCCGGGAGCACACTTGGCGTCAATTGTGTAGTAAGAAGTCTGCATGGCAGGGGCAGAGTTCCAGTCACAAGCGTCAGTGCGCTTGTAAAAGGTGCGGCGGTGCAGACGGAGAGCCTTGCGCTCGACGGCTTTGTCAGTTGAGTCGCAGAAGCAGCGGGCAGCTAGGGTAAGCTCGTCACGGGTGCAGTCGCAGCGGGAGCCGTCGACTTGGTAGCGGCGAGTGTTGGCCTTGACTTTCTGGTGAGGACGGCCCCACTTCCACGACTGGCTGTCGTCGTTGGACGCCGTCGAGTCTGGGGCAGAAGTCCGTTTGGCCTGCTGCTGGTAGACAGTAGTTGCGACTACGGTAGTGACGGTGACGACAGGGCCGTTGTTGTCACCAGCAGGGTCCTTCTCGTAGCCCGGCTGCTGAGGAGTCTCAGGTTGAGGGGTCTCAGGTTGGGGAGTCTCCTTGGGCGGATTCGTAGGGTATGATGGCTCCTCAGGCTGGGTTGCCGGCTGAGAGGGCTGGCTAGGCTTGTTATCGCCAGATCCTCCACCACCAATGTGGACCTTGGCACAATTTTCGAAGCTCTCGTGTTCGCGGTTCAACCAAAGCCACATAAAGAGAGCATCACCTTCAGGCATGTTGGTAGGGACCTTGAAGTCAAAGGTCTGAGCCTCGGGTGAACCATCTACGGTGGCATGTGGACAAGCACCGTGGTATGAGGCAGCCAATTTCCAGGTCTTGCCCTTGTCTGTCGAGAAGCCAACCTGGCAGGAGCCTCCAGAGTGAGTACCGCCGGGCGCGGCTGGGTCGTAGTCAAAGTTGGTAAGCTGGAAGTAGGCGTCTTGGCCAGGTTGCCAAGTGACAGTGGCTTCCTCGGTATCAAACTTGTCAAGATGACCACGGCAGAGGCCTGGAGAAGGTCTACTGTCACCTCCATCCGGGCCGCAGCATCCAAGCGGGAAGTTGAACTCGGGGTCGAGTGAGGTTGACTGAGAGTTGATGGATGGAGCTCCGCCTAATGGGGCAGGGTAGTACAAGCTCATATGAGCCTGAGCAGCGCCGGCCAGGGCGAGCATAGAGAGAGATTTTGTATACATGGCGTGGACGTGTATGATTGTAAGAACTGTTGTCGTTATGAATGCAGGGAAGGATTGGGAGTTCCTATGTGCTATCAAATCTGGAAGGATAGTGTGTTGACAGTGCCGTCGAGTTGACTGTGAACAATGTCGTGTTAACAGCAACAATGGAGCTCAAAAAAGAAAGACGATCCTGCGCTTTCGAACCAAGAAAGGAGTGAACGTAGAAGGAACGTGGACAAAGACTAGCTTGTCAAGAGGGAGTGTGTGTGTCTATCACTGAGACTGATGCCCCCTTTCACAAGGGCAGGCGTCCAGCTTTTAAATCGCCTTCCAGCGACTGGACCATGATTGTCGGTGGAGAGCTCGTATAATCCACCAGAGCACGCCCAGACTCGGCGGCTGAAGACCGTTGTGCAAGCAGCATGGTGGTGGCCTTTGCCCAAAAGCGGAGCGCGGCGCAGGGTGCCCTAACTTGGTTACGAGCCAATGTGAATGCGAGGCCAGGTTGGGTACGTGCACATGTGGGACCTTTTCTTGGGGGTCAGCGAGACGCGGGAGCTTGTGGATCGAGTGAAGGTTTCTCTGTTCGGGCCGGCGATGGAGATTCAGGTGTTCGTGGCTGACAGAGGCTGCCTCTTGTTTCACACTTTGCCGCTTTGGGCGTAGCAGCAGCGCTTGTTCCTGACCTGCCATCACATTACAGAGAACCACATACGACGTTCTTCGCAATGATTAGCAAGACACTAGGACGACGGGAAAGAGACTTGTTTCACCAGCAGAAATGTTTGTGATCCTTCGGCTATATTGCCGATGACAAGTGGGATTTACAGGGGCGATATTCACACTAAAGGGGGCCAGGGCCGTATCGATAACGACCTTCTCGCGTGCTCTCGCCACGTGCCTGTTGATCATCTTTCTACATACGTAGAATGTTTCGTTTACTTCGTGTTTTTACGTATTTGCCCTCCACTTCCTTTCTAACGGGCAGTTGTTGCCGTACATTTAACCGCCTTTCGTATTACTTTTGCAGCACAATGTGTCTATGAACAATCAATCTAGTTGATGACATGTGCTGCCACCACCCTTTCTGCAGGTGCTCCACCCGGGCGTACGTACATGGCTCTACGCCACTGTCAATGGCCAGGTGTCGTCGTTTGTGCTTCTGCAAGTTGCACAGCTGCATGGGCACGCCTGGTGATCCGTTTCCAGACACCCGTCCGAGACTACTACCTAGTGTGCGTAAGGGTCTTGCTACGCGGGGCTCGGATTTCGGCAACACAACGGTATCTTGGTGCAAAGCCCCGTACACAACTACTGCCAAATAGCCCTTGACTAAGTACACACAATAGTGCTCATGACATTACTTGCCTAGATTCTCTAGTTATGCCCCCTTTTTACCGCCCTCTCGGCCAGACAAACGCATCGAGTCGTCAAGAAGCAAAGCACGCGGCCATATCTGTCAGCAAGGCCATTCTTCACGTCTCATCGTAATTCCAGCGAAATAAAAGCCCAACATCACGGATTCCCCCTCACCTAGTAATTCAGCCAATCAGCCCTCTAGGCATACCGCACACAGACTCACACTGAAGCGCGCGCGCAGCCGCGCACCCGACAAGTCAGCCCCACAGATCATTTTAACCGCCTTATGTTTCATCCCAACCCACCGCCCTCTGTCCATTGGCGGAAACACCATCGGGGCGGACACATATCGCGGCCCGTCCAGTCGGGAAACAACAGGGCGATACCGTGTGGGGATGTCTTTCTCTTTTCCTAATCACGATATTCATTTGGGACCGGCTGTTTTGGACCAGCCCATTCCATCGCTGTATCTTGTCACGCCCTCGTTTGTGTGACCTCCTCGCAATCTGGACACGGACCAGTAATGCGTTTGATTACCGTTGTCAGAAGCATTCTTTCTCCTTGACATACTGCAGCCAACGTTACCGCAACCTCTGTCTCATTTGCCTTTCTACCACGGTGTCACATGTAGTCCTTGAATCTCGGGTTCTGATGCTCGGGTGTGATACTGATACATTTCTCAGCTGACCCTTTGTGACACAACTACCCTCGTCTTATTTTTTTCTTAGTCCTGCTGATGGCTATTCTCCATCGCCCTGCGTCAGCGAACAGTAGGAATCACCATCTCGGACCCTTTCGGAAGTAAAGTAAATCCACGCCATAGAATACCTTGAACATCTCAAATCATCTCCACACTCCCTCCAACCCTTCAGCTTATCTTGCGCCTCAGCACACTATACTATAGTCTGGGCATCTGACCCCAGACCTAGAGGTACAAGACTGCGGTTTACACTCCGACATGGCATCGAGTCATGTCTAAAACATGGGTAGATGAATCCTCCCTTGTACACTCACATCTGAACTAGTTTGATATACGACCGCTGAGAGGTGCAAACACTATAACTAGTTATTCTGTTTACTAGACACCATGTTTTTTTTGAAGTTCTTCTCAGAGTATGCGAGATTATTCTTTCGACGACGGCATTGTCTTGGCACATGGAATAACTGGATGCGCTGTTCAAGCAACTTTTCCATTCGTAAAAAGATTTTTATTCTCGTTTCAAAAAAAAAGACACAACCGAGATCACGGCATATCGCGTACAAGACTCCACTGCCCCAGAACTACTTCTTAAGCAGCTTCTCTAGCTCTGCTGCTATCGCATCACCGACTTCGCTCGTACTTGACTTTCCGCCGATATCGGCCGTCCGGACACCATTGTCGATAGCGATTTTTGTCGCCTCGTCAATCTTTTGCGAGAGCTCTGGCAGGCAGAGAGAGTACTTGAACATCATGCTTATGGAGAGGACGGTCGCAATAGGGTTGACAATGCCCTTTCCAGCAATATCTGGTGCAGAGCCTATAACTTGTGAGCAAGGCGTAATGTAGGCAGATGCCGTACGGGCTTACCGTGAATAGGCTCGTAAATGCCGTTGAGCTTTGTCTTGCCATCTGGGATGCCGCCCAAGCTGGCGCTCGGCAGTAGACCCAAGCTGCCTGGGATAACGCTCGCCTCGTCGCTGATGATATCACCAAACAGGTTGCTTGTGACAACAACACCGTTGAGCGCTCGTGGGTTCTTGATCATGAGCATAGCCGCAGAATCGATCAGGTGAGTGCCCGACTTGAGATGCGGGTACTCGTCCTTCATGATGCGCTCGAATGTTTTCCTCCATAGTCTGGACGTCGCAAGCACATTGGCCTTGTCCAAACTCCACACAGGTACCGGCGGGTTCTCGACAGAGGCAAGGCTGCCAGCCAAACGCACGACCCGCTCAATCTCTTCGACACTGTATGGCTCAGTGTCCATCGCCTTGCCGTCGCCCTCATCCTCTTTCCTGTCGCCAAAGTATATGCCACCGGTCAATTCACGGATGATGTTGAAGTTTACGCCGCGCACGTTCTCCGCTTTGAGAGGCGAAGATTCAACAAGCGAGTCGGAGGCGAAGAAACACGGCCGCAGGTTTCCAAAAGTGCCGAGTTCTTTGCGGAGTTTGAGGATACCCTGTTCAGGACGTACCTTACCGGTGCCCCATTTCTACACCATTTGTTAAATTGTGTCGGTCAATTCGTAGTACACATGTACGTACCGGACCACCGACAGCGCCGAGGATGATGGCATCAGCGCTCTTTGCAGCTGCGAGCGTCTCGTCTGTAAGAGGGTTGTTGTGCGCGTCTATGGAGCACTAAACGATGTTAGCATCAGTTCCGAACCCTACGTCATGGGTACCAACGTACACCTCCAAATAGATGCTCCTGGAAGTTGAAGGTGTTGTCGGTATGTTTCTCAATGACCTTGAGAACCTTAATCGCTTCGGCAACAACCTAGAGATCCTGTGAGTAGTTGCGGAGGGAACGTGCGGATGCCGTCGTTACCTCAGGGCCGACACCATCACCTAGACGCAGATTAGTACCGCGACGCCCGGTTGCCAGCACTACAACTCACCAGCGAGCACGACAATATTGTGAGAAGGCATTGTATCTATGAGCAGTGTATATTCGTGCAGGAGGGGAGAAATATATTGCGCGCACAGGTTTGGTCAGGAAAGTTCGGAAGCTACCCCACGGTGTATGTGAGCCCCGCCAGAGGCCGCAGCTGCGTCCTCCGACCTCGGCCGCCACCTGCCGAGCACCAGCTTACCAGCGCCCATGCGAAACTTTGTCCCCTCTTGAAACCGAAGAACACCGAATATTACCCTTGAGTAACTATGTTTACGTACACATGCCGACGTGGGCGGGTTTCATGAGTTGTTGCTGCTATGCTTGTTGTCGTCGCTGAGTGGTACTTCGCAGAGTTAGCAACAACTCGATGGAGTCCCTTTTGCCATGATGACCCTGAAGACGGTCAGGTTTGTTGAAAGATGTGAGATAGTTGGTGACTTGGAAAGGCAAGACGCTACGCATAGCACTTCAGTAAGGTTTGTGGATAGTTGACGAAGACGGGACGGAGTCCAGCGGAGAAGACGGACTAGGATATGGCAGTAATATGTGAGCACGATATATTGCTTGAAGCTGCATGCTTCCAAACCTCATAGCTGGCGTGAGAGGCTGCACAAGTCGAAAGCGAGATTTGAAAAGCGACAGCACATGTTTGTGTTGAAAGAATCCGCTGGATTCTTCGCCCAGCAGATTTCAGTACAGAAAACTCATAACTGTTGCACACATTCTGAGGCGAAGCCCACCCGCAAAGTTGCCAAAGTCATTGGAGGTTCATCTTGTAATTTCCGCTGAGTAGTCAACACCAGCGGCCTCGTGTCAACTGCAGCTGGACCCTGACTCGCAAGGGGTGCAATATGTCCATTCCAGATAGTAGTCCTAGGTGCTTATCACAGTTAAACAAGGCGTGCCACGACAGGCAGAAGAAGGGTTATACGGAAGTCGAAGGAAGCATCCGTTTTGGACTCGGCTTTTGCCTCCGGCTGATTACAAGACGAAACCATGACAGAAGGTTTCGAAAAGCTTCCTTGGCTCTGTTTTGCTAAGTAGTAGCACTAAACGGAATTGTTTGCTTGGCCCTCTGCTCATTCATGCGTGCCTAGAAGCGCAACTGTGGAACTGTACAACTGTTATCCATGGGAGCCTTGATCATCCTTTGTGAAGTCATCCGAGAAAGCCCGGCGGCGGGTTGCGACTAACATATAATCTGCAACGGTTCGCTGGTGTGCAGCGACTATATTTCGGTCACCAGGCGTCTAGCGGTACATGCTGTTGAGCAGAAGGAATCATGATGGGGGCGGCCCGAGTAGTTGGGTATATGGGGTATATGAGCTAGAACACGCCGGAATACTCGTTAAGCACACGATTACGATGCTGTCCAAGAAGAGCTGGACTCAGGGGTATCCAAAGGCCGTCTCTGAGAAAGGGTGTGTTGCCGTCCGTGGATGAGAGTCGCCGTCTCACAGAGGCGGGCTTGAAAGTTTAATACATTGCCCAAGATAGCCTAGGCGAATGATAGTGCGCATGTTGCGCAATGGGCGTGCGGGATAGCGTGCCGCCTAACCCATCTCTCTTGCACTCGCACACCCAAAGTGCCGAGATGCTTCGTCTTAAGCCGCACACAGACCTGTCGATCCCCGCCAAGTGTCTTGGACATGCAGATCCGTAGATTGCGCCTCAGACGCAGTGCGTGTTGGCCCTACTTAAGGTGGTACTGACCTCTTTCTCTGTCGCGACAAGCGTCCGCCTTGCTGGGCGCCGCGCAAGTCGGCCACGGTGCTTGGTTAGCCAAGACGTGGGCAACATGGTGATGCAACGTTTCAACAATGACTGTGCGTCCTTGTACTTTGATCTGCAGCCCTGTGGTTGGGTGTGGACAGAGGTGCTCAATTGCGCTGCGGACTGGCCTTTCTCGGCGTGGCTTGGAAGGGGGCTTCAACCCAAGGCGTATTGCGGTAGGCGCAATTACTTTTGAGTTCGCCATGGCGTGCCCATGATGCCCCGGACTGCTGACTGCTCCTGGATTCCGCTCTTGGCTGTTTTGGCAGATATAACTTGTATATCCTCCCCGCGCTGGGTGGATTGCCAATCGTCGACAGCGGACCGCGGTTCCCACACAGTGCCCACACAGTGCCGGTTTCGCTCTCCGACCTGCGCGAATAAAACCTTTGCCGTTTCCAGCCATCGTGGGGCAAACTACGGGTCACTCCTCAACATTGTGCACCCTTCTTTCCTTGATGAATCTTTATCCGTCCGTCACTCCTTCACGTCGCAGCCTCGACTTCAACTCCAACTCCAACCGCAACAACACAACCGCTGTGAAGCTCGTCCGGTAACGCATACCAAAAGCCGTCCGCGGCGAGCGTTCCTGTCACCGAACCCCACTCCCCACTAAGAGTCGCAACGGCCTCGCGTCTTTCCGCCGTCCAACATGGTCTTGTCCATCCGCTCCAGCGTAGACAGCATATCCAGTCGGCTGAGTGGCGAGAAGCCCCTTCCGCGACCAACGTATTTCTGCCGCATGAACCCAGAGGAGCAGCAAATATGGACCATTATTGTAAGTAGCGCCTCTTGTACGCCATGTCTCTTTGAAGAACTCGATGCTAACGATTCCCAGGGCGAGGAAAAGTATGAATACGTACGCGACACCAAAGGCGGTCTTCACAGGCATCGCCTCAGCTACGTTGAGCGCGCCCAGCGCCAGCGTCAGTTCTACGACTCGCGGGTCGGTCATGCGATTGTGGGCGACGAGTGGATGCGGATGAAGCTCCCAAGTCGTCGTATGCGCTAGCACGCAGTCACGCAGGACGCGGCTGCTGCCCATGCTAAACTAGCGCATGGCGTTGCCCGTGGGTTGGACGACGTCCAGCAGGTACATGGCTGCGATATGGCCATGACAGTCCATTTACGATTTTCTTTTGTTCGAGCGAGTGGCCATAATTAAGGACGATACCAAGGTCGTCGGCTCACCGTCTCCTTGGTTGCAGGGTTTCGGTATGGTGTTTGATTCATAGCCTTTGCGCATAGGAAGATACCCGGCATGCAGCGCGGAGTTTGCATATTTCCTATGTCAGATTTGTCTTTGCTCGCCGTCGGCATACAAGACGTGTCAATACAAATACGTGTATTACTCAACCAGCCGTTGGCGCGTGCTGTCTCTATCCGCACAAGTGAACGTGAGCATTGGCAGTGCAGCGAGCATAACAACCAAGCCGTCTGCTGAAACCCAGGAGCAATATCAGGGGTGTGGGGAGAGGAATGCAAGATGGAAGTGGTGTGTACTGTATGCACTGTCCATAGAGTAGACTGCCTCGCTCAAGGCGGCCAACGCCACTCGCCCCACTCGCCCCCTCCGATTGGTCAGTTCGCCGACATGACCTTTCGCCCGCGGGCTGTGTGACCTCAGTGTTCAACCTTGCCATCCCACACCCAAAGCCAAAGTCGCCATCCAATTCAGCCGTTATGTTTTGGCCATACCCATGAGGAAATACGCCCTGCAAGTTGTCACGCTACACCTGAACCATGTCAGACGAAGAGGGGCTGCTAGTTGTCGCACCTGGGGGCGATCTCATCCTTGACGTCGCCCACGAAGAGGGAGGACAGCGTTTCTCATATCGCGTCGACTCCAGCATTCTCCAGCAAAATTCGCGCTATTTCGAGAATCTGCTTAGCCAGCGTTTTCATGAGGGGCAGCAGCTCTCAAACGCTCTTGAAGGTCTCAGGTTGAGCGGATATGAGAACATCGGCGATGCGCCTGAGGAGGTGCTTCCACACGTATCCATCGTTAATGTTGGTCGGGTGGCAGTGGCCAAAGTCTCTTCCATTCGTAATCTGCTCGCAGACTTTCTCCGCGCCATTCATGGCCTAGACCTTGCTGTATCGAACCCTCCTGTCGCCAACCTGGCCAACCTCGCTGTCGTGGCCGATCGTTTTGACGCTGTCGCGTGCCTTTCGAAATACGTTCAGAAAAAAAAGTATATGCAGCTCCTCGATGCCAAGTCGAGAGGCAAACCAAGCACATCTCAGACAGAAGAGAGAGTACGGCAAAAGCTGTTCGTTGGCCTCCTTTTCGACCATCCGCTCTGGGTATTGCGATACTCGAAGCACCTGATAATACGGGACTCGGTGCGATGGCAACCGGGCACCGAGGAGGATCACACAAAGGCCTTGTGGTGGGACATACCAAACGGCGTCGAGGACGAGCTGATCCAGCGACGAGAGTACATTCTGGAGACCATCAACTCTCTACAATCGCACTTTCTCAAGCTGTATACCTCTGGAGAGCGGCAATGCAAGCTGGGCTATGACACGTCGGTGCAGTGCGATTCCTTTCAGTTGGGGGAAATGGTCCGATTCTTCTGCAAGATCGACACTGTGCGCCTGCAGGGCAAGATTTACGATAACACAGAGCCAACGTACTATCTTGGAGACATTGACCGTCTCCTGTCGTCACTTCGCCAATGCTCTAACTACCAAGTCGACAGCCATCATGCGCACTGCGGACTACGCTCACGCTTGCTCCCGCTTCTTGATCTTGTCCAGAGCCAGCTTAGTTTGGACACTGGTAGTCAAGATGTTGGCATCTGCATCGAATGTTGGAACGCTCATCGCAGCGAATACGCCTGGCAACTAGCCAAGAGACCGGTAATGTGGGCTCACCCAAGGTCTTTGACGGGTAACCGGATACTTAGCAATGGAGTCGCGCGAAAAGGACACCAAGAAACGCCGAGTAGCTGCCTTACTAGGCACACGGCCGTAAGGGATATGTTCGTGGCTAGAGATAGAGATTGGACTCCAAGGAACGTACAGCAAGGCACTACTGCTTGTTTGAGCCTCACAAAGGCCTTAACCTGAACCGCCTACACCTGGCGCTTATGAGCTAAGCAGTTCAGCCTTATCTTCGCTCTGGAATCCGCCTGCACCATCAGGCTGCCAGGCGCCTCAAGCTCACTCTCACCACCACTATTTTTCCTTGTCTTAGAGGTATGTGTACCTCGGATGTAAATATGAGGGATACTCCCCGCTTCGTAGTACGCCTTGTTCCTTCAGATGTTGAAAAGAGGGGAATTTTCTACTCGGTACCACTAGTCTGGTACAAATGGTTCTCCACAGTAAACGTTTCGAGGAACGCTTCATGCATGTGCCAGATCACAATACTATGCTTTTAAATGAGTAATCGTGTTGCTTTGGCCGAGTCCCAAGATGTCACGGTGATTGCTCGTGATTGCTCGGCTGTGCAGTCGCTCTGATTGGCCACGAGTAAGAAGGTGGCTGAGTGCCACTAGGCGCAGCACACTGTTGAACGTTTCTGTAATAACAAAATTTCAGCTCATGGGGTGCATTTACTAAGAAACGTTTGTTTCATTCGCTGAAACCAGCTGTTGCGTGATCCAAAGACTCTTTGAGGCTTACAACGAGGCAGAGTAGTGATTTTGTATTTGAATGATATAGAGACTTCATTGGAACCATGGAACAAACAAGCCCCTTCTTTATTCAAGCACCAGTCTCCTATTTCGGAAGCACTTACCAATCTCAGCTGATTGCTTTTAGACTCTTGCCACGTTTGCTGGCCTATGCTCCCAATGTCGTTATCACTTTCTTCCCATTACTGCAGAACTCCTACCGACTCTTCAAATCACTCTTCATTACACACCCAACCCCACTCATCTTTACAACGAGGAAGTATGTTCGGCAAAGTCAAAAGGGCCTTGTCAACGCGCAAGTCATCGGCTTCGAGTAGTGATCACTCAGCGCCCAGGACAACAGGCACAGGCCAGGCGCGGAACGATATACTTAGAGCAGCACCGGTCGGCTCCAAGAGAGCTGAATACCGCAACGGCGGTCCTGGGCCACAACGATCATCTGCTAGTCCGCTTACTTCTTCCTCACCTGCAACACGAAGGCCAAGTAAGACCACCAAATACTCCACGCTGGGAATGCCTTTCCCATCTGTCTGTCTCAGAAACTAACAAGCTACAAGGTGGTACAGCCATGATTGCCTCCAGACCTGACAACGAAGCTCCGCCAGCTTATACGCCAGGTCCCGCTCAAAATGCGGGCGCACTACAAACGACTCCGACAACTGAAACTTCAGACTCTGACCCTTATGCCTTCCTCAGGAGCTTTGATACTATTTTCTTGATCGACGATTCAGGATCCATGGCTGGCCGCTCATGGCGAGAGACACAGGAGGCTCTCGCGACTATCACACCAATCTGCACAGCGCACGACGAAGATGGAATCGACATTTACTTCCTCAACCACCCGGACTCGAGTCTTTACAAGAAGATCACAAGCCCCAGCACCATTATTGAGATATTCCAGACTGTTCGACCCAGCGGCGCGACACCAACTGGCCAGCGCCTCCACAAGATCTTGAAACCTTATCTCCAGCGCTATGAGAAAGACGACAAGATCAAGCCAATCAACGTCATTGTTATCACTGATGGTGAGCCCTCTGACGACGTCGAATCGACCATCATCCAGACGGCCAAGAAGCTCGATAAGCTCGACGCGCCTGCATGGCAAGTCGGTATCCAGTTCTTCCAGGTTGGCCGGGAGCCTGGTGCGCGTGAGCACCTCAAGCAGCTCGACGACGGACTTGCCGAACTGGCCCAGGACGAGGACCTCAGAGACATTGTCGACACTGTTCCTTTTAGTGGCGCAGAAGGCGAGCAACTAACCGCAAAAGGCATTCTCAAGGTGGTCATGGGCGCAGTCCACCGTAGGCTGGACAGAAACTCCAAGGATCTTCATAGGCAGTCGTGATTGTACACGCTGCCTTTTCTCAACGGGGATGCATGGCGGATGGTGTTGGCAGTATTGGCATTGCTGAACGCACATGCGTTGAGGAGCGTCGTGTCTGCCTTGCACTGGTTGACACTGCGGGGCACTGCTTCTCCCCAGTACATTGACGAATACGTTGTTATGAGACATGAATACTGGCGCCTATTGAGTGGGTCTTCTCACTCTTCTTTATGGTGTGCGTGGAGCACACGTTGGCGTTGGAGGTTTCTTTTTTTGGGCTTCTGCTGCATATGATACCCCCCTTTCTTTTTTCTTGCTGCAAAAAGCTGCATGGAACACAAGTTGGGAGGCTATCTGCTGTTTTCATTGTTCTTACGACTGGATTACTGGAGTATTAGATAGTAAAGACATATATTCTCTGTTTACTACTGGTAGCTTTGTTATTAACGTATTCATTACCGCTTCGAATTCCTCAACTTGAAACGCACAAAGCACAACTCAGACGTTGGACTAAAAGAAAGAACCTTGTATCCACTCCCCTCATGTTCCTTCGCTTCGTTGCTGATTTGGGACGCCTGAAAAAAAAAACCCCCCAGTCAAGCTAATTTAACTGGCAAGTCAGCCTTACATTCGAACCCCTGCCGCAAGGCAGACATCAGAAGCTTCTTTTTTTTTCTCGGGTAAATACAAACGAGTGTTATTATATCGCTCAGACGAACTGCCTTTTTGGGCATGGTCCAGGTTATTTGCATATCCCAGTGCGACAGATGCAGATTCCGTCGCGAAGTAAGTGAAGAAATGAAGAGCCAAAAAAAAGGAGGGAGAAGATTCAATCGGTCTAGACAGTGAGACGGGGAGGGAGGTCAAGAATGACAGGGGATGAAGAAAGTCAAAATACACAACGTGCAAAAGAAGTATGGTATTATATAACAACACCATCCCAACTTCCGAACGCAACAGAAAGAAGGACCTGAGAAGAGTTTTACAATGGAAAATATTAATACAAATCTCCCCATCGCGTACTCGCCCTACTCGCCCTCTTTTCCCTCTTCTCCCTCTCTACCCGCGTTTCCCCCTCCTCATCCTCGTCCTCCCCTTCCCCCCGCACAGCCTCGACCTCCTCCCGCGCAGGCTCCTCATCCACACCATCGAACCGCGCGCCGTTGAACTTGCGGTCCCAATACGCAAAGTACATGGACGCGCGCTTTGGCCGGGGCAACGCGGCATCGCGTTCCCCACCGTTCTCGTCATCATCATTAACATCATTAATATCATTATGGGCGGAATAAGGAGGCTTCTCGGGTGCGAGCAGTCGGCGATACTTTTCTATGCCTACTTCTTGGGACTGGAACTTGTTGTAGATGGGGTGGTCGAGGGGATCTGTGTGGTTTTCCCGTGCTGAGGGGCCGCCGGTGTAGGAGAGGATTGTGCTGGGGTCGGTTGGGGTGGGTGAGGATTGGGGGTGCTGAGGTGGTGGTGGTGGTGCAGTAGTAGGCTTGATTACGGAATCTTGACGGCTGTGTTCAGAGGACGAGGAGGAAGAGTGGTTCTTTTCGACTTCTTCGGTGGCTTGTTGGTGAGGGTGATGGTGCGAGAAGAGCGGTTTGCGTGGTATAAAGCGCAGAGGTGGTGGGCACAATGCGGCTACTACGCTGATGCTGTCGTTTGGACATAGTGTTCCGTCCGAGAGGCGCGAATAGCTTGATTTTAGAGAAGTGGCGGAAGATTTACGCTGCAGGGTTTGCGAGGCATCTTCTCGGTATGCTGGATGGGTGTCTTGTTGGTTCTGTGAAATGTTAGGGTTGCCTGTGCTTGTTAGATAGAAACCCAGGGCTTCCGCTGAAGACAGCTGCTGTATACCAAGGGGACGAGGGTCTGGGCCCAATTTGTGATCTACTTGAACAGGAACTGAGGGCTCATGTGCCTTTTGAGCTTCAGTTGTCGAATTGGTAGACATGCTGCCCAGTGTTGTGCCAGATAGCGTATGCAGACAGTGCTGTGCATGCTTCAACTCGGTAGCCAATCGCTTTAGCACCATACCAAGGTCACCAGCTTTGGAAAGGGTGATTTCACCACCTTGAGTCTTCAGGAGCCAATATTTCACGAAACGAATACGCTTCGAGCGCGTCTTCGTCCAGCAAGGAGCCCCGCCGACAGTGCCTCCAGTACGCAGACGTTTTGTGCTTAAGCGACCGACCATGCCCGCGAAGAGAGTGAAGAGAACGTTTTCATCGGAGCCAATGCGTGCCATCATACAGGCCGGGCACTGGTCTTGTTGACAGTACCACTTGTCTGCACAATTGATAGGCTCGCGGCCCGGAGGCGGACAAGCATCCAGTCTGAAATCCCGGCGCCACATTTCTAGCACAGGCTCCATTTGGCGCAAGCTCCACTCCTGTTCGGCGGTTAGAAGACCGTACATGATCAGCGGGTAAAGGAACTCGCCGACTGCGCCTTCAAACTCGTGCTTCAACCATTTCCAAATATCATTGATTAAATGTGCGTTTAGGCCTTTGTGGAGAGGGCAGAGATTGCTTGAAGAACCAAAGGATATATGCGAACAGCGCAAGCGACGAGGGAGATCCTGGATATCTTGCTTGGTAAACTTTCTGTAGAAGGCTTGTTTACGCTCGTAACGCTCCTCGGTGGGTGCGGGTACATCGCGTAGGATACGGACCAGACGTTTCATGTCGGCGCCGTGAAGATGGCGAGTCTCAATTTTGGGCAAAAAGGAAACCATCTTGATTGCGCTCGACACGATTTCTCTGTGTATGGTGCGCTATGGGATATTTGTAATGGATATCACGGGATTAGCCTGATAGTTATACAGTGGAATGAATGGAAACAGAGGGAATTGGTAAATAACCGCTGCCACTGGACATCGTGAAGGAAAAACACTGCGGTGAAATTGTGAGCAGGGTGCGTTGTGAAACAAGGAGTCGAGTCTCCAGTGCTCACGTACTCTTGGAATAGTGAAAAGGTGAGACAGTGTTGGAAAGTGGAAGACTCCAAATACTACACACGTGACAGGAAATCTTAAATTTAGACTTGGAAAACCTGGGACTGGGAGCAGCTGCGAAGACATTAGCTTCTAAGATGGTCAGTTTGTCCAAATAGAATCCTAAAGAATAGAACATCACCAAGCAAGTCACGCGCAATGTTCGTTCACCTTAGAAGCGGACAGAAATAGGGCAAGGACAAGATAGAGTAAAAGAATATTTCATAGTCCATAATAGATCTCAAATTCGATAGTGATCCAACCATGCAGTAAACGCCGTCCCGGAATCGTACAGTACATAAGCGAATGAAGAAGAAGGATAAACTAAGTCCCAGATGGCGCACTAAGCAGCACAAGGCTGATGCTGATCAGGATGATGCAAGAAGATAAGACAATGAAGCGAATGCTTGTAACACTAAAACTAGACATTACTGTAACAACCAAAAGATTCTTGTCTACGAATGAAAAAACTCGGTACAATCAATGCGAGCTTTCTAGTCCTAGGACATTAGCTCTCCTGCCGTGGAGGTTTTGGTTGACCTTGTTTGTCAAATCTTTGAAATTGGCGCCCGCCGATGATGAAATGCTGCCAGCTTTTTTCCTCGAAATGCGGGGTGTTGAAGCTCCTTGTGGGAGCGAGGAATCCTCTTGGGTTGGGCTGGAAGCTGTAACAGCAGTCGTGGAGACAGCAGTCGCTTCGTTCTCCTTGTCTTGGTCGAGTTTGTGCTGTGCCGTGATACGGGCGCGCTCGTATTTCGCAGTCACGTCGCCCTTGTACATGGTGCCTCCGATTCGGTCAAGGTAGACAAAGAATGGTTGTGAGAAGTTGGTCTTGATGCCCCAGCTCTGGTGGTGAATGTCATGGTAGGCGGCGTTGTTAGGGAAGATCCAGTGGATAGGATCGTAGGGGAATTTGTATCCGCTGTGGTCGAGTACAGTCTTGATAGTCGAGCCGGTGAAAAACCACATGGATTGCCGCATGGTAAGGCCGGTGAGGAGATAGCTGAGACCAGCGCCGAGGGTGTCAAGCGCGAATCCTTCGATGGGGTGATTGTACAGTGCGCCATAGGCATATGGGACGTAGAGCCGGTGGTGGCGTGAGTGAAAGGTGACTATGTCTGTTAGCCAAGAGCTGGAGAGTCTGGATACAGCCGAGCATACCGTATAACCACTTGTTCAGATGCATTGCGCGATGGAGCATGTATTCCCACGCATCCATGATGACGATAGCAGCGCTGAACTGAAACGCCGGGATTGCGTACCAGTAGGCAAAGCTAGCGACAGCCAACTCCCAAGAAGCAAAAGTCGGGACCAGCGTCTGCTCTCCTGCAAGCGTCGCTGACTGTAGCAGCATTGGATATTTGCCTCCGGCGAGGATTGAAGAGAGGGTTGGCTGGGACGAAGCAACCTTCGAGGCCAGGGCGACTGGGTTGACGCCTACCGCGGACAGGGCGTATGGGACTGCGCGTTGTGCGAGGCGAATCTTCTGGGCATACCAAGCGACGTCATAGTCGGCTTTACCGGTCGTTGGGGCATCGTCGAAGAGTGAAAGGCTGAAGGATGCTACAATCTGGATGATCTGCTGGAGTATGACGTCGCGCAAGACTTCGTAGCGCGAGACGTGATTGCGCTTCAGGACCTCTGCGGGCGTGTGCAGGCGATATTGAGGGAACAAGTCGTAGACGTCAATGGCGTGAAATATGAGAGACACGGCCCAGTAACCGACGACAGGAAGTGCGGCTTGTATGAAGGCGTCGGAGGCCCATGATGTGAGCGGTTGTAGTGGCCGGAGCGTGTATTCGGGCAGCGGAGGTAGGGTATAGGGTGCAGTCGCATTTGCGCTGGCCATGGTGCAGCAATGGTGCTCGAGGAGAGCGGACTATGGGTTACAGGTGTAGCTATGCAGCGAAGACGGGCGCGTGCCGCGTGCTGGTGGAGGAACGCAGGGCAGACTTGGGCGGTGGCAGTCGATGGCGAAAGTCGGGAAGGGGCGGATGAAGGAAATCAGGAGCAGGAGCGATGGAACGGATTTAGGCGGACAGCCCCAAGCGGGAGCAGCGGATGGCGGAGGAGCAATTTAGATGGTCGGCAGGAATGGCTCAGAAAGGAGAGACTGAGGTGGGCAGAGCGAGGGCGGAGCGAAAGTCGTGTGAGGGTGGTGCTGCTGGGCCGCTGGGCTGCTTGGCTGCTTGCCTGTGACAGGGAGGAGCACGGGCACAATAAGAATGCGAATCTACTGTATGGGCGCATCATGACACTTCCCCTGCAAAAGCAGCAGCCCTGGCCCGTGCCCCGGTGAGGCGGCCACAGCCCCAGCCACGGGTGGCGCTCGTCCCCTTGCGGCTAGACCGTCCTCAAACCCAATTTTCGACCCCACCAAATTCTCTCTCACGCCCTTATAGTCCCGCGCTCCCTTTCCGCCCCGAGTGACAGAAAGAATCCTCCAGCCCCCCCGACCAGCCTACACTCTTTCTCACGCCCATCTCCAAACACACATCCACCGCCAAAATGATTATTTACAAGGTACGCTGCTGCTGCTGCCCGCCCTGAATCGACCCTACCCGCGCAACTACCCCGCCTTCACTGTTCCGCTTCACTCTGCCCTACGCATACAGAACAGAACAGAACACTGCCCCTTGTGCCAGACACGCAGTATTAACATGTTTTCAGGATATCATCACCGGCGACGAGATCATCTCCGACTCGTACGACCTCAAGGAGATTGACGGCGTCGCCTACGAGGCCGACTGCCGCAAGATCACTGTTGGAGGCGAGACATTCGGTGCGTACTAGCCATGCCATGCCATGTTGCGCGTATCTGGCCTAACAATCTTCCAGACACTGGCGCCAATGCGTCTGCCGAGGAGCAAGAGGAGGGTGCCGATGACACTGTCGAGACCAAGATCGATGTCGTCCACTCTTTCCGCCTCAACGAGACCGGCTTCGACAAGAAGGGCTACCTCACATATCTCAAGGGTACGGCGCATCAGCACAACACGTGGGCCCTCAGTACTAACTATCAACAGGATACATGAAGGCCGTCAAGGAGGCTCTCGTTGCCAAGGGCGCTGACGCGGCTGCCATCAAGGAGTTCGAGACCGGTGCCCAGGGTTTCGCCAAGAAGATCATTGCCAACTTCAAGGACTACGAGTTCTTCACCGGCGAGTCCATGAACCCCGACGGCATGATTGTCCTCCTCAACTACCGCGAGGATGGTGTCACCCCATACGTTACCGTCTGGAAGCACGGTCTTGAGGAGATGAAGGTTTAAGCTTGGACGGCTCGAGGCGCGGGGTCGGTTCACGATTCATTTTGAATTTTACGAATACCTATGCATGGTTGGGATATCCGCCAAAATGCGAAAAGCGACACGGCACCAATCTAGACGACCGTTACGGAGTCAAATGTGACACATGCTATTCTTTCTTCCCACTTGACCCCACGTCTTGCTTCGTGCCGCTATTTGTACCCAGTTCACGCAACATCAGGTGGGTTTTCATGCATCTCTGACACTGACCCCGTTTGCCTGACTAGTTCAGATCCTCTGTCCTTGTCTGCATATGTGAGGTAGCTCCTTGTTTGTGCGACCCAAGAGCTGATCGATGAAGCTGCGTGAATGAGCTTCTCTCGTGACACCGCGTAGACGCGTTGCGCACAGACCAGCTGTCGTATCACCGAAACAAGACCCGCCTGAGGCGAGTACGCTCAGCCTTGGGCTATTTACCTCTTCTCTCCTCATCGTCTGCTATACCAACGTCGCTTTTCTTGGTACACAGGTCTGCTTGTCTTGTGGGTTGATCCCTGAACCACGAAGCGGGCAGAACAGCTGTTGCCCCGCATGGCACTTCATGCTAGGGCGAAGGGTCCTCCCGCACCCCCTTCGCTTCCAAGCACGCCGCACCAGCTCTCGGCTGGAGAACGTATCGACCGGCGGGTACACGAAATCAACGAGAAATGGAATCTTGGTCTCAAACTTCGTGGCTCCGACTATTCACCAAAAAAATCAAACCCGAATGACATAGCCGACAAGGTTTACGGGCACATCCAACGCCTAACGCACCAAAACGAGTCAGCTCTTAAACAGGCGATTGATAAGTTCTACAACCGTGCTCAGAGCTTGCAACCCCAAAAGCGCCTCGATTTTCTGAATGAGTTGTTGTCCAATGTGCCAAGGAAATGTGCAACGCCCTCAAGGGCCAGGACGCAAAACATTGGCCAGCCTAGAAGCTTTGCCTCTTCTCTCCACGGTTAGTACTTCTCCTTTTATAAGAATCTATGGTTTTCTACACTAGTACATCATAGTTCTGCCGATCTTATGGTCACTTTCCATAGCAACCTCAGGGTCACATCTCTATCTCGGAAGCTTCACCAAAATGCTATGAACCCCTAGAGGTGTTGAAGCACTAACATGCAAATAAAAGCAATCGGCAGGTTGGAAACGGCACCAGCTACAACGTCGCAAAGAAACAGCCCTTTGTGCACCGGCGGACGGCATGATCGTGAGTCGAGTGATACATGTGAGTCGTATGTGACCGCTATGGATCCAGGATCGCCTACGGACGAAGACACCGACAATGAAATGAACTGGGACTTTGAGGCGCGGTCGCCATCGCCGTCCTTCAGACCTGCATGTGCATCTCTTCAGGCAAGTAAACATGTCTCTTTGCACATGACAAAAAAACGACCCTTGGAGGACTGTGATCATTTTGAAACCTTGTCGAAGTTGACAAAAAGCCTGAGAGGAAAACAGACAGTCGTCCCGCCCTCCGTTCCACAGTCACGATTCAAGAGACCGACCCGTGAAATGGCCCCTTCGTTTCAGACAAGCCGCGACAACTCAGCGCACACGTCTTTCAACAATAGCATTTTCTCATCACAAGAGACCGCAACTACCGCGACGACTTCATTTACATCGTACAATGGCGACACTGATATCCATGAACGAAGCATCTCGGATCCAAAACGGAACAATAAAACGAGCTCTACTACAGCATACTCCTCGGACGATGAGGCCCTTCTTCAGGCGGGAATGCAATACGAGATACCGCCTCAGGGCTACGGAACATGCGAGCAGGACATACAGATAGACCTTAACAAGACCTATTCTCAAGAGAGCAGTGGGCAGAGCAGATCCACCTTTGGTTCTGTAAGCGAAGACGAACTCGTTAAAGCCTCCTCCGAATTTGAAAAGGCGCAGAATGCGCTAGAGTCGAATTCCTACGACAAACCCTTTATTTACTCCAACGACCACCAACGACACGACACACCCACGGCTAAGTCATTCGCACCCAACGACACAACTAAGACGTCCCAACAAACACCTGTATCTTTGCAGCCAGTTTCAAAGATGTCCTACGACATACGCACCATACCAGACCAAAATCTTTTCGTGGACATGCTTCCGAAGAGGCTAGAATTTGTTCCCTTTTTCGTGTCCTTCATCTGCTATGGAATCGCGTTGGGTTTGTCTATCTCTCCACTCGAGACTGTCGACGCCATTGCCGACCCGAAAATCTTCACTGATCCAGAGGAGTTTTGGAGCTCTATCGATGACTACCTCCGGAGCTTGCAGAAACCTGCCGTCAAGTCACGCGACTCAAGTCATCTCTGGCAGGCAGACAAACAACAGTTTTATGGTTATACATTCAAGGCAAATATTACACTCAGTTCCAAAGAAACGGGCCCAGTCATGTACCTCGATTCGTTAGCTGTGCAACGGGAAAAGCCGTGTCGACTGCAGCGGATGTTCGGTTCAGATCGGTTCCTTTACGTGCGCTCACCCTGTTTCGACTCGTCTAAAGCATATCGCTTCAACAAAGAAGACATGAAGCAAATCAAAGACCAGTGGCTGGAATGGTTGCTCAAGGAACATTCCTTCCTATGTCGCAAGTGGAGGGTATTCCACATTGAAAACATAAAGAGGGGAAAGGCTCGCCGGGCGGACACGGAGCACGACATGAGAATTGTCCTTTTTGCCACAGAAGGCGCTGGCATTGATCGACCGTACACAATTGGTCAAATGATCAACCAGTTCTTACCCATTCGCTTGAACAAACATCAGTTCCTCTGTAAGGCCTTTGCTCGCTTTGACCTTGGTCTTTCTCGGACTATACCCACTTTGTGCTTCAAAAGTGAGCAAATTTATCACGTAGACGACAAAGTGAGCACAAATGATCCAGAAGACACCCAGTTCAACGACGTCAAACTTGATTGGCCGCATGTACCCGGCGGGATTGTTATGAATGATGGATGTTGCGTCATGTCGGTGGGTGCAGCGAAAGAGATATGGAAACTCTACAAAGAGGCCACGGGTGTTGCTGATCCCTTGCCTAGTGCTTTCCAAGGGCGCATCGGTGGTGCTAAAGGACTTTGGGTGATTAGTGCAGAACCGTTCACCAAAGATCCGGACCACTTAAAGCCCTGGATCAAGATCAATGAGAGCCAGTGGAAATTCAATCCGCCAAACAGCCAGCCTCCTCATCACCGTACTTTCGAGGTGTCAAACTATAGCTCCGCGCCATCTCCATCTGAGCTGCATACGTCCTTCATCCCAATCTTGGCAGATAGGGGTGTATTGAGGGAAGCGATATCGGATCTCATGTCTGATTGCCTCGAAAAAGAGCGTATGAAGCTGCTGGATGTTCTTCGAGATCCGGTGAAGCTGCATGAGTGGATACATCGAAACGGAACAAAGACAAAACGAGGTGAAGAGGCTCCCTGGCAAGCTGGTCTGCCAGTGTCGCTCGAGGAAAGAATTCAGCTTCTACTAGAGTCCGGCTTTGAGCCTCTCAAGTTTCCCTATCTTGCGCAGAATATTGAGCGCTTCGTTCAGGCGAAGCACCTATTCCAAGAAACCAAATTACGTGTACCGCTACCAAAGTCAACAAATCTGTACGGAGTAGCAGATCCATTGGGGGTGCTGAAGCCTGGAGAGATTCAAGTCCTATTCTCCACATCATTCGTTGATGAGTTCTCAGATGAGAGATACCTCTTCCTCAGAGACATGGAAGCTCTGGTCGCTCGCCAACCTGCTTGTCGCCGCTCTGATATCCAGAGGGTACGGACAGTACTACACCCTGATCTATCGCATTTAGTAGACGTGGTTGTTTTTTCATCTAGAGGCCCCTATCCTTTGGCAGGCAAACTGCAGGGAGGCGATTACGATGGCGACATATTCTGGATTTGCTGGGAATCTACGCTTGTACAACCGTTCTCTAATGCCCCTGCGCCAGTTCAGTCTCCAGACCCTAAACATTATGGTATCGAAACGAGGACTGAGAAACTCGAGGATGTCGTAGATCCGGAAAATCCTGAAAACCTGGATGTTTTTCTCAGGGAAGCCTTCACATTCCGGTCCTACCCTTGGCTGCTAGGTCAAGCCACCTTTCTCAGCGAACATTACTCGTACAGCAAAAACTGCATTCATTCCGAAATTCATGAACAGCTCTATGATGTGCATGACCTGCTTGTCGACGCAAGCAAGCAAGGGTACGTCCTGACTGAGGACCGATACAGAGATTTCGTACTCTCATTGTGTGGCAAACAAAAATTAGAAAAGCCGGCCTACAAGGAGGCGATCAGTGACTGCGCAAAGGCGAAAAACTCGAAAGGCGTGGACAGCCGTCGAAAGAAGGAGTATTCCCACAACCCCAATAATATACTGGATTACCTCTATTTCAACATTGTAAGGGCGCACAACGATGAGACGATGAAGCAAGTCAAGGAGGCCCTGGCGAACGCTTCAGAACAGGATGAAGCATTGCTATATCCATACCAGCGTCTCGATCAAACACAATCGGACGTACTGAAAAATGAGCTCCGTTGTTTAGATCAGAAACTGCGTAATGTGTACCAGACTTGGAATCCCATATGGCACAATTCGCACACAGGAAAGAGCTTGGATGCACGGATAGATGAATGCTATCAACAGTACCTGGCCATAGAGCCCGAACAGCCAAAACATCCTGAGGTCCAGCCGCTGGTGGCACATTATCTTCGGTCTGATTCATGTCTATGGGACACAATCAAAGCATCGGCACTGTACAGAAAGTACTCAAAGCCTGAGAAGTCAAGCTTTGTCTTCACAATGGCAGGATGTGAGCTTGCAAAGCTCAAGGCTAACAGCGTTGCAAATACCAGGTATGTGGTACTACCAATTCGTGCGAACCTCAAGCCGAAACGCGTCAAGGCTCCAATCCAGTGCGCCGGGGTAGATGGAGGCGACGGATATGAATATGACGAAGATGATGAGTATGAATACGACGAACATGACTACGAAGGCTTTGTCTCTGTGCTTGAATGATCTTTTTTTTTTGGATCACATTGGTATGAAAACAACGGAGATCGCGCATGATGTTCCAATGCGATTTTTCCAGTACACGCGGCTGCCCTTGGGGTGTCTCTGCTGTACCGACTACCATTTTCGATTTCTTTCTTTTTTTCTTTTTTTGATCACGATCTTCATCACACCTGGTACGACATTATGGCATGCCATAGGTATTTGCAACTTGCCTCTTGCGAAGCAGCTGTGATGCCTCGCTCTACCGTTTCATTATCGCATCTTTCTAGATTGCGGTACAGAAAGTTAGAGAAGAAGGACACGAACACGAACACGAACACGAACAGGAAGAGAGAAGGGAAATGTGAGAGCCAGGACTAGGTAGATTTGGATCCCCTTGTCACTCGGTCTTTCACTGCATAACGCTCACGTCCCGTTGGCTAGGAACGGTGATGTCTTCTTGTCGATTTACCCCCAGTTTGGATACCTTTTTCCACGGTTTCTCTTTTTTCTTTTCCTTTTGACCTTGTACCCTCATTTCCAAATATTGAGCCAACTCTTTTTTGCGTAATAAAGAAGTCTTTTTGGCCATTTTCACAGCGTCAAGATATTTCCCTCCCTCCGCTGCAGTGAGTAAATACGCAAGTCGCGTCGACTAGTCGCGCTCAGCGGGCTAGATTGCACAATGGCGAACGGCGCATGATAGCTAAATATTTCTTTTTTCAATTGAATAATAACATTTGGGTATCATTGACAACAAACAGAGTACATGTACATGTCTCGCAGTACGAGCAGGTAATACTACACACACTAACCAGCCGACATAGGGGGAGCACCCTCAGCTCGCCATTTGCGCCGCATTCGCAGCCTTGATCTTTGCATTTCGCCTCTCCTCTTCCCTGCGCGCCTCTACGCCAGCCAGGAACTCCATGCGGCCCAAGTATGCTTCTTTGGTCTTGCCGTGGGTGTCGAGTTCCTCTGCGATTCCCTCCTTGTCGACGAAACCCGTCCAGTCCATGCGCGACTTGTCGACGACGTTGAGTTTGTGTGCCTTTTCTGATTTCTTTGTGGTTGATGGTTGTGCTGCTGCTTCGGTATCTGCCATGTTCTCTGGCTCTGGTCGTAGGTTGGTGGCGGATGTACGGGGCCAGGAGAGTTGGAACTCTGGGGCAAGGGCGCGCACGTAGCCAGTTGGATTGGGATCGAAGCGTGAGGGGCGGCGAAGCGGGCGGCGGACCTTTGCGTCGTTCTTTTCTGACGTGTGTGCTGGCGACTCCGCTGCAGGCGCATCATGTGGTTTCCAACCGTCTTTGAGGTACGTGTCGAGTTGTGAGCGGGGTATTTGCTTCTCCTCGGTTGTGTCCTGGCCAGCAAACGTGAAAACTTTTTTGACCGTGAGCTGCTCTTCCTCCTCAGCGGATACGGGGATATCGGCTACGGGTGTTTGGTGCTTTGGCGCATCTGTCTCTCGTGTCTTTGGCTCTTGAAGCGGTTTTAAAGGTGCCGCCATCATCTGAGCCCACAATGCATCAACATCGACGGTCGCACCTTCGGTCCTTGCAAGCGGTCTGATCTCCTTGCCTTCTATCCTTCTTTGCGCTCGCGTCTTGATTAAACCGCCCTCTCCACCTTCGTCGTCCGATATGATCAACTCCACACCGTCATCTTTGCTGGCCTTTCCTCCCTTCTTCTTTGGACGCTTCCGCCGCGCAGCTTGTATGGTGACCTCATCTCCAGAGTCTAGCTCCTCGTCCTCAGATGCCTTTCGCTTGCCCTTGCGCTGTGCAGGCTCTACGGTGACATGGTCTTCGTCTTCAGAGCTCGATGCGTCTTCGGCCGGGGCGGCATTGGGATCAAAGTCCTCATCAGAAGACTCGTGATATTTGTCTTCATCAATCTCCAGGTCTTCGTCGCCGTATGAGTGTGGCATGGTGAATGCAGAGTCGTGTCGGAGGCCTGAAAGATCGCGTCGCGCATATGCCAAAGCGAAGATGACGGTTGGTGCCAGATCGACGGCTAACGCCGGGCCGGGTCTAGCGCGGAACAAGGATAGTGCTCAGATTGACGTACAGTGACGTGAGCGGGGATTCTGGTCGCGTATCAAAACAGGCCATAGCTACTTCAGGCTGATCTGACTTGGTTGCTGTTTATCATCTCCGCTCTGTCGCATTCGCATTATGCGCCTTCACATCTGCATCTAAGTATCGCATAGTTCGCATAACAATCATGGCGCCAGTCGAGACTGACGCTTCCACACGAAGCAATTCACTCCCCATTGCACTCTTCGGCGGCCAGGTCTTCCTCGTTACAGTCCTAACAGCTCGCGTGCTGCTCACTACTCGACGCGCCGCCAGATTGCAACCGCCATCAACCCATACGCGCTCCCAGGACTCTGCGCGCCGGCGTCATGCCTTTGTCTTCTCCGTCATCGCGCTCTCGTCGCTACTCTCTGTGGGGAGCTTCGCCTTCCTTTGGCGCGCTATCTCCTACGTGCGGTGGGCGGAGCATAACAAACGCGAAATTCCAGGGAGCTTGTGGGATGGCTGGTACGGCACTGGTGGGCAAGGGCAATGGCATTTGGGAGATTGGATCGCTGATATAGATCTCGTGCGCGAATTTGATGCTGTAGGTATCATGAAGCCTGAGGGGTTCGTCTACACTAGTCAGTACTTTGTTGGACTGATAGCAAGCTCCATATTTATGGGTGCTGAAGGTACGTAAACGCCCACTGACGCGGGAACATGTGCGATCGTCACCGGAGCGTGCTGCTGACTGGGTCGCTTTTCAGGACGGAGACGCAATCTCTCCAACACGACCATTGCGTCTTTCGTGCTACTGAGCTCCATCGGAAGCTTGGGTTATGCCTTGAGCTTATTCTTCATCACCATCTTGTATACGCCCTTGACTCTACAGCGTGGGGACACGCCGCGACACGATACGCTTTTCACACCGTACGCTTTCGTTTACGACGTGGGTATTGTCGCATCACTCGTCACACTCAACTTGTTTCCGCAGCTGGTCTCTGAGTTTGGCGACAAGAGCATGATGCGAGTAGGCTATCTAGCCATGCCTCTTGCTTTCGCTTTTGCGCCACAGGTACGTAGCGTGCTTGCGATGCAGCAGCCTTTTCTAACGGAACGTAGCTTATTCCTTTCTCACTGGGACATCAACATATATCCAAGGCAGCAGCTCATCGCTCGTATGCCAAGGTCTTCTACGCACTGTCGCTGGCTTCTATTCTAGTATACTGGCGTGTGTGGGCGACTCTGCTCTACGTGAACAGGCCCTCTCAGCGGGCTCATGTCTGGGACTTATTTACAAACTCGTTTGCAAAGAGCGATTCGCCTCACACGAACAAGTTCTTGGGAAGCATCAGCAATGCTGGGCAGAAACTCAAACACATCAGCACGCATCCTGCCATTAGTGTCACGAGTCTTGACGTGCTCTTCACAACCATCAGCCTGCTCACTTGGACCTTTACTAGAGACTTGGATGTTCACTCCATAATGGAAAGTAGCGTGCTCTCTTTCCTGGTACCAAATCACGAGAAGCACGTCACCTTCAAAAAGGAGTTAGCTAGAGTCATGGAACACGCCGAAGAACTGCCTTCAACCCTCGAGACAACCACACCGAAGAAGCGGGGGCGTCCTACGAAGAAGTCTAGTGGCTCGTCCGGCTCAGTACAGCCAGGTTCTGCAAATGGGGCCGTCAGGCGGAGCACAAGAGGAAAGGTGCACAGCCTAGACTACGACGATATGGACTCATTCGCTAGCGAACCTGACACTACCTATCAACCATCGGAACAGACGAAGCGAGAAGTCGAGGCAATGGAGTCAGACGGTTCAGTGCCAGAGGGTGACGTGGTCTCGGCCGGAGAATCAACTGCACTGGCCTTGTTCCTCGCATTTCTTGGTGGACTGGGACAGTTGGCGGCTGGCACTCTAGGTGCCGAAGTGACGGGCCCACGAGAGTGAGGGAACCAGGAGGAATTTGGCTTGGATGATTGTGGATGAGCAACGACCCCATGTATGTGGCGTTTAGAGGGAGTGTAATTGGAGGGATGCTGGTGGCAGGTGTATGAGTGTCCGATTTCTGGAGATTGGAAAACAGCAATTTCGGTTTTCTGATTTGGTAACCCCGGGGTTTGGGACCGGATCGCCGGCGTATATTTGATATTGCTTTCTCGATCTTAGCACTACAATACTACTCGAACGCAACCATTGTGTGCGCGGTGGGAGCCAGATTTCCGTGTGATGGGCGTAAACGCCGACATTTGTTTTTCGTCTCGTTTCTTTTCTGCTTGGGCTCCCATGGCTATGTGCACTACACACAGGGCTAATAGGCTAGTATCAAAAACATGCGAACCCCTACCATGGCGCTCAAAGGGTGTTCCCGGCAGCGCAGTGTAACGTTGCGGCGGCGACGGATGGGTATCCGCGAAGATAAAATAGAGTCAATCCTGGTCTGCCATGACGACTGCCGTCAGCTCTGACTCAGGTTGGGCTGACCTGACTTGTCGATAGGATGCTCCTGGCCGCATCGTGGACATGTTTGTGGTAAGCGGCAATGATACACACAAGGCGTCCGCCCGAGGCCATGGTTGGGTTGGGTTGATGTTGGAGAGAGAGCGGGAGGGTGCCTGAAGATCTTGCTGTTTTGAGCCAAGATGCGGAAGAGCGACTACACGCAGGCGACCCAACCGTCGTGTTGCAATGACACTTCCCTTCCTTCTGCCATTGTTCCCAAGGCGTTGGAGTCACGCCACTGCGGCTACTTATCAGTGGTCCTGACTTGTTTCTGACCCGGCGCCGACTCGTGTGTGCCAGCAGAGGTTCCAGAGCCCGGCTTCCGCTGAGAAGCATCCCTGCCGGGCCGGCATCTTCGGCTTGGAAGCACCAACGAAGGGCGTTTCCGAGCAGAATTGCATCTGCATGCCGCCTGTTTGGGCCATTGATCCAAGGCAGACAGACATCTCGTCCAAGAGCGACAGGATCGTGTCCGCGTACCTGGCCCGAGGCGTGGAGTCAGGTTGGGCACCGGGCCAACAGCCAGGGTAAAGGGTATCGCAAGACTCGGGCCTACACGACCACACCATCACCGTGCGCACCATCGCAGAGCCGCTACACCATCGCCGTATAACCATGGAGGTAAGCCCATCTTTTCCTCGTCCGCTCCGCATCTTCTCCCACGTGGTCCATTGTCGTCTCCGTCTCGAGCTCGAGCTCGCTCCCGTCCGAGCCACGTGTGTGTGGCGTCGCGACTCTCCCCAGCTCTATCTAAGCACGTTTGCACCATGGCCTAAGCTCCGCGTCTTGTATCCTCGGCTCCGCGTCAATTGCCTTGGGCGTGTCACTCTTGTAGAACATTACGAGCCGCCGCCTGATTGCCTCGTCACTTTTCTCTTCTTCGGCCTTGCCCCTGGCCCGAGCCGACCGTCGCTCGTGGCTTCCCTCTTTCGGCCTGCGTGCCACACATCGTCGCAGCGTGCCTGCCATCTTCACAGTACCACGCTTCACCGCGCAAATGTCGGTCCGCTGAGGTGAAAGTAGAAGCGGCGGCTTTGTAATCCTTGACAGTTTTTTCTTCTTCTTCTTTTCTTTCCCGCACGGCGCTTTCTTCACTCACGATACCCGTTTTGTTGCGCTACTTGTCTTTTCTTCAGCCATATACCCTGTACAACAACCACTACTTCATTTGCCACCATGGAGAGCCGTTTCCTCTCCCAGCAGCGCTCAGCAGCTATCGACGCGGCGCGCAACATCACGCGGGAGAGGGGCGAGGAAAAGGCCCAGACATCAGCCAGCTCATCACTTCTCAAGCCAAGTGCACAGTTAACCATGGATCGCTTTTTACAGGACTTGCCCAACGCCGAACAACCGCCGGTTGACTTTTCGCCGCAGTACCACACCGGTCGCGTGCCCAACAGCAAAGCCGGAGACGGCAAACCACGACTGCTGCTTATGGGTCAGCGGAGGTAAGCCCTTTGGCAAAGGTACTATGGTTCTAGGGCTTACAATGCCACAGGAGTGGAAAGTCTTCAATATCAAGTGTCGTTTTCCACAAGCTACCGCCAAGCGAAACCTTATACCTAGAGACCACCTACAGGATCAAGAAGGAATCCATGCAGTAAGTCACATCTGGATAGCATGTCTTTTTGTGCTGAACAAACAAAACAGCTCCTTCATGGACTTCCAAGTATGGGATCTTCCGGGCCATCTCGACTACTTTGATCCAGCTTTCGATACCGACAACATTTTTGAGGAGATCGGAGCTCTGATATGGGTCATTGACGCACAGGATGAGTATCTCGATGCTATTGCCCGGCTCAACATGACCATTCTCAACTTGCAGCAATCGTACCCAAACATCAACGTCGAAGTGTTTGTTCACAAAGTCGATGGACTATCAGACGACTTCCGTGGCGACACTTTCCGTGACATCATTCAACGAGTACAAGACGAACTCTCGGATCACGGCTACGAGCAAGCACCCATATCTTTCTACCAGACATCCATCTACGATCAGTCCATCTTTGAGGCCTTCAGCAAAGTCATTCAAAAACTTATCCCGCAACTACCCACGCTTGAAGCACTGCTCAACAACCTGTGCGGAGCTTGCAATATCGAGAAAGCATACCTCTTCGACATCATGAGCAAAATCTACATTGCAACCGACACAAGTCCCACCGATATTGGCAGCTACGAGATTTGTTCTGATTACATTGATGTGGTCATCGATGTCAGCGAGATCTATGGCTGGGACCGCCCCGATGACGGCGACAACGAAAGTGAGATGGGCAACAACGATGCCGAGAGCTTAATCACCATGGAGAAGAAGAATAGCAGGTATCTTTATCTGCGTGAGATTAATAAGTAAGTCGATCGACATGGGTGACAAGGCGAGGGCTGGGTGCTGACACTATTGACAGGTACCTCGCATTAGTGTGCATAATGGGTCAGGACAACCCAGCAGAGAAGAAGGCTCTCATCGACTACAATGTCGGTGTCTTCCAGGCCGGTCTGAAACAAGTTTTTCCGAAAAGCGACAGAGAGGCGCAGGTCGAGATTCGTAATATCCACGACGTTCTGGAGCAATGATGTCAACATTGGCATCTAGACATGAAAAAGAAGATGTTGCCGAGTTGCTGTACATATTCGAAGGCATAAATTGCCACTTCAATGAGCACTTGACGGGCAGTGTTTTATACTAGGAACATAATATACACTTGTATGATAAATAATTATACACAAGAAAATTGCTTTTATAAGGTTCCCATTGAGACATTCCTGGATAAGACATACATGTGTCAATTTCAACGTACTTGCATAACTCAAGTCCAAATTGTGGTTTATCACTCCCTTCGCCGAAGCAGAAGAGCAATGGCCAAATGACATCAGCCGGGATTCCGGGGCGAACGGCCCAATCATCGGAACGAGGATGCGCGTTACTTCCGACATACACCACGCGAGGAGCAATCTATTTCTCCGCACTACGCGCGCATTTGACCTTCCTGGCCTTGCGGACACGTCTTCGCAGGACTTTGCTTAATCAACTGCTCGCTTTGAGGGCAAGCTTTGCGCCTTTGTATTGTTGAGACATTTGCCATATGTACAGTGCTGTTCTTGAGCTGCACCACACAGGCCTGAGAACAGGTATGGTATTTTCTCTGATTGCTCCTCTTTTTTGCGCTACTGGCTCTAAGATGGTGTATATATATTAACGGTCAACTCCAGGTTGTGTAGTTGAGACCATCGCTCCTTAATCCATTGGATTCCACCTTTCCTTACCAGACTTGCGCCAAGTTCCAGGAACCATACCCCATCACTACTACAACGACCAATACAATGTCCTCATCACAGCGGTATCGCCGTCCTGCAAAGAACAACGAGCTTGCAGATGTGCCGACGTCATCATCCGCAGCTCCGGACTTGAAGGGCGCGAAGGAAAAGGCGGAGCTTAAGCAGGCTGTCAAAGAGCAAGCAGAGGCAACGTCAAATGGCCTGTCGGTACTAGACGTATTGCGTATACTGGGTGGGCTGGTCCTGTTAAGCTGCGGACTGAGCTATCTCAGTACCAGTGGTGAGAGCATGACCTGGGGCTACAATCCATGGTGGACACGAGCGCGAGAATGGAAGAGTCTGATCGTACGTGAAACCTCCTCCCGGTTTTACACGCTTCCCAGCCCGCAAAATGTACAGAAAAAGAGCCAACACTAACAATATGCTCATGCACAGCAAGGCGAAGTCGCCCTGACCGACGCCGAACTCGCGCTGTACGACGGCTCCGACCCCAAGAAACCCATCTATCTCGCCCTCAACGGCACAATCTACGACGTCTCCATCTCCCCCACCACCTACGGCCCCGGCGGCTCGTACCACTTCTTCGCAGGCAAGGACGCCGCGCGCGCCTTTTTGACCGGCTGCTTCGCCGAAGACTCGGTCCCGGACCTGCGCGGCGTAGAACAAATATACATGCCCGTAGACCCGGAGGAGAAAGCCTCGCTCACGCCCGAGGAGCGCGCCGTCGAGCTGGAAAAGGCAAAGCACAGGAAGAAGCTGAGCAGCGGCGAGTTGAAGAATCGCCACGCGCAGGAGCTCAAGAGCGCGCGCAAACAGGTCGTCGAGGGCTTGGAGGGCTGGCACAAGCTGTTCCGAGGCGACAAGGGCAAGCAGTATCGTCGTGTTGGCTACGTCAAGCGAGACAAGGATTGGCTCGACAAGTTGCCTAAAAGAGAGCTGTGTAAGCAGGCGGAGAAGGGAAGGCCTGTGAGGAAGTATGATGACTGAGGGAGAGAGAGTGTGTGCGTGCATGCGTGTTAAGCAAGAAGAGAAAAGACGGGGTAGCAGGGGAGAGATAGAGGGAATTTTAAGTAGGATACCGAGCGGTTCCATGGCTAGTCGTCATTCCATATCTACGAGCAAATCTTTGTTATGTGTTGTTTTTATAGTCATCCAAAGCCCTCTCCCTCTCTCTCTGTACAAGTAAAATCACGCAAATCAATCCCTATTTCTTATAATTCAAGCTTCCTCATACATGTATACATACGTATCCCTTTCTGCTCATCGTACCATTGCCCTGCGTATTAAAAGTTAAAATAAAGACACATGCATAAATAAGAAAAATGAAAATAAAGAGGAGAACAGTAGTCTTGAAGAAGTACGAGTATAGCTTCATCTTGGGACTTTTTTTTTGAACCAAAAAAATTGATCTACATTTATTGAGAAGGAAAAGAAGAGGCAGAAAACCACCGTCTAAGCCATGTGTGTGTATCTTTGAATACCCTTCATTCATACCTTACTACTACCCAAAAAGAAAAGAAAAGAAAGGCTGTCATTAAAGTCAGCTTTTGTTTTGGGTTTTAGTAAACATGCAATACATAGACATAGAAACACAGTATACCAAGGCCATGCAGGATTGATTCTAGCCCGTTGGAGAAGGCTTTTTGCCTAATCTAGAACTAACTATATCAACTAATACCATCTTGTCAAGGACATGTCCAACACGGTGGCCGAGACAGAGAGAGAGACAGAGAGAGACTGGAATAATCAGGAACATAGAGAGCAACATGCATCCAAGAGAATGTCATACATGTTCAGTGCTATATCAAAAGTCACAATCCTTTGCACATACACCATCATTGCATATTCAAAGTCACAAGATATCTGGGCCATTCAATTTGGGTGTTTCGGATATCTTTTTCATTCAGTACGTAAACGACACATCCTATGGACTGCAGGTGCTGTACCTGGGCCCGTTCCTCTTATTTCATGTCCCGCTATGAAGCATGCATCCCAATATAGTGACCCGTTCGTTTCGTGAAGACGCCGATTGGAAATGGAAAGAGGAATGCCGTTGAAAAGCTGAAAGAAGTGTCCCGAGTCTCGCGTTAGGATTCATCGAGTAGTCCGTAAACGTGAGTTTACTCGGCGTCGCCAATCGCTCGGGCTGGATTACGTTAGTCTGTGCCCCATGGGTTGCTTCCCGAGTCCCGATCCTCGTTGTATTGCAAGAGATCGGACTGCAGGGGCTAAATGGTAGACATACTGTAGATGCTGAGCTTGGAGTGACCGACAACCTTCTTGATCTGACCGTTGGCCTCGAGGTCGGCAAGCGCTTTCCGTGCGAGCGAGCCGTTGATCTTCAGACGATCGACGAGGGTGGCAACGGTGATGAGGCGGTAGGACTGGACATCCTTCTGGAGCTTGTCGTTGGTGGTCTTGTCGAGAACGACGGCGTGCTGGGCCTTGTCCTTGACTGTGGAAATGTCAGTGGCGATTCTTCATTACGGAGCCCTAAGTGCGCGCGAAAATCGTGTAAAGGAATGGACGTTTCAGAGGAGGATTTCGAGCGTGTTGAGATGTTCTTGATGTGCGTGTAGAGGTGCTGATGGCGTGCATTGCGGCTTCACGTACCCTTGCCCTTAGACCACTTCTTCTTTTGCTTCTTGCCTCCAGTTGCTGCAGGTGCCTTGAGAGTAGTCAGCGTCTTATCCTTCCCCTATCCTTTCAGTAAGCTATATGGCGATAGGACATACCATTTTGTCGGATGTGTGTGGTTGCTGAGAAGTGACGGCCGGTTGAGCGAAATAGGGTAATGGAAGTGTGGCAGGGCCGACCGGCTAAGCGAGTGGGTTTGCCAAGATCATATCACGTGACTTTATGCATCCTGACCTCTAATCTAACACATGCACAGTGTGCCAGTCATGCCACTGCAGTCAGCACATGATGTCTTGTGTCGGTATATGTTCATCTGCTTTAGCACTTGAAATCCTGTTCAGCACGTGCGAGACGTTCCGCGAATTGATATATATATTTAGCAACGCTCACACTACCCATTTGCGGATGCCCTCCTATTTCCCCCCTTTGGATCCCTTGTCAAACACCGTAGGTCATATTCCGCGAGCGATGATCATGCGATTACTTTTAGGTTGCGGACATGATGCCACTTACGACACTTTCGGTGAAATTGCCAGACTAGCGCCTATATCACCCTCATTGCCTTCCCCCCCCCCGTACCTATGGTTGTATTGACGTGCTTGAACGGGAAGGTGTGGTTCGCGTGATCAAAACGTTTTTTTAAGCGGGGCTGTATTGACAGGTGTGGGGTTATCAGGGTACTGTTGGCGGATAGAGTGAGTGCAGGGCTTGCTTGTGTGAGCGAACTGCTCCGGTCTGTACAAGATACAGGAGATTGCCCTCAGCAGCTACTAGCTGTGACTTTGCGCGCAGGCCTGTCCATCAATTGGCTGTGATGAATACTCAAGGATTATATTAGAGGCTCGAAAGGAAGTCTCAGCAGTTTGGTAAGATGCCCGGATCGCAGATGTGCGAATGGATGATCAATACCGAAACACGGCTATTGCAAGTCAGAGCGATTACGCAAACACAAGACTCACGCGATAGTGAACACGGAGCAGGAAGAAGATTGACGCTCGCTTTCCAATTACTGCAATTATACAGTTATTCGGCACAAGCCACTACCAAGGACCCTTGCGCCCCCAAGTACATCCTATCTCTCCTTAGACATTTTTCTCCACGATACATGCAGTGCAGAGACTACCCAACGATGACTATAACTGAGACAAGGAGACTAATAAGAGAATGACAAGCCTGACGGTGAAAGAAAAACGACGTCAACATACGACTGAGAACCACAGAAAGAGACAAAGGCAAGGAAAGGTAATTTCAGCTAGAACTTTCTCCTCCCATGTTTTGTGTGAAATTTTTCCCTTGCCCAACAGGCTTGCAGAAACCTCCTATGCAAGCAGAGCGGTCTTCCTCTACGTGATTGCAAATGCTCGCTAAGATGGAAGAACAAGTCCGTGGTAACCAGAACATGGACCAGAGCTGACAAGTGGTAAATGCTAGTGGCTCAAATCCACAACTGCAACGATGAGATGTATTCGCCAAGACGCCATGTCCAAATGATGGATGCATAATCATTAGAAGAAATGGGTGTGTGGTTTCGAGAGCTCGTGAACTTCCATCTCCTGCTCACATGGTTAGTGTCTTTGTTTCAGGAACACATGGTTACAGTACTTACCATTTTGAAAGTATTGAGTTCCTCCTTAATTTGCTGTGCAAGCATTGGTGTAAGCCTATTACACGTGGCAATGTCGCCTCTACGGTCGTAATCCTGTGGTGACCAGGCGTCGTGGAATTGTATGCGGGGGCTGAAGCTAATGTTGCGAATGCCACCATGAGGTGTAGTTGGAAGACTCCTCGTGCTACCGTTGTGGATGCGGGGTGGCTTTGTAAAGTAGTCGTCGCTGCGAGCTTGCCCAGCTTCTGTTTTTGGCGTGGCGGGAGAGCTGGATCTTGATGACCCAACGTTAGGAACACCGTCTTCAGGCCTTATGACTGGGGAGCTGGACTCGGAGCTGGTGCCAGTACCTGAGTGGATGTTAGCAGCTGCGCATACAGGGAGAAAAGTTGGATACCCACGTTTCAAAATGCCCTTTTTCATTGAAGAAAGAACCTCTGCACGGTCACGATCAGATCCAACAATGCTCTTCCTCGGCGTTGTGTCGCTACCCGGGACCGAAGGGTCGACAATCTCTGCAGTTTGTCCAGCATCGATTGAGTTGCGCTCGAGTCTTGGGTAGCCCGTGCCTCCTCGAGTCTGTTCGTGTGGATGGGCGTTGACGTTGACCTTGTGTCTTTCAGCCTCGACGGTGACAAGAGACACTTGACCGACACTGGGCTTGATGGGGCCATCAGCAGCAGGGACACCAATGACTGATTTTGGTCTGAAGAGACCCTTTATAGATTTGGTACCCTTCTTCATTCCATGGCCCATTTTGCGAAGCATGACAGACGCAGAAGATGCAGCAGACTGTATAGACAGATTGTCCGTGGAGCCTACACCACCTTGGCCAGAGTAAATGCCAGCTCCAATACCTGCAGCCTCTTGCTTTGCAATGATGGCTGCTTGCTCAGCATCTTCATCATTCTGATACTGACCCTTCCTCAATCTGGCGCGTTCGGCCGAGATGTTATTCTCAGCAGAAGCACGTCGGAGTTCAGCGGCACTGCCAAAGGAGAATGCTCTGCGCAGACGCGACTTCATGCCCTTGTCCTTGTCATTGACAGCACTAAGCTGCTGCATCGCTGCACTGGATGTCGCCTCTGGCTTGGCTTGGCTCGGTGACTCTGACGGAGAGATAGGATGTGACAGAGGCGAGGGAGCTTGACGTCTGTTGGTCTCGGTTGCTTTGGCCGAGTTGCCTCCTGTTACGGAGGCGTAGCTGCGTTGTGTATTCACAGCAGGCCGCGACTGTTTGTCTCTGATTAGCATGGACACGCCCCCCTAATTGTCTTGGCTAGACTCACCTGCGATCTCGAAGAATTGTTGGAAGATGCGCTGCCGACGCTACCCTGTCGCTCATGGCTGCGGCTGGACGGCGGGCGACTCGCAGTGCGGCCGGAGCTGGAGGGTCTGGTGGCGCTTTGACTCGAGGTGGCGCTTTGACCTGTAGCTTGGCTAACCTGCAACAATGCTTTGCTTGGGGTGATGGTGTCGCCCTCTAGTCCATTGAAACTGCGTCTTCTGTATCGTTTAGCGGGATCCATACCGCCTGTGCGAACCACTTGCGTATCATCGGCGCTGTTGGCTCGGCTGTGAAGAGGTCTCGATGGCTGAGATGAGGCGGCGACATCTGGGATGCCATTTGGCGTAGGTTGTGAAGGTGCCGTCTGTGGATTTCCCTCAGATGTGGAGCGCTGTGTTGGGGTAGTGGACCCTGTGGGCACGCTGTTTGACGAGTCTGTCCTTCCAGCAGTACGTCGGTACCGCCCCGGTGACGGCTTCACTGGCGACTCGCCGACCGAAAACGAAAGATCAAGGCTGGAGGTGGATAGAGTGATTGATGGCGCAACGCTGTCGACGGGCTTCTTGACATCGCCGTCGTCTTTGGCAGCTGCAGGGGGCCCGGCCGAGGAGCGATTGGAGGATCCAGAGGTGGATACGGTGGAGTCGGAAGAGGAGGATGGGTGGGAGGGGTGGCCGAGACGGGACTGGTTGGCGGGGGGCGGAAGCTGCTGCACAACCTGGGGGGAAGGCGCTGAGGCGGGCTTGTTTTCCTGGCGCAACTGCGGCGTGCTGCTGAAGGCATACGGGGCTATGGGTGCGGCAGTTCCTCTGTAACCTGTTGCTCCAGAATTCCCGCTGTGCTGGGTGCGTGGCATCTGCGAAGGGCGTGGCTGTTGCTGGGAGGTGGAGTGGTTGGGCGTGTTTTTGTAGGCATCGGACGGCGAGTATGGCATTGTATGAGGTCCTGTCGTCTGGATGACTGACGTGAGTACCTGAGCCATCGGTGGCCTTTGTAGGGTACGGCTATGAGGAGCTCGATCAGAATCGGCTTGGGGCTCGTCGGCTGCAGTGGCAGCGGCAGCGACCGAGATAAGCAAATGAAAATCTGCAAGACATTACAGTGTTAGCATGGTGGTCGGGACAGAGGCGAACAGATGGCGGGTGGTGGAGCGAGGTGGAGTGAGGGCAGGATGGCAGAACGGAGGCCGGGGTGGCCAGGGAGGGTGCGGGTTCAAGGGATGCGGCATTGGGGATGCAGGGTAGGTGGTGGGCGAGAGCGAGGGCGAGAGCGGTGGCGACGAGCTGCAAAGGAGGGCATGTACCTGCGATGAAAGGAAAACGGAGAAAGTATTAAACGGGTAAATCGAAAGAAACGTCGTCGAGCGCTGGGGAAGGCTGTCGTGAATCGACGGAGATGGCAGCGTGTACCAAGCCTCCCGAGCAGTCCCTCAAGCCTGCATTGGTCGGTATACAAGGGTCGGTCGTCTGCTGCTGGAAACGACGAGCGATTCAAGAAGCAAGCAGAAAAGGAAAAGAATAGAGGGAGTGTAGGGTTGGCGGTCGCGGTGAAGAGTTGAGGTTGTCAGGCAAAGGGGCCGCACTAGTCTGGGAGCACGCACGGGCGTTCTGCTAGGAGAGACTGAATTAGCTACTCACGCCAGAAGACAACGGGGCACGTTGCCTCGTCTCTCTCTCCACGGTGCCACGGCCACTGTCACGGCCACGGTCACGGTCACGGGTTTGCTGGGTTGCTGGGCTGCTGGGTTGCTGGGTAGCTGTGCACGCTCTCGCAGGGGGGGGTGCTCAGGATTTCATGCAAGCAATGCAAGCAATGCCTGGTGCCGTTTTGTGGTTGCGGCCTGGGGCTGCCTGAGGCGACGGGCGGCTGCTCCTGCTCCTGCTGCTGCTTACGTAGCCTTTTCACTAAGTACTGTTTACGCGTGCATGGCGTTTTAGCCTGCAATCGAGCCGATCGCCCGTTGTGCTTGATCTGCCCTCGGAGACGTTAAGAAAAAGAAGCATGGAGTTTCCGGCATCGTCGCCAGCTTCACTTCTGACCCTAGCTCCCTCCCCCGGTTATGGTGCTCGGGCGCTGCCGGCGCAAGAAAACAAGAAGGCAGACTGGCTACGCTTTTGTGCATGTCTGCGCGCTCGCTGCTGCTACTGCTGCTACTCCTCCGACGCTTCGTACCCTGGCGCTTCGGAAGCTTCTCGCTGCAGGCAACGGCACACTGCAGAAGTGGATGATGGCTCACCGTCACGGCCGCCGTCAACGTGCCGAAGCACCGAGGTCGAGCAGCGGAGCCCATGGCGCTGCAAACGCGCTTGATAGCGCATGTACGGTATGTATTCCAGGGTCTGCAGGAGCAGAGTGCAGAGGAATGAGCTTGAGGGAGCGCGGACGGGATGGGATTTGTGCCGTGGTGGCAGGGAGTATGTGGGTGGGGCTGCAGTGTGTGGGCGAATGGGAGTGTGGTTGGACGCGTTTAGGCCAAGCAAATACGACGCGATCTGGTAAACACTCAGGGAATCTCCCTCTGAGGGGGGGAGCAGCATGGCCAATCCGTACAGCGCGGCCGGCGCGACCCACACAGGACATCTGCGGCTGGATGTTTGCACGAGTGCATAGTGAATAGTGGATAGTGGATGGTGAATGGCGGTGGGATGATTCGAGTCGCTGGCCGTTGTCGCCATGCCATGCCATGCCATGGACGTTTGATGCCTCACCGACTCGTCTGTACCCCGCCCGACCAGAGCCATGGTCCTTGGGTGGGCTCACGACAGGCCGTCTCAGGGCGTGCGACGCAATATGGGCCATACACGCTACATATGTATCTATCTATGTATGTATATACACCATACATGACTGCCCCCTGCTGCTGCAGGTTCGCCGCCTGCGATGAAGTTCGCACACAACACAACACAACACAACACAACGGCCATGTCTGCCAAGGCGTGTGGGGAAGCCAGACGTGTGAGATGAGGCGGGTCTGATTTGCATGCGCCGCACATGCCATCATTTCCTGCCATATCCTCGCAATCAGTGCGAAACCGACGGACTGTCCAGCGAGATTGGCGAGCAGCGGGATGCCCATCTGCCCTTTGTCGTCTTCCAACCACATACTATGTACGTACCAAAAAACTATCCGCTGTCGTTGTTGCACCATTGTCTTTGGCGTGCCCCACCTCTACACCTGGCATGACGCGATCGGCCCCAGCCCAGCCGCCACTTCCCTTTTCGGCTTGTAGGCCAATCACCTCCATGCATACTACTACTAGAACACTCGTCGCAACCACTGTTGGCCATCGCAGCACTCAAGAAACATCGCCCCAACCAAGTCTTATGCGCCAGCCACGTCCGCTACCCGCCATGGTCTCCTGCAATCGACTTGTCCCATCGCTAGTCGTCCAAACTGGCGGGCCCAGCCGAGTCTGGTCGCGCTGAGTGCAGCAGGCCGCCATACTACTGCTCCAGACCTCGGGCGCTGCGCCGATGAGCGCTGCGACTCATGATGCATCGACATAAGCAAACCACCCTCTTTCTATGCGTACCTACACGTGTCCGAGCAACGCCGCTTCTCGAGCACGCCCTCGCTGCATTCACTGTGCTAGCGTGTAGTGATTGGCACAATCCTACCCATATCTCCTCACTCCTCACCCTCCGATAGGCGCATCCGCCAAACTTAGTTCCCGTCCCGACGCAAAATACACATTGCCCTCAGGCCGTGCCATCGTGCGCATTGGCTCTGTACGCGTTCAACACTAGGCCTTGTTCAACCATTTCTATCCCCCCTACCCGTCTAGTACTCCAGTGGCCCAATCGTTATCTAGACCACGCGGCTCCCATCACCGCATCCCCTACTGCCGCCATCTGCGCCATCTGCGCCATCTTGATAAGCGTCGTGCCATTCTAGTCACTCGTCTCGAACTGCTGTTCGGTCATCATCCTGCAGCAGCAACTGCCATCTTGTTTCACTACTTGCCAGGAGCAAGCTGAGTTGGCCCGAATGAGCCCGGCCACACAGTACATGTCAGCATTCACTCGTCCATCTGGCCTGGTCCAACTGCCCTCCCTTGAGCCCGCGGTTCCTTGCTGATTGGCCAAAGTTTGTCTTTGACACTTGCTGTATGGCCTGATCACTTCAGTGCCAGCATACCACCCCAGATTTACTCCATCCGACAATTCAGTACACATCTTTGAGCAGATATTCAGACACTGTATAGGGAATCCAACCTAGAACCATGCAATATCCGTCTTTCTAGCATTGTGCCTTCTCAACCACAACTACACAATCCACTACAGCTTCGGACAAACTGTGCTTAGAACAATGCGTTTCGGTCGGGTTGCTGACCTGCGCCCAAGTCCGCTTTTTCGTCTTGCGACCCTACAGCCTAGACATTGGCCAACGATACGTCATCCCCACAACGTTGAAAACTCAACATAAACCAAGCGTTGAGCTACGACCATGTCCATATCCACACTTTTGGTAACCCCGTTTCAGATCTCGGTCACGGCTCATGATGATCTACAAGGACCATGTGTGTATCACAACTACCCGGCGCTCAATGACGCGTGGGACATTCTCAGGCCCTCTTAACATCCGGTTCTTTTCTTTTCACTCTGAAAATCCTCACAACAGCAAATGATGCACCTGGTTGCTGTCGCGCCATCGATCTGACTCGCGAGATCGAAAACTCGGAGTGGGGCTCGCGCTTCTTAGCTTTGCTATTATTATTTTTCTGCTCGTAGATCACCCGTCCCCGTCGTTTATATCGCCGCCTCTAAGCCGTCTCTCTTTTTGAAACGGCGACTAAGTTTGCAACATGGTCAGCCGTCACAGCATCTACGCACCTCACGGAAAAAATATTCGCGTTGTTGTGTTTCACGGCTGGCCGCAACCTAACTGCCTACATTCTGACGTTTACAAACGAAAAAGTAGCAGCCAGGCTTGTCCACACAAAACATGAGCACCAACAAAAAAAAAGGCAATGCCCAAACGTGTAAGACGTGAGAATCGTAAATCACCAAGGCTTGTAGAACAGCAGCCAAAAATGGAGAACAAGAGACAAAAAAGCAAAAAGAGAGAGAGCGAAGCCCATGGGGATCTGCGTCAAGTATGTTAGTGACATGGATCGAAAGCGCGGTTTCCATGGCGGAAAGCTTACCGAACCCACAACCTTTGGTGTATCAGAGCTAAGGGGAAAAGCCGAAAACCAACGCGCTACCATTGCGCCAAGGCTCCTGTTTAGGAAGTGTAGAAGACTGTTTCCATTTGTAGCTGCTATATACTCGGCAAAGAACAAAAAAGTTGTGTGTGTGTATACAGCAGGGATTTTTTTGTCGCGTTCTGTGCGCTAACGTTTTTTTCCTGGGTGAACAAAAAAGCATGCCAAAGAATCCACAGGTGACGAGGTCCTGCAGGTTAGACCCACTGCAACCAAGGTCTAGCGTACATCACTCTACATATGTACATACAGCCATGTAAATGCAGTCCCATTTCGGTGCTGGAGTCGGACTGCACCGCGTCCATAGCCTGGTAGGAATAAGTATATCTGCCCAAAGCAAAGGGGAGTTGATTTTTCCCCATCCATGAGGCTGAACGTGGTAATGCGTTTTGACCGCGGTTTCGCCTAATCTTAGCCTGCTGTGCAAGACTCTCTTCCTAGCCAATGCTGCGTGTCAAACTTGTAGCTGTTTGTCTTCTCATTCGTGTTGTTCGGTTGTTTGCAATTTGACAGTGGTAGAGAGACTGGTGTATATCTGTAAGCGTTTGCGCTAGGGAATGTAGATTGCATGCATGCAGGTTTTTGCCATACAGGGCCGCATTGAACGGCGGTGGTGCTGGTGATTCTCATTGAGTAAGAATTTAGTATTCAAACCACATAAACTTTTATGTACTGCATTTTGGTGTAGTTGATTGTGATATCGACGAACATTTTTCATAAGCCGAAGCTCTCATGAATGCACTCGAAACCGCGTTAGTCACTTGCGAGGTTGACATGTTTATGCCAGCGAATATGTCCACCATTATAGACTCATGCCTAGTTAAAGAATCAGTACAGACTTACAGCAGAACGTGTCACGATGCACACCTAAGCATCCAGTCGGTCTACTTAATCCTTGCTCCATCTCCTAAAACGGGATTAGAAAACGCTGCCATACAGCGAGTGGAGCTTGACATATTGGTAACAATCGAGGCCACAGAGCACTTTCGGAGCGATTCTTACATGCTCCTGTGTCAATGTCATCATACCGCTGCTAACCCTAGGCTGGGAATAATCTCAGCCTACGATAGTAATCAAGCGCTACGTGGGACCACCCCTTGTTCGTGTTAGCATTATAGTTTCTGATGCTACAAGCGCTGTAAACTGGTCCCATGTCTGGGCCCCTCGCTAGCCTGCGGAGGCGGTAGCGTTTTCTCGGACCCACGTTCCTACCAAAGTGGGCCACCATGTCTCTGGAACCATACCATTGATACTGAGGTAAAATAGTGTTAATGAGATATGATGTTTACGTTTGCTGCTTCTTCCATCAAAGCAACCACCTCCAAGTGGTTTCAAACCTCCAATACAGCATCGGTGGTTTAGTGGTAAAATTAGCCGTTGCCATTCATCTCTAAGATGAGCGACGTCGGCTAGCCCCGGGTTCGATTCCCGGCCGATGCATTTTTTGCTTTTGCACAACCACGAAACTGTCAAAGTGAATAGTTTTGTCCGGTCCGCGGCCATCGCACCTTTAGAGTTTGGAGTGGCTAGGATGTTTTTGGTCGACTGGGCCTGGTTGGAGTGCTAGTATTCGACATTAACACACCTGGTCATCTAAGCATATAGCGAGTGGACTTTTGGAATTTATTTGGTTTTAAACATCGCAGCTTCTGCGTGCGTTCAATGGTAACATTTTGACTGCAGAGACAGTCCAGTACTGCGTAGGGAGGGACAGCGTGGATACCTTTGAACACTACACATTCAATTAGACAAAGAGACTACACTAATCTATGAGCGTTGAGAAGATACAATCTCAATATCTCAAGCATGTTGCACCTTTCCTGACCCAGAAATTTCCCAAAGCACTAAGGATGCTCTATCTCATAATCTGATACCTGACTAAGTGCTATGCCGAGCATGCCATATCTCCTTCTACCTGCCACGAATCGGAAGCGAGCAATGTGAAGTCCAACACAGCAGCAACTGTACGTGAACAATACAATGACCCGTCTTGTCAGGGCAGGCGATAGGTAATAAGATTGTAAGCTAATGAGATTACAGCTAGCATCGTATCATCACGCATGCTCCCGAAAATAACCAGACAATCTTCCAGGTGCGTTCCCATCAACATGTGAGCTTTACTCTGCCACAGCAAGCCATCAAGAATTCTAGCCAGGAGAACGAGGTAATAAGGTAAAATCATTCATCCTTGGAGAAGAAGCCAACATCTCCACTCTTCTCTCCCATTTCCACCAGCCTCTCCCGCATCTTCTTCGCTCGCTCGGCCATCTCAGGTTCAAAGCCGTCGAAATCGTATTCCTTAGCCCACTCTCCCACGCCATGCTGTAGCACGTTCCTCGCTCGCTGGCTGCCTGACAGCGTGGTTCCAATGCTACCATGCAGCGTCATTCTCTCTTTGGCGCTATCATAGACCCCACGGTGCAAGATGTTGTTATTGTAAAATGCCACCTCGCCCGCCTTCAGCTTGACGGTGATCTGGCCGGGCATGTTGGGTTCGTATGGGTCCGCATTACGCTCCGTATCAGTACGTGCGCGTTTGTGCGACCCAGGAACGAGCACGAGACTACTATCGTCATAGAGTGCCAGATTCCACTGAGCATGATGGCCGGGCTTCTGCAGTCGCTCCAGTTCCTCCTCGGCCGTGGCCGTCGCAGCGATGTCGTCTCTATGCCACCGTAGGCTGAAGTCCTTGTCTGGTCGCACCAGCATGTTGTACAGTTCCATGGTCAAATCATCTTGTCCGCATCCAATGAGCGCTGCCACGTATTTCAAGAGCTCGCCGTCGAAATAGGATTTTGCAAATACAAGGTGGTCTGGATTGGATGGGTGAAGTAGATGCTGCACTCCCCATATGCCGTCCGAGGGATCCTGTGGCCATGGCGGAAATTGCTTGGGCAATGTGCGTATATACGGCCATTTGCCTGATCGCGCTGCGTCGGTCATCCGCGAGGCGGCGGTGCGAAGGGCTTCCAAGTCGAATGAAGGGAATAGAGACGCAGAGAGAATGACGAACCCATCACGCTCCAGAGCTTCCCGTGCCGCTGTGTAGGGGTCTTTACTCGAAGATGTAATGCTTGAGGCCGGCGAATCGTCTGGTGTTTGTTTGGCAGCTGGTTGCGCTAACGGCAGCGGCACCAGGGCCTTTGCGCTTCCTTTTACGCCGCCTTTGTCCGGTTGGTGTTCGAATCTTCTCCGCTGCATCTTCTCTGCGCCGAGGTCGGTGATAACAAAGAATAGGGTTAAAGTGCAGAACCACTGTATGTTCATAGGTGACGTTATTAGCTTGCATTGTGACGCTACCCCGCATACTATACGGACCCCACCATCGTCCTGATGTGGCAATACTCCGTGGAGGTTCTTTCCAACGTACATTCTATTACGCCTGTCGATATTCTAACATAGCTAGGCTAACTGTCGTGTCCTCCCTTTTTGTATGTACAATTTGACCCTTGGCTTTCGCCGTGAGGCCAAGTATCCCGCTCTTTACTTTTATGAAATCAAGTTCAATATCTTGGCTTTGAAATCTTGTTAATTCCCAGCATCCCAGAACTTAGTACATGTAGAGCCATACGCTGGCAATCGCAGACCAGCACGTTGGCAAACACCAACAAAAACCACTCATACGTCTACTTTCTTCTTGACCTCGTTAGGCTCCACGTCGACCTCTTTCTCCTTCCTCCTTTCCCTCTCCCTCTCTTTTTCCTCCTCTATCTTCTTCTGCCTCAAATACTGGCAAAACTTACTCTTAGCCCTCATTCTCTCACCCCACCTGACAAACACAAACGGTACCACGCATAGGGCCAGCGAGAAGAACCCCAGCAAGCTCGTCGCCCATGCCACACCCATAGCCCTATACATTGGCTTCGCCGCAAACGGCAGCACAGCCCCAAAAGACGATCTAGACAGCGAAGCAGCAGCCATGGCCGAAGCGGCAAAGACCTCGTACGCGTCGACGAGGTAATTTAGCAGAGCCATGAAAAGGCATAGATAGCCCATGCCAAATAGTACTCCGGCGAGCACAGGCACGATCCAATGTATGCCCTTTTGTGCTGTCCAGCCCAGCCAGAAAGCGCTAATGACAAAGAAGGGGCCTGCAATGCATGCAAGGGGGAGTCGACGCATCTCTTCGCGTTGCGACCAGGGGCGCTGCAGACGCTGGGCGCGCCCAAGATACCAGTCCCAAGCGAGGTAGATGCCTGCGGAGATTGTGGCTCCGACGCCGATAGGTAGGAATGCCAGACCCATTTCTCCAGCGTTGAAGCCGTAAATTCCTTGGAAGATTATAGGGTACGATTGTAGGAAAATGTAAAATATAGAATCTGAGGGGGGAGGGACAACCATCAGCCATGAACTTCTCTGGACAAAGCAGCATGTGAAATTTGAAACTTACACGCATAGCTCAGGTACAAGCATGTGAAGAGAACCAGTGGCTCGAAGATTATCATGCGTAGTGGTCGCGTCAATACGACAGTTACAATGTGATTTAAGTCCGTCTTCTCCAGCTCAAGAGGCGCAGTGATGCTATCGTCACCTGTCTCCTTGCGTAGTCGCTGAGCGCGACGCTTAAGGATTGTCGGACCATATGTTTCTTGGAAGAAGTAAAAGACGGGCCATGTAGCGCCCGCTAAGATGGCTCCAATCCAGAAAGCCCAGCTCCAGTCAACTACAGCTATGAAACCAGATACGGGGGGACCTAAGATAGGACCAAAAGTTGTCGCAGCCTGTTCTAGACTGTCAGAAACAATCAAGTATCCCTTTTTTATTACCTGTGACACAAACGGCTTACCATGAATATTGCCATGCTCCTACCGCGAGACTTTGGATTATGATAGACGTCCGCACAAATGCCGCCTACAACGCTGATTGCGCAGCTTCCTCCCACCCCAACCAGCAATCTAAAGATGACTAGGGCAGCAAAGTTGGGTGCAGCAGCCGATGCAATGGAGAAGATCGTCAAGATAGCAAAGGATACAACCATTGTTCCTTTGCGGCCGTAGCTCTCAGAGAGCGGGCCCCACATCATGGGTCCGCATGCATACCCGACTAGGTACATGGACGTAGGGAGGATGAGCTTGTACTGGTTGTACTCGTTGAAATGCCGTGATATGGGTCCTACGGCTCCTGCTGCCAAACTCGAATTCATAGTGCTGTTCATGACTGGACATGTTTAGTTTTTTTTGGGAAAGAGATGGAAGTAATGATCTTGGTTCCCTACCGGACATGATTGCAACGAAGATAGCGTATATCTTCTTCCACTACACCGACCATCAGCACCATGGCACCGGAAAGACAGTCTATCTCTACTCACACGGCTCCAGTTGTTTGGATTCTCAGGATCCCCGTCTTCAAATCGAATGATACGCCGTCCACTGGCACGCGGGTCATGCACACTCGACGTCTCAGACAGTGCGTTCGTTCCCTTATGCAGACTCGGCGTCGACGGCACCCGCGAATCCACCGTCTCAATCGGGTCCTCGTCGCCATTCTCAAGGTCAGAAGCGTAATCAACGTCCTTCTCAAGTTCTCGCAATCGTGCTGCACGCGAATTCTCTACACCGGCTAAGTGTACCCGTCAGTAAAAAACCAAAACATGAAATAGACCACGTGCATGCAACAAGACGAAGCGAGGTGAAAAAAAGCATACTCCAGTTTCTCGATGCACTCTGACGACTTCGCGAACTCTGGTGACTCTTTGATGTGAAACTGCGCACTAGTGCGACTGGAGACGTGATGGCCTCGTGCCCAGGACCCAAGCCTTGTTGTTCTCGGGAATAACTTCTTTCGAGATCTGCATTGGTCTCCATCTTTTCCTCTTCTTATAACCGAGTGGGTTAATGACGTATTTGCTCGTCACACTCTCTCAACAAGACCAGCAAAGGAAAAGAAATAGAACAATTCTTTAGCAACAAACGAAAGTTGAAGCAAAGAATGGGGAAGGGGGATCGCGGGTGTATCTCGCGTAACTTAAGTCAGTGTTTTCCCCTCAAGCCCCAGCCGAGGTGCGGATACAATTGCTGTGATTTATAGATGACTGCACTGCGTAATGTCGGTGGGAAAACTCCTAGCGTTGCAAGCATCCCAAAAGCGGGGTGGGCCTGGACATACAATTCCCTTAACGGGTGCTATTTAGCTGGGTCCATGGGAACTAAGGGCTTCGTAGGGCGTATGTGATCGATTTGGGAACTAGCACAATGTCCCGGTTCCAGAGACAAGACAGCTCATAGGTTGGCCAAGACTTAGGTCACGTATCTTAGGCATATTGTTGCACATGAGTCCATTCCGATATCATCTAGAGCAAACGCCGATTTCGGACCCGGTGTGAACTTTGGGACGCGGCAGGATGTGTATTGGTTTCTTTCGTTAATGCTGCAGAAATCGCAGTCAAGATGCAAACATACGTAGGGCTCATGAGCGAGTAGACCATTTACGTTTCGAGGTTAATACTGCGACCAAAGCGTCCATACAGTACCTTCTTTAGCTCCCCCATCTCTTCCTGGATCGCTTCAAGCCTCGACTTGAGCGCATCGACCTCGCCTTCGATGGCCTCTGTCGATGATCCCAGAAGCTCGAGAACTTGTGGCTGCGGTAATGAGATGAAGCAATCACCAACTTTGTACCTGTTGCCCATGAATTAGTATACACATCTCGCCGACTCTCGATGAGGAAGCAATGAATATAGCCGTATAGGTCACTCACGGTACTTTCTCCTCTTCATCCACAAGCTCTAATTCACCCGAAATTTCCTCAAGATCCTCCTTCTCCTTCTGTGCTCACTGGTCAGTCTGAGCAAAATTCGTAATCAAGTGACCGGGGACATACAATCTTTGCCCGCAGCTCTTCTTCGAGAATCTCCTCCTTTTGATGTAGAGAACTGAACCTATTGATCTTCTCCTGATCCTCACGGCGCACCTCTAGATCCTCGTTCTGCGCTGAGGCCTCTTCGTCTTTGGTGAGCTGCACCTCGTTAGCGTCGTTCCACCGAACACAAGGTGAAAATTATGCTCCTCACCATGCGGCGCTGCATCTTGATGTTGGTGGACGCTCGTAAGATGGATGAATTGGTATCGGGTTGGAGCAAGGTCGGTTCAGGTCTAGTCGCGGCGTTCGAAGCGTTGGTGCTCACACTCGAGTGTTGCTTGTGCCTTCGGGTACGCAAACGCCAAGACCATCACGGGTTAGGCATGAGCTATCAGATTTGCTCCGGATATCACCCCAGTTGTGCTATGCATGCAGATTTTAATAATCAGTTTCAGAATTATTATGCTATTTAGATTCGCTATGTATACTCCAATTCACATTACGCCCTCATAGTGTGTATAACCCGACTTAGGCAACTCTCTCAAACGTAGCGCCCAGCTCCTCGCGCTTTTCCACCAGTTCACTACTCATCTGACTATTCTGGGCGTCACTAAGCGCCCTCAAAATATCACTTTCTGCTCTATCTCTAACCAGTTTTCGTAGAGCATGTATCAAGAATCCAGAAAACGCATCCACCGACCATTCGTCTGGCACAATCGCCAGCACATCAGCGACATCAAGCCAGCCACCGAAGCGTTCAAGAAGTTCACTAGTACGTTCGACACGCTGCGAGAGATCCTCAATCTTCAGGAATTCTTGCAGGAGAAATCCGAACATACGAGATTGCTCTGCGCGGGTGGGTATCTGCTTATGCGAAACAGGGGGCCCGCCAGTTGTTACTGGGCGGTGGATGGATGCGTAGCCATAGAGACAGTAGTTTATGGCCGTGTTGTAGTCGCCGAGACCGTGTGTGAGCAGTTTCAATGCGTCTTCGTGTCTTTCCTGTCGGCCATTCAAGATGATCATCTCAGAGACAAGCTCTTGCTCATAGGGTTGCAGACGCGATAAAACTGCATCGACGTCATACGATGATGTCTCGCCAAGTAACTGGAGCAAACGGAGTCTAGCCTGCCACCACTCTACATCAAGAGCATTATCGCTTATAAACGAGTAGTATGTAGACTTGGGTGGCTCGAGGATACGGTATGTTTCATAGCTTTGCGACAACGTAGCTCGTGACTCGGAGTTTCTCTCAAGCTCGGTGATGACCGTATCAAGGTAGAAGGCAATTAGTTCGTTCACGTATTGTGGATGCTGCAAATAGTGTTAATGAGAATGTCAGCAAGGATTGACGCCCCAAACATACCTTTCTGCTTCCGAACACGAGATACTCCAGGTACTCTTTGACGGCTCCTGGCGCCTTCTCCCGCAGCAAAGCAACCGCCCGTGCGGGATCAAATTTGACCCTACTCTGATCGTCTGCAAAGACCTGAACACCAAGCTTGGGATTGCGGTTTGCAAGCCACGCACCGTACTCTTCAACCAGCGTTTGATCTCGAATCTTGCCCAGATATTCTCGCACTTTAAGCTCGCCATCTGCAAGTTCGCCGCCTCTGTCTTCTTCTCCTTCGACGATCCGTCTCCAGGTTGCGAGCACCTTGGATGCTTTGACAGAAGCCTTGCAATTGCCCTGATATAATCGGCTCAGCACGAAGAGACGCTTGAATTGCTCGAGCAGTTCGACAGCTCTGTCGAAACACTCCACTTCTCTGTCGACTAGTTCGTAAAGCTCGGCCCGATTGGTCCCTGGGCTTGAGGTTCCCGTTGAAGCTCCTTGATCCAAAAGCAGAAGGATATGCAGCAATGCTGCGTCAATAGTCTTGAACACATATGGATCATTCGTCACACTTGCCATTCCTTTTCGCCTCTTCCAGAATTGAAGATAGCGCTTTACGAAATGGAGAAGATTGTCCCCGAATGGCCCATTGACATTAGTCGACATAGCAGAAAAGTCGATTTGGTGCAGGAACTGCTCTACCAGCGTCGTGATCCCGCCGTATATCTGTATGCCGTCGGATCCTTGGACTACTTCCTGGTTGAGAATAGGCATGAGACTCAGAACAACTCGTGGATCTATCTCACCCTCGATGAGCGCTTGCTCGGTGATGCGCTTTTCGTTTTCAAATATGATGATGTTGGTCTTGGTGCGTAGGACCACATCCATGAAAAGCATGAGCGAGGCCTTCTGGCGGATGTAGATGAGACTGAGATATTCAGCCTCATTACGCGGCTCCTGCCCACGTATATCCCCAAGTATGGTCTCCAGCAATGCTCGGTTTGGCTGTATGCGCGTCTTTTCTCCTTGCGTGGCGTATTGAGCCTCTTCTATCCGAGCATCTAAACGAGTAACTAATGGGTTGCGTACGGTCCACCAAATCTGATCTCTAGCCCAGACAACAGTCTGCGACTGCAGCTTGGACAGTCGCTCAACAAAGTCTCGATCTGCTTTTGCTTGAGTTTTCTGTCTTGCAGCAGTTTCTTGCGAAGCATTCTCAGAAGATTCAAGTCTTAATGGTTGCACTGTAAGCTTTTTGCCCACTTCTGGGATGACCAAGTCGTAGGGCTGAACCACAGTGCGCATACCGATTGGAGCTGAAATGTAACAGCCGCTATTGTCGACTGGAAGACCCAGTTGACTGAAGTTGAGCCAGTGTTTCTCAACTTCCCTGGCACTTGGGTCCACATCCCACCGTTGAATCTCAACACCGTAGGTCAGGTCGCCCTCATGCTCCCGATGGACAGCAGCTAACACATAACCCTCGTCGGCGCTCATGTTTGTGCTCATAGATACCGACATATCCATTCCCGAGCCGTCTACGGCAATAGCGTCGGGGTAACTGCTGAACTGAATGCTTCCACGGCACATGTCGCCATCAAGATTTACAAACATACCAACGCCTTGATCAGAAGGCGTCGTGCCCACTGTGAGCAGGAATTCATTTGGATTTGGTGATGCAACATGAGGCTTAAGTGGAATGAAACGCGGCGGCTCTGGTAGCGGTGGGTCCTCTTGAGGCATGTTATCTTTCGAAGGAGGGACCGGTAGAGGTTTATCGGGTGAAATTGCGCCGCCACGGGGGTGACCAGACGCTCTGTCCGACCCCTCTCCGGTTGGTTGCGGTTGACCTGAAGATCGTGTTGGAGCTGGTGATATATCGCGAGATAATGACTCGGGCACGTCAAAGCCATATCGTTGCGCTGTAGGACGCGGGCTTGCATTGCGAGAGGAGGGGCCGCTCAAGCCCAAAACACTCAGACTTGTGCTTCTCGTATGACCGCGCTGTTCGTCCGGACGCGGATGCGGGCTTGCAGAAGACACGCTTCTAGAAGGCGCATTCGGTACGGTAGCCAGATGTTCGGCAGCTCCACCTATGTCGCCAGCATCCGGATCCAAAGATGATATGGGGAAAAGCCCAATCTTCTGCTGGTGCACCACATCCAACAACGCATAGGAATGGGCATCGGCAGCACACGAGAAAGTGTCGCGACGCACTGATACCAAGCAGCCGCCATATTCGATTGCTTTGATGGCTTTTGGAGGCGAGTTCTCGGATATCTGCACCAGTCGCAATCGCTTCTTCAGACCAATGACAACGACGACGCCATCTTCAGGCGGCGCATCTACATGTTGGTTCAAGTCCACACCACCAACCCAAAGGCATCCTATTGGTTTAAAGGTCGAGTCTGGGCTCAGCTCGGGAAGCGAGTACAGCGAAAGGGTGTTGTTGCAGAGCACACAGGCCTTGTTGATGCTAGGGAGCAATAAGATTTGCTGTACACCGGGACCATTGGCATCGTTGTGCGGAGGTTCTAGCCTTGAGGCGATGATGGCTGTGGGCTCTTCAGAAGGGTCGTCGGACTCGGGTGGTAGTAGGACAAAGTGAAGGATCTCGGCGGCCGAAGTCCCGACATAGAGATTGCCGTCTACGCACGTCAGCACCCAAGAAGATGGGCTGGACAAGATAGGAGATACACACTCGAGACTTCTACGCAGGTAATGCGGACATTGTCGGAAGTGCCGTCAGCGGCCAGCGGCAGGTTGGCGACAAGCTTGCGGAGGATGTAGGGACCGTGTTGCGGGGGACGTCGCCCGGCCAGCTGCGACTGAGAAGATGCTTCTGCCATGGTGTTGAAGCATCACATGCGCCATGACCGGCTATGCCTGCACTGTCATGGTGGTGAGTGTGTGTGTCTGATGGTGCCTGGCGAGCTATCATGGTGGATGCTATGCAGCCCCAGCCCACCAATTAGGGCCGCCTAACTCCGCACCCTCCGTGGTTTCATGGGAAAGCTGGCCTGCATACGTAACCCACCACGTCTACGCTGTGAGCCTCAACGCGCCGTTGCGACGATCCAGCGCTGCAAGTTATTAGCTACACATCTCCTGCAGCCAGCATCCACGACTGGAGCGCTACCATGGAGGGCGGCATCGACATGGAGGGCACTGTCGCAGCACCTCCCACCACCAGCGAGCCAGCAGCGCATGCACCCGACCAGGCACCTGACGAGGGCAACAAATTCCAGAAGGCTATCGGCGCATGGAGAAGTAGGCAATGCTTGGCTTGGGGCCTGTATGTTTAGACTGACCGTGCGCCAGACATCGACCTCACTACACTCATCCCACAGCTTGATACTGTCGCCTCGGACCTCGTTGCGCACCAGAGAGACACACTCACGCAGAGGAAGGACCTCGCGCAGAAGACCAAAGACTTTAGGAAACTGGACGACGCCAGCAAGCTCAGCGACATCAAAGGGCTCCTAAAGTGTAAGCACGTGTTGGCGCACCTGGATGGACTTGTTTATGCTAAGCCACGTTGACAGCTTACCAAAACTTCATTGATCTTATATCCAACCAGTCCAAGACCGTACAGGCCGCCTTCTTCCAGGTCTATTCGCCGCTTTCCGAGGCACCCGACCCATATCCTCTGCTCGAAGCTTCCGTCGACTCCCTCGTGGCCTCTGAGGAGCTGGTACCAAAACTTACCTCTGAAAATGAGCGCCTGCAGAAGACCGTAGCCAACCTTACAGCGCAACTCGACGAGTCGGACAAGAAGCTGGGAGAGGAGCGCACCGCACGCAAGGCTCTTGAAGATAGCCGTGATAGCAAGATCAAGGAGGTCGAGGCATCATGGTCGGCTGTCTTGAGCGAGAAGCAGGACAACTGGGAGTCCAAGGAGAAGGCCCTAGAAGAGAAGGTTGAGAACCAGGACCGGCTACTGAAGGAGCTCAAGGCCAGCTACGAAGTCTCACAGCGACTTGGCCAGGGAGAGGCAGCCGAAGAAGAAGGAGGCCGCGGCGCTACAGCTGCGGAGCTTGAAATCGTCAGTTCAGAGTTGGAACGAACAAGCCATCGGCTGGCCGAGATTACAGCACGAAACGAGCAATTGCGTCTAGAGTTGGCCCAATCTGCATCTGCACCGGCTCAACAAGTCGCAATTGAGGACGACCCTGCTTTCCTACGCTTGCGGTCTGAGAACTCGTCACTTCTGCGGAAGCTTGAGAATGCGCGTTTTGAAAAGGATTCGGACAGAACGCGCTTGGAAACCGAGATGCGGAGCTTGGAACGAGAGATCAAGTCTCTGAAGAGCGAAAAGGAAGTGCTTCGCGAGAAGGTGTCAAAGTGGAGCGATTATGAGAATGTCAAGCAGGAACTTGAGGTCTTAAAAGTATGGATCCTGGAAAAAAAAGGACAAAGTCATGGATGTACGCTGACCAGCACTAGTCAATTGAGTTCGCAACTGGCGATGACGACGATGAGGCCACCGAGATTGCGCTCTCACAAAACGGCGACGCTGGCAAAGGCAAAGGAGAGACATTGGAACAGCTCCTGCTTGCTCGCAACAAGAAGCTCAGCAACGAGCTTACAGTCATGCGTGTATCACACCAGGACCTCCAAAGCAGGCTGGAAGCGCTTCAAGAGGAGCTGTCGAATACAAACATGGACTTGGAGAAATCTCGACAACTCAACGAGACCCTGGAGGCGGACCTCGAAAAGGTCCAGCAAGAAGCTACAAATGCCTTTGACCCCTCGGGCATGTCTGTTGCGGGTACATATGTCTCGCGATTCCCACAGTCGTCCTTTGGCGGCCGAAAAGGTCGTTCATCGCCTACATCGTCGATCATCTCAGGTTTCGACAATTCCTCGCAAGCCCCGACGCTTGCCTCTCTTCGCGCAGGAGGTGGTGGCGGTGAAGCAGGAGGCTCAGGCATCCTTCCCATGGTGACCGCACAGCGCGATCGCTTCAAGAAGCGCAACTCTGAACTCGAGGCTGAACTGCAGAAATCCTACCAGACTATATCATCTCTCCGAGGTGAGGTTGGTGCGTTGCAGAAAGACAACCTGGATCTCTACGAAAAGACCAGGTATGTGAGTAGCTACAATGCGGTCAACCGGGGTACTGCGTCCAGTGCATCGAGCTTCGCTGCGAACCCCAACCCCTCAGCCATCAACATTGGAGGCGGAGGAGCTTCAGCAGTCGATACAAAATATCGCTCGGCATACGAATCCAATCTCAGCCCCTTTGCTGCCTTCCGGGGCAGGGAGAGTGCAAGAGCGATGAAGCGCATGCACCTCTTCGAACGCATGATATTACGCGTCACCAAGTTTGTGCTACAGACGCGCACGAGTCGAAACTTGTTTGCCGGGTATCTGCTAGCGCTGCATTTCATGGTATTCTATGTTCTCTTCAGTTACGAAGCGGGTGCTGGTGCAGCGGCTGTTGCTGCTGCCGGACCAGGAGGGCCTGTTCCTGGGGCCGAAGATGCACATGTGTGGCATAATGAGGACGAGGGCCATTCATGATAGGTTCGAAAGTCCACAGGCACAGAGCGTTTTGTTGGGTGAACATGTACTATTATGGTGTTTGATGAGGGACCGCTTTTGGCCGTACATGTACGCGCCTGGTACATTGTGTACTTTGAGCTGGGTTGCAATCCATACTGTTTTTCCGCCCTGGCCTTCTTTTCTTGTATAAGCCAAGTGTGGCATGTAACCGCCCGTTCTCTTTTTTTGGGGAGGTCCATTTGCGGTTGGCCACATCACAAGCATGTTGAAGAAGAGCATGTTACACAGCGCAGAATTAAACCAATTGCACACCTGGTATTTGGCAGTGCAAATAGCCTGTTTGAAAACGCAGCAACCACTCAAGCATCCGAGCTGTTGTCTTCAACCATTGTTCCTTGTCCTCCTCCATCATCACAGTCGCATCCGCACTTGAACTACCCGGCGGTTGTAACCCCAATGCTCAATACTCGCAGGCGCTAAACACGCAGCGAATAGTTTCTCCCATCCCTACTTTCACCAAGATATAGACACCGTCATTTCTTCTCTTGTCGCAAACGAACAGCAGACTCGCCAATCAACGTCCAGTTCTGCTGCTTGCAAGAGAAATGGAGCCCAGAAAACAAAAACAAGAAAAAAAGTTTTTTTTTTGGCCAAGGGCGCTACTACTTACTCTCCTGCCAACCATGTAAACAGGTTTTTTGTTCTGACGCTTTCTTGGGCATGTCTGCCCAGATACAAAAAAAAACAGATGAAGAAAGGAACAAGCGTAGCTAGACTAGACTAGACTATACACTAGAACTAGACCAGATTGCTCTATGTGTCCACGGTGCATCTCTCTGTCTCTCTCTCCGTTTTACCCGCAAGGGCATTGCATAGTAAGTTTTTGATCCCCTTTCTACATACATACATACATACATACATACATACCTCGCTAGCTCGACCCTCGGACGCGCCCACACACTGTTTATTTTATCGAGGCGCCCGGGTCGCCCGTCCCACCGAGCTTTCTGTCAGGGATGCTGGGAGCGTTGATTGGCTGCAGGACCCTAGCATGGGTGCATATGAGCTTTACCCAATGCGGAAGTATTAGCTATCAATCTTCCTTGCACCCCTACAGGCTATATTAAGGTACTTTCTCATAGTGCTATCAGGGTTTTTTTCTTTTTTTCTTCCTTGCCTTCTTTGGGCTGGGAGGCTAATTAAGTGTGTACACCTTCTAGAACAGGTTTGGCGGGGAGATGCGCTGGAAGGGCTAGGTCATAGCGACATACATGGGGTAACGGGGGGCGGGTAGATGGGCTTTTGTGGCTACTCTATGTAGCCAAGTTGCTATGTATGGGTGGTACGGGCGGCTCTGCGGGTGGTGGATATCCGTCGTCCTGGTGGTTGTTTTTGGTCTTGCGCAATATTCGCGAGCCGGGGAGGAGATGGAGCAAGGACTGGATGAGGAGAGAGGAGGGCCGGTTGCTGGGATGGATGGTAATTTCCCCCGGTGTCGCTTTCTATTCTTCGCTTTGTATGTTGGGGACAAAAGATGCGAGGGGAGAGAGTTGGAAGGGGAGCCGGTGTTGTACATGTACATTGCGCTCAGCAAACTGCGGCCGTGGGCGGCGGGCGGCGGCTTACATACTTGAAGAAACCACCGTTTTGCGCACTGTCGTCAGCGTCATCTCATCAGCATGAGGCAGACGTTCAAGCTATCCCAAAATACTGCTCACGAAATCGTCATCACCATCGTCGTCGTCATCAGCAGTCTCATGCTCCATCGTCAACAATCTCCCTCTGCATCACCATGAATTCACCCAACCTCCTAACCCACCCCCCCCAAAATAGCTCTGATCCCCCGCCGACAGTGCTGGGAGGCGTTCGCGCCAGGTCCTCATCCAGCGTTAGCGGCCGTCAATCTTGCTTTTGGGCGGCTCGGTAGGCGAGCGAACGACACCCACGTAACGCATGCTGCCCCCTGCTCCAGTCGCTTTAGACTCTTCTCATCCAGTCGCACCCCAGTCAGCTATATTTGGGGTCTTTTCTTCTGCTTTAACGAAGGGCCGCGGCCTGGGTGGGGCAGAGTGGGACAGGGCGGTAACGGGGGGTCATGCCATGGGCTTTGCGTGTAAACCACTGGGCTGCAAATTCCTCTCTGTGTGGGTCGAGACTAGACTACGCGCTGAACCGCTGTCCGAGTCGTGTCGCGTGCGTACGTGCGTGTGTAGATTGGAATTGAGCTGTCCTGTTTTGTGTTGTGGGTATATAGGAACAACGGGTCTCGTGTCTGGAGGCTTTGTTTTGTTTCTTACACACACACACATACACGCAAACACATACATTCTCGCGCCCCCTTTGAACGCTCACCGTCTTCTTGTTTTGCATTCACTGGGTGTCTGCCTTTTTACGTCTTTTCTGGGAATTCTGCATTGTTTCGCCTTGTGTTCTTTTTTTGTTCTCTCGATTAGTCTACGGATTGAATCCCTTCCGAGATCTATTTAGGATTCCATCAGCGTCAGCAACAGAGCCACGCACACTCACGCGCTCCCTTACCAAGATCTATTCTGAGAAAAGATCTGTGAATACTCGACTGCACTCTGCATTGCCCTGGGCTTGGAGATATATAACGTTATCGTCAACTCGGCTTCTTGGGATCGACCGTTACACATCTCACCATAACACAACACCAACCAAGCCTTCATCTACACCCGTTCAGCCACCCTAAAAATGATCTTCCCGGCATCGTTCAGTATTCTCTTGGCATTTGCGCCTGCCGCTCTCCTCGCTGCCCCAACACAGAACGTCGATTCGATAGCGGCGCTCATCCCCAGACAGCACCTGCCTGTTGGCATATACGAGGAGTTGAGGAAGACCGATGCGCTTTGCGATTTGTCTAATGTGAAGCTTCCTGCTGGTACGTCTCACTTCTTCTAGAAGACCAATACCATGTACTAACAACATGACCAGCACCCACACCTCTTGCCGACCCAGCCCCGGGCAGCACCCTCCGCCACATCGCCATCGGCCGTGGAACCCAAAACTACACTTGCGCCTCTTCCTCTGCATCGGACGTCCCCAAGGCCGTTGGCGCCGTAGCCACCCTCTTCAACGCCACCTGTGACGCCGCACGCCTCAACGTCAACACTCTCGGCCAAGTCACCGATCTCGCGCTCCACTACGCCATCCCCAACTCACGCGAGGCCGAGCAGCGCCTGTCAGGCCACCACCAGTTCACTGCCGCTGGAGTTCCTCTCTTCATGCTCGAGACCGAGGATGTCGACTACGGTCGCGTTGAGTGCGTGGTTGACGCAAAGAGCCCTGCCCCCAAGACTGCCAGTGTAGGCACCAACCAGCTCGGCAGCGTGCCGTGGTTGAAGCTCAACGCTACTGTCGGCAGCGAAGACCACTGGGCTTACAACGAGGTTTACCGAGTACACACTGCTGGAGGCATGGCGCCCAAGACCTGCGAGGGTATCGAGGGTAGCTTCACCGTCGAGTACAGTGCGCAATATTGGTTCTACGCATGAGCCATGTGTTTTCTCCGATGATTTCGTTTTTTCTTTTCTTCTTTCTGTACAGAGCATTTACCGGCGTTTGAGGGCGTACCGGTTCAGCGTTCCGGTATGATATACAGCCTACGGGCTTTTGTAGATAGCATTTACTTTCTTCACGATCTCTGTCCAGCTCATCGCGTGGGCGACAGTAATCGTAATATTGAACCAAAAACCCCTTTTTGACATCATGTCGCCATTCTCAGCTATCTTCTAGCACATCTCTTTTCTGTTTGCGATACCTTGCACTCCTCTTTCTAACCACCCCATTCTCGTCATTCATGCCCTGCACATATCTTTTGCTCGCCTCTTGTTTCGATTGAACAGGCTTCTTGGGCCAATCCTTGCAGATGTCGATTCTTGACCTGGGCGCAAACATCTCCAAAAATAGGAAGATGAGGTAGTCGACAATGACGCAAATGCAGAACAGCTTACCCGCCCAAATGCCGCAGCCAAAATATCTTTTGAGTCGCTCAATGAGTGCAAAACTTTGCACACCGGCTCGACCTCGGGTAGCACTCCATGCACCGGCTGCTCCGGCACCCTGGTAGAATTCGCTGTGGCTAATGACGCCACTAATGCCATCGTACACCCGTTCCGTCCGTTGCGCAATGTCGGTCCAGGAGTACATCTGTTTGACTTGGTTGTGGAATAACTCTGTCCTGACTTTGCCCGCTCGCAACTTGGCAATTGCTCGTCCAGTCGCCTCGACAAGCTCATCCTCCTCGGGCGCTGCGAATTCCACCATGTGGGTGGGCAAAACTTCGGGAATACCACCAACTCTTGTGGCCACAACATAGAGACCGCATGATGCAGCTTCTACAATGACTGTACCGAACGCTTCGGTCAACGATGGACAGAGATAGATGTGGCCGCGTACCATGACATCGCGCACTTCCTCATGGCGGACTGGGCCAATCATGAGAACCTTATCTTGCAGTACGTTCCGCTCTATCATCTGTTCTAGATCAATGGCCTTAGGGCCATTGCCGGCAATTATGAAGCGAACGTTTGGGTTTGCCGCAATGATGTGAGGGATAGCGGCCACCAATAGGTCGGTGCCTTTGTTGTAGTATAGTCGCTGGATGACAATGACTGTAATGATCTCATCCGGGTCCATGGGCTGTCGAGGCCCCGGCGCCTTGGGCTGGGCTGCATCTTGCGAATTTTGCGAAAGAGGACGGAAGTTCTCGGCAACTACTGCATTGGGAATGACGGAAACCATGAGAGGATCTAGAGAAGCTCTAAGCACAGTGTTCTCTTTGCTGCTGTCGGTTAGCCGGTGAAGGATAGGTAGGGTCAAGGACGCACCAAGTGTGGCTGACGCAGATGACATGATCAACGTCGCTCAGCGTGAACTTGAGCAGCTTGTTGGTCAGAATGCTCGCAGCATCGGCGAAGCCAAACAGACTGTGATCTGTAAACACAGTCCTCAGGCCCATTGTGCGCGCATGCAGGATAGCCTCATGGCAAAGGCTGCTAAGACTAGCATGTCCATGCACAATCTCAATACGCTCGCGGATTACGATGTTACGGAAGATGGGGAAAAAGGAGAAGACGGTGGGAAAGGTTGTCTCGCGATAGATGACCCAGAAGGGGACGTAGTAGACCTTGAGACCATTGGTCAGGTACCGTACGCCTTTTCGGCCAGCATAGGCGTGTGTGATGACGATGACTTTGTGACCACGGTCGATGAGTTTCTGGGCTGGTGAGGAGGGATCGCGGACTAGCAGCTTCGAGAATGCTCACGCTTGAGAGTTGGTACATGTGACTCTCCACCCCCCCTATAAGTTATGAGAAGACAATTCACCACTTCTGGACATTGTTCGTACCGGGCTGGGGATAGAAGTTGTCGCTAACCATGCTGCTGCGTGTTAGTCCGGAGGGGGAGGTACGGCGAGGGGCATTGAGTACGGACGCGATGTTGTACGGCATGATGGCGATGCAGGAGGATGGTGTCCCCAAATCTTCTCAAAAAGAGAATACATGACAGCTCAGCGAAGCATTGGAGGCTGAGACGGACGAGTACTGCCCTCGTCGCGTGTGCATATGTGTATGCGACCAGAAGCGCGTCACTGGTCGGCGTTTGGCTCTCCAAGCTCCGACCAAATTTCGAAAGTCCAGAATCCCTAGTGCCTACGACTTCTTTCACTGCAACAGTCGCAAAGCGCCGCGAAGCTTTTCAGACCGTTGCCTCAGTGACTGCTGCCCAGGAATCGCATTGGATATTGCGCGCGATGCCTGGCCCTCTATTTAAACGATTCGCACCACCTGCGCCTGCGCCCCAAAAGCAGTCCGCGCCCGCCCCGGTTCAAGTTGAAGACGCAGAAGCCTCAAACCCTATCCAAACCGCGACCGAGCCCGTCGGCGCTCCGATCCCTGCGCCTATAGAAGAGGCTGCGGCAGAGGATGTCTCAAAGTCTGTCAAGAAGCTAAAAAAGAGAAAGCGCGAGGCCGACGTCACAAACGATGAGCAGGACGAGGTTACAAAGAAGCACAAGAACATACTTTCCAAGTTTGAAAAATCTTCGAAGCTAGCTGAGGCTAAGAGCCAGCAACATGAGGAGGAGGCAACGGACCAAAATGAAGAACAGGAAGAACTTCACGATCTACGGCCCATGCCACAGCCAGAACCCGTTCCCGAGCCAGTGTACGAACCGACCTTTTCTACCCTTCCAACGTGGCTTGCTCAGCCCACAGTCGTTGATGCTTCCAAGACAGCGCCATTTGCTGAGCTTGGTGTCGACCCTGTGTATGTGAAGAAACTACAAAAACAAGGCTTCAAGGACGCTTTGGCTGTACAGACTGCATTGCTGCCTATGCTACACCCTGGCTTCGATCAACATCTTGGCGATATATGCGTGTCTGCGAAGACGGGATCTGGAAAGACACTGGCCTATCTCCTACCGATTATCGAGGCTCTCCAGGATCGCGCTGTGCCCGTACTCTCGGCAATCATAGTTGTTCCAAGCCGACAACTTGTCAACCAGGCACTTCAAGTGGCAGAAGAGCTATGTGCTGGCACAAGGATCAAAGTAGGGACAGCATTAGGCAACGTCGCATTCGCCACGGAGCAGAAGCAGCTTGTGAAGATGAGGGCGCAATACGATCCAAAAAGGGCAGAAGAGCTCCACGAGAAGGCATCAAAACAACATCAGACTGGCTTCATGGAAAGAGGAGGACTATATGATGATCTGAGGAGCATGCCTCTAGGCCACGTTCCACAGTATGATTCAGGCGTGGACATTCTCATATGCACCCCAGGCCGGCTTGTAGAGCACATTGAGCATACGACGGGCTTCCTGCTCAATGCTGTCCAATGGCTTGTCATTGATGAAGCCGACCAGCTGCTGAATCAAAATTTTCAGGGTTGGGCAAATGTGCTAATGGATGCTATGCATGGTGAGACTCGGGCGGAGTTTATGAATGCCCGAGAACGGATAGGCGCACGGGAACGCGGTGCCAATTCTACGTGGTCGGTAGCGCTGCCAGTGCGAAGACAGCTCACAAAAGTGGTGCTTTCGGCAACCATGGAGAAAGATCTCACCAAACTCGGCACGTTGAAGTTAAGACGACCGAAGCTGGTTGTTGTACAGGACGCAAGCACGGAGCAGCAATCTCTGGAGACTGAAGACAATATTTTCGAGCTACCGTCAAGGCTCGAGGAGTTTGCAGTGCACGTTGGCGATGGCGCGAACAAGCCCTTGCACTTGTTGCATGTGCTGCTCAATTTTGTTTTTACAGCGAAGCAAGAAGATTCAGGGGCATCCTCAGATTCATCATCGTCAGATTCGTCAGACTCCTCGTCAGATTCCTCGTCAGATGATAGCTCGGACGCTGGTCAAGACGGCCAATCATCAGTGTCGCAGCAGTCAGGCCGCGTTCTCATATTCACAAAGAGTACAGAGAGCGCATCGCGGTTGTCGCATCTGCTTGGTGTGCTCATGCCTGCGTTCAAGAACTACATGAAGACCATGACGAGGGCATTGACGGCAGAAGCGTCGCGCAAACTGCTCAAGTCGTTCAGTTCCGGGGCGGTCAAGATTCTGATTGCGTCGGATGCAGCGTCTCGAGGGCTGGATATTCCCGACATCACGCACGTGATCAACTACGACCTGCCGACGAGTATCACCAGCTACGTGCACCGGGTAGGGCGGACAGCGCGTGCTGGCAAAGCAGGACAGGCATGGACGCTGTTCACCAAGACGGAGGCGGCATGGTTCTTGAAGCAAGTAGCCAAGGGGGACAGCATCGAGCGCGGAAACAAGAAGGTCAAGCGCATGGAGTGGAAGGAGAGTACCGTGACAGCGGATGGAAAGAAGAAGGCATATCGGGATGCTCTCAAGCAGCTAGAGAGTGCAGTCACAGGGACTGGGTAGTGTTTGTGTAGTGCATGTGAGGCCTTGTTAGCTGGTAGAAAAGAAAAGCACCGAAGAAGATAGCGATTCATGCTGGATACGATACCCGATTCAAACTCAGGTCCGAGGTACGCGGTGCGTATAGTACATGTGAGTGGCAAACCTCGTATCACAGTCTGGCCGTGGGGATGGCATCATGAGGCAAGGAGATTGCGAGGGCTAGGGGAGAGGAAAGTCTGGTGAGCGGTGTTAACTTGACAGGCAAGGGCTATGGACCAAAGCGGCAGGTGCGGTCGTGATTGACGTTCTCGACGCTCGGCTTACGGTGCAGCTATCATGTAGATCAGCCGGCTTCCATGCACGCCCACACACCAACCCTCCCTTAGCCATGCACATGTATATACATACGGATGTACGTACATGGCCGGCAGCGCCGAGCCCGCTGCACAACGATAAGCGTTGTCCAAGACGCGCATCACAAGGCTTGGTACCCTCCATCTCCGTGGTGCACGCGTGCAGGGGGGGATATCAGGCTTCACATGTCGGGCTGGAGCCGAAAGAGGAAGGTTCAAAGGCGCAAATGGCTCGTCGAGTGTACAACTGGCCGACGACGAAATAGCTATGTTGGCGAGCCCATTTGGCGGTGCGTCGTGGATTGGCTGCCCGAGGTGGTTGATGAGACATTGCAGGCCTGGACGAAGACGGGAGCAACCTCTAGCGCCGGGTTTACCGTCTCGGCTTTGCTCGCTCCCAAACGAAACTACTTGGCCACCTCCCCAATCCAGCGCCCGTCCGCCCGTTCTTCATTTCGTGCCTTGACCACTGCCGAGTCGCTTTATGCGGCACCACGACTCCACGAAACTCCACGAAACTCGCCCAACCTCCACCAAATCCCCCGCCAAGGGAGCAGTGACATGCCGCCAGATGCCTGCCATGGCAGTCTGCTACATGTGCACATCACCCCAAGCCCCTCCAAGCTGCATTTCACGGCCGCGGCGTCCTTGGCTGGAGCTTAACAGTGCTAAGAGTAAGGGATGCCGAGGCTTGGCGGTGCCTCAAAGCTTGATTGGTGGATACTACTACCTACGTACGCCTCCCCTGGCCGCTTAACCGACAAGGCTGCTCTTAGTACCGCAACGCCCACTTGCACCGTCGCCAATTGCGTCAACGCATGCCCTTCGCTCGAGTGCAGCCTTGACGTGCAGCAAGACTAGTGACAACACCGTCGTCGACCAGCAATCAGCCTGGTGACCAATTCAACTTCACCCATCCCATTCGGCCCTACGGCCACACAAGATAGGCGATACTATCACCTTCCTCTTCTCTTCGTTCGCCTATCCCAGAGGAGCATCAATGCCTCTGCGTATGCACGCTCGCCCGACTCGCCCGACTCGCCCTAAACTAACGTGATCCACGCCAGGTCCGATTCAGCAGGTAATCGCCTGAAACACGAGACCAACAAACACAAACCATGCCTGAGCTGCCCGGCCTAGGCTACTCAGCATGAATGGCTGCCGCTACTAAATTGCACGCCTAGTTGTTGCCCCACTACCGCCCTGAAATTGTTACAACCCATGCTAGCATAGCGCCCTGTACACAACTTGTCGACAGGGTATGGACCATCTCGTCATTACACACTATGCATCCCACGCCACCATGGCCGCGGCAATGCTTGGTATAAAGCCAAGTTCAACTCCTCTGTCTGGTCTCCATCACAGCTCCAGTGTCATTCTTTAGTCTACCCTCAAGTGCCTCCACAGCCCAATCGCCACTATGCCATCCTTCGCTCATCTCACGGCAGCCCTCGCCCTTGCTGGCTCAGTGGCCGCAACCCCGGTTCAGCTCGGTATGTCGAACAAACAAAGCCGAGAGACTTGCAACTCCTGACTTGTACTCAAACATTGACTGACATGTGACTCCACGTAGACAAGCGCTCTGCCTTCTCTGTCGGACAAGTGGCTCACTCAACCCATCTGAAGAACGGACCGGCAGACAAGATCAAGGTGCTTCGCAGGCACGGCAAAGCTGTGCCTGACGCCCTTGTGAAAGCGGCTGAGAACCGTGCCAACTCCGTCGTCACCGCCGATGCCACCAGTGGCTCCGTCACTACCTCGCCGAGCGACCAGAACGACTCTTCCTACTTGACCCCGGTTACCATTGGTAGCCAGACTTTCCATTTGGACATTGACACTGGAAGTTCCGATCTGTAAGTTTTGCAAAACTGCTTCGGCCCTAATCATCATGAGCTCAGACTAACGCCGCTAAAGCTGGGTATACTCCTCGCTGCAGCCACAGTCGCAGCTCAGCGGCCATAACTACTACAAAGTAAGCTCGTCCAAGGCCAAGAGCGGCTACACCTGGAAAATCTCCTATGGCGATGGATCTGGTGCGTCTGGTAAAGTGTACACCGACAAAGGTAAGCCACCAACGCAATGTCCAGAGGGCTCTTGTGCTTGTCAGAACGAACACTGACGTTGTTCTAGTTACCGTTGGCTCCATCACAGCACAGTCGCAAGCTGTCGAGGCCGCCCAAACCGTTTCGGCCCAGTTCTCTCAGGATAGCAACACCGACGGTCTTCTGGGCCTCGCCATGAGCTCTATCAACACCGTTCAGCCTCGGCCGCAGACCACTTTCTTCGACACTGTCAAGTCTCAGCTTGCCAAGCCACTGTTTGCGGCCAACCTCAAGTACCACGCTCCGGGCTCTTACGACTTTGGTTACATCGACCAAAGCAAATACACCGGTTCCATTACCTATGTTGATGTAGATGCCAGCCAAGGTTTCTGGGGCTTTACCGCCAGCGGCTACAGCGTTGGCAAATCAACCACCCGCGCAAGCATCAGCGCTATTGCCGACACCGGCACCACCCTCGTCTACGTCGATGAATCCATTGTCAACGCCTACTACTCCCAGGTCGATGGTGCTCAGGAAAACGACCAGGCTGGAGGCGTCGTCTTCCCCTGCAACAGCAACCTGCCTGACTTCTCCATTGTCGTCGGTGGCGTCAAGCAAACCATTCCCGGAAAGTACATCAACTTTGCCCCCAACGGCGACGGCACGTGCTTTGGCGGTATCCAGTCCTCATCTGGCCTCGACGGTCTCAGCATCTTTGGCGATGTCTTCCTCAAGAGCAAGTACGTCATCCACGACATGAGCGGCAACAACCCCAGGCTCGGTTTCGCCCAGCAAGCTTAAGCATAAGCTGCTAGCAAATCGTTTCGTCAATGACCTGGCAAGTCTGTAATGCAGACTAATTACGAATGTGTGAAGGATGGATGACAATCATGGCTGTGAGCATCGGGCAGGCTCTCATTACTTTCTACGAGCAGACAGTTTTTCGTATATATATTTTCAATCCAGTATTGAGGATTTTTTTCTCCTTTTTCTCTCTAAATATAAGTGCCTTTCTCTACTTTGTGCAAGAAACTCTACTATGGTGACTTTGGATTCGACTTGCTTGATTTGAGAAGATTACAGCTACAATATCATGATACTAGCCCATCCGAGCGTACGGCTTTAACGAGTCAAAGGCCCTATTTCCAGAGAGACAGAGAGAGAGAACAAAAAAACACAGAGCGTGTAGACAGTCTACCAGAAAGAAACATTTGTAAATAAAAAGCCAAATCGTCCAAGAAGTAAAACCTTCGGCGTAAATAAACTCTGGAAGAAAGGTGTGAAAAGAAAAGGAAAAGTAAAAGGAGCGGGAAAGCTATGCCATCTCGTTGGTGTGTGTGTGTGTGTGTGTGTGTATCTATATTACGGTGACTAGATATAACAAACCTGTCCATGTTACAGTTGGACAAAACATCCCATCTAGCTTTATCTCAAACCCCCTCTTTTTTTCTTTCCTTTCGCTCTCTTGGTACAGTGTGCAGAGGAACGGGTCTGTCGAGTCCTCTCTGTCTATGTCACATGGCATTGTTAGGCTTTTGTTCGGAATGTAAAAAGACGAGAAGAAAGAAAGGAGGGAATGGAAAGGAAACGGTGAAAAACGCACAACCTTCCCACTCATGCTCCCCCCCCCTTTTTTTTGCCTCTATGAAAATAGTACTTCTTTATCTCGCCTCCATCTTCATCACCGTCTGCCCGATATTCCGCCCGACATTCCACCCGGTAAGAAAGCAAAAAAAGCAAAAAAAAAGCATCTACATACACTACACACCTCCTTGCTTTTTCCTTAGGGGAGGGAGACCTTTGCCATTCCACCCGTCCCGTTCGTGCGGCACGTTTCGCCGGGCATCGGTATGTGGTGGCGAACTCCCGTCCTCCGCCGCAGCCAAGACATGGTGTCGCCGACAAAAGGGCCGACGCGTAGGGGAAGGGGTCTAGATGTCGTGGGCAGAGGTGAGGTGTGGGTATGTGGTGGAGGCGAGCTAGAGGTATCGCGGCGGGTAGAGAGAGTTGCATGTTAGCTAGTTTGCTAGTTTGCTTGGGGTGTGTGTGTATATGTGTGTGGGAGCATAGTATAGTATGGTATGGTATGGTATACAGTAGCGTAGTTGCTTCTGTGGTAAAGGTCTACGCTAGCGAATCGGCGGGTGGATCGGGGAGATGTGCTAGAGTATCTCGGGCCGAAGAAATGTTCTTGTACTGGATAGATGGATGGTGGGTTGGTTGTTGAGTGCTTTTTGCATCACTGCTTAGTGCAAAGGTTAAGGCTAGTGGGAGACGAATGGAAAGCGTACTGAAGAGGCTGAAGAGTCGGGGACTCGGCGGTAGTGTACGCCAAACTTGATACTTCTTTGCCCTATATTTGACCAATGTTTATACGAGAGCTTGTGAAGGCGCATTTAAGCTATCTGCCTGTGATATGATGAGACACGCACATGCGAGTAGTTCTAGCTTATGCTGAGATTACCATCAAGCCCCCGCAAACCTTGTAAGATGTATTTCCATCTTCTCCTGCACGTTCCTTTGTGAGCTTCGGAAGAGCAACCCGACGAGGTGAACATTGCGAAAAAAAATTGCGAGTCCAAAGAACAGCTTCCGGGAAATGAGCCAGTCTCGAGCACTAGTGTATCCCTTTACCGATCCCCTTTGCTAGATCAGACCGGTGTACAAAAAGAACTTACTATCCGCTGCAAGTAATCGAGGTCCGCAGTGGTGGCGCAAACGAAGCGACACACATCTGTGTGATAAATCGAGACTTGATAAATCCGGGTTTCATTTCGTCATCATATTTACTACATCGGTCCGTGTGAATCTGATTCGCCCATTTTCCAGTGTTGAGCGGAAAATGACAGAAGCCCTCAAAACAAGAGTTTTAAAGCATGCTGATGCACTTCCAGGCTGTCATAGCATTGCCCTAACCGTCATTTGAATGCCTCCCAGATACTGGTGGTTGATCTGCATCTTTTTGGAGCAATACCTCCTTGTTGGGCGTTCTTGTTAAGGGGTCAGTCGCTAGAGTAGGACTGTCTTGATTCCCATGTCAGTAGGCCTCACTGTGAGCCTTGCAGAAGAAAACTCATTGACAGTCATTCCTCGCGTGCTCCTTTTTTGTTGGGTCAAAGGCTCGCATTGTCTCTCGGGGTATGCAGTAGCTGATGTAGCCAAGACGGTCGATCTGTTATGCCTAACTTCTTTGTATCCATCCTGCATGAGAGCGTCGGGTCTAACTAAGCATGGGTGTAATCCGCCAGTACTTTCAATGCAAGGCCATTGGTCCAGTGGACTATAGAATCCGGTAACATCTTCTAGTCTTCGGTACGAACGGCGATGCAAAAGCATGTACTCAGGTCCGTATATATGGCCAATCGGCGTTGGTAAAACATGGATCGGGGAAGTCTTTTCGGAGCTGAACCCAAGTCCTAAAAGTCGTGCGATACATACATGATGAGCAAGGATACAGGTGGTTTTGGGGTACACCGATCAGATTCGGAGTGATGACGATCAGCAGTCAGGAATCCAGGCAATTGTCCCGCGTTCACTGTCTAACCTGCCATTGGTTGTTGGAGAACCTGTTCGCATGATGTTCATGCTGCACTACCCCGACATGCTTACAATACCGCCAGATTGATTGGATGGCAATGATGACACGGCAACTCCGACTGCTGAGCAATGTCATGTGTCTAGAGCAGGCAGAAGTGATACGGCACAGCTGCAGTTGATGATGTGGAGTGCAGACTCAAACCTTGAGTCAGTACCATGGCCTGATTACTTGATTATAGGGGAACGGACATGGAGTGCGGCGCAGGCACTGAAAGCTTCATTGGCCAGTAAAAGTATCTTTGATGGAAATTACAATGGGAGTGGCACAATAGGGACTGCTTTCAAACATCGCTCGCGAGGCCAAGGCATTGTGTGCATTGTGATGAGGAATCGGGAACCAAGGGAACGCGTATGGAACGCTTCTCGGATGCGAACACGATGACACAGCCTGATTTGTATGTACCTAAGTTGTCACATCCTCATCAAGACCCAATTGTGGGGCTTGGAGACATATCCTGCGGGGCTTGGAGACATATCCGCCAGGACCAATGTCCGTTGGTGTTTTTCATGATCGTCCCAGCCTAGTGGTCACGGGTGAGAAAGCTGTGTATGTCCAGGTTGCAGCCATTCACGACAAAACTGACTTACAGGGTGTACGTATACCTCCGCAGCTAGACTCATGCATACCTGCGGCGTAACCAGCCTGACGAGAGTAATTAGTAAATTGACACGTGAGATATAGAAAATCACTGAAGTTTGGACGAATGAGAGATATTACTGTTAAGAAATGATGGCGCATGCATGGTATGCAGGGATGCATGCATGTCAACTTTAGTCCGGAATGTGAAATGGCGACGATCGGCCCGCAAGAGTGCTCGGAGGACTGGGGCTGAAGCCTGAATACGGCTCACTGCGCCTCACATCCACGTGACAAGGAACGCATGCATGCGGACAGGAGCAGCGAAGCGCAAGGCCGGTAGCCGACATGAAGGTTTGTCTGCTCCTGCTGTTCAAGTTGCAAACTTCACTCAATGTAGAGTTGTAAATATACATATAAATCATCTGGGGGAGAGTAGTTATCTCTACTGTTGCCCTGTGAGGAATGCAGAAGATCCCGGGCGTCAGTGTGCTCCTTGGGAGACATCAAATCGCACCGAGTCCTATGTTGGCAAAAGGCGCCGAGAGTTGCAGGATTGAAGATTTGAGACGAAGAGTACACAACGGATTTTGATCGACCAAGTGCTGATTCGGCAAAGTGCACAAGTAACAAAGACACTGCAGCGTAGCATTGCTGTAGTGACTGGGTTTTGGTATTCTGCAGATGCGACGGCACAAGGTTTCAAAATCCCTGCTGTGCATCCGGTCTAAACATGCATTGAGGTACCTGTCATACGATGTGACAACCTCCACGCTGCATGGCGGCAGCGCCACGTCGGAGAAAGCTCGCTGACTCACTGCCCTCTGAGAGTGGCAATGGACGCGACAATGTGTGGATGGCAACGTCCAACATGGGTGCATCATTTCTTCTTTTTGTCCTTGATCTTCTTTTTAGATTCTGCCCCGCTACTTGCCCCGCTGCCACCAGCCTCACCTGTCATTTCGGCCATCATGTCCTGTAGAAAGTTCTCGCTGACACCGCCTCCTGTTAGGGCCGGAGAGTGCAATGGGAGGATCTTGCTCATCTTCCAACCCTTGGGTATCGCTGGCTCTGGCATCTCCTTGGGCATGGGCAAGCCTGCGATGGGTAATCGGAAAGGCGTGCTCTTCTGTGTCGGATTCGCTTTGAGAGCTTGAGACATGAGAATATAGAGATGATGTTTGTTCTTGACTTGTGGATTCATGTTCTTGCCTTCATGCTTGAGAAGAACACGCACCCGGCCGGGATTGCTCCAGTCCTTGGGATGGGTCTTGTCGGGCTCAAACACTGTCCGCAGACCAAGGTCGGCTGCCGCATCGGCCATCTCTCGGGCAAGAGGGTTTTCCACTGCGAGCTCCTTGCCTACGCGGCGACCCTCTGCCCTGGTGCGTGATACGTCGAAGTAGATGGGGTACAGACATTGGTAGTGTTTCGACTTTTCGCGGTCTGCGGTCGTCTTGATCGAAGGCGATTGTGGCTGCAGCATCTGCGAGGGCACCGGGGACCTGCCGGTGCTGGGGATGTTGCTGGCGTTCATCAGAGAGGGCACGTCGTCAATGTCCATCTCCGACGGCTCGCTGTCCGAATCGCTGACCTCTTCGACGCGGGGGTTCATGGTGTCGGTGCTGGCGGATGCTTTTCCGGTGAATGCTGCAGACGGGTCAGAACTGGCGTGTACCTCGAGCGTGTTACCTGGTCACCACTCACCTGACGTAAGCCCCTCGACTGCGATGGTCAAAACGTGGTGAATGTCGGCTACATCTCGACGAATGTGGGGGAAGCTAGAGGGGCGGGCTTGGCAGCGAACGAGGCAAGCACTGCCGGGCCGATTCGGCATCTTCTCGCTCTGCACTACGGCCCGGCTGCTTCAACTGCTCGTCCCAGCCAGCACGCTCCATAACCGTTATCCTCCCAGCTTCCCGTCGGCCAACACCGGCTCCTGTTCTCCCTTCACCGCAACTTAGCATCTGCAACGACTCAACTCGCCTGGCACCACGCTGTAGTTTAGAGGCTGACAAGTGTGGCCCCCCGCCGCCACCCCCCCTCAAGCCGCCTTCGCTGCGTTAAGCGGACGCTCTTCTGCAAGAACCCTTCTGAATGGTCGTCCCAGCTTGGCGTCTGCACACTTGCTTTTTTCCCGCTGTCGCCTCGTACCGCCATGTCGTCTTGGTGCCACGGATCTGCTGGTGGCAGCCAGTGTGCGTGCACCCAGTAGCTCATGGACCTTCCAAGCTGAGCACAGTCCGACGATATCAGATCAACTACGTACGAGCATCGACGCGTTGGTGTCACCTGGTATGCCTCCATCGAATCACCTCCCTGCGGCAGGCCCTCCGCGTTCAAAAAGTCGTCGGATGCTTCACATTAGTGCCTTGGTGTCATCTTGCGGCTATGGACCCCTACCACAAGATACAGTCTAACCATCGCCGAGAGTCACGTCAACTCACCAGGCATTTACGAGGCCGCTAGCCTTGTACGAAACCGGTCGGACCCCCTGCGAGGGCGCCTGCAGCGGTATGCACAACACCGTCTTCCCTTTGCCTACCTCGGTCCTCAATTTTGGTCTGCGATGACGAGCACTCTTGCCAACTAACAACCATTTGTTCTGCTTTTCGGCAAACACCCCCAACTTTGCCATGTATCATATGCTCCCCTCTAGTCGCGTTACACAAGATAAACGGTTAACCCCGATCCGATCGTCCTCGCACCCAGATGCATGCGGACGTAGCAGCAGCAGCAACCTTGTCGATCCTACCATACAGGGGGCTCAATACAGTCCCCACATAACCATGTGGTAATACTTAGCGCATTATCGTCGGTATTTGGAGTGCACTACCAACGCGAAGCGATTTCTCCCTGGTTCCTGTGCCGCGCCCTACCACATGTCTTGACAGGGCACGACTCATGCTCACGGTTTCCGCGACATGACCAGCCATTGTTCCTGTCCTCGGCACGTCCGCCACCTTGCCCTGACGTTGCTGCAGCTGTGCCGCTCTAGTCTTACACCCGGCAGTTCTCATCACACAGGGCTGACCGTCCTTTGATAACGTTGGAAACCATATGTTATCTGCAAGGGTGCCACAGTGTGTGATTGGACAACCGGGTATGCTTCTGGTAAGCAATTGACCGTTAAGTTCTCACAAGAATGAATAAGCCCACGAGCCTCCAACGCACCCTGTGCGTTACCCCAAGTGAACTTTTCAGCTAGTCATAAGCCAAAGCCCTCTCTCCGGGAAACGTGTCCGAGCTCTAGTCTTCCCGCGCGGCTCGGAATATCAAACTGGATTCGGGCTGCCGAAAGTCCAGAGTATGGTTCGAGTGACCTTGGCCTTGATTACGCCGTAGACGCTATGTTCCAAGAAGGCGCCTTACCGGTCATGTCCCAGTAGGGTCCCATGAATAGCCTCGTCAGTATAAAGTGCAGGGTAATCCGCTCCAGTTCTTACAGTTCGCTTACTTTACTTCTCAATCGTCTTATCAAGCAACTCAACCCGCAGTCCCACTAGTCTTTGCATTATGGCGCCAGCCTTGTTGCTCGATGAAAGCAACAGTCCTTGCGCAGCTTCTGATACTAGCACGTCGCCATCGATAAGCAATGGCAGTCCTACAAGAAGCACCCGTTGGAGTTGTGGGGGTCCGCGAAGCCCACTTCTCAAACGCAGTGTTAGAAATCCTGCGCTTTGGCTCAAAAGTGCAAAGGGAAGCTGGCTGTCAGTTACGGATGGCAACAAAACCTGGAAAATATTTGATGCTTCTGGTGGAGCTGGAGTATCCAACATTGGCCATGGCGACAGGCGAGTCCACGACGCAATCAGGAGACAGGAAGAGACGGGCGTCGCCTATGCCGCTTCCATGAGCTTCGACACAGACGCCGTGTGGGGGTTTGCAGACTATCTTGTCGAATCAACAGAGGGAGAAATGGCAGAGGTAGCCTTCTATGGTTCAGGTAGTGTGGCTCGCATAGAAGAGTGGACGTACTAGACTTACACAAGGTAGGCTCTGAGGCTACAGAGGCCGCTAAGAAGCTGGCATATCAGTACCATTCCCGGCTGAAGCTAGGAGTACAACCTGGCCGCCGGTGGTTCATTGCTCGTGACAGATCATACCACGGAGCAACAATTGGTGCCCTTGAGGTCAGTGGACACAAGGGACGAAAAGACATGTACAGGCAGATCCTGCCGGAGAACACACAGTTTGTCTCTCCGTGCAACCCATACCGTGATATGAAGGAGGGGGAGAGTGCAGATCAGTATGTGGAGCGACTAGCCGAAGAGCTTGAGAAGAAGATTTGTGAACTTGGTCCAGACACGGTAGCGGGTTTCTTCATGGAGCCTGTTGTGGGTGCAGTAAGTTATGCACTTCGCTTGAGTCGGGTGCTTTTCAAGGCACGTCTATTTTACTGACACGGGCAATCAGGCACTCGGTTGCGTCCCAGCATTGCCTGGTTATCTCGCGGCTATGAAGAAAGTGTGCAAAAAGTACGACGTGCTTTTCATCCTAGACGAAATCATGTGTGGCATGGGCCGCACCGGCTACATGCACGCTTGGCAAGAAGAGGGCGTAGTGCCGGATATCCAGCTGGTGGGTAAAGCGCTTGCAGGCGGCTATGCGGCAGTATCGGCCATGCTTGTTGGTCCTGAGATTGTCGACGCTCTCGGACACAGCTCTTTCGCTCACGGCCACACGTTCCAGAACTTTCCAGCAGCATGTGCAGCCGGTCTTGCTGTGCAAAAGATTGTGCAAGAAGATAACTTAGTGCAGAATGTCAAGGAGAAAGGGGAGAAATTGATGAAGAAGTTGGTGGCCCGCCTTGGGGACCATCCGAATGTTGGAGACATCCGAGGAGCAGGTCTCTTCCGAGGAGTAAGTGCTGAGGAGATGCCTTTTGAGTTGTGTGCAAGATGGGCTGACTGGGGTAGATTGAATTTGTACAGGACAAGAAGACCAAGGCGCCATTTGACTCTGAGACAGGCGTGGCATGGAGAATCCACGAGAAAGGTAATTTGGCTTGACATGGGCAGAGACTTGGAGAGGCTAATTGGTGCTACAGGACTGAAAGACGGATATAACGTCTACGTGTACCCAGGTTCTGGAACGGTTGACGGAGATCGCGGAGATCATATCATCGTTGCTCCAGCCTTCAACATCACCGATGGCGATATCGACATCATAGTTGAGAGCGTGGGCAGGCTCATCTTTGATTTCTTCGACGATATCAACAAGCCGCTAAAGTTGTAGTCACCCCAGACTAGATGGGACGTCACAACGAAGCAGGAGTTACGAATTTCTTTTGTCAGTGTTTTCATCACACGGCGGCGCTTGTGACGAGCGTTTGGGCGGCAATTTTCCCGTGGTGGACAGGCGACTGTCACCAAAAAATTTGCATTGGATCGGCTGTTTGGACATGATGTTGCGAATGGGGTGGCTGTCTGATTACCTACTGAAATTGTTTGTTGTATTCTGCATGTCCCTTACTGCGCTCGCTTGCACGGAATTCATTATATACATATATATTAACTTGGATGTAGACAAGTCAGTAAATTGATAAGCTCGCTCTCACAGTCGCACTCACTCACACACACACACACACACAAAGCAGCAATGTGGAATTTACAACCTATGGGCACCGAGGATGCAGACAAGGGTCCGGAGATAATATCCACCAATGAGGTGGTTTGTCAGCACGTGCCGAGAGGCGATAGTGCGGCAGCCATGAGTGCCGCAGAAGGTTGACCCGCGACTCAGCCTTGGCGGGTAGGCGAGCGCGAGAAGGCAAGAGCGAGGCGCAGAACAAGGCGGGTGTGAAAGGGAAGGTGGCAGCCAGTCGAGTGTGGGGAGCGACAGCCATGGTGTTCTTGACCTACGTGATTGCACGGCATTAGAGAGCAAACGAGAGTGGGGGACGTTGGGCGATGACGTTTGTGGATGCAGTAGCAGAGTGGAGTGCAGCAAACCGTGAGGCGAACAGCGAGCAGCGAGCAGCGAGCATGGGTGGGCTGAGTAAAGCGGTGCAGCGCACTACAGCACGTCTGACCTCAGCCTATACTCAGGTACATGTGTTGGCGGAGCAGCTTGGGGTCCCTGAATCATCAATGGGGCAAGGCGTGAAAGCCGTGTCATGATCACGGCGGACATGTAGGCATTGTATGTATGTCTGTATACATACATACATGTACACAGCCGTGCTTAGCGGTAATCCCATGTGCGGCAGGGACCGCGCTCGTATTCATGAATAGCCGGCCTGCAGACGCAAGCGGACCAGCAGCAATATGTGTGTCGGGCAGTGCGGGCGAACGGACCCTGAGCTGGGTACAACAATAACAATAACAATATACAATACAACACAGCGACCATGGACCGCAGTCCCGGCTTTGAAAGGAAGCGTTGCAGACGCCCTTCTCAACAAAAAAAAACTCCCCGAATTGGCTGCAAGGCAGGGCTGGTTGGATTAGCAGATGACATGCTCGGCGCACGCAGGACCGTCTTTCTCGTGACCACCATGGGCAGCATGTCGCTTCACTCTGGCAGCGGCGGCGGCGGCGGCGTCATAGAGACATTTAGGCGGTGTCGCCTGAGCCGAATTGCTGTAGCTAAGCATTTACGTGGAGTAGAGCCGCACGGCCTGGGGAGACCTGTGTGCGAGTCTCTTCTGCGCTGGGCGCATGTATCCGTGTGCGAACGGTTTCAAGACGGCGACAGCGACAGCGACGGCAACAGCAATAGCAACAGCAACAGCAACAGGATACATGGACGCCGTGAAATAGACGATGGCCCGCTTTTTGGCTCAGGGGCCGCAGGTGACGCCTCTAGCACACAGCCATAGCTCAGCCATGTCCCGGCAGATGATAGTAATAGTAGTAATCGTAGTAGTAGTGGAGGAGGTGGTGGTGGTGGTGGTGGTGTATGGAATCGAGGGTGGCGCGAGACGCGAAAGAGAGACGGTCGCTGGCGTGCCGCGAAAGCGAATGACGACCAAGTGGACCGCACAGGCCCGCCTTCTCACCACAGACTCCGCAAGTGTCATCTCGACCTGGCCTGTCTCTGCCTCTCTCGTCTGGCCATCACGACGCTCTTCTGTCTCCTTCTTCTCTGGCATGTGTGACACTCGCCATTCTTCCCCGAGCCCTCTGCCATCGCCCAAGCCGCTGTCCTAGCCTTGTTCTCGTGACGCCGCCTCTGCTGCCCCCCAAGCGAAGCGACGTGAAGGCCCTTTCCTTCTCCGCACCCCCCAGAGACGCCTCGACTGCCCACGCCTGGCTGCCATAGCACATCCCCCCAGGCCCTCGCACAACACTCGACGCAACCAGACCCCCCCACGGCGCCATCTCCACCACCCGGCGCCTCGTCTCCTTCGTCTTGTCTGCACTCCTCGCCCTCAGCGCCCAGCTGCGCCGTCTGGCAGCCTCGTCTCCGTGCTCGATCCGCTAGCCTGCGAAGAGCGAAGCAGCGTCGACGACGTCCGCTTCTCGAATGCCCCGAGACGACGGCCCAACCATGTCTACGCCCTCCACCGCCACGGCCACACTCCCGCCCCATCATCAGTTTTATTCTCACCACCACACATACCAGCCAAACATTGCCAATGCCCAGCTGGCCAACGGCCCTGGTCGGATAGGCAATTCGCTCTACAACGGCTACGCTAGCGCCTCCTCGACCTCAGACCTGCGCCGAACCGCTGCAACCGCAACCGCAACTGGCCCGGCCCACAACAGACAACAACAACAACAGCCACCACCACAGCTGCCGCCCATCGCACAGCCCGCTCCCATCGACATGAGCGCGACCGACTCGGCCTCGTCTCATCGCCGCCGCAATCCTGACTGGGCCGACTTCTACAAGAACGGCATCCCGAGGGAGGTCATTGTTATTGACGATGACGACGATGACGATGACCAGCAGCAGCAGCAGCAGCCTCCATCGCGCGCCCACGACGCTGCACGCACCGCGACCAATGCTGCTGCGCGCCATGCCGACAAGAAGCGCAAGACAACCGCGTCGACGGCCTACGATCCCGTCTACAACCAGCACACTTCCTACTCGACCACCCAAACACCCTACTATGACTCGCCCAACCACTCGCTGTCCACCGACAGGACAACGTCCGCCCTCAACACGACCGCGCCTACCTCGTTGGGCTCCCAAGTCAGCAACAGCCACAACCTCTCGCCCCACGACAGCACCGCCGCCGGACAGAAGCGGAAGCGCACACGCGCCGTCGTGCAGGACGAAGCCAAGCAGGCCAAGCGACGAGAGCTAGACCACCACGACGACCCATTTAGTCTGTACCAGCCACCGCCTAACCCGGTCATCAAGGCCAAGGATGTATATGTCCAGGTTATCCAAGACGTAAGTCACCCATAAACGCACACACACGCCTGCCTCTTGCACCAAAAGCAAAAGCATGGAATGCTAATGTGCCTCAGAAATCTTACAACAAGGACCAAAAGGTAGACGACGAGGACGGCCACTATATCGTAGTGCCAGAGGCTGATCTGACCGAACGATGTATGTTGTTTCCCCATCCCCATCTGTCACTATATAGATACTAACGCCTGACTGCAGACCAAATCACCAAGCTGCTCGGCCAAGGCACTTTTGGTAAAGTTGTCCAGGCCTACGACAGGCGGAAAGGCACAAACTGCGCCATCAAGGTCATCCGGTCGGTACCCAAGTACAGGGACGCTAGTCGTATCGAGCTGAGGGTGCTGTCAACGCTGGCGTCCAACGACAAGCACAACATCAACCGGTGCATACATCTGCGAGATTGTTTCGACTACCGAAACCACATCTGCATCGTCACCGATCTCTACGGACAGAGTGTGTTTGACTTCCTCAAGTCTAACGGCTTTGTGCCTTTCCCCAGCTCCCACATCCAGAAGTTTGCCAAGCAACTCTTCACCAGCGTCGCCTTTCTACACGACCTCAACCTGATCCATACCGACTTGAAGCCGGAGAATATCCTGCTGGTCAACAACAACTACCAGACGTTCACGTACAATAGAACTGTACCGTCGTCGTCGACCACGGTAAACAGGACAGCGCGACATCGCAAGGTCCTTCTCGACCCCGAAATCCGGCTCATTGACTTTGGATCAGCCACCTTTAACGATGAGTACCACTCCTCGGTTGTATCCACTCGTCACTACCGCGCGCCGGAAATCATCCTCAACCTGGGCTGGAGCTTCCCGTGCGACATCTGGAGTATCGGCTGCATCCTGGTTGAGTTCTTTACTGGCGACGCCTTGTTCCAGACGCACGACAACCTCGAGCATCTGGCCATGATGGAGGCTGTCTGCAGCGGCAAGATTGACCGAGACATTGTTCGACAGGTTTACAAGCAAGATCGTGGATCATCGCGCAATTCGGCAAGCTCGTGAGTACATGCAAATGCTTTGAACATAGTTTATGTTGCTGACTGACATGACCAGTGCCGCAAGATATTTCAAAAACTATAAGCTGGACTACCCTAACGCGGAGACGAACAAGGCGTCCAAGAAATACGTAAAGGCTATGAAGAAGCTTCCTGTATGTCCGGTTTGCAGTGCATGATCTGATCCCCGACTAACGTACTTGTAGGAAACCATCCCCGCCCACACCGACTTCAACCGGCAATTCCTCGATCTACTACGACGCATCTTTGTGTACGACCCCAAGAAACGAATCACGGCCAAGGAGGCTCTGCAACATCCTTGGTTCAAGGAATCGCTCATGGACGATGGAACCGAGGCCCACAAGATCAAGTTGGAGCGGGAAAAGAAGGCCCGTCGAGCGGAAGAAGAGCGCCGATTCCGCGAACAAGGGCGACAGTACTGAACAGGCTTCGTCCTGGACGTTCTTGAACATGGACGTCTTGTATAGATATCGAGCTCCGCCGTGTTGGTGAGGGGTTAACGATAATGGCGGTGGTTTTGCCTTTTGCTTCACATCTACCGCATTTACGACAGCGACATGACGCATGGAGAGAAAGGTTTACTCTTGGTCTTACACCGGACTCGTTTTTTTCTTTTTGGCGTTACATGCTCTGTGTTATCTTGGATTACCAATTATTCTCGTCTTTCCTTTTTTGTCTTCCGAACGACCACGGAAAAAGTATTATTTTGTCTTGCGCGCCTAGCATAAGAACAAAATTTGTGTACCAAAATGTCTGCATGTGCAGCTTCGGGAGGGTGGCAGGGAACGTTTTATACCTGAGGGTGGCTTGAGAGCCACCGCTCATCATCATCATCGTCATTGCAGGGGGGGACGCCATGTTGTATGCACGAGACAAGGCTTGTGCTGTACATGTGGCAGCGATTGTATAATATAGGATTGGAAGTCAGGGTGCTTGAGGCGCTGTCTTGTACATCACGGTGGTTGAATAGGCTATGTGCAATCAAATGCAAACATGCGTTTTCTCCCCATATCTCAACTCCCCAGTGGCCTTTTGGTTGTGTGTGTGTGTGTGTGCTGCAACATAAATAAGAAAAAGCTCGTTTGGGAACAACGGCTGCTCAGCAACCATGTTCTCCTCATGTCTTACACGTCCGCATGCAGCCTTCCGAGTGCAGGGATCCCAGATTAAGCATCATAAGCGAGCTGTCTAGCGCGTGTCTAACCCTGGTCTTCCGCTCCAGCCAGATCCCGGCTGGGGTAAACACACGTCCCGCGGCGCGTGTGTCGCAAACACCCAACTGAGCGTTTGCGACAACAGTAGCCGTCGCAACAATACCAGGACAAGATGGCTAGCGCAAAGCAGCAGGAGAATATGCTCCTCACTGAGCATTTTTCCTGGCCTCCCATTGTATGTACAAAATCGTCCCGTGGCTGTGGGACAGAGTCGAGATTGGGAAACATTTCCCCCACCAAACACTTCCCTCACTTTACCAAAACCTGCATTCCCAAGTCGCGTACCGCGCTTCGCTCTCTAGTTGTTTTCCTCGGAAAGATTTCCTTCTGACACTCACCCCTCAGTCTCTCATCGACGACATAATCAACGCTGTAAACGAAGTCCTGTACCGCTGTACCGACTCCTTCGAAACCGGTCTCTCATCTGCCGACCCGGCCCTCCTCGGCTTCGCAGACCTGTATGCCTCGCAGAACCGTACACCGCAAAAAGACGAAGATGGCAACACTGTGTTTCCCGAGGCGCGGCTGGAAATCGAGGAAGGAGTGCTGAAGCTGGAGACGCTGATGGAAAATGCGGTGGATAAGAACTTCGACAAGTTGGAAATCTGGACGCTGAGAAACGTTTTTGCGCTGGGGAGGGGCAAGGGAGAAGACGAGGGATTGGGAGATTGGGTGCGGTTGGGGCATTATGAGGTATGTATGGAGTCGTCTATGAATAATGTTGGAAGAGAGGGAGAGAAGCAATTCAGCTAACATGAGAGACAACAGAATCTGCAGCCCCCATCCAAAGATTCCCATCTCACACCAGAAGCCCTCTACGACCTCCGCCGCAAACTTGTAGAAACACAAAAACTCCACGCTGCGCTCGTGGCCGAGAAAACACGCAACGAGGCGCAAATCGCACGCTTAAAAGCCCTGCTGCAACCCGCACACGCACCCGCGCCCCAGAAACGCGAAACAAGGAGCTCAACATCGGCGACAGAGGAGACGGGAAACGCAGATTCAGCAGCATCAGCGCCCTTTGCATTCCTCACCCACACGCCCGCCGCCCAAGCCCTGGGCATCCAAGCCCCTCTGCTCTCCCAACAACAACAAGCAGCAGCAACCTCAAACGGCGAGAAAACCAGCCCACTAACCACACACTCGACCTTCACAACCACCCAACTCGCCTACCTCCGCCAACTCGTCGCCTCGCTAAAACCACACCTATCTTCTTCTACCGCTCTACCCGTCTCAGCAACAACAGGAAGAGGAGTAAACGGCACAAGCAATAATATTACCGAGCAAGACGACGATATCATCAGCAGCACCGCGCAGCGCAAACGGTACATTGAGAGCCAGGCCAAACGTGTCCTGGAGCGCAGGGGCGTGGATACCATGGATGGTGTCGAGGGCGTCTGGGACGCGGGCATGACGCGGATGAGGGCCGACGAGGTTAAAGGCTTGGAGGCGCTGGTGGCGAGGGGGATGGGGGGTGGCGTGGTGGAGAAGAGTGGTGTTGATGATGACGGTGATGGTGATGCTATGGATATGACATGAGTTGCTTTTTTGCCTCTCTTCTTCTTGTTGTTCTCCGATTGTCTTCTCGGTCCTGTGATATGGTGTTGGCAAAGAACGGGGGTGGCGTTTTCTCCTCTTTTCCCCTTTGTATACCAGATTATGTTGTCTTGTTCTCTCTCTCTCTCTCTCTCTCTCTCTCTCTCTCTCTCTCTCTACAAATAGCAGCACGAGAACCACAATCGTCTTGCCAAGTGCCAGATCACACTAGCTCTTCTTACACAAGTATCTTTTCTCGGTTCTTTAGTTTTTTATTTCTAATCTTGAAAAGAGGTTTAGTACACAGAGGAAGAGGAAGAGGAACAAGAGAGCTACATCAAGACAGACAAGTAAAGGGATCTTGCTAGTCCTCCAGCTTTTTCCCTTTTTCTGCTTCTCTCTCTCTCTTTTGTTCTCGCCCAATCTTCTCCAAATCCTTAGGTCATTACCATCTACGTACACTCATATTCCCCGCATTTTTCACACCCCAGAACGCACAACACACATTCATCCCTCGACACTCAGTACTCGACAAGCTTGACTCTCTGGAGCAGGTCTTCAGGCAAGTCGCTTGAGTTGACGATGCCCATTCTAAGAGCATCGCCCCAGACAAACATGGCTCGGTCGTGGGCATACCGCAGGTAGTCAAATTCTTCCTCGTCTTGTGACTTGAACAGGTCAGCGTTCTGGTCCATTTGCGCCTGTGCTTCTGTTCCCGCCCCTGTTTCTTGACTCACGATCCCGCCGTTCTTTTTCTCTGCCTTTGCCGCAGCCTCTAGCTCTGCTGTCGCGCTGGCGAGCGTTGCTGCCTCGGGGCTTGGATTGGCATTGGCCTTGCCACGCTCGTCCTCGTCGCCAAAGTCGGGAAGGCCGGGAATATGCGCCTGGACAATGCCCCAAGCAACCCACATGGCTGAGTTGGCTAGACGCCAGAGCTTCGTCTCTGCCAGCAGGCGGCGTGCCTCTTCTTCAATCTGTCGCTCATACTGTGCTTCTGACTCCTGGTATTTTTCACCCGGAGGAGCTCGCGAGTCGAGCATAAAGGCAGAAATGGTGCTTGGAGCAGCGGTTGCAGCCAGGGCAGTCGTGCTACCAGAAGAGGGGAGCGGTCCGAGGTGTGGTGTAGGGGGGTTGGACGTGTATCCACCCGCGGCCTTGTATGACGGGTTGTGCATCAAGTACGCCCGGATAAATCGATGCTGCTCTTCGAGTGTTGGGTAATTCTTAGTATTGCAACGCCAGGGAGCTTCTGCGTCATGGTAATTGTACGCCCACTCCGTCTGCAAACGTCCAGTCAGTTTATTCCTGCATCGCGGCCAGGCCGAAAAGGCACTGGAAAACGGGATTGAATTAAGATGAAGCTTACAAAGTGGTTGGCAAATTCAAGACCAGGCAGATTTGCGTTTGCGTACTCAAAGTCAATAACCACCAGCTGCTTGTGCTGGTTGGCCGGCAGCAGCAGTGGTGACTCGCCTTCTGGCATCATTCGCAGGATGTTTCCATACTGGGTCTGTGATGGGGTTAGGCCATGTAATTCACACTACACGTTCCAACTTACGTCGTTGTGGGCAAAGATCATTCGCTCGTTGATCCTATCAATGCCGCCATACTGATCTTCTAGCCATTTCCGGTATTTGTATATCATCTGCTTGAATTTAGGCCATTCGACGCCGCACACATATTCCCGCTTCCTCGACTTGTCAGAAGAGTCTTGGGAGGGGTCTTGGCTGCTCTCGCGGACCTGCTGATCCATCCAATTCACAATGTGTTCACAGCGATCGACCCACTTGTCCCAGTTCTGCCAAACAAACGGGCCAGCTTCTCGCTCTTTCTTCAACAGATCAATTCCCTCGTGCAGCTCTCGCATACGCTTTGCAATCTGCACTGAGGTTTCTGGGTTGCGTAGTTCCTTGGAAGTAAGTGGTTGGGCGTGGAGAAACTCTTCAAATCGTCCGTTGCTGAAAGTTCCAAGCAGGCGTGGACCAATGCGCTTACGGGCAAGTCGTGTCAAGATCTGTAGTTCCGACTCTCGGTCGATGAGGTGCTCTACCTGTGGACCATAGATACGAAGGAGGAGCTTGCTAGAAAAGGTCAGAGGAAGATTGGTTATACAGAAGCGCACTTACGGTGGAGGGTTTCTGGGCTTTGGTGGACCGTCTTCGCTCTGCTCCGGAAGCGGTAGGTTTTTAGGGGGAGAGACGACATAAACGGCATTTGTAAGCGCGCCGCTCAATCGCTGTACATTGATCTCGTTGCTTAGTTCGCTGGGCACCTTGCGCCATCCTTTCAACTTCAGAGTGTGAGTCAAACGGAGGATTTCAGCTCGGAACTTGGCCCACGCCTCTCTCTCTTTGTCTGCTACATCAAGGTTGGGCTCGGTCCCTGGCTCATCAACATTGTACGCCATGGTCTTTGAATTGTCCAAGATGGCTTCACAACTCGGAACTAGCTGATCTACCGACTCGAAGTAGTCCGAATCAAGGGAAACCGCAGAGTGTCGCTTCAGACCTATGGATGACCTTCGGAAGTGTTGAGGCTTTCTCTTCGCTTCGGCAGACTTCAAGGCCAAGTTCTTTTCGAGAATCTGTGCCAGTTGTGTGAGTGCATCCTCGCCATGAGAGGAGTCGGAGTCGCTCCTGTGATGAGCACTGATATTTTCAGACGTCTCTGCTGCTGCCGCGCCCTCTAAAAGCTCATGAACGATGCCGCCGGCTTTGGCGGCTTTGCGTTTTGCCCTTCGTGCATGGCGCCTGCTTCGCTCGTGCTTCAGCCATGTACCAACCTGCTTCAGCAGACTGTCGTGAGCTTGCTGGCTGTTGGAAGGTGCATCAGTCGGGTTCTCTGACAGCAATGAGGTCAGGGAGGCATTGCCTTCAGCTGCCGCAAACTTGAACGAGCCCTCGCGTTCATAGGAAGGGCGTCCAGATAGCCGCTTTCTACTGACACTGGTTGGGAAGTGCCTCGGCGGCTTATCAAGATCCAAGTAGTCTTTCTGGTCGAGCTCCTTGTTCTTGCCGATGATTAGTGGGGAGATGGTGCTATCATCGGGAAAGGATACGGCTGTAGAGGTCTAGTAAGCAAGTGCGCTGGATCTGAATCGCATGTGAGATGGGAAATGGTAGCAACGCGTGGCAATGTGTATGCTTCGGCTTTGTAGATTTCAAGTAGACTACCTGATTGAGCTAGAATACAGCCACACATACTCAGACGATTTCCGAACCTGGGCGTCTCAAAGACGGAAGAAAGGTTTGGTGCACGTGCATCAAAGTAGTCGCCAAACCTACACGCTGCCAGATACGAATTGAAAGAGTTCGCATGCAACCAGGTGAACAAAAGGAAGACTGACTCACCTTTGTTCGAACGCGGCGACGCTCCGTCATTCAATGTGTTATTGGGAGAGAGGACTAGAGAGTCGGTTGACTGTGGGCCGGTGGGCTGCTGCGTCTGCCAATTGGAAGAGGTCGCCATGCTCTGCTAATGACTGAGGGGGGGTCGGAGGCGATCCGGCCAGGTAAGTAAGCCGGATCGGCGTATGTGGTAGCAGAAAGCGTTTGGGACCCTGTTTCCGGGAGGGAGAGTCTGTGACAATAGCCGCTCCCAAATTCGTGGCAGGAAGATTGTGCTGTTGGGTGGGCGGGCGTGGTGTGAGTGTGTTATCGATACCCGGGCCAGGGCAATGCACGAAAGTATACGCGAGTAAAGGGTCCACGTGCCAAGCTGATTGGCGGTCAGGATATCTTGATAAGGACGCGTAAAACAAAAGTTGCTCCAACGTAAAACGAAAGAGGCGACGCGAAGAAACGAGCGGAACATGGCCCTTGGATCCATTCAGGTTTATGGCACGGCGCCCTCAAGCCACGGAACGTCTGCGTGAGGTTCCATGTGGGCGGTGGTCTTGGCAGGCTGCAGGAGATCAAACCAGAACGAGGCAAGCAAGCACGAGCGGACGGAAAACCTGCAATTTGGAATATGGCCAATATTGACTACGTAGTGTACACGTGGCTATGGAGCCTTCAACGTGCTCTATTGCGGCAGTGAGCAGCAAGTCTTGATAAAAAATACAGCATTAGTTACTTGCAATCCATGAACGCGCTATTTTGGTTGTGGCGACCGAGTCCTGCCAAGGACTACCCACAGCCTACGTCACAGTATCTAGACGCCCAACACCAGAACGCCTCGCTGTAAACCCAATTTCCCTGTTTGCATTCTGCACATGCACCGCTTCTCTTGGTCGTGTGACAGGCTCAACTTGGCGCCCGTCTGGTTGCCCACCCTGCTAGCTCATGACGCCCATTCGACCGTTTCCAATGCAAGCATGACTAGCAGCAGAGTCGATGGCAATATCCAGACGACGTAACTCTGAAACAGGATCCTCGACATGGCGCCCATGTACACGTTGTTGATCTGACAGATCTGCGCCAATTGAAGCGCGCTCGGTGCGCCACTGAGAAGGAAGCATACAATAATGAAGATGGGGTCGTCGAGGATGCTGACTGGCACGTACTTGGCAGTCAGGGCCAGCATCGGAGCCATGAGAAGCGTCGGAATAAGCATGCGGCTGATGAGTGAGGCAATAACAAGCTTCCTTTCGACGCTTGGGTCTTCAATCGAGTGCGGGTCCTCCTTTGGTAGCGTGTTGCGAGCAAGATTGGCGCCCAGGACAACCAGAATAAGCGGCACGGCAACCTGCCCGCTCTGGTTGACAGCGCGGGTAACGGACGTGTTGATAAAAGTTCCAGGGGTAAAGAACAAGCGTTGTAGTGGTGGAATAGAAGCAACAAGGATGGCAATCAGCATGGCCCAAAGCGGAGGGTTCATAAAGTCCCAGACCCCCTTGCAGAACCTAGACAAGCCCGCACCAATCTTGGAGAAGGGCTTCTGTAGCGACTTGGGCAGGCTGTTGAAGACGCGGTTGCCAGCGCGCGTCGTCGTTATGGAGACTGAAGTCGCTGAGCGTTGGAGTGCCATTCTGGCTCGCACGGGCACACCCTTGATGCCTTTGGGCGTATCCGCCTGCTTTTTGTGAGCCGCGAGCACGCCATTGAGGTGTCCGTTTGTGAATTGGCCCTTGGAGCTTCCGCTCATGTCGCCAGCTCCGGGGACTGTCGCGTTTCCATTGGTAGGCGTGACGAATAGGGCCGATGCTTGAGCTTCTCCACGGTTGAAAATGGAATCCGAGTCGGAATCACTGCAGTCTGCGGAGGTAGCGTAGCTGGTGACGTTTCCGGACTCGTAGTCAGAATGCGAGTCGTCAAGAAGGCGCTGCACCTCGTCGTCACTGTACTCTCCGCTCTCGATGGCATTGTTCCTGCCATCATCGTCCTTGTATGCACTGGCTGGTGCCAGGAGCACGTTGAAGCCCCATGTCCATCGCACAAGCTGGCCAAGCTGCTGGAAGATGAGAAGGTAAAGGATGCCGCGCGCACCAACTTCATTGTCGTTGTCACCAGGTATTCTGTCCCAGTGCAGGCCGGATAGCGTTTTGGAGAGAGAAATGACGAGGGAGATGGGCAGCGAGTTTGAGTTTCCAAAGACCTGGGGCTATTAGTTTCTGAGTAGAGCATAGATAATATAAGACAAAACATACTGCCATGGCCACGACAAAGTTGGAAGCGCGCTTGTTGAACTTGAACAGGCGCGATACGGCCAGGGCGGCAACGTAGGAGATGAGTGTTTGCACGATGAAGATTACGGGAATCACGGTGAGCTCAGACAGCTTCTCGGCCGTCAATTGGGAGGCGAGTTTGGTAAAAACTGCAGGGGCGCAAGGTCAGGTCAAGTCCAGGCGGCTAGAGAGATGGCCACTCACTCAGGCAAGGTGTAAACAACTGTGTGTTGAGGTTTGCAAGGAACTTCTGGCTCTCTGCATCGAATTGGCCCATACGAGCGACGACATAGCCGGGCGCGCTCACGCATACGACCTCCATGACGGCCTCGAAGACGAGCAGGGCGAGGTTGGCGAAGTCGGGATGCGAGGGGTGGGCACTTTCGAAGGCCGTGAAGAGGGCATTGCCGGTGTGGTCGTGCGACTGCGAGGCCATGGCGACAAAGGAAGAGGAGGAAGCTGGGAAACTGCGCAGGCGCAAGGCCTTTGGCGCAGAGAAAAAGGACATGGCGGGTTGCCTTTTGGTGGATAGCAGGCGCGGAGGCGCGATGGAGGCGGAAACGCTCGAGGTTTATCATGAAGCGCAAGGCGTCTTGGCCGGGAACACGCTACGGAGTGGACATGGACGTCACGGCCGCACGCCCCAGCGCAAGCGCAAGTGCAGCCGAAGGAACCGGCTGGGGACGTGTTTTGGGCGCTGGGGCCCTGCATGCTGTGGAAACATGGCGCCGTCGGACTGGGCGGCTGGGCGTGAGCTGCTGAGTTGATAACAGGCACAAGACGGGCGGGTCTGGCCAACCAGTCTCTCGTACGTGTGGGTGAGTCCATGGGGCTGCTCTATCATCAGCATCATCAGCATCCTGGGCGCACTACCGTAGTGTCTCTGCGCCACACATACTAGGTACGTATTGCACCACGAGCCGCGGGCACCAAAGACCTGGGCGGGTCTGCCCTGCCTAGCCATCATCGCCCATCCGCAGGCTCATCGGCCCTTTGGCCTCAGCTGCTGTGCTGCAGCGGGGCGGATAGGCAATGGATGGGCAATGGATGGGCATTGCGCATTGCACATCGCCTCCCACACGCGATAATTGCGGTGCTGCTGCGTTTCCCATGGAGAGAAGTCGTTTCCTTGATGCCCAAGGCTACCAACCATATCAATCCATTCCACTTTCGCCTGGCCTGTTGTGCTTTGTTGACATCTTCTCTCTTTGTTTGTGTGTGTGTGTGTGCGCACGCGTGTGTGTGCCAGGTCGGTGTTTGTGAAATCATCTGCGCGTACCTCTGTATGTCGCTCGGCGTCGCTGTGTGGCTGTTCTGGAAGAGAGCCTCCACACTGGCGCTATCCTTGGTCTCTGCGCCATCACGTCACAGCGCGCGAACTTGCACGCTACAACCCACAACCACCACTCCTCCACCATACTCCTCCTCCCCCTACCATCGCCGCTACATCTCCTCTCGCGGTCTTGTCGCATCTCCCCTTCCCCGTCCTCCTCCGCCTTCACTTCACTATTCTTCCCACCCTCTTTTACACGTGCTTTCGTCCTCCCGTACCCCGCCAATCCCCAAGGCCGTGACATTGGTTACCCATTCGCCATGGCCGACTCCAATCTTCCCACCCCAGACGCCGAAGTCGATTCAGACACCGTCTTCGACAGTCCCTCGCCCTCGCCGGTGCCTTCGAGCCCTATCGCCGATGCCCCCTCGCTTGAAGAGCCGTCTGCTGAGCGCCCCGCGCCGCGAAAAGCCACCACGGCGGGAGCGACTGCCAACATGACATATTCGTCCACGCCCCTCGGCAACATCAATGCCGCCAGAAACCCGCGTCCCTCTAACCCCCCTACCATTTCAAGCAGAGACAGTGGCCTCAACGTCTCTCAGGATATCCTGGCAAGAATACAAGCAGTACATCTGGGTCGCAAGGGCGCCCCGCCCACCGGCTTGCCTGGCAGAGGGCCTGCGCCACAGAGCCCTGGCCCCTCTCTCGATGCCCGCAACCCAATGTCCCCAGGCGCCGGCAACCCTGGAGGCGTCCCCAGTAACTTCCGACTGCCCCCTAGACCGCCGACGACTAACTTTCAGTCGGCACCGGCTGTGCCTGGCCGTATGCCCGAGCCTAAGAAATCCATGGCTGAGCGACGTGGTATGAGGCTTCCCGGCGGATTGCCTGGTAGCAGCCCTGCTCCTCCTGCTGGCAGGAAGAAGCCGGGCTTGACTCTTGGGCAAATGAATGGTGGCGACAAAGCTGAAGATGACGCGCAGCCGCGCAAACAAGAGACTCAGTTTGACCAGTTCTCGCAGTACATCGATACCAAAACTGGCAGCCTGAAGTTTGCGGGCAAAGCCGTGCTCAATTCAGAAGGTGTCCAATTCGCCAGTGGAACCACGTTCAACATCTCACTCGATGAAGTCGACACGCTGGACGAACTTGGCAAGGGAAACTATGGCACAGTATACAAGGTCAGGCATAGCAGACCCCGAATGCGAAAGCCGGGCCAGGGCCTTGCGGGAAACAAGGCACCGCCAGGCTCTCCATCTCGAAAAAACTTTGACGAAGAATCAAGCCCTTCGAGTGCAAAGCCCGCCGCGGGCACCGGTATCGTCATGGCCATGAAGGAAATGAGACTTGAATTGGAAGACTCAAAGTTTGCGACTATCATCATGGAGCTGGATGTCCTCCATCGCTGTAGATCACCCTACATTGTTGACTTCTACGGTGCCTTCTTCCAAGAAGGAGCCGTGTACATTTGCATGGAGTTCATGGACGGAGGATCCATAGATAAGCTTTACGCCGACGGTGTGCCTGAAGGTGTGCTGAGGAAGATTACCTTGGCAACAACCATGGGCCTGAAATCATTGAAGGATGACCACAACATCATCCACCGCGACGTCAAGCCTACCAACATCCTAGTCAATACCAGGGGCGCCATCAAGATTTGTGATTTTGGTGTGAGCGGCAACCTCGTAGCCAGTATTGCCAAAACCAACATTGGATGCCAAAGTTACATGGCACCTGAGAGGATATCCTCGGGTGGCATTGCGCAGGCAGGTGCCAATCCCGGAGGCGGCACATACAGCGTGCAAAGCGACATCTGGAGTCTGGGATTGACCATCATCGAGTGCGCGCTAGGGCAATACCCCTATCCACCAGAGACGTACAACAACATCTTCAGTCAGCTCAGTGTAAGTGTGCCGAATCTTGTGTTTTTTTCCCTCTGGTCTGCGAGTTGAGTACTAATTTTCCTAGGCCATTGTTGATGGTGAGCCACCGGATCTACCCGACGAAGGATACTCTGATGCAGCTAAGAACTTTGTACGGGGCTGTCTGAACAAAATCCCCAACCTGCGGCCAACTTACGCAATGCTGCTTCAACACGCATGGCTAGCCCCTCTTGCAAAGCCCGACACCATCACAGAAGAGGAAGAAGAAGAGGTTGCTGCTGCACAGGAAGCTGCCCCAGATCAAGCTGCTGGGGACAAAGGACCAGCCGAAGCTATTGAAAAGGTAGAAGACCAAGAAGTCGCAGACTGGGTCAAGGCTGCCCTAGAAAAGCGAAGAAGCGGCAAGATGAAGGGTGTTGAGAAGCCTGCATTGCACGCCGCGCCTCTGGATGCAGGAGTACAGAGTCCTTCGCAAAACGGCACAAATGGCTCCGTTGCGGCGGAATCAGCAGAGGTTGCTGCGTAGATTGTCTGAGGGGTCTGCTAAGCAATGGGGGTGTTGGTGTTTCCGTCAAACACAAAAGTCAGACACACAAGGGTGTCGAGACTCTGTATCTTTTTATTGAGCGGTTGTCGGATGCTCTGCCTTTGTCAGGAAAAGAAGGTAGCATACTATGCCATCTTGTACACTTTGGGCGTTGTATCGGCGCATTACAGGAAATGATTGACATGAAGCATTCAAGTTATGGCATTGAGCGTGGAAATCACCTGCACCTAGCATAGCATATAGCCTATCCAGTTGGGTCTATTTCGACAATTTTTTCATAGCCGTGATATCTGCGAACTAGATTCAATGACAGATTTGCCCGATGGATCTTCTTGTTTCTTCTGGACACATTGCAGGCGCTGCTGGTCAATTACGTCCTAATTATGTCTTGCATGTTTGAGAAAATTTTGATGCCTGCCATGCAAGGTCAACCACGAGTATCTCTTCCCCAAACCTTGCTCCAATATTGATTTTCGGCTGCGTCGATGCAAATTTCCATGTTTGTGGTGTCTGATATGTCTGATATGGTCATGGCGTGGATGCGGTGCGCGCGCTAGCACGTGACGGTGAGGCCCCTGCTTAGCCAAGCGCAATTGTGGCGGCCATGTGTCGTGGTGCGGCGGGAAAGAACACAGTGGTCGGAACAAGTTCAAGAAGTGGCCACGACTTTCTTTCGTACGCCCCGCCCACGTCTTCCCCGTAATGCCACAGGCATAGGACACAGTCTTCTTCTCTTTTTGCTACTTTCAACCCTCGACGCTACCCCGCGGGTTCTTTTTTATTCGCTCTCTCGCAACATCTCCACTTGTCCCTAGGGACAGACATTAAACATGTCCGGCACCGACTACACTTACGATAAGCAGGTAGGGATTGAATGCGCATATAGGAAATAATCCGCCTCTAACAAGTTTGCAGGGTCAATTCTTTCCCTACTTCATCCTCACCGTCACCACACTTGTCACCGTCCCCACCACAATATCATTTCTGAGGCCAAGCAAAGGTGCGCATATTGCTTGTGTTGTTGCACCATAACTGTACTAATCTGTATCCATAGAACTCGAGAACACTGGAGTGCGCATAGACTCCGACTTCACCCCCGAACATGCCGACCTCATCCAAGGACAACGAAAGAAGCAGAAGCGCATGGAAAGGAGGATCAAGCGCGGCCTCGTCATGTTGGGCGGTTGGGCACTGAATGCCGCCATGGTGTACCTCATACTGGTCACTTCGTCGACTACGCCTGATATTTGGGACCCCTACAGGATTCTCGGAGTATCCAGGGTAAGAGCGTTCTGCCACTGCTCCTTTATTCTCTGAACAACCATACTGACTCGCAACACAGAGTGCAGATGAGAGGGAAATCAAGAAGCATTACCGAAAACTCTCTCTTAGTTTGCACCCTGACAAAGCTCGCGAGGACCCCGAGAAGAACATTACAATGCAAAGCATCAACGACCACTGGGTAGATGTCACCAAGGCCTTCAAAGCTCTTACCGACGAGGACATCCGCAACAACTTCCTTCAGTATGGTCATCCCGACGGCAAACAAAGCCTCAGCATCGGCATTGCGCTACCGCAGTGGTTGGTCACCGAAGGATCTGGCAAGTACGTCTTGCTGATCTATGCGCTCGCGCTCGGTGTCATTCTTCCTTACACAGTTGGCAAGTGGTGGTACGGAACTCAGAGGTTGACTAAGGAGAAGGTGTTGGTCGCAAGTGCCGGCAATATCTTCCGCGACTACGACAACGACCAGGGCGAGACGGGTGTCATATATGCGCTGAGCAGTGGAGAAGAGTTCAATGAACTTCTTACTGGACAGAAAGCAGAGAATGGCCTGTCGAAATTAGAACAGAAGGTTCTTTCTGAAAACTCTGGATCCCTCATTCCACAAACACTCACGCTAAAGGACCGCCAAAGGCTCGACGATCTGGAAGACAGCCGGAGACGCAAGGTGCTAACCTTAATGTGGGCATATCTTGGCCGTGTTGAACTGGAAGATGAGACTCTGAACGAGGAAAAGTTTGCCGTTGCGCCTATTGCGTTCCGACTGAACGAAGCTTATACCGCCATCGCATTGGCATATGGCAACACTACAGCAGTACTATCAGCATACAGGACATCGCAAAATATCATTCAAGCTCTACGGCCAGGATCCTCCCCCTTGGAACAACTACCACATTTCACACCCGCCGTTGCAGATGCAGCTGAGGCCGAACGATCAAGGACACATCTTACCATTCAAGAGTTTATGCAAATCCCAGACGAGCAGCGCAAGGCGCGTATTGTAAAGCCTGGCCTTCTTTCCCAAGAACAGTACAACACATCCATGTCCGTAGCTACCCAGATTCCTCTTTTCCATCTCGAGAAGGCCTTCTTCAAGGTTGTTGGCGAGCGATTTGTTACACCCAGCAGCTTGGTACAGTTCGTACTCAAGGGCCGTTTCCTTCCTTCAGGTGTCACCAACGTTCCCGAGGTCAACCCGAAGGATCTTCTTGACATTGATCCTCCGGAAGGCGACGTCGCGGCGATTACCGGACGCAAGAACGACAGCTCTGGTGACAAGCCCATCCAACCCCCTCTAGCACATGCACCATACTACGCCCGGGACCACGCACCAAGATGGCACGTGTTCCTTGCAGACAGCAAGCAAGGGCGCATTGCAGTTCCTCCATTTACATTTTCGACCTTTGACAAGCCTATTCTCGACGAGAGCGGCAAACCCACATACAATGTGCAGACACTCAAGATGCAATTTGGCGCCCCACCACAGCCCGGCAGTTATACTTTCGTCATGCACTTGATTTGCGACAGCTACGTTGGCATGGACACCAAGATAGAAGTTACTTTGGTTGTAGAAGACGCCAGCAAAGCCGAGCAGGTCGAAGAGGAGGAAGAGATTAGCGAGCCAGATGAGGGTAAGTTTGTTCGAATTCAGACACATCGAACACAGTCACTAACATTTTACAGATTCCCTTGCTGGCCAGATGCGTCAAATGAAGACCGGCGGTGCACCAACAAAGAAGCGGAGACCAGCAACTGATGACTCCAGCGGTAGCGACACCGAGGGTGACGTGGAGTCTGAGAGCGAGACTGATACTGACACGGACTCGGATGAGGAGTAGGTTGCTCGGTTTTTCTAGATGGATTGTAATTCATAAGATTTTTCATGTGCAGAGCGAAGTAAGCAGAAGGAAGCAGAACGTACATGTTAGCGACGACACTGGTTGGCATTGATTACTACTCTCCCACTTGGGACCAGCTGCCATTGCAGGCATTTCTAGGCGTTTTGGAGACAGGGGCAACTCGCGACTTAGGGACTACCGTTTTATGCTTTTTTTCTGGATGAAGTGTGTTATGCTGTGGAGGAGAGATTGAGAGAGAGACCAGGTGTATAAATGATATGTACATAAGAATGACATTCATGAAGTTCCCAACTCATGATGTCCTGATGGTATCCGAAATTACTCTTCCTTTCTTTTTGCGAGAACAACAACCTTTTTTTTTTGCGCGCCATGCAAGTGCAACAAAAGGAGGGAAACAAGTATGACTTCCAAACCATCTGGCCTCCAAAAGTCTTTTTCTAATTTGTCGAGCAAGCATACAAATCGTTTAGCTAAAGCAAGCCATGCAGCTACAACCTTGAAGACACTTTCTGCAGTCTTGAAGGCTTTATTTAAAAACCACCTGAACAGCCTGTTTATGCGCATGCCTTAGGGATCTCACTACATCCGAACGGATCGCCCTGCGCTTAATGCATAGTAATATTACCATGTGGCGTGGGCACATGTGACCTTGTCTGTAGCTGGAGGTGTTCGCCAAAGGTTCGGGTTCCACACACGTGGGGTTTCAGTGACGTCTCGGCTCCTTTGCATCATCAACAACACCTTCTGCCGGCTCTTTTTGTTCTCTTGGTTCTTTATTGGGATACTGGCGTTTTCCTCTTCCCCTGTCTCGGCGGTTGATTGGTTGGTTTTGGATGAGGTTGTGTAGATTCGGTGGTAATAATTTGATAGTGTCTTTTTTTTTTCGTGTTACAGAATGGAGGGCCCTGGGAGATTGGGAGGGGGGAGGGGCTTCCCATGTCGCCACTGGATACACACAATCAGGGCAGGAAGGACAAAAGCATTGTCTGTTGTTGCGGACACGGATGGCTAGGGATTTTGAAGAGGAAAAGGGAGGGGATTGTGTGTTGTCGTATGGAATGAGGAGTAACTGAGCTCTGGGCCCTGGACTCTACCTATCTCTTAACATTGCATGTCCATCCTACGACGACAGAGAGCAGCAGCGGTGTTGCCGCCCTCTCAGCTTACCTACGTCCAGCCCCTCCCTCCGTACTCAAACCCGTCTCATAGAACGGTCCTTTGTAAATCTCAAGCGGGTGAAAGAGGCACCGAAGAATGCCTGCCTCAGCATGCATGGCTAAGGCATGATCTGCCGCACCCCAGATTAGTACCCATGCCTTGGCTAGCGAACGGATCTCAGGCCTCCGCTATCCTCAGGCTCTTAACCGTAGGCCTCAGACACCAAGGCAAAACTGTCAAGCAAACTTGGCAGTATCTTAGTCGCAAATTACCCCGCTTGGCACCTGCGGCTGCGTTTGTCGCCGGTAACAAAGTCTACGATCACGCTACGTGTGTCAGTGCAGGGCCGCCAAGTTCCGAACATATGGGCGTTCCTTGCAAGGCATAACCAACGATCTGTGTAATATGAGAGAGAGGCAGGAAAATGGATAAAAGCTGATGGAGGGTCGCAGAGAAACAGGACTCATCCTCATTCACTCGCAGCCTTTCAGTCCTTCCTTCCTTCCTTTAATAACTTTCAATTCTTTAGCGGCTTTGATAGTCTGCATTAACACTCCCTTTGCTTACTTCTTCTACAACTATACGTCTGTGACGTTTAATCTCTTCTTTCTTTTACAAAGTTTAATCCCATTCACTTAGTGTCAAGTCAAAACCCAGTCTTTACGAATATAACAAACATGTCTCTCAAGGTTATTGCTACTATGTTGCTTGCGGCTAGCTTCGCTGGTAAGTAGTTCCAACACTCTGCACTCGAACAGTGCTTCAGAAATAAGACGATAGGTACTGACCAACCGTAGCTGCAAAGCCCATCAACTCTCACTCTGCCTTGGACCTGAGCAAGCGCCAGACCAACATCAACTCGGTCATCAATGGCTTCAACAGGAACGATGGCGGCTTCAACTTCATCGACGGCTTCAACAACTTCAATCGACAGGAAAAGGTCATTCAGATCCAAGAGCAGAGCATCCAGATTATCGACGACCGCTCCCGACAGCAGATAGTGCAGCAGGCGCAGCAGGTCCTAATCGTCGACCAGGTCAACAACGGCTTCAACAACGACCTGAACAACCTCTTCCGCAAGAGCAACTTTGCGAACCGCTTCCGGGATGTCCGCACTGTCATGCTCGTTGTGCAGGAGATTGTGACCGTCATTGACGACGGCCGGGGCAACCGCCGCCAACAAAGCATTTTTGCGCAAAACGTCGTCGTTGCGAACCGCGGTGCTCGCCAGTCACAAACCATCATGATCTTCGACAGCCGCAAGCTCATCGCCCAAGACATTCTCGGCGGCGGCGCTTTCGACAGGCTCAGCCGCGTCGGCGGTGTTGCTGGTGCCACTAGCGTTCTGAACGACTCGCTGCCTCTCAAGACAAAGGGCTACCAGCTCTTTGACGTCAAGCCGTCTTGGTCCAACGTTGCCGAGGACCCGGCTGGAGACCTGGGCGCCATCTGGCAGTCTGCGCTGCTTGATCTGCAGAATGCGCAGAACGACGGCAATGACAACCAGCTCAATGAGCAGCTTGCTGCGCAGGAGAAGCAGGCGCTTGAGGATGCGCAGAAGAAGCAGGGCAATGCGGACAACAAGGCTGCTGATGACCAGAATAAGGCGGATGAGCAGAAGCAGAAGCAGCAGGATGAGGCTGACCAGAAGGCCAAGGACGATGCGGCTAAGAAGCAGGATGACCAGAAGCAAGCTGCCGACGAAGCCGCCAAGAAGAATGCCGACGACGAGAAGAAGCAGCAAGACGCAGCACAGAAGCAGGCTGATGATCAGAAGAAGGCTCAGGATCAGGCTCAAATGCAAAAGGATCAACAGGCCAAGGCTGGAGATGCAAAGGCAAAGGATGCACAAGATGCTAAGGATGCACAGGGTGCTAAGGATGCAAAGGCTGCGGCTTGAAATCCGCTTCGAAGCCCCTTTTAGCAAAGCAGATATCTACCACCATACAGTGTAAAGCGCACACATTTGAAATGTAGGCGAGAAAGACCAACGAGGATGAGAGCGCTTCCTTTATGGAGTCAGTTATATATACCCAATTTGAGCCTCCTCTTTGTCATTTGGTCGCCAAACACCTGCAATACGTGATGAAACTGGAATCTCAAAAGTTTGGCGGACAACTGTGTTAGAAGGTAGAAAACTTGGGAAACGAAGACTCAAAAACCATTTACTGATGTTCTTCTTATTTGGAAGGGTCGATGCCATCACAAGAGGTCATTCGTCCTTGGATAATACTACGACGGCGCAGACTTGACCCTCGAAGTCAAAGTCTGAAAAAAATTCTCACAGGACTTATAATTCTATGCACACGAATCAACATCCGGATGTGGTGGCCATTCTCTAAGTGGTCACCTCGTCATACCACACATATACTACATCTTCCGAGTTGCTGACGCGGCCATGCCTCAAAAGCAATATTATTTCAGCCCAACTGCAAGTCGGTCGGTCTTCTCTCCGGTCTGACTGCGTATAACAACAGGCGGAAAGGATAGCAGAAAAAGCGCACCAGATATAAATTACCCGTGTTAAGCCTGACGAACTGAAACGGCCGAGCCAACGGACATCCCTGACTCCAGGTGTGAAGACGGCGGATAGCAATGCGGTACGGTTGTTATTAGTTGAGACGGCGCTTGTGGCAGGTTACGGCTGAGTTGTCCAAAGCATACACACATCCTGGTCCAGTTCCTACAAGTCCAGTTCTTGGTCTACGCCTTAGCCACGTTACTATGAGGCATCTAGCACCGCGTACGCGACAGGTCAGAACGTGCGAGGTGGATTTGGTACTGCTCCCTGCTGCTGCTGTTGTTGATATGTTAGTGCGGGCGGTGGGGCGCAAATGGTATTTTTACCATGTTGGCAGCATTCACCGGGACCGGAGTCTATTGTGCGTGGTGAGTCTGAGCCGGTGGGCGGGTATGCGGTGGTGGAGCAAGATGTATTTGAGCTCCAGCAGTAGGACAGATGCAGGAGGAGAGAGTGACTTGTCATGGCGAAACGTCCCTTTCTGGTACTGACGTGTCGATGAGGCATCAGGCGGCTAGTGTCGAAGAGTCATACCTGGACACGCTGTTCATTGCCCTATCCAGAGTGAAACATGGTTATTGAGCCACGACCATTGTTGGGCAGACATCTCACGATGTCTGGGTAGACTACTGAGAGGTGCTAGGCTATTTCGGGATAGGCGCGCCAAGCAGTGACGTAACGGTGATTGGCGGGGATGCTGCGACTGACCGGAAACTTGCAGCAGGCGCCCAGAAGCTTCTACGGACAGGGTGGAAGGCACGACTAGCTTCGAGATATGACGAGAAGTCACTCCACATCACTGGCTGTTTCCTGAGACTTCGCCCGTACCTATGTCCAACTGTCATCACCTGTATATATTTCGCCTGGTCTTGCCCTACCCATCTTCTTCTGTCCTCCCAAGATAATACCCACAAACCATAGAGTGCATACACACAAACCTGATTGCAGGCTCACGACGCACAATTTTCTCTTTGGCTTCAGGCCATATCACAGGCTAGTCACTAATCACAATGACTTCATTCGACGCCTACACCGACCGAGCAGCAAAAGCTCTGGCAGACAGCTTCGATCTTGCCAAGGGCTATGCGCACTCACAACTCACACCTCTACATCTTGCTGTGTCGTTAATAGATCCGCCCAAGGACCTAGCAAACACAGTCGACGTACCACCACCACCGCTATTCAAGCAAGTACTCGAGCGCGCGAATGGCGATCCCCAAGCCTTCGAACGTAATCTCAAGAAGGCCATGGTCCGGTTACCAAGCCAAGATCCTCCGCCAGAGCGCACCTCACCCTCACCATCTATGGCCAAGGTACTGCGCTCCGCGGAAGAGCTGAGCAAGACACAGAAGGACAGTTACATCGCCGTCGACCATCTCATCATGTCCCTCTGCCAGGATTCGCAAATACAACGCATCCTCGCCGAGTCAAACGTACCCAACACGAAGCAGATCGACAATGCTATCCAAGCACTTCGAGGCACAAAACGGGTTGACTCGAAGACGGCAGACGCCGAGGAGGAGAACGAGAACCTCAAGAAGTTCACCATCGACATGACCGCCATGGCACGAGAGGGCAAGATCGACCCAGTCATTGGTCGTGAAGACGAAACACGACGAGTCATTCGCATCCTGACCAGGCGAACCAAGAACAACCCTGTTCTAATTGGTGAACCTGGTGTTGGTAAGACTACAGTCGTTGAAGGTCTTGCCCGCCGAATTGTCGATGCCGATGTACCGGCAAACCTTGCAGCATGCAAGCTGCTTTCGCTCGACGTTGGTGCTTTGGTTGCTGGCAGCAAGTACCGCGGAGAGTTTGAAGACCGTATGAAGGGAGTCTTGAAGGAGATTGAAGAGTCCAAAGAGATGATAGTTTTGTTCGTGGACGAAATTCATCTGCTTATGGGCGCTGGATCTTCTGGAGAGGGTGGTATGGATGCTGCCAACTTGCTCAAGCCCATGCTGGCTCGTGGACAGCTTCATTGCATCGGTGCAACCACCCTGGGTGAATACCGCAAGTATATTGAGAAGGATGCTGCATTCGAACGTCGGTTCCAGCAGGTCCTTGTCAAGGAGCCTTCCATCCCCGAGACCATCTCCATTCTTCGAGGATTGAAGGAGCGATACGAGACGCACCATGGTGTTACTATCATGGACGGCGCCATCGTCGCAGCTGCTACCCTTGCTGCACGCTACCTTACCCAACGGCGTCTGCCCGATTCTGCTGTCGACTTGATTGATGAGGCAGCCGCAGCCGTCCGCGTCACTCGAGAGTCACAACCCGAAGCTCTAGATAACCTCGAGCGACGCCACCGACAACTCCAGATCGAGATACACGCTCTATCGCGAGAGAAGGATGAAGCCTCACAGACACGTCTGAAGGAGGCCCGCGCAGAAGCTGCCAACATCGAGGAAGAGCTGAGGCCACTTCGTGAGATGTACGAACGCGAAAAGGGTCGTAGCAAAGAGATCCAGGACCAGAAACTCAAGCTCGAAGGCCTCAAGACCAAGCTTGCCGAAGCTGAGCGTATGCGCGACATCCAGACTGCGTCTGACCTCAAGTACTACGCCATTCCAGACGTCGAGCAGCGTATTGGAGAACTGGAGCGTGAGAAGGCCCGCGCCGATGCCGAAATGTACTCACACCAGGCAAGCGGAGGGGGCGAGTCTCTTCTGAGTGATGCCGTCGGCCCAGATCAAATCAACGAGATCGTCGCTCGCTGGACCGGTATCCCCGTCACTCGACTCAAGACGACTGAGAAGGACAAGCTGCTCAACATGGAGCGCCATCTGCAACAAGTCGTCGTTGGCCAGAAGGAGGCTGTCACATCTGTCTCCAACGCCATCCGACTCCAGCGCTCTGGTCTTGCCAACCCCAATCAACCACCAAGTTTCCTCTTCTGTGGTCCCTCTGGTACCGGAAAGACTCTACTCACCAAGGCTCTTGCTGAGTTCCTGTTTGACGATCCCAAGGCCATGATCCGATTCGACATGTCCGAGTATCAAGAGCGACACTCTCTGAGCAGGATGATTGGTGCACCACCCGGCTACGTTGGTCACGATGCGGGAGGCCAACTTACCGAGTCTCTCCGTCGGAAACCCTTCTCCATTCTCCTCTTTGATGAAGTTGAGAAGGCTGCCAAGGAAGTTCTTACCGTTCTCCTGCAACTCATGGACGACGGTCGCATCACCGATGGTCAAGGCAGAATTGTTGACGCAAAGAACTGCATTGTCGTCATGACTTCCAACTTGGGTGCTGAGCACTTGTCACGCCCCAACGCACCCGACGGCAAGATTGACCCTACCACCAAGGAGATGGTCATGAACGCGCTGCGCAACTGGTTCCTTCCCGAATTCCTCAACCGTATCTCGTCGATTGTCATCTTCAACCGTCTCACGAAGCGCGAGATTCGCAGCATCGTGGATGTAAGAATGGACGAAATCCAGAAGCGACTCAACCAGAATGGAAGGAACGTGCGCATCGAAATGGCACCAGAAGTGCGCGACTACCTTGGTTCTGCCGGCTACTCACCAGCCTACGGTGCCAGACCACTGGCACGACTCATCGAGAAGGAGGTGCTCAACCGACTTGCCGTACTCATTCTTCGTGGCTCCATCAAGGATGGCGAGACAGCGAGAGTTATACTTGACGAGGGACACGTGGCTGTGTTACCGAACCACACAGACAGCGAAGATGACTCTGAGATGTACGACGAGTCTGATGCTGTTGCTGAGTTGGAAGACGACGAGGCTGGCATGGACCTTTACGACTAATCAGATAGCAAGGAATCATTCGGGGTGTAAAAAAACAAGATGAAGGATATTTTCAGCACTGGCGTTATGGATTGATTGATTCTTGGGGGAAGCATGTGTCTTTGATCAAGGCATTGCCATGGGTTTATGAGTTATGACTGACGGATTGATTTCTAAAGAAGAGACGCTTTTGAAAGGCGTTCTAGGATAGAATACTTGGCCATAGTGTCTTGTACATAGTTAATTATATGATCATTTCAAAAAACTTTCTCATCTGCCTTTGTGTCCGCAATGAACATACATGACTCGAGTTAAAAGAACCAGAAGCTCAGCTCCAAGTATCCAAACGCGTACTTGGAATTACATATCCAGCATTCGTCACAATAGATATCATCATCTCATGTCATGAACTTTTTGTCATTTCTTCGTCGAACGTTCCCATGATGAACTACTTAGCCAAATGCATTGTGATATGCTTGCCTAAGCCCGGGTATATTGCGTCCCACTCCACCACGTACTCGAACATCCTAGTAGAAGAAACCCAGAATCTTGCCAGCAACGTGCTTCCTGCGGGCCTCCTCGTGGTCCATGATACCAGCAGAGGTGGTCAGGACGATGAAACCGAACTGACGAGAGGGCAGCAGCTTGACGACCCACTTCTCCATGTCGCGGAGCTGGACGTTGTAGCGGGGAGAGATGACACCAGTCTTGTTGATGCGGCCGATGAGCTGGATGACGATCTTGCCGTTGCGGTGGTCGTCGACCTCCTCAAACTCGCCAATGTAGCCTGAAAATACAATGTCAGTGTATGTTGCGGCGAAATAAACATCAGACGTCATGAAACGGTTCCGAAGACGTGTAAGTCCTCCGCAGTTTAATATATCGGACACTTAAAGGTCAATGATCGTGGGAATCGAGATCATTAACTAGTTATCAGCCCGAAAGGGGGTGTGGATGGAGATACGGATGCAAGTACGCGTGACTACAGCGTGGCTCGGCGTAGGGAACAGACTCGTCTGCGAATGAGAATTTGACATACCGTGCTTCTGCATAACGCGGAGGAACTTGACAATGACCTTGGAGGAAGGACGGATCAGGACCTGGCGCTTGCCAGCCTTCTCGGCGTTGTTGATGGCGTTGAGCGCATCATTGAGGACGGAGGTCTTGACCATTTTGGCGGTGTCTGGAGATTCTCGGTGGCGGTGGTGGGCGACTGAGGTATCTACGCGTGGATTGTGGTTAGCCTCCAGATGCCAGAGCGTGGAGAGTGCCCTCAGAATGCAAGCATGAGGGTTCTTCAGCTCTTGTCGCAGAGGGGAAGCAGTGTCGCCTTCATCCTTGCGGAAGACGGCGATTGCATCCCCTGGCTCTGAAGGGCACTCGGGTTGACAAGGACATACCTCGGCTGGTGCGGGTGGTGAGCGGTAGAGGAGAGTTGGCGGGAATGCAAAAGTTCGAGTTTGACCTGGGAAATTGGTGTGGTGGGCCGTGCGCTCGCTAACTTGACCGTGCTTGGCATGGCAGGACCGACTGGACCCTTGCGTGTTCGACTGGGACGCCTACCTCAACACCATACTTCAATAGCCACTGCACACGACCATTGCAGAATCTTTCAATATATGCTTATCATGTTTTGATTCAAGCGTTCATGTTACATCTGGAGTGGATGTCTGACAAATGCAGCACCTATGTCGCGCCTTCACGTGCCGACGCGATGTCTAACCGCTTTAGTCATGACGTAGCACTACTTCCTTTGCCTCCCGGTATACCTTTATTACGAATCGTGTATCCAGTACTCCACGCTTCCGTCTAACGCCTATTGTCTTTCTATCACCATGTCTGAAGCATGCTGCACATGCGCTGCGCTCCTCACCTCCATACCACCAACATACGACGAGAAGACGGAGAAGCCCTCACAGTTCGAGCGTAGACTTGACTGTTGTAGCCGCGCTATATGTGCTCGTTGTCTGACCGACAATCCTAGATTTCAGAACTATTGTCCATTCTGTCAGATAGCAACGGGGCCATCAGCGCTGCCTCCGCAAGGTCTGCGCGACCCTCCTACGTATTCGCCACCAGACGAGCAGCTGGCGGATGACGAGTTACCGCCCTATTCAGCACACAATACTTTGCATACACCGTCAGAGAAGTCAAAACCAAATGGCGAAGATGCGCCCGATGTGCTGCATTTTGTCGACCAGAATAACGACTCGATACTATCGTTGTCTCTTCGATATGGTGTACCCGCCGACGCCCTGCGCCGAACAAACAACCTATTTGCCGACCATTTACTGGCCGCGCGCAGAACAATTCTTATACCCGGTGAATACTACAAAGGTGGGGTCAGTCTTAGCCCGCGGCCGCTAGAGGGCGAGGAAGAAGAAATCAAAAAGACGAAACTGAGAAAGTTTATGGTCAAATGCAAAGTGGCAGAGTAAGTCGCCTGTGCTGATTCTGTGACAATGAACGAGGAATGCTGATTCCAAATGGCAGGTATGATGTTGCCCTTCTTTATCTTGAACAGGCAAGCTACAACCTCGAGCAAGCGATAACCGCGTTCAAGGCCGACGAGGAGTGGGAGAAGGGGCATTCTTTGGAGGCAGCCAAAAAGGGTAAGTCTAAGGCTTCGCAGAGTTTAGGTCGTCGGAAGTGGGGATTCGGGGGCCTCACTGGTCAAGCTTCGTAGCGCAAAGGCGTTGTTGTTCTAGATGATGCAGACGAACAGTCCATGCTTACCAGAACGCGCCTTGCCGCTCTGATCACATAGAGTAGAGGAATGAGCAGAGCCTGTTCTATGAATCGAGGGCACGTGACGCAGCTTCGAATAGTGCTACAATACAATTGAACTCTGCAACCACACTGCTGCACCTTGTATGTCTCAGACGTCGTAACAAGCTAATCTTACTTATAACGTAGTTTACAAGCGAGTCGGACATACAAGCGAGTCGGACACCCCACCAACTTTAATCACCTACCTCACCTTTGCGTACAATGACTCCACGCCACGCTTCTCAATTAACTTCTTCTGAGGCAGATATCCAGCTTGCCCTATCCTCTCTTAATAAAACTCAAATCCAGAGTACTCGGCGTGCTGCTATAGCCTTTGACGTTCCAAAATCAACGCTGTTTGACCGACGCGCTGGGAAGCACGCGCGACGCGATTGCCAGCCTAACTCAAAGAAGCTGACGCAGCTAGAGGAGCAGGTAATTACTAGCTATATACTTGATCTGGATCTACGTGGATTTGCGCCTACCTACGCTGCTGTGCGCGATATGGCTAATAAGCTGCTGGCTGCGCGCGACGCTGGCCAGGTTGGCGTCCACTGGCCACGCAACTTTGTTAAGCGTACAGACTCTCTTACTACTCGTTTTAATCGCGCGTACGATAGGCAGAGAGCTCTTTGCGAAGATCCTGCCTTAATTAAAGCCTGGTTTGAGCTCCTAGAGCAGACAAAGGCCAAGTACGGCATCTGTAACGAGGACGTCTACAACTTTAACAAAGCTGGCTTTCAAATAGGCAAAATCACCACCTAGCTTGTCGTAACAGCGTCAGAAAGGCGTGGCCAGCCAAAGGCAGTTCAGCCAGGCAATCGTGAGTGGGTGACGTTTATCGCCGCAATCAACGCAGCTGGCTGGTCAGTTCCGCCGTTCCTTGTCTTTGCTGGCAAGTACCACCTCTCTGCCTGGTACGAGGAAGCAGAGATCCCACGCGACTGGGCGATCGCAGTCAGCGACAACGGCTGGACGAATAACGAGCTAGGTGTTGAGTGGCTAAAGCACTTTAACGCTCATACAAAGACTCGTGTTGTAGGCGTGCGTCGTCTACTCGTCCTTGACGGCCACGAGAGCCACCACTCACTTGAGTTTCAAGAGCTCTGTAAGGAGAACAACATCTATACGCTCTGTATGCCGCCTCACTCGTCTCACCTACTTCAGCCTCTTGATGTAGGCTGCTTCTCGCCACTAAAACGCGCGTACAGCCGTGAGGTGGAGAGCCTGATACGCAATCACATCAACCACATCACCAAGCTCGAGTTTCTGCCAGCGTTCAAGGCAGCTTTTGATCGATCGTTTACCCCAGCCAATATCTGCTCTGCCTTCCGCGGCGCAGGCCTTGTTCCTCTGCAGCCAGATACTGTTCTATCAAAGCTAGACGTGCAGCTGCGTACGCCTACTCCTCCAGCTGCTCTTACAGAGGCTCTCTGGCAGGCTCGTACACCAAGCAACGTACGTGAGCTAGAGGCTCAATCGACGTTGATACGTGATCGCGTGCGGCGGCATAAAAGCTCCTCACCTGCGTCAATTATCGCAGCAATTGACCAGCTTAAGAAGGGGGCAGAGGTAATAATGCTCTCAGCTGAGCTAATGCGCGACCGGATCGCCAGCCTTGAGAGGGCTAATGAGGCAGCAACAAAGCGTAGGCAACGCAAAAAAAAGCGGATACAGAAGCAAGGGGTGTTAATAAAGGGAGCTGGAGAGGATCTACTCGCTCAACGCGAGGCTGATCAGCAGATTGCTCATGAAGAGCGTCAAGGAGGAGAGCGATTAGGTGTCAGCCGCCGGGCTCTAACGCGCTGCAGCAGGTGTAAAGAGACTGGCCATAACTCGCGCACATGCAAGAAAGATACTTTAGATACTGCTTAATCTACTATGTTAATATATATCTATAATATTGTAATGTGGTGGAGCTACACGCTTACAGAGGTGCGTAAAGTTGGTGGGGTGTCCGACTCGCTTGTATGTCCGACTCGCTTGTAAACTACGTTATGTCCTTCTACTTTTCTTACATCTGTATAGCCTCTATAGTTCATGCAAAAGGCCTGCAAACTTGGTAGTTCTCATCCATGCGCTGGTGAGCTTCTCCTGCACATACATAGACAATTTTCTTTCTAATAAGCTGGATAAGGTTGTCCTTGCCTATGTATAGCTATCCGTGGCTGAAAGAACGGTTTTCTATCCTAAACAACAAATCCTTGGCAAACCCCTTGGCATTGAACTTTATCTGTCCGACCAACACGCATCTCACAAAAGAATACAAGTAGCTTTACACACACGCACATCCTCAGATTCTGGGTCATTTTGGGCACCTAATATCATACCGCAGTCTGAACAACAGCGCAAGTCATGAGGACGAGGCAAGGGAAGGCCGTCAGCTAGTTGAAAATATCGACTGTTCATACCGACAGGACTTATCACCGTGGCCCGACAGCGTCCGAGCTTATATTAAAATGCACATCTTACCACGAATCCCGGAAAGCGTCCTCGGCGTCGGCGGTTCTCCAGAGAAGAGATATAAGTAGTGTGGTGATTTACTAGAAACAATTTTGCCAAACACTCCTCTTGAGTATAGCATCGATCTTTGCCGAACCATCTCAAAGATGACACTTCTATTTTTTGCAGTAACGCTCTTCGGTCTAACCACCGGCCAGACACTAGGAACCATACCTGAAGTGCAACCGAAGCTCACGACGTGGAAATGCACCAAAGCTGGTGGGTGCAGGGCGCTAGACACTGCGATTGTCATCGATGCTTTACGACACAACATCCACCTCACGAATTCGAGTGCGAGTTGCGGTGATAGGAACAACCCGCTTAACCTTGCAGCATGCCCGGATAAGGAAACATGTGCTAAGAACTGCATTATCGAGGGAATCCAGAACTACACAACGCAAGCAGTCTTTACGGATGGTGAAAAGCTCCGACTGGATATGTTTAACCCGAGTGGCGAGTACATGAGTCCTAGAGTATATTTACTAGCCGAAGATAAACAAAAGTACGAAATGTTGCAGTTGAATGGCAACGAGCTGTCGTTCGACGTGGACATGTCGAAGCTGCCATGTGGTATGAATAGCGCCTTGTACCTTAGTGAGATGGACGCCGATGGTGGTCGGTCGGAGCTCAATGCCGCAGGAGCCTCTTTTGGCACAGGGTACTGTGACGCACAGTGTTCGGTCAAGCCCTTCATAAATGGCGAAGTAAGTACATCTACGTTGCTGCTGAGCCATAGCTGACTGTTTGCATGGCAACATCAACATGGAAGGCGCTTGCTGCAACGAAATGGACGTTTGGGAGGCCAACAGTCGCGCAAACCAGATTGCGCCCCATGTTTGCGCCAAGGGAGGCATGATTAAATGCGCTGGCAGCGATGATTGTGGCGTAGCTGGTGTTTGCGGCAAGACAGGCTGTGGAGACAATGCTTACAACTTCCGGAATTCAAAGGACTTCTATGGCCCTGGCCTCAAGGTCGACACGACTAGGCCATTTACCGTCGTTACTCAGTTTCCAGCAAAGTATGGCGTGCTCCAGGCCATTGTTCGCAAGTATGTTCAGGACGGCGTTGTCATTGAAAATGCTATGCAGAACGTCACTATGGACCAGGCCTGGTGCTCAGCTCAGTCTCGCGCTAAAGAGTATAATAAGTTTGGCGGCCACAAGACTATGGGCGACGCTCTAGAGCGTGGTATGGTCCTAGTATTTAGTCTCTGGTGGGACAAGAGTGGTGGCATGAGCTGGCTTGACGGTGGGCTAAACGGTCCATGCAATGCCACTGAGGGCTTCCCCGACGCAATTCAGCAAAAGGTCAAGAATCCCACGGTCACTTTTAGCCGAGTCAAATGGGGTGAAATCGGTTCCACGTTTGGAGGATCAAGCTAGAGCTACCGCTGTAGTCACTTTGCCAGCTGGGGGTGTTTTGCGAGCCACAAAATGCTAGGACGTTCTCGAGTACCTAACGTAAACGTGAGAACTTTAATTTCTACCTAGCCGAAATCTCTCCGTGTTCTCGCAAAAGCATATGACGTACTAGATTTAGCGTTCCAGACACGTTTTTGCGGTATTCAGCCATGATCGCCGACCGTGTCTGTCAATCGCAAGCTGCAGTCTATTAAAGAACAATCGCTAATTCAGTGAGTCGTAGACCTTGATCAGCGAGGCTTTCCGCCCAAGATTATAGACGCACGTCGCATGGCAGACGCTCTGCTGGCCGCCCGGGGGCCAAGATCCACTTAGTTCACCTGTATACCCCACCTGTTTATTGACAATGCCGTCTCGCAAGCACTGTGGCTTGCTGGTTCGGCGCCAAGGGAGATACGGGCAAACCTCAGATCTCGGGGGGCGATACTCGCTGGGCTGCATCTTGAAGCCGTCGAATGAAAACCTCCAAGAGGCTGGAAATGCAGGTTCCACAAGAGTGTGAAACGCTAAATGCACAGTGGGCGCTTGGAAAGAGTCGAGGTGCAGATGACTGCTTCGGGAGAAGTGTCGGCGCTTACGTTGCTGTAGATGATAGGTACTCCGCGCAGTGATTGGCTGGCGAATCTCACGACATGGGGGCAGCATGCCAATCAGCTGCATACCCACGACGAACTGGTATGTATGGGTTGCTAAATGTACCGCAAGCAGTTACGCTGCGAAGGAGGGGGGAACTAATACTTCTATTCTAGGCCTGAGCCTGGGGCCTGCATATCTACGCGCTGCGAATAACAACACCAGCATCACGAATCCGGTATCCTAGCGCTGCTAACGCCCGGACACCAGTGGTAGTCGCAGCGGTAAGACAAATTTACTTCTTGTTTCTTTGCGCTTGTTTGTCTATTTCGAGGGCGCGAGTACTTTGGGAACGAGGGGCTTGCAGGGGGGTGAGGCGGGTGGCAGCACCAGGTGTTCTGTGGGCTTGAAACCGCAATTGCGACCAAGGTCGTTTTAAAGGCATGTTGGCCACCCACACCCCAAAGCTTACTTTTGTCTATCCAGCTCAGGCAAACAGTTCTCTTCGAGGCCTCAGGAACTTTATATCTGGCCTCTTCAGCGCCCTGCTGTTACGTTTTCTTGGACCTTTGTTCTTGGCCTCTCATTATTTATTTATTTTCGAACACGAATACGGGTGCTCCTGGTTGACACCTGTCGAACGATACGATCACTATACCTTGTTGTTGTTTCTTACTACGCTTCCCGATTACGGATAATACTACACGGTCAAACTTGCAAGAAACAAGTTCGTCAAGATGAAGATCAACCCCGCTCCTTTCCACTTGGCCCAAGCCATCATCACTGCCATCGTCGTTATCCTCAGCATCGCTATCCTTGGTACTTCAGCGCACGCCCTCCATGTCTTCAACAAGCAACACCTGTCCAACCCATGGTGGGCACCCATGTGGCCACAGCACTTTGACGTGCAGGGCACCAAGGCGCTTATTGCTTCGTCGGTAGTAACTTTGGTTCTCTGCGGCGCTTTCTTGATTGCATCCTTTGTTCCTCAGGTAAGCATTATTCTGCAGCGATGCTTGTTCAAGACATGTAGACTAATGTTTGACAGTTGGCTCTTCGCCAAAAATACACTCTCCGCGCTCTCCTTTCCTTGGGAACGCTGCTCCCCACTCTTCTTCTCACGCTGATTACTACTGTCTGGGCACACATACTGAACGGCAACGCGCCCGAAGTTGATACCATTCAGACGTGGACGTGCAAGATGCAGAGCTCGCGACCACTCGAGCAAAATTTGCCCGAAGGCATTGCTATGCCGGCTGGCATGGGCAACGGCGACTTCAAGTCGCTTTGCCAATCGAGCAAATTTGCTCTCTGGGGAACGCTTGTGGTCTTCCTGCTAGTTGGTGCTAGCATGGGTGTCACGATGGTAACGTGGATAGCGGATAAGTGGGCTGCCAGACAGCACAGAAAGGAGGTTGAGATGGGCAACGTCCCCGCAGATCTACCTTGAGAGTGGACTGGGAAGTCGGTCGGGTCGGCCTCGGAAGCAAGCTGGATGTTGGGTACATCCCTGGACGTGTCTTTGGGCGAAGAGACATGTAATTGATATCCACTGGGAGGCGTACTGGTGTATTGGCGCTACAAGTCCCTTTTACCAGCAGAAACCGGACGGGACATGTCTTTCTTGATTGTATATTTTGAACAAATCAAACAAGTCACGGCCAGTGATGAATGCATTGCCGATGCCTTTTACCTTTAGCGTCTTGATGGTGCGAGTCCCGATTGGCGGCAGCCTTCTTCCACCGACAATGACAGCGAATTGAGCACGGGCGAGTGGCGAAGAAAGCGTGGAAGCATTTTGCGGACGGTACTAAGGTCTGTGACGTAAGTAGGCGCAATTCCATCGTCTTAATTGTACATATGTACGTGTCGGTAGTGGCCACGCAGCGGTACGCTTGTTGCAATGGCAAGGCATTTCATAGGCGCTAGCAGGCGGGGCGACTGTTTGTCAGTGTACAGAAGCAATAGCAGACAAATCCAAATGTCTTTTGTACGGGCAGCAACGGGCTGTCTCGAGACCAGACAAGAGTCTGAGCAGTTTCAGCGGCGGAGTGCACAAGTCTCAGTCTGCAGCAATCGGCCACCCGCAGTGGATTGCATGAATAAGCTGGTCAGCGATCACCTCTGGCCCCGTTTAAGCGGGCGGGTTGGTTGCGTTATATCAGCTGCCGCCATCCGCCATCCGCCATCCGCCTTCCGCCTACCCCAGACCCTGTATGAAGTCTCTTCTGAGCTGGTGTCCTCCAATCTTCTGCTTTGCCAGTGCTCAGTCGGACCATCGAACTATTTCTACCCGCCGTTCCTCGATAAGCCGATTAGATCGATCCACCCCCCGGCCGAGGGCTCGAGCGTGCATCCAAGCGGCATCAGAAAGATCACCCCTCTCCACCGCGGCAACCAAGCTGCATAATTGTTTAGCCTGTCCCGAGCCGCCGTCGTTTCTCGCTCTCTCTCGCCCCCTCTCCTGCCTGCACGCCTGCTAGCGTTCTGCAATCGCTATGCTACTTGGCCCTACTCCGGCTGAACAACACCGCAGCAAGAAACAACTCCAGCCCAGCATCACAAGCTATTTTGAGGTGCGGGACGACTCGCACAACCACGACGATCTGCGGGGCCTAGACCCGATTACCCGTCCGCGACACCAAAACACACGGCCAGCCCCCCAACCACGAGAGCGACTCGTCCCCGAAATTCCAGGCCAGGTGCAAGCAGATTTGCTGAGCGTGGGCATGAGAGTGCGAAAGAGCGTGTCCGAGGGCTACAAGACGCACAAGATGCTATCGCCGTCTGCAGACCCCTTCATCAGGGCGAGGCCTCGTCTGGACGTCAAGCTCCCGCGTGAAGCTGTGCCCAATGACTATCAACACCAGCGCGAGTTGCTGCCCTTCTGCGGCCTGCAGAACATTGGCGGCTTCGCTGAGCAACCCACCACAAACCCACATCTCTACACATCCACAAACGGCCCAAGACCTGCCCATACTTTTCCCTTGACTGCCGATGCATTCACCCAACCTTTCTCAAGCCAATCCTCTACCGATAGTGGCTACTACACCACCACATCCCCTTCGTCGCAACGCCTCCACAACCCCTCGAAGCGCTCGTGGCATGACGAAGACGAAGTCAGACCACTCAACACAAACTTCCTCTTCGATGCGCGCTCGTCGTCAAGCCGGGGCATGGCTGTCGAGTTCGACGACGTGCCCGTCAGCCCATTGAGTGCGACACCCCCTCAACTCGTGAACGTGCTGCCGCCCACACGCCAGTATGCCCGGCCTCGGACGCGACGTCCCACGCAGAGAACCATTAGCGATGATGACATCGATATGGATTTCGAAAACGCCGCGCGTATCGAGGGGCGCATGGGCGCGGGCAGCAGCAGTGACTTTGAAGAGGCCGACTTTCTGGGTCCGGAGGTGCATATGCATGGTGCCTGATCCGCTCCATCCTCCATCTGTCTCTGGACTTCTTTCTCTACCTCGCCTTTTCCACATCTCCTGCTCTTTTGCTCCATCTTCCCTCACGGCCTTTTTTCCCCTTTTTGTCTTCCCTTTCTTCCATTTGCGACTCATGGCCCATGGCGCTTGACGGTGAATATTATGAAAATGACATGTTCGTGTTGGAAGCGTATACCCGGGATGTCTTCTTTTCCTTTTTTTTTCTTTTTCTCTTCTCTTCACTTTTCTAGAATTTTCCACCTCTCCATGTTCCTTTTTCCCCTTCTACGCTTTCTTCTAGGCTCCAAGTTGTATACTGCATTAACTGACTTAGCTATCTAGTGTATGTATGTCTTGAACGTAAATTAATCAAATAGTCTCTCCTGTGTATGAGGTTTTTCTCTGGTATATGTTGTCAAGGCATGCCATCTTACTGTCTTTCGCTCCTGCTGTCCCTGTGTGAATGCATGTTACCGCTTTCGTGTGCTTGCGCTGGATCCGCATATCGTACCTGCCTACAATGGCTTTGCGGAGTGTAATCACGTCATGGGCGCGTGGAGCTCGCCTGCGCTCTTGCTATTTTGTGCCTTCTCTTCACATTCCTTCTTTCTACTTCGACATTTCACCTTTCACTCGTATTTTGCTCTCCTTGATACAACAGGTATCAACAGTGAGATCACTCGTTCATGTTTCGATATCTGACTGCCCATGATGACGGGCCCTGTCTTGCTTCTCATGAACAACGGCGTACCTGCCACTTATGTGATAGGTTCAAGGAGCCACTTTCATCAATCAGGTACGGACACCTTCGCTTCTGTTTTTACATGACACTTTTGCCTTGCTAGCGATAAGCTGTATGGCCGCATACAGCTGTCGAGGCTTGTCTTGTCATTTCGTCTTGAATCATCAATCACCGATCACCGAGCCATAATACATTCACGCTGTGCAACCATGGAGTTATATATTCTGCCGCCCAAGCCCACCGCACACAGGAACAACAAAAAGAAACTAACATCGTTGACTTTACAGCACAATGGCTGGCGCATCCAAGAAGCGCGACCACGATGATAATGGCAACGGCGAGGCCAACAAGAAACTGCGTCTCCCTCTCGATGACGGACCATTGTCAGAATATCCTCCCACGAAATGTGAAGTTGTTGCTGACAAGACTTAGGCTTACTTCAGAGCCGGTCAAAGTTGTCGTCGGGAGCTCAAAGACGACGTACTTTGTCCATGAGGCGCAGCTTCGTGCAAGCTCTGAATTCTTCAGAAAAATCTTCGACTCAGACTGGAAAGAGAGAGAAACAAGGACCATTATACTACCCGAGGCTATTCCTCTAGCTTTTGGCGTCTATGCGAAGTGGCTCTATAGCGGCCAACTCTACATGACTGAACCCGACGATAGAGAGTATGATGAAGATACTGAGTGGTACAAGGATGAGGAGTACCATAAGGTCGGAGAATGTTACAGGCTGGCCGACTTTCTCCAAGACAATGATCTAAAGGATGCATTGGTTGATGCCATTATCAACAAGATGGTCACTGAAAGTTCTTATCAGTTGGAGATTGCCGGGGTAGTTTATGATCACTCCGTTGAACTATCTCCTCATCGACAGTTTGTTATTGACTGCGCCATTAATCTTTGGACAGAGGATACATTTGAATGCATTGATGCGATCAATTATCCACGCCAATTTCTCGCAGACTTGGCCATGGCGATGGGAACGCACTTGCGTGCCGGTATTGCTAAGAGTACCATCCGGGGATTCTTCAAAAACCTCGACACTTGCAAATACCACGAACACACCAAGACGAACGCTCCCTGCTACAAGACAAAGCACAAGCATCTTTTCTGAGCTCATTCAAAGGCCCTGTGAGTCACCCGTACGCCATTGCTCGTTACTCAACTAACTTTGTACCGCCTAGAGCAGGATCGCATTGGCTGAACCGACTAGTGGAGATGACGGGAACTTACACATTGAGACTAGCAGACTGCTGGTGTGGATACGTACACTGTCTAAGGAGACCGACTTCCAGCGTTCCACAATAGAGCCTTTTGTCGCAATGGAGCTACCAAGTGATCTTGGGAACTGAGCCCCGAAAACAAAGCTCGTAGCTTTGTACTTGTAGCCAAACAATCCAATTTTTTGTTCCACGAAACCAAGTGCTCCAGAGCAACGTCCATCCTTTCACACATTTTGAAGACCTGAAAACAATGTGATAATCTATACCTGACAAAAACATTCGCTTCCATTGCTCCATGGATTTTTCTCTATATCCTGACACCAGGAAATTATATCGTTAAGCTTATCCTCTGTGCTAAAGAAACGCCGACGCTATGCATATGTGCATGTGTAATATACATTTAGTGTCCTACTACCGACACACCCCTCTCACTGCCCATCACAAACGAAAAACCTACGAAGTTGACTTTGTCAGCAAGAAGCCCACATTGCACTCTGGCTGCTTCAAGACATTGAGGAAAACATCATCATCCACCGCGACCGCCACGTCATCCACAATCTCATTCCCGGCGCTTTCCTCACCCTCGCTCTTGGCCACATCCTTGAGAATCTTGGTGTCGATATGACGATACTCCATCAACATCCTCAACTTGGGCATCTTGGCGGCACGTCTCGCTTGAATCCTAGCTTCCTGCTCCTCGACGTTGACCTGGCTTGCTTTCTGCAGAGTGGGCAGTTCCTCGGCGTCTTCCTCTTCCTCGGCGTCGTCTTCGTCTGCCTCGGTCTCCTTGTCGTCAGCGCCAGGAGGAACTTCGAGCGTACCTCGACAGTCACACGTGCAACCCAGCAAATCGTGAGTCTGGCATCCTTCGCGCTCATCCAGGCGAAACAGATCACGCAGCTCTTCCTGCGAAAAGGACGCTGCAGACGCTTTGTTGTCTACGACCGCATTGGCGAGACCCATTTTCATGACTTGGCGTTGGTAGATTTTCTCATCTAGACCTCCTTGTACCAGGAACCGGTACACCTTGCATGGTAGCTTCTGGCCGTCCCGGTGAATCCGCGCCATGGCCTGCAGGTCAGTGGCGGGGTTCCAGTCGATGTCAAAAAGCACGATGCGTGATGCGCCAATGAGGTTGAGACCTACGCCACCGGATTTGGCCGAGAGAAGGAATGCAAAGGATGTCGTCTTGGGTGTCTTGTTGAACTTTTCGACAAGCGCTTGGCGCTTGGAAGCGGGCGTGCTACCGTCAAGTCGTAGGTAAGTGTACGACAGCGATACAAGAAGGCGCTCAATCATATCGAGCGTGGTTGTATAGTTTGAGACGATGACCATCTTCTCTTCCGTAGTAGTGTAAATAGAGTGAACAAGGCTGTCTAGCAATCTTAACTTTGCACTCGAAGCGCTGGAGTTGAGGATCTTGCTGGGAATGAGCGGGATGATTGACTGTAGCATCTCCGATGGCGTGTCCTCATTGTCTTTGGATGATTTGAGCAAGGAAGGGCTATTGCACACTTTCTTCAATACGTTTATGAGCTGCAGTGCAACATCTGTACTGCCCAGCGCCATTCTGAACGTCGGCGAGTCTAGGATCGCGCGGTAGGTTTCCGCTTGTCCCTTGGTAGGCCTGCAAAAGACAATATGCTCAGTTTTCGGTGGCAGGTATTTTGAAAGGACTTCTGCTGTCCGCCGGATCATGAACTGGCTAGTCAGAGACACAAGCTCCTTCCATCGAGCCTCGCCCTTTTCGAGTTCTGCTTCGCTTGCATCCGGCTGCCGACTACGCACAATGGGCAACTCAAATGTCCGTTTAAAGGCGGATCGTTGTCCGAGGAGTCCAGGGTTGACGAAGTCGATTGCAGTATAGAACTCCCCAAGATCATTCTGTAGCGGGGTACCAGACAAAATGACACGCCTCTCCGTGTTCAGAGACTGGATGGCAAGCATGGCTTTGTTGTTTGCTGTCTTCAATCTGTGACCCTCGTCTGCAATGACAATGTCGACGCCACTGCCCTTTTTCAGCTCCTCTTGAACAATACGCAGCATCTCATATCCAACAATCATAATATTGTAGGATTTGCCCATTGTGAAGTTGGCAATTTTCTTGTTCTTTGCATCTAGGACAAACACACCAACCCTTTCATTGCCAAGCCACTTGCGGAACTCGCGTTTCCAATTATCAACCAAACCAGCAGGACAGACAATTAGGGCTTTTTTGATGACTGGAGAAGCATCGCCTATCGGATTCTGCTTCAAGAGCGTCCAGAGAAGTGTGATGGTCTGTAGTGTTTTACCCAAGCCCATCTCATCAGCCATGATGGCGCCTTCGCCCTCGCATCGCATACCCATGACACATTCATACAGAAACTGTACGCCCTCACGCTGATGGTCACGGAGATGCTTACTTAGGACTGGGTCGACAACTACGTCAACAATCTGCTTTCCTTTGGGACAGGAATCAGGTCGTTTCATGACGAGGGCGTTGGGCGTATTTGGATCATGACGAGGTTGTGGAATCGATGGGTTGCGCTGCGGCATGACGGTGCTGGATAGCAAAGGTGCCTTGAACTGCTGCTTCCGCTGAGCGGAGGGCTTGTACTCGGGTACGCTCTCCTGGTCGTCGGCAGCGTCTTGTTTACTCTTCGACCTCGATTTGGTCGACGACAGAGGCTTGTATCCTGGCCCAGGTCGCTTTGATTGCTCTACTGGAGCAGCTGTAGTTGTACCCAGGAACATGCGTCCCGCAAGATAATCCGCTTTTTCCATGGAACCTTCAACCTCAAGCTCTCTACTGCCAATGGAAAGCGTAGAGCCGGGAAGCAGTGGTCGATTACATGCTCCCTTTCCCAGCTCCTTCCCGGTCTCGCTATCAGTCAGGGTGGCATAGCCACCCACAACCGCAAGTACTCCATCCCCATCCCATGTCTTATTCTTCTTGGTCGTAGGTTTCCGCCACAACACTGTATAATAGTTTCCTTCGAGACTCGGAGGTAGGAATTGCGCAGGCGCGGGATTGTTTAACGTGTTGAGCGGCTGGCGATTGCCTGACGACAGTGCGCTGGAACCGATTCTTCGTTTCTTGTTCGGTGGCTCGCCATTATCGGGGCGAGGGCGAGAGAGAGTAAGGGGCCGGAAAGGCTTCATGGTAGGAGATCTTGGTTCCTAAGAAGCATCTCTATTTGAGAGATGGTTGATTGGGTGGCGTTGTGGGTTAACGAGGCGAAAGGCGGACAACGCGACGCGCCAAACGATACGCGGTCGTGCGGTATCACGTGACGATGCTTAATCTTGTTGCCATTGTCCAGAGCTACATAGACATGAAAACTTTTGAGAAGATGTATTCTGCTGGCTATGTAAGACACACTTGTCATATGTACTTATTCTCTACACAGCCATTCCATGTTTTCCCGATACTTTACAGCCTGTATGTCCCAATGATCGCAACCTGGCACCTCCCTGAAGTCGATGTTGGGCTTGTAACGATTGACAACCGACGCTGTGGCCCTTGCAGCATCAGATGATGTGTTCACGTCGAGGCTTCCGTGGTACCACCTTATTGGATTTGCATCGATGCGATCTAGATCAAATCCCCATGGTCGTCCGGCGAGCTTGAAATCGTTATTGACTCCGGCATCGCCTTGCCGTTGCATCTCTTGATATTTCGCTTGTATGTTTCTTATCGCAGTCTTTTTACCTCCAGCCTTTAATATCTCTGCTTGCATGTTTGTTGCAAGATTCCAGTCTTGATACCAAAAGGGCATCCAAGCTAATAACCATCGCTCAACTCTATGGCCAAACTTAACAGAGTTGGCTACAAATCTTGGATGAGCTACACCACACATGATTGACGTCTTCTTGAGCCTACTCCTCGGAAAATGGTATGCGGCTGCCAAGGCATATGGGCTACCGCCACTCACACCGTACACCTTGAACTCTTGAATTCCATGATAGTCGAGTAGATGTTGTACATCCTGAATGAAGCCTAGGATTCCCTTGTTGTGTGGAGTGGAATGACCATAACCAGGACGGTCAATTGCAAAGAGTTGGACACGATGGCTCTCTGCGTATCTGTGAAAAGGATTCCACTCCATCCGACAACCAGGAGTACCATGGAACAAGACCCAAGCTTGCCCCACTTCTTTGCTACTACCAAGTCGTGCGTAACTCAGTCGAGATCCTGACGGTACATCAATAATCTGGTTATCTCCTGGCCAGCGCAAGTCCTCAAGACGAACATGGCAACTCTGTTTTTGTATGGGGCTCTCAATCTCGCTCAGGGTCGAGTGGTTGAAATTCGCAGATGCAACCATATGTTTGGCCTTGTTCCTGGACATGGTGCTACCAACGGTAGCCTTTGAGCTGGATATGGCTTTTTTCGAGGCTGGCATGCTGGAGATAGCAGTCTTGGTGTTCTTTTGGTTGGAAGACACACATCGAAAGTTTGCAGAGGCCACGCGTCCAGTACTGAATGAGAAATGGTGTGGAGATCGATGGTGCAGTAAAGCTTGGAATGCAGCGTTCTTCATACTCCAGAAAATACTCTTCATGGCTCCTGAATGATGTGAAGGTAGAGAAGGGGCGACCGTAGGTTATGATGCAGACCCGTTACGCAAGGGCGTACCTTCCAGACCCGTCAACAATCAAGCCGGATCAAGCCCAACAACGAAGCTGGATGGATATAGAGATTAAGCCAAGCTAAGCTAAAGATGCAAAAACTTCTTATCAAACAAGCCAAGCTAGGGGTTAACTGGATTAATTGCTTGTTAAGCTTAATATGTCTAGCATAACGCGTAAGGATACCGTTTTATCATCACGTGACTACTCACGTTATTAGCCACGTAACTTATCATTCTTTTAGTCACGTAACGCGTCTTACCCTATTAGGAACACACCCTTCAAAACCTTATAACTATATAGACTATCACGCCTAATAAGCAAGCTAATCAAGCTTAACGATTTCAACCCTTTAAGCCAATCAATCAAGCTCAATTTCTCCTGCAGTCAAGCCAAGCCAAGCTGGGCCCCCAACTTGTTTGGCTTGATTGTTGACAACTCTGGTACCTTCCCTTCATCATGTACAAACAAGGAAGTGGAGAAAAGAAGTCTGCGTGCAGTTGTACAAGAGGCTTCCACAAGCCATCATTGAGCCACTGCACGTGATTGAAATTGATCCTTCAAGAATCTCTGCGTTGTCTGAGTTTCATCAGTGTATGCATAGGGAACCCATGGCTACATCCGATATTCTAATTACACACTGTATCTGTTCTCTTATGAACTGCACTATACAAGGCAGCATGCACGAGTCGAATCATAACTTGAATGTATTTAAATTCGAATTGTCCTCTCCATGCTCGAGTTATCCGACCCAACCGGTAAAGTCTCAGTCAATGCACTAATGCGAGGGATGCTATAAACGGCCACCATCAGTCTTGGGCAGCACTTGAAAACTCACCCTTATAGTACTGCAGTCATTAGCCCATGCCTGTATTCAAGTATAGGTCTGGAGTCAGACTTTTAAAAAGGCTACACTTACCTCGGACACGTTTCTCGCCAACTTTGGATCCCTCAACTTGGGCTTTGCAGTGGGTATGCTCCAGTTGTTGACGCCCCACCACCATCTGCGTATCCGCGCACCAACACCGTGTCCGCTGAACTTTGCTGATCGGTTCCAGTGCCGCCAGCCGTTGAGAAGGAGAGTCCATAGTACGCCCTGGGCGAAACACATTATGACCTATTTGTAATCAACATACGTATCGCAATGAAAATTCCGTGTGCGGGTGGTACCTGGTCTCGAAGGGTAATCCATAGTACACCTTGCCATCCCTCTGCGTGCTCAATGCTCTTCAAGTAACTCTGTTCAAACCGTAGGTCTGGTAGCGGAGGCATCGCCTTACTTCGCGGCAGCGGATCTAGCACGCTGAGGGGAATCTCATCTTCTTCAACATCGGAGGCGTCGGGGTCGGGGTGTTCATTGAGCCGGACAGGCTGCTTCTGAGATGCGGCGGTCGATGGGTTCACGTCGTGTCGTGGTGATGGGTGTCGATTGATGGATGCACCTTGCAGTACTGAGCCGACTTCTGTGGGTATATCTGAATCCATGGTCTCCTCGACTTCTCTCGGTGCGAGGCTTCAGACAAGCAGAAAAGCAATGTGTAGAGTGCAACAGCACAATGAATGCACAGGCTTGGCAGTTGACGTCGGGCGTGCCTGCGTCTAGCGCGATGGACCCTTGGTGGCGGCGGGACCTCAAGTCGGCGCACGGCAAGACAACCAAGCAACCCCACAGGGCCGGGACACGACCACACCTACATTCACCACACGCTCGACCTTGCCGCAAACCACTCGCCAACATGGGTAACCAACAGTCAGGGCTGCTCGACAACATCGCCTCGGGCTCGAATTGTACGTAGCCGGTAGAGAAGAAGGCTTGCTTGTCAAGGAACTTGCGGGGGGAAGAAATGCCTGCTAACAGTAGGGCAGTCGACCGTGAGGAGGTAGATCGCCTAAGGAAGCGTTTTATGAAGCTAGATAAGGTGCGCGGTTGCCAGCTGTACCGACAAGCGGCGCGGCTTGGCTGATAGCATCATAGGACAACTCGGGAACCATTGAGCGTGACGAATTCCTGGCCCTCCCTCAAATCTCCTCGAACCCTCTGGCAACACGCATGATCGCGATCTTCGACGAGGATGGCGGCGGCGACGTCGACTTCCAGGAATTCGTGTCTGGTCTCTCGGCTTTTAGCAGCAAGGGCAACAAGGAGGAGAAGCTACGTTTCGCATTTCGCGTATACGACATCGATCGCGACGGTTACATCAGCAACGGCGAGCTCTTCATAGTACTGAAGATGATGGTCGGAAGCAACTTGAAGGACCAGCAACTCCAGCAGGTCCGTATACACACGAGTGACAAGGCGATTGAGTTCTGGGAGCGATTCTAACACATCGCAGATTGTCGACAAGACCATCATGGAGGCTGACCTCGACCGCGACGGCAAGATCAGCTTCGAAGAGTTTACTAAAATGGTCGAGAACACAGATGTATCCATGAGCATGACTTTGGATCAGTTCTAAGCGCTATTCCCCATCACAATGCAACGGCATCTCCTGACACGAGAGTTTCCTTAGCAAGGCGTTCATGGTGTTGCTGGTACGCTTGGGACGGGCTTGAAAGTATTCGATATTCATCAATCAAGGGGTTCAGTCCCTGAACACAAGCAACGTGCATTTGGATGCTGATATTAACGAGGGGCAGCTGTATAGTTCCATATATGTGACTTACTGCCATGAGACATGCTACCAGCAGCATTCTCTCTGCAATGCAGGAATGACCCGATTTTGGGTTCCTATCCGCTCCCAAAATGTCAATGCGGCCCTTTCTAACATTCCCCGCAGGCCATCTCCGCAGTCCTGGATTTAGCTTTATAGTATCATTTTCGCAATTATCACCTCTACTGAGCCACTGAAACCTCCAAGGAACTAGTTGTTTCCAAGCTGCATAAATAAATGGTAGAACAGGAGAATCCAGCACAATCTCTATTCTCTATTCGAAAATCACACACCTTTCCTACCCCTAATCATGAGAATTTTCTACCACCCGACTAGTGTCATACAGCGTATTTGCCCCACTCACATCCCATAGCGATCCAGACATACCCCAGAACAGCGTCGCCCTTGCTCATGTTCTCCGCCTACCTGGCAGTGAACAACCTTGTCCTTCTGTTTCCGCCAAACCTTGCCTTCATAGCCAACCAGGTTCCCGGCTCCGCATGCAGACGCCCCAAGAAATTTTCGACATCCCTTTTGATAAACTGAAGACTTTTAAGCACTTCGTCCGCGCTCTTGGACATACCATTGAGCTCCACGCGTATCTGATCCTCTGTCACACCGCCGACACCGGAAAATACTTTGTGAATCTCGTGGTACGCATACAAATCTTCACTCGCACCTATCATTAGTGTATCCAGGTCTCGCGGAAGACTACCGATACTAGTCTTATACGGATCAGACAATGCCTGAAACAGGATCTGATACATCTGCAGCATGTGGCGTGTACGGCCGAAGAAACGCTTTAATGGCGCAACCTCACTCACAACGACATTGTACAAGACTTCCATCTTGCGAACCAGCACTCCCTTGTCGTTGAGCAGGGACGCGGCCGTCATATTTTCCGTTTCCAGTGTGTCAATGAGATTCGAGAAGGCCTCGCTGAAGGCTTCGCTCTCCGTTTCCACCTGCGATGCGTGCGACAGCATTTCTGCGAGCTTGGCCTCATTGGCAGCCATGGCCTTTCTGTCTTCAGCCCGGAGATGGGCGAAGATCTCGGCACTACGCCGATTTTCATCTTGGAGTTGCCGGATGGCGGATTCGTAGTGAGCTAGCTCGCGTTGTAGCTGTTCGTTTTTCGCTGCTGCTTCGCTAGCGGCAAGCTGATCCTTCGTAGCCTGTGTTAGACTCCGCTGGTAGCGATCTGCGCGACATCGTGAGTCTTCTGCAAGCTGTTTGTAGTAGTCGACATGCCGCCGTGCTTGTTTGAGGTCGACCTTTAGGGCCTTGAGATCGTCAGGTTGATAGGTGAGCTCTTCCTCTTTTTCTCTAAGCGCTGTTTGCAGGGCTTCGTTCGCCGCTTGGAGAGTCTTCTCACGACTCTTTAGTTCTTGGATCGCTTCGCGCGCTGCGCTGAGTTCTTCCATCTCCGGGAAATGTTCCTGGATCTCCTTAGGCATGACATCATCCATCTTGTAGCCCTGGGCTCGAGCTTCGGAAAGAATTTGGCCGAGACGATGTTTTATATCCCCAAGGTCAGCCATGGTTGTTTCAAGGTAAACGTTGAATCCTCTTCAACTGGAACGTAATCCGCGTGGAAGGGGAAAGGGTTATTTAGATATATTGCATGATTCAACATTGTTTGTGAACGCTGGAAGCTCCTAGCCGTGATATTACAGACAGTGAGTTGCCATTTTCCTTTACATAGTGTGCTTATTTAGTACGTAATCATATGTTTGACAGTGAGCGGGAAGCTTCTAATGTCCTGTTCTTCTCGAGTTGTTCATGAATCTAGATTTTGCCGACTCTCATATTAGTACGCGACTTATAGTGGATGTTGAAGTTTGAGCCAGTGCTAGATTTAGTTCGATCCCGTCTGAATACCAGTGAAATATTTTGATCACCTCTTGGGTTGTCTTACGTATCACTCGTTGTACATCCTGTGCATGCTATTGTGCATGTTGCTAAATAGAAGTAGAGGTAGTGAATTAACGTTTCCTTAAACCTTTGATCTATATGAATGCGAATTGCGCATAGAGGTTATATTGTCTTCAAATTTGATATCAAGTACATGTAATCATATCATAAGATACTGAACACAAGTTATCCTGCTCGACTCGCCTTCTCTTGCGATACCGTTTCGAGAATGCTTTTCTGTACATCCCTGTCTTCGATATCCACGGCTTCCAGTAAGCTGAGCCCTATCTGGATCTATCTGCTCTCTCTCTTCCTTGCAAGATCATCAAACAGGAAACGAAAATCATCCGCTGGAGGGCAACAGTCTTTATAAACATGCTGACCGCCAAAATCACTATGCTCTTAGGCGCGTTGTTAACACATGGTTATTGTTCATAGCTTTCGGCTACTCAACTCGTATCAGGGATCGTAGCCGAAGTTAACTTAGAATGAAGTAATAATGAGGAATTGAAACTCTCTGACAATCCTAGAGTAAACGAGCTGGTAGTGCTTTTCTCCAGCTGGTATATTAACACTTTTCCTCACACCAGCCGAATAGGGCAGTTCGCAAGTTGGGAATGCTACCCTTTGGTTTATCCTCGCTCCCTATCCCCAAGCTCTCACTGTATCCAGTCTCCCGCTGTCTCTTTGGCAAGCGAATTCTTTCGTCGGTTGCAATACCAGTGAAATATGAATATGAATGTCGTCGTAGGAATGATTAGAGCGAGCCACAGCCAGACACCTTTCATCGAGTTGCACAACTAGACACCGCCCATGAACCGCATATAAAGTAAAGCCTGTTGTTCGTCGGGTTGCTGAAATCTGCTCAAGACTCGAAGAGACGTACGACGATAGTTGCACTCGGTAAAAACAACATTTTGATTACGAGGGTCTGGAATAGAAGTGAGTAATTGATGATTATGATTGTAGGAGATTCTAGTACCATCTTCATAGAGATGCTGTCTTTTCGCATCTCCTCAGTCAGACGTTGTGATGTCTCCGTGTCTGTCTGGATAGCCTGTGTGGCCACATTGAGGGCTCGCAAGTTTGAGATGTGCATATGGTTAAACAACTACATCGCGTTAGGGGGATTAAGATAGTTGTGAATCAGTTACTGCAGCGAACCAAAGCTAATATGTTACTCAGCTTCTTCTCCAGCTCTTGACAAAAGTCGCTCGTTACTTTGACTTGCGATGCCGCATTCGCTAACGATATACACAAGTATGCTGTCTAATAGCATCAAGAATGTATGTGAACCCCATAGCAGAATAAGGAGAAGGGAAATTAGACTAAGCGCGGCACACCAGACCGGGATGTCTGATGAGGATGCGCATTGGAGCAGTTTGCTCAGCACTCTAGCTTGCTAGAATCGTCAATGTTTCACAACCCAACAAGCGACGACATTCTACGGCGCAACTCTGCGGACACGGCATGCTTAGCGGACTTTTTCTACGTACAGTTGTTCTGTATCAGTAAGGTATTCACGTGATATCCGATAAGGCAAGCCTTGGCCAGAACACTGGCATTTCTACAGCTCACACATGCTTAGTACTCGCTGAAGAGAATATTCCTAGATTATCATTGCTTCTCAAGTCCCTGATATAGAAGTCAAAGCTGCCATTGTCAGTGAAATGGAAATAGATACACAATCCAGGCGACACGGCATATACTGATGACGTCATCCTCCGCTCTTGCAGAACCAAGCATCACACGCGGCGGCGGCGACCCCGACGAACCCAACAGTGCGTGAACAAAGCTTCCATAGAGGTATAGAGCGCTTTCCTAACCTTACTGGATGTGTCTGCACTGTGTTAGATAAGTGAGATGCTGATTTTAGCCATCCTCGGCCTATCTTATAACACGTCAAGACGAGAAGCTACCGCCAGTATCAACCCAACCCACAAACCGATTTCTATAGCACATGAAGATTTGTGGATGTGATCAATCAGCCTCAAAATGCTCACATTCCTATTGTTCGTCTTCGCCCTCAGCGCGACACTTTGCTCAGCGTGCGGCGACGTGGGACAGAACACAACATGCGTCCTGGACGTCGATCCGCTGCAGCAACCTTATCCTTTCTTCTTCCCATCGAAAAATGACGCCGACACAACTGCACTATTTCCCATGCCCGCATGTCAAGGAATCACACTCGAAGAGGCCACCATCGATCAACTGCAAGGGCACCTGAGTGATGGCACGCTCACGTCCGTCGAGCTGCTCAAGTGCTACCTGAACAGGATCTACCAAGTGGATGAATACATCAATTCGATCATTGAACTGAATCCAGATGCCGAGAACATAGCTATTGCACTTGACGCGGAGCGTATGGCCGGCCGTGTACGAGGCCCGCTACACGGTATCCCGTACATTGTCAAGGACAACATTGCAACGAAAGATCGAATGGAAACTACGGCTGGCAGCTGGATGTTGATGGGAAGCGTAGTACCCCGTGATGCGCATGTCGTTGCAAAGTTACGGGAAGCAGGTGCGCTTCTAATGGGCAAAGCGACGTTATCCGAATGGGCCGATATGCGATCAAATAACTATTCAGAAGGCTATTCGGCAAGGGGTGGTCAGGCGAGAAGCCCTTACAATCTAACCGTCAATCCGGGAGGAAGCAGTTCAGGAAGTGCAGCAGCAGTAGCTGCAAATATCGTCACATTCTCACTGGGTAAGCTGGGATTTACAGTGTATTCTTGTCTCGATTCAGCTCTGACGATTCTACAGGTACCGAGACAGACGGCAGTGTCATTAACCCAGCAGAACGCAACGCCTTGGTCGGTATAAAACCTACGGTAGGGCTCACATCACGAGCGGGCGTTATCCCAGAGAGTATCCATCAAGACACTGTCGGTGCATTTGGCCGAACGGTACGCGATGCAGCGTATGCATTCGACGCCATCTACGGCATCGATGCACGCGACAATTACACGCTTGCTCAGCAAGGGAAAACTCCTACCCAAGGCTACATGCCCTTTCTAACCAACAGGAATGCGCTGCGCAACGCAACCTTTGGTCTACCCTGGCACACATTCTGGATCTACACTGACCCCCTTCAACGATCCCATCTCCTCTCTCTTCTCTCCCTCCTCCAGTCCGCCGGCGCCACAATTGTCAACAACACCGAACTCCCCAACTATCAAACCATTGTCTCGCCCGACGGCTGGGACTGGGACTACGGCACCACACGCGGCTACCCCAACGAATCAGAGTACACAGTTGTAAAAACAGACTTCTACAACAACATAAAATCCTACCTCTCCGAGCTCGAAAACACCAGTATCCGCAGTCTAGAAGACATAGTCGCATACAACTACGCCAACGACGGCACCGAAGGCGGATATCCCTGGCCAAGAGGCATCCCTGCTTTCTACTCTGGCCAAGACGGGTTCCTAGCGTCGCTGGAAACAAAAGGCAGAATGGACGAGACATACTACCAAGCCCTAGCCTTTACACAGCGCAGCACCCGCGAAGACGGCATCGATGCCGCACTAGCAAACAACGGACATCCGCTGGACGCGCTCCTCGTTCCCCCAGATGTGGCGCAGACATGCCAGATCGCAGCGCAAGCGGGGTATCCAATGGTGACGCTGCCGGCGGGCGTGCACACCAGTACCGGCATGCCGTTTGGGCTTGCGCTCATGGGCACCGCGTGGAGTGAAGCCGAGCTGCTCAGGTGGGCGAGCGCGATTGAAGATATGCAGATGAGCAGCCATGCGAACGTCACTGGTACTACTAGCGGAAGATCACTCCCCAAATGGTATGGCTATCTGGAGAGAAATATCCCCGTGAGGAATGTTTGATGCACGCACACACATACCCACACGCGCGCGCACAACTGCTTTAGATACATGGTTATTTTCCTTCCTGCGCTCAAGTTAGCTTTACAACCGCTGAGTCGCCATTTGTATTGATTGGTATTTCGAGAGTCTAGCTGCGGATTGGCAGGTGGTGGCTGGCTCTGTCCGTCTGCTTTCCCTCCCTGAAAGCGTCCCTCTGCGCCTGTTCGAGTACGTGCTAAGTGTAGTGCTGCATCAACCCCGTTGTGTCACGCTTCGACCGGCTCGTGGGAACAAAGGTAGATTTCTCTTAACGGAGATTGAGTTTGTGAAGTTGGTATCTACGTTAGTGTAAGTGAACAATGCGCTTCATTATCAAGACATGACGCGACGTTGTGAAAGCGTGGGACACACTGGCAGAACTGATCGCTCACTGGGGTTGGCTGCTTGCTGGCGATCCAAGTGTACATTTTTTTTCTCTCGAACTCTGACAATTGATGTATTACCAAACAGTGGGTGTGTACCCTGAATCTAAAAAATATCCTCCAAGCCAGCCTCAGCCCACGATGTCTCGCCCTTGGCAACACGATCCCGGGTCTTCCAATATTCATGGTTAAAAACCCAATACTCTTCACCTGTAGTCTCGCACCTGCCTTTTGAGAACCACCTGGGACGGAACTCTTTGCCCTCTGCCTCTCGCTGTCGCCTTGTAGCGCGCTGTTTCTCTTCTACTCGATTCTTTTCCGTGGCGGCAAAATCGTATTCACCGTCTTCCATGGCGCGCTGATCAGGCCGGAGTCGCGTGTCCGTAGGTGCAACAATTGGGCGTAGCTTATCGGGAATAGCATTGAGGGTTACGCCAAAAGGAGTAAGGTTGAATGGGATACCGGTTGGACGCTCGTGGCATTGCCAGACAAGGAAAGCCTTGTTATCGTCGTGTTTTGACGTCTTACCGCCCTTGTCAATGTCTGCATCCTCGAAGCCAGGGGTAAACCTAGCATAAATCTTGTCGTTCCATCGCCCGCCAATGCTCCAGCGTACTCTATTTTCGGCATCCAAGACTTTCCCAACAACCTGGTATGCCGAAGAAGCTTTCCAGCCACGAGGCTTGAAGTCAAGCACGCATTTCTCGCCAGTCGTCCAGTTGGTGATTTCCATGACACCGTAGTTGTCTACGACAGGATTTCCAGTAATGATACCAATGACGGAAGAGGTGACTTTCTTCCAAGTGTACAACTCCTCCTTTCCTCCAGTCGCAGTAGGTCGCAACCGCAGGAACCAGGTACCGAGCGGATTGATATCGAAGGATTTGCCGTAGAATTTGGACTTTACTGCGGACTCGCCCTGTATCTCGTTAGATGGTTCTGTAGTATATGAGTTCCGGTACTTACATAGTAATCCCACTTCTTAGACTCGGCAAAAGCAGCTCCAATTGGCGGATGATGGCTGACCTGCTCGATGAAGAAGCGGTAGCCCTTGTCCGGTCTTGCGTATTCATAGGTTTCGGCAAGGAGGGGGTTGAAAGGCTTCGCAACACGCCCAATGGTAGAGGCGTATTCTGAAGCGGCAAATGCAGCAACATAGAGAAGTCGTTCTGTGGAATCAGTTCGCTCAGCAGCAGTGTCAAGGAGGTCAGTGTATTCCATATCCTCGGCCACACGTTGCAGTAGCGAAGTAGGCTCGTTGAAGGATACCGGCAGTGTCATCTTGGTCATATCCTTTCCAATCATCGACTTGAGAATTCCCTGACTAACAGTTAGCACTGCGTAAAGTGGTGGCGAAGTCGGACATACCCAAAGTGAAATCTTCGGCCTGTCATCTGCATCCATGGCCAGCCGCTTTCGTGGACCGTCCTCGTAACCTGCCCAGGCAGTGGCAATCTCCATTGACTTTTTCTCCCATGGATTTTCGGATGAATCCGGAGCACTGCTTTCTACTTCTTGGGTAGTGCTAGAAGCGGGCATCTCCACAACCTCAACTTCACCAGCGCCAACAGCATCGAAAAATTCCTCGTCATCTTCCGACTCTGAGTCTGAAATCTCGGCTGCGATGTCTGCAAAGGTAGCCTTTCTCCTGACTTTCTGGGACTGGGTGGTTGCACCAACAGGCGCTGTCATCTCCCTTTGCTGTGTGGCATCTTCTGGCGCATCGGCGAATGTGTCTTCATCTTGCTTAGCTTGTGTCTCAGGCTCAGCCTTTTCATAGTCTTCCAGCGCTTCTCGTAGGGCTTTTTTCTGCTTCCGTCGCTTTTCCTCTGACTCGCCAATCCTGTTCTCGAGCTCTTCCTGTTCCTTTGCGACTTTGGCCATGCTCTCTTCCCACATGCGACGCACATTAGCTTCACGGTCTAGTCGGTACTGCCAGTAGGCATCACGGTCCCGAGCTATTCTAAGAAGATCTCCTATAAGTCCTTTGAGATTGCCGATGGCTGATTCGTACGACGCCAATGCTTGCAGCATCACAGGGTCAGAAATCTGCATGTTCGGCGATCGTTCCTTCTCCGTTTGTAACGCTGCGGAAACAGATGTCAACAGATCAAGCTGCAGCTTCGCAGACTGTGCTGTGATGTTGAAGGCATCCTTGTTCTGGGGTTTCAGCTCGTGGCTACTCGAGTCATCACCATAGTCGTCTTCGTCATCATCATCGCCGGCAGCAGTCGCTGGCCCCATATGACTAACCATTCTATCCAGGCCCTGACTGTGCATGCTAGGTTCGTAGACGCTACCAGGATCGTCTATGACACTGACCGCAGTTCGCGAAGACGTAGCATCCAGGCTGTGGAGGGGAACGTTGAGAGTGGATGCTGAATATGTCAGTATAGACGAAAACACTTGCTCGAGACAACTTACACGCTGGATGCTGTTTGGAGCTGCTAGCTATCTTGGAGCTCCCGAGACTGGAAGAGTCACCTTCGCCCTTGATCTGCTCAATCTTGGCCTGCTTCAGCATCTCTTGGTCTTGAGTAGCTCGCTTCTCCTCTTCGCGCGCTTCGTCCTTGGCCCATTGAATCGCATTGTTCAATGCCCAGTACCATCGTTTCGCCTCAACTTGATGGTTCGCCTTGAGGTGGTACTTGACGGACGATTTGCCCTGAATTTCGAAGCGCTGCTTGTCTTGGGGATCCATGTACAGCTTGGCAATGCGCATGTTAATCGCACCGCGGCATGCAGATCCCGTGTCATCCTGGTGCTTGTAATAGCTCAGCACACCGTCCTCGAGAACGAACCACCGGAGTTTGTATCCAGTCGTGTAATTTGTCCATTTTTTCAGGTATCCCTTCATCTCGCGCGACTCCTTGACGCCCATGCCAGTCTCTGCCGCCGCTTGTCCTGGTGCTGAACCGGCGAGGATGGTCTTCTCCTGTATTCCTCTCTGCGCAGCTGCCGCAGCAGGTGATCGTTTCAAGATAGCGCGGGTACGGTCGTCTTTGGTGTAGTCTTGGGGAAGCTTGCCTTTTCGATCGCGGCGGAAAGGGTCGGCGCCGTTCAGCAAGAGCAGCTGAGCTAGCTTGACGTCCTTTTTCTTCGCGGCTTCATGAAGAAGCGTGCCTCCAGCGTCAACGACGACTGGATCAGTCGCTAGCTCGCCGCCATTGACGTCCAGCGTGCTTTTTACCCGGCCATCCTGCAAGATCGTCTCCAGTGCATCCATGTCCCCCGAAGTCACCATCTGTTGTATCTTCTTCACGTACGTGTCGATGAAGATGGACCGCGACAGCTGCAGCGCCTGGAAGATGTCTGGTGTGCGAGCGAGATCCAGCGGTGTCTGGCCATTGTAGTTGGTCAGGGAATCGTTAATGCCAGGCTGGTCGAGCAGCATGCGCACGACTGCTGTCCGTCCAAGGGTGGCAGCCAGGTGGAGTGGCGTGTTGCCATCGCGGTCGCGGCCGTTGATATCGATGGGCGAGTCTGATGCTGCTGTTGCGTTGGACAGTACGAACTCAATGACGGGCAGCTCGGCGCACTGTATGGCTAGATGCAGAATCGAAGTTCCCTCTGTGCGTGCGCTGGGGAGCTGTAGTGACGACCGGCCGTTCTCGCCATCGGCTGGCGCTGACTGCTCCCTGATTGCCCGCGAGATAGCTACCGTGTCGCCACTTCGCAGCGACTCGAAGACCCTGAATAGCTTCACAGACTGTTCGATGGATGTTCCCTTTGTAGGAGAAGCAGGCGTCTGCTGGAAGCTGGCAGTAGGGGAATTGGGGCCGTCTTGGCTTGTACCCGTGTTGGACATGGTGGTAGAGAGATGTGGGTTCTTCTTGGAGAGGCTGCGGCTATGGCCAGGCGTGTGGTAGCCTTTAATCTGCGCGGCCTGCTGCGAGGTGGCCGAGGTGGCTGACCCAGGCGGGGAATTGTCGCTGGGCTCGACCGTGTCGGCGTCGGGCTTTGACGACACGCGGGACAGGAGGTTCTTCACACTGGCCGACTTGGAGCGCTTGTGTCTGGACAGGCGGTCAGCACTCGTCCTGGGGGATACACAGCCGTCTCCTCCACACTGATCCCCACCATGATGACGGGCATGCTTGGGGCCGAGCACTTACCCTTCCATGGCCACGTGATTGGCTGGCCAGCCAAACAATACTGGCCTCTGTCAGACGCAGGCGAAGACGAGTGGGGGGCTTGCAGGCTTGGTGTTCAATTCAGATCAGATGTACGGTAACTGCAGGGCGGGAAGATGCGGAGCCGGTGAATACGTGCGAGTATGTATGTATCACGACTTGGAATAATGGGTCTGGGCTTGTACGGCAATCATAGCAAATGGCGGGGCTCTCGACTACTTTGGGGTTTCGTCAGAGGCGCTGGCTCTCTAGCCACACTGCGGCTGCGGCCAATCACGCCCGTCGGTTGGCTGGGCGTTGAGGCGTATGCATGCATGCAGCCTCATCAGGCCTTGTATCCATGTCCGCCTGGCAGCCAATCACACATGTCGGAGCCCTGAGCGTCACCGCCCGACGCGTCCTCGTACCACTATGTATGTGTTTCCAAGGTCGTAGACTGTAGCAATTGGTATGTACACTAATTTACACTCGTCCAACACTTTACGACGAGGTTCCGCTCACCAAGACGATGGTACTTCCTAGCTGCCGCCGCAGGTCCTCTTTCTGGACATCGTGCGTGTCTTCCACCTCACCCCACTGCTGCGTCTGCCACTTGACTTCCAAGCTGCACGCCTCAGCCGCTTCTTCAATGCCAAAGCGTCCCCTGTCAGCTGGTTTTGGCGATTGCGAAAAAGCCTCGCTCCATTCGTGCACCAGCCGCGCGCTGACGAGTAGGCTCTTGGACGCCAGTACTGCGCGCTCCAATCCCGCAAGCTCGTAGGCGGGCAGGCCTGCGCACCAGCCGCGGATTACCTCCTGTGTCATTTTGGGCTGCTCGACGGGGATGATGGAGTCCGGGTCGAGCGTGGGCTTGATCTCCACACCAGGGAACACGTGGGTCTGGAGGTAGGCTATGATGCCCGTGGCCACTTCCTCTTGGATCTGACGCAGCGTCTTTCCGCCCTGCAATCGCTCGTTGACCATTTTCTCCGGTGCCCAGCAGAGTAGCGTGTCGGTAGCGAGCACGCGCATGAAGTAGGCGAGGATGTCGTTCCGGATGTTGGTCTGCCCCGCCTTGTCTGCCGCCTCAATGTCAATGGCCCGCGCAGCAAGCGACGTCATGGGAATATAGTCGTTCTTGAGGGCCTGCTGTGCGCTCATGAGGAGGTCCCATTCGAGAGCAATGGCAGCCGCAAGCTGGGGCTTGGAGGCGGGCACGGTAAGAATCTGCTTGTTGGGCATGCGGACGGGGCGGTGGTCAAGGAAGATTTGCAGGCCGCCGTCGGTTTCTTTGACAGAGACGTCTTTCCAGAAGCGCTTGGCCAGCATGCTCTTGGGCTTATTGGAGGGAGTATAGGCCTCACGCATCTCGCGCGCCTGCTTCATCATGTCTGCCTGCTTCTGTTTCCTGGCAACCCGTTGCGCGGCATCTGAAGGGTGGGCTTGGGGCGTCTCGGGCGGCGGGCCTGGTACTGTCCGAGGTCAATGGGTGAATTGCCATCATGTGCACCTCTTGGCACGTACCTGACGGATGAGGCAGAGGCGTGGCGCTCCGTGCCGCCGACGTGTGCAGACATTGCCAGAGCGGCCTGGCGTAGGGTCGCGGGGGCGCCGCAACGCGTAGCTGGGCGAAGGCAGGTCGGATGGACTCCATGGCGGTCTGGGATGGGTTGAATGATATCAGGCGTCTAGCAGGGCCGGGGCGCGGCGACTTATTATTTTTTTGCCGTGGACAAGTTACGTAGTTAGCGTCGAGCAGCGCAAATCTGGGGTTCTCCGCTCCGCACACGACATAGCAACCCCCGTCCCCAGTCGCGACCCCTTCCGGCCCCGGGTGTACAAGCAGTCGGCGCAGCATCATCTGCCGATCGACCCTTGCTGGCGTCTCTGAACATGCACTTGCTTCCCCACAGCTTCTCGTTCCTTTGCATGTTCTCCACCGTCTGGTCTGGCTCGTCGTCGATCGACCGTTGACGCGCTTCTGGCTGTTGCTACTACCCCACCCAGACCTGCTCCCTGCATCATTGAATCCGGCCATTGATGCGGCCATCTCCGTCCGTCTGTGACCTCGCACTCTGCTTTTAATGAATCAAGCCGCCTCTCCGTCGGCCTCTGCGAATGCTGCCGCGCCTCAGCCGAAGCCCATCCGCTTTGTGACCAACCACGATGGTCCCTATGCGAAGCGGCGTCGCATCAACTCTGCCTGCTTGACTTGCCGCAAAAAGAAGACGCGCTGCTCTGGTGAGACTTGCCCTCTATCAAGGCGAACATCGAGGCTGATAGCAATATAGGCGAGCGGCCCGTTTGTGGCACCTGTACTCAGAACAAGCACGAATGCGCTGGTTATGGCGACGACAACGGCGCAGGCGCAGGCGATGCGCAAAAGCATAGCAAAAAGGCAGCAGCCCGGCGAGAGAGCACACTGTCTAACAGCAGCACCTCCGCCTCCAAGAACGAGTCTCCCATCGACCCTCAGCTCACGCGACCGCCCTTGCCTCACACAACATCGCAGACGTCCGAGTCCAGCACTGTCCATCCGTCCCCCAAGATCGACATTGCCACAGGCAGCTCTGGCCTTACTTTGAGCACGCGTAACAGGATGCCGTACTTCAGATACTTTGGTCCCACAGCTATCGTACCTGGCTTAAGGCAGATGGTCGTCAAGGTGCGCGGGAAACAGCATGGAAGTGCTCATACTACATCAGATCGTACGTATCATCCTGATCCTAGGCATTGGAATTAACCTGTGTTTGCCAAAGTTGTGGCAATTGGGAAACTCATTCCACTATAAAGCCCAATGCTGCAGTCTGGACGCATCATTTCTAATCCCGAACATCCCGAACTGTTGCTGACTTTACTAGCGCATGTTGTCGAATCCTCTCCTGCCCAGCCTTCTGTCGGGTCGCCACCGGTAACAGAAGCTCGTACCCCGTTGGAAATACCCGTATACGATGCTTCGTCCATGTCTCCCAGTCCGCTTATCACCCATCTCTGCAAGGTCTTTTTCGTCCACTTGGGCTGCTCGTTCCCCTTTCTGCAACGCGAACGATTTATGCGTGACTTGGAAGAGAAGCAAGTAGACGCCATACTTGTGGATGCCGTCTGTGCTTTAGCGGCACGCTTCTCGACCCATCCTATGTTGACAGGTAACAGTGACCACAAGGATGGTGAGAATGAAACCCCCAAGCTCCAACCTTCAGAATACGGTCAGGCATTTGCACAAAGAGCAAAGTCAGCCATTCCAGACACGTTTCCATGTCCTAGTGTTGCTGTGGTTCAAGCTGCGCTCCTCCTTGCCTACGACGAATTTGGAGCAAACCGCGATAGTGGCTTGTGGATGTACCTTGGGATAGCTATTCGCATGGCTCAAGACTTGGGTATGCAGTCTGTAGGGGGTCTTAAGTATGAAGGGAGACACGGCCCAACGCCAAATTCTGTCAAAAATGACCCAGAGGGGTCACGGCCATCAGATCAGGCCGCTTCGCAAGACAATCACGAAAGAAGCGCGGAAGAACAAGAGCAGCGGGCCGCTGAGCGCGAAAGATTGGACACGTTCTGGTCAATCTTCTTCCTGGATAGAGTCATTTCTTCTGGCACTGGGCGCCCAGTCACCCTACGCGACCGTGATATCGAAATCACTTTCCCTTCCTTGGACGAGGTTGATTCGACCGGATGGCCATTGCCCTACCCTGCATTGATCCGAGTCATCCATCTCTACGGACGTGTGACCGATTTGCTGAACCGCATCAGAAGTGCTGCCGACGTCACACCAGAACTTCAAAAGCAATTGGGAGTGTGGGAAGACCGATTGACAAACATTTATCAAAATCTCTCACCTAAACTGCACTTCAATGCTGTAAACTTCCAGCAATACGTCAAGCTAAATCAGGGAACGAACTTTTTGTTGCTCCATTGCTGGTTCCACACGCTCATTGTTCTCCTGCACCAACCGACGCTATTGAGAACTTTCGAGGGCACGCCTCAACCGCACTCCAGTCATAGTAGAGAGCTGTCCATGTCTTCTGCAAAGACTGTTGCCGACATTTTAGCTTTCACGGAACTCATCGACGTGAAGACTGGCATGGGCAATCCATTCACTAGGTGTGTTCCGTCATGCTCCATGTACCTCCATCGTGAAACTGATTCTGGTCTAGTCAACCTATATACATAGCTGCATGTGCCTTCCTTAAGGAGACAGCTCTCCACTCTGCATCATCCCAGCCTCATTCTCGTCCGGCAAGCCCTGGTCGCAATGGCGACAACAACCAAAAAGACTCTATCGGCCATTCGCTCGACCCCCTCAACACAGCCAGTACCACTGTCAATGACCGAGAACAGAAACAGACTGCTGCCAAGCATACACTGCTGGCATCTGCTGCCAATCAAAATTATCAACGTTGTTACCGCGCTCTCAAAGCCCTTGAGACCTACTGGGCAGGAGTCAAGTACATAATGACTGTGCTCGACCAGAAGGCGAAGGGCGTCTGCGATCCCTTGCTTTATACCGCAGAAGAGATGGAGAGCGCCTTGGAGGCACCCCGACCAGAACCATCATTCACTAGTCCTGGATGGAGGAGGAAGCTTAGTTGGGGCACATACTTGACCGCACAAAACTCGGACGCGGATGTGGCCAAGATGGCAGCTGCAATTAGGAAGGGTGCACGATCCCCGAAGTTGCCAGGCTCACCAATGGTGCACCCTAGTCAAGGTATGTGATTTATTCCAGCAATTTTCTTGTTGACAATATCGTTGACTCTTGCATAGCTATAGGATGGTCGCTTACCGGAACCATGAACTCGCCTTCGACGAATGTCGCAGTGATGTATACTTCTGAGAACGGCGAGGGCCGAACTATGAAGCCACCGAGTCGTAACCCAACTCCAGCCACTGCACAGCCCTCTATTGCATCCTTGATATCGGACCCGCCGATAAAGTTCGAGCCGCAGCAGCCTGTAACATCGCCGCAAAGTATCTCACAATTCAGCTCAGGGTCTATGCCCCCGCCGCCACCGAACCAAGCATACAGCCACATTCCTAATCCAGATCCCGTTATGGTCTCAGACGCTGATTTACTATTGAATTTACACTCTCCATTTCCTGGAGGCTCACCAGCGGCAGTCAGGACACCTCTGCCAACTCAAGCAGCCTACTCGCGTGGCACCTCCCAGCTGCAACCAGCCCCGCAAAACGACTTCTCGCCCACCTTCACCACCTTCCATGCTCCATCAGACCATGCATTTGGTGATATGGTTATTGATACCCAGGATGTGGACATGTCTTTGCTTGGTGCAGAAATGATGCCATGGGATCTTGAGTACTTACCACATGATATGCTTTCTTTTGGGGACGGAACATTTGGAAATGGGGGGTTTGGGGGACATGATGGCTCGGGGAGTAATACTGCTGAGTAAAAGATGGGTTTCCTCTGGATTTTGCTAGGGGTCAGTCCTTTGCCAACAACTGATATCAATCTGTATGATAGACACTAATGGGACGAATGGAGGTAATCTATGGGGAACTTGGGAAAATGACATGGATAGGATGGCATGGAGCCTTATGATACCATTTCGACTTGTATTTTGTTTGACTTTCTTTCTTCCTTCCTGCTCTTACCAGATTTTGTATATATAAGTTTTTCGAAATCTGGAAAAAAAGCGTAGCCAAAGCGTATTTCTATCCTATCCACCCTTTTCCACAGCCTAAGCCCCATTCTTACGTATCTTACAAAAGATCAAGACACGTTCCGATATGTAAAAAAAAAAAGGCATACGGAATATTCCTGGGGTCTTTTTCCATTGCGTGCAACTTATGTGAACGGGTGTGGGATGTGCGAGACCACGATATCTACTGTAGAGCATGACGTTTCACCAGGGTACTCTCCAGCTGGGAGGTTTCGGAGACTACGTAAAGAACTGGCATTAGAAGAGATTTGGTTTGCTAGTTTGAATGTAGGTTACATGAAGGTATTTTTCTTCTAAGATCGATCGATATCCCTCCTCCCCTGGTGTAGCAGCGTAGCTCTTATGGTAAGGTTTAGTCAGCGCCAGAGTAGCCTAGGGCTGCTTGCACTCTTGTGCACTGGCACAGTATAAGTGCGGTAGACCTCTGATAATTCATGTTTGTATACCTGATCCAGTAAAGATCCCAGTAGAAAGTGAGGTTATGTTGATGTAGTCATATAGTGTGAAGGAAGAGGTAGCTTTAAACTGATAGTATTGGCGTTGCTAAGCCCGTGTGCACGGGAACAGATCGCTGTCCTGGTACAGTACATGCACAACTTTCCCTCCCCCAATTACTGTAGCATACCCTCCAAGCTCTCACCCAAAATCTCTTCCATACCATTCTTCCACCTCTGGCACTCACGCTCCACCATTTCGTCATCATCCTCCATAAGCTCACTGATAAATGGCAGCATCTCTGGCAGTAAGCCAAGCCATTCTTCACCCAGTCTGCGTGTCAAGCTCTGCTCGCAAAGTACAGTAGCCAACCTTGTGTGTCGGTCCTCACTCCTCATGTTCTTGAGCAGGATGCTGTTCATCTCGCGGTGGTTCTCCATGCTAGACGAGGATGCGACTGCGAGTTCAGTGATGGTGGGAATTACGTTGTTAGTGTTGTTCTCGGGCGTAGCGGTAGACGCCGAAGGCAAGCTGAGAAGTGAAAGAAGAGGTGGCATGATAGTACCGAAATGCGAGGGCGCTTGCCAGAAACCGTCCTGGTCGTGCTGGAAGGTCTTTTGGAGGGCAGAGAGGACAGCACTTCGGGTGGCGACTTCTGAATCGTCTTTAGCAAGCTGTGAGAGCATCTTTGCAGCGTGCTCAATTATGTAGCTTGAATAGCTTGTTACAAGGGACTGGTTGACAGTTAGCAAATGTAAATGACCACATATTGGTTTGATGCATACCTTGAATTTATCGAAGAAGGCTGCAAGGAATTTGTAGAAGGTAATGGCACGCTGAGGCTTGGCAGGTAACGGGCCTTCTTGGTCTACGAGTTGCACGAAGAAAGGACGGAAGGTAGCGTCGCTGAGTTTGAGAACCATGGAAACAACCGATTCAATGAGCGTATCCTCGAGCTGCTCAACCTCTTCTTCGTCAATTTCTTCTTCGGTCTCTGACTGGACAGTATCTCGCAGACGGAATGTTTGCAGGAACAAGCTGAACAGTGGCAAGCTTGCTTTGACAAGTTTGGCCTTGGTCTGAGCATTGATAGTGGACTGCAGCAGCTCGAGTTGTTCAAGCAAGGCATCGAAGCCTTGGGAGGCAGCATGTGGCCATGTCGCCTTGATAGATGAAAAGACTTCTTGTGCACTGAGATTCTGCGATACGCTTTGGTAGAAACCAGTACGGCTTTCGTCGCACGCGTCTTCCAGATCAGCAGCAGAAGAACGTTGGGACAATCGTAAAGCGGTATCCAAGTACTCCCGCGAGAACATGTATCCCAGACGATCGACAATATTCGCAAGCAGGGTGAAAACAGCATTATGAAGGCCAGCTTTCTCCTCGTCAATGGAATTCGATAGGTATTCGAAGGCAATGGGAATGATGGTAGGTAGCAGAGAAATTGCTTCATCTTCAAGAACGTCAATGACAGATGTCAGGCAAAGCAAGGATAGGATGCGTATTCTGTCGTCGTTGCTTGATAAAGATTCTGGACCGGCGATGATCTGTGCCACCGAGGATACAGCAGAAACGTCCTTCTTGCCAAAGCGCTCGATGATACGGTCGATGCAGCTGACCGAGACCATCTTTGCATCCATTTCGGATGTTTGTTGCAGGAGAACCTGAACACTGGGCAAGAAGGTAATGAGTGCTTCCACGGATTTGCGGTCGTTTTGCTTGGCGGTGCCTGCTCGAAGCTCGACTGACTTTACGGCAGCGATCTGCACATGAGAGTCTGTGCTGGAGAGGAGCAACTCAGCGGACTTGATGAGATCGGTCGTTGGCAAAAGGTCCAAACAACTGGCGAGAACACGACTGCATCCTGCGTAGGTCTTTTGATTCGACGCCAGTTTCTTTGACAGTTGGATGGTAGTTTCGATGATATTTGCAAAGATTTTTCGTGGCCTTTCGGGGTCATCCTTCTTTCGATACGCCCTGGTGACATGTGCTTTCACCTTTTCGTCGAGAGCTAAATCTGTCAAACACGAAAGCATGCTTTGAATCGATGAATCAAACTTGTTCTCCTTCAATTTATCCTTGAGTCCGAATAGCGTCTCCGCAACCTGTGGTTTTGATCCAGTGGCATCAGTAAGTAGATCAAGGTAGCCCTTGAAGGTGACCAGAGTGTTGATAGGATCGAAATGGAGCAACAAATCGGCACAGAATCTTCGTTGCTCCTTGCTGTGATACCGGTCGGCAAGAAGAGCGACAATGGCTGGGAGAGAATCTTCGGGGCCCAATGTACGAGCTAGCTCTGCAAAGAGCTTCATCCTTCTGTGCAGAGGGATGTGCTCGAATGCAGCGGTAAAGCTAAGTAGTAAGTCTGATACACCAGCAATGAAGTCTCGATGTTTTGAGCGAAGCGATGCAGCCAATTGAGGCACAACACGAGAAATTGTCTTATCGACGACCTGAGCCGAGTAGTCGTCATGTTGTCGAAGTAGGGTAGAGCCGATAAAAGTGAAAATTGGCATAAGGTTGTGCAGAATAAGATCAGGGACCCAGGAAGCAAGATTGGAAATCAAAAGCAGTGCGCTGTTCTGCACTTGCGGACTGGTAGAGTGTCGGATGCAGTCGATCAAGAGGTCCGCGCGCACTGCTGACTGGTAGTCGGCAGTATCCGATTGCTCCTTGAGTGTCTTTACAATTGGGCTCAATGACCCAAGGATAATACTCTGTAAGTACACCAACTCGGATTCCGATTGCTGCTTGAGCGGTTGTAGTTCGGCGAATATACCGAAGAGATTCTTGAAAAGCTCCGGATGCTGTCCGGGATTGGATCCCTCAACTAATTCGAGGACCAAGGTGAGTCTTCGAAGGAGCCTCTGAACGTCATCTTGAGAAGAGAGTTCCACTCGGGCCATCTCGCTTCGGCTAGTCCGTCTCCGTTTCGCTGCTGGAGGTCCTCCAGGCATTGCGGTCGGTGAGGGAATGCTATCCAAGAAAGTTACGAGGATTGCAGAGTCGAGACTGACGTTGCGTAGAATCTCCACGGATTGTTCTCTGCAGAGCTTGTCAAACGAGTGATCGCTCTCACTTAGGGCCAAGCCTAGCATGCACTGAGCTAGGGAGTGTCGAGATTCAGACCGGAAGGCAGACCAGGAAGCATGGATGCGACTAAAAGCAGCCATTGCCAATATTTCGCGCTCTTTGTTGAATGTACCAGAGATGATATCCTGCAATAGTTGTGCGCTCTTTGCCTCTCTCGGTATTGTTGCAGCCAGGTGAGCGCGTTCAGTCTCATCGAGAGAGACAGTTTCGCTGCTGCATTTGCTCGTCACTTCACTAGCTGGAAGAGCACACCATCCGCTTAGTAACGGAAGTACGAGATTGGTACGGACAGTATCGGAGACCTTGCCACGAATGTTGAACATGGGCAACAAACACAACCGGACCCTCAAGGAGGGCGTGAGACTAGCGTGACTTGCGAAGAAGCTGAGTATGGCCGTTCGTGTTTGCATCTTGAAAGATTGTTTAGGCTGGTTCTGCAATTGCGTTCCTTCCAGTACACTCCGGAGCGCGGGAACCACAAAGTGTGCATCCATAACGCATTCCTCAAGCATAGGCTGCAGCATTGAGGTGACAAAAACTAGAACATCTTCGGGCTTGAGTTCTGAGATGTTCTTAGAAGCTTGGCCGTACAGGTCAGATTTGCCCCAAGACTGGGCTTTTGACCTGGCAGAAGCCTTTCGTGCCAGGAGACCAATGCAGGACGCAGCGGAACGTCGAATGAGGGGGGATGGGTCAGCGAGTGCGTGAACAAAGTATGGCAAGAGGTTCTGCAAGATATGGGCAACCTCAAGCTTCTCGAACGAAGAGACAGTGGCACGCAGAGCAGCAATGCGGACGGCAACGGGACGGGCGCTGGTCCAGACACGGACAAGGAATGATAGGTAGAGAGTCTGCTGAAGTGCGGCCTGCTGGTGCAGTGCATCCGAGGCCAAAAACTTTTTGGCTTGTCTGGTCAATACAGCTTGCTCAAATGCATTCGCAGCCTCGGTAAATTCCTTTTCTGATCCCGTAGCAAGGAAGCTGGCGACTGTAATCTCTGGTGTCTGTATATCAGGTTTTTCAGTGGCATCATCAACGTCGACCATCTCTTCATCAGAGTCGATTTCTTGGATATTTTCAATCTCGAATGTTTGCCCAATGGTAAGTCCCAGGGATTCCAAGTCGACATTGTTCTGCTTTGCGGCATCTTGTAACATGGTTGACAATTCCTTTGATTCAACCAGCTTTGCTGCAACCTGGAGCAACTCTCCATGCGCGTCAGATCCTAGCGTACTGTCCCGCAGAAGCTGAGCGACTGCGGACAGCGCAATGTGGATGCGCGATTTGCTGATGAGACCCGATGCAATTAGCTCATGGAAGGTGGTATAGTTTTCCTCCGAGCTGGCGTTGAGCACACCAAGAGCGCAGCCCAGCGCAAGTCGCTCGACCTGACACTGTTCGGATATAGTTTTCAGCCTCTGTACAAGTTGCGATAGCTTGAGAAGCTTTCTAGAGACCTTGGCCGGGATCTGCGCCTTGGAGCGCTCGTTTGCGATGATTGCCAGGCAACCCAGACATGATTGAAGTGACGTCTCATCGTGAGCTGCAATGACAGCCTCCATCAGGCCATCCAGGATCTTGTCTCCTACCCTTGCCTGATTGACCAACATGATGACGATGGCGTAGCAAGCTAGTACAGTGTCGGCTCCATGCTTGGCATGCATGCAGCTATTGAGAACCGGAAGCAGGTCAAGAACCAGTTTCTCAGTGCCCTGGTCTTGGAGGTCTTTTCGTCCAGAGCTGGAATTGCTTAATATGCCGTAGATTGCCTCGACAGTGATTCCAGACCAAAAGGATAGCATGTGAGCAGCTTGGTGGCCCGCATCTACTACCTTGGCAATGTACGAATGATAAGCCTTGAAAAACTGCGGAGTGTTGATGGCTGTGTATGCGATGGTCCGTTGGGGAACATTGGTGGGTGCCTGGATATAGGGAAAGAGGAACCGAATTGCATGCGGTGGCTGCGGGGGGAGGATGGAGAGTAGGGCAAGGAACTGGGGTGTGTTGTGGTAGGGTAAATAAGTGAAGACGAGGCATTCGGTGTTGTATTCATGGATGCTGGTTGTTGTTAGCTATGCCAATGGCGCAAGGTTGTGCAGGCCGGGTGAGGGCATTTGACATACCGGAATCGCCTCACAAGCCACTCGAGCGCTTTCTCTGCTGGCTTAAGCAGCAATCGCGGGCCGACGAGCGTGATGAAGGCCTCGAGCACGGTGTCGAGCTTGGCGTTCTCATCCTTGGTCATTTGTGTGCGGTCTTCGGCCTTGCTCTGCTCGCTGAATAGATTCTTGGAAAAGCGCAAAAACCTCGAATCCAGAGCGCACAGCTCCCGGTAGCCCTCGTAGCATATCAAGTAGACGTTTTCGAACGACTGTGATGCGGCGATCTTGGGTTCGAACAGCAGCGACTTGCCATGTGCTGACTTCTGTGCGCGCAGGTCGAGCTGGTGGGTGCTCGAGGCCGCGATGGTCGCGAGCTGTTTCTGTAGCGCCGTCGCCATTTCCGGGAGTTTTGTGGGATATCGCGGAAAAGTTCAGCGGTTGTTCTCGAGTGCCCGAGCAGCCATAAGACGCCGCGAAACAGCGTGGAGGTTGTCGTGGCGGATTGGTTGGGAAAGCTCAAGGTTGGTGATGCGCATACAAAATTTCGAGACGGGCTCCATGGTCGATTGGGAAGATTTTACGCTAGTCGGTTTTTACGGCGGGCCGCTCTAGCCACACACGCCATCGGACCTCCGAGACACGTGCAACGCGACTTTCACCCCGATCCCCAGCTGTACGTCTTCACAATCTCCACAACTTCTTCTAAGAAGGCTTGTTCAGTCTAGTATCGAAGTGACAGCCTCGTTTTTGGGTGTGCAACACTACCTGACACATGATAGACCTCTCGCAGCCTTCACGATCGCGATAAACAATACAGCGTCATGGCATTAGCTTGAGTTGTCATCATCCGCCATTCATGAACTTCGTCTGATGCTTGTCTCATACAATGACTGCGAATATTCCCAAGTTCGCAAGCTTCCGGCCAAAACCCAAGGTTGCCCCCGAGCCATCCAAGGAACCCCAGCAATATAGCACAGCCGAGCAAACATCAAAGGAAACGAACCGGCATAGGAAAGCCTCTCCACCTCCAAGTCGGCAGAGTCGGGAGAGGGAAGTGCCCGCCACAAGCAAGCCTTACTTCAGTGACCGCCGTGGCGACGCTGATGTGCTGCGATATGGCACTCTGAACCGTTATGATATTCCGCCCTACCGTCGCTACGGCCATGGCTTCATCTTAGGTCTTTCGCTACAGCAGAAGATTGACCGAGAATTGACTACAGACAAGAAAATATACGTGTCACCAGCCACACAGAGACGTCAACAGCGTCTGCTTACGGCCAAATCTGCAAATCGGTCAGCTGAACGTGCACTGCGCCTGGTACGGACCAGTGGCGATGCTCCAGATCTCAACCAAGACTTTGTGCCCTTGTCTGCACATGGTAAAAGGAAACGCGCTGACAGTGATGATGATGACGACGACGAAGCGACACCAGAGATCGACTACCGACGGATAGGAGAACCCAACTCTGCTGAGCCAGCAGACCCAGACACGCAGTTTGAGTCTGATGCTGAGGTTACAGTCGATGCTGGAGTCACTCGCACTAACTCGACACTTGTGCGGTATACCAAAGACCACCCTGAAGACGTATCGGGGTGGTTGGCGTTGATCGCACATCAAGAGGCAATGTTGAAGCTAGAACGTCCGTCTACTGAGTTGACTGCTTCTGATGAAGCCCATCTCGCCGATATACGCATCGCCACATATGGAGAAGCCCTCAAGAAGATCGGTAACGACTCTGAGAGCCAACTAATGCTTTACAAAGGGCTATTGAAAGAAGCCCAGAAAGTATGGGACGGCGCCAAGCTAGCTGGCAAATGGAAGGACGTCCTTGCAAAGCACTCAGGCGACATCAGTCTGTGGATGATGTATCTTGATTTTGTGCAGTCGAGGTTCACAAATTTCAAATACGAGGATTGTCGAGCTGTCTTCTTCAAGTGCTTTGACAGCCTACGCGCGAGCACGAAAGACATTCTGCCTACAGACCTCTTGCACATGTTGCTGCGCCTGACATCCATGACATATGATGCTGGATATCAGGAGCTCTCGATAGCAATTTGGCAAGCTTCGCTTGAGAGCCGCATCCTCCAGCCTGCAGGAGCTGCGACTGTGGAGGCCTTCGAGGCGTTCTGGGATAGCGAGGCGCCACGCGTTGGCGAATTACAAGCAAAAGGTTGGAAGCACCAGAGCTCGGTAGAGGAGCTGGCGCCGGTAGAGCTTTCTCCATTAACGGAAAAATCTCAGTCAGATCCCTTTTTTGAGGATTTCCAGAAACGCGAAACCGAAGCTATGAGGCGACTCGTACTACCTGGCCGTACCTCGGATAACATTGCGGAAGACGACGCTTTCCACACTATTTTTTACGATGACCTAGCGCCATACTTGAAGCTAGTCCCGGAGGATGTACCGCCAACTCTGCTTGTAGAGGCCTTCCTGTGCTTTTGCGGGCTACCTCCTCTTTCAAGGCTAGCTGTGCATCAGCGTGACTGGTGGTCTGATCCTTTCTTGCAACGCCACTGGTCATCATCACCTCCCTATGGGAACGAGCCTTCTAACTTCACACGAACACTAGAGCACTTCTCAGATTGCCCGTCGAAAAGCTTTCAGATGACAACTGAGCTGTTGTTTGACCAAAGTTTCTCTACCTGTGTCACAGGACTAGATATGGATTTCATTAGACGACTACTCAAACTCCTAGCCTCAGATCTATCTAGCGACGATGTCTTTGGAGAGTATCTTTTAGCCTTCGAACTCAGATACTATCCTCAGGAGGCTTTCAAGACAGCAAAGCGGCTGCTGAAAGCACGGCCTTCGAGCCTGTGCTTATACAATGCTTATGGATTAGTCGAAGCTCGGCTTGGAAACTCAGACAAGGCAAATCAAGTCTTTCGTACTGTACTTTCCATGCAAAGCGGCAACTCAGGTTTAGATTCGCAGACTCTGGGCCTTCTTGATAGCTGGGCTTGGGAGGCGCTTCGTAGGGGAGAAAGAAAAGTTGCATTATGGCGTCTTGTCTCGCCATACGGTAACCTTCCAGCAGACTCTACACAATCGCAACCAGATCAGACTCTGGTAGCCAGTACTCGTGCAAGACTCGATGAGACAAGTGAGCATGCATTGCTTGGCCAAGAATATGCAACAGCCATCCTGAGTACTTCACTCTCCGCTTTGCTACTATATCTGACCAACGAATGTAACGCCGAGCGTGCCCTTGAGCTTCACTCGCATCTGTCAATCTGGTTTACATCACACAAAGCCAACAACACGCCCTTCGCCGAGTTGCATGCACAATACATATCCCGCTTGCTAACCTACCACGTTACTTATGCTCCTATTGTCAAACCCGCTCTTATCCGCACAACGCTAGAGCCGCTTATATCCCGCTTCCCTGACAACACGATCCTGCTTTCTGTCTACGCTGCCAACGAGGCTCGCTTCTCGATAGACGATCGCGTACGGGGCATCATGCACAAAACCGCTCTCCAGAGCCCAGAGAAACGCAGCATTGCTGGCTGGGCCTTTGCGATTCACTACGAGACGCTAAAAGGCGAGATCGCAGGCTCAACATCACACTCCATACGTGCACTGTACAAACGCGCATCTGCGTCTAGCGGCGCGCATTGTCCCGCACTATGGAGAGCCTACGTACGATTCGAGCTAGCGCAGCTATTGCACCTGCAGGATTCGAGACGGTCAAGTAGCAAGAAACCGCGTAGAGATGGGAAGAAAAGTAAAGCGGATATCCGACTGGAAGAAGCGAGTCAACGAGTCAAAGATACGTTTTATGCTGGTCTGCGTAATCTTCCTTGGTGCAAGGATTATGTACTGCTTGCTTTTACGGATGCGAAGCATGTGTTTAGCGACGAGGAGAAGTGGAGGTTGTGCAGGGTAATGGTTGAAAAGGAGATGAGGCTGTATGTTGAAATGGATGATGACGAAGCGTGGGAGATGGCTCGTAAGGAAGGGTGGGTTGCTGACACTGCCATGGCGAGATAAATACGGCGTGATTGTCCAGAGTTTGATATCGACATAGCCTGATTGTTGCTCTTTGGTTTTTTTCTTGGTCCTTATCTCCAGAATGAGCATGGAAAGGCCCTGAGATTTTAAGCGCGCATCAGTGTATTGTGAAACACCCGGTATGATAAGATGCTACAGTGAGTGTTCATGCATCGCAATCTGTGATCACCACAGTCACATCATCTTATCAGTCATTTTCACGCTGTAGGTTGCTCTTTATACAGCTTCTAAACCTATCACGAAGATGATGCGATATCATCTATAGCTTTGAGAACCTAGAGATCTTTGAGGAAGACCTGCTCTTTGGTACAAAGACGTGCAGAAATAAAGTCACTTTCCCATCCACGGTGCTCACTGCTATGCTGTTCACGAAATCATCATCATCGTTCGCAGTTATGATCGGGAGGGATAGAGTGACTACAAGGACCAGTGTGGTAGTTACGGAGAATCGGTGACCTGGTTCAACGTCATTGTACAGACGCAGAATGGTTTATGACGGGACATCGGGTGTGATGGATGCGATATTGTACATAGTGTTCACGCTTGTTCTGAGACGCGAGAACACTTTGTCATCTTTAAGTTCATCCCATCTAAAGGACAACGGCAGTTGTTAGGTTTGATCGAGTCGGGGGATAAGATTGGGGGTCGTACCAGTAGCATTGTTCCGGGTATGAGTTAACTTTGTGGAAAGTGTGCGCATAGAGGTGTTGTTGACATTCATTCTCGAGCATGTTAGTAGATGAGATGTTTAACAGAATCTACTGCATCTGACTGAGATAAGGGCGGCGCGCCGAGGCTATGGACTCACTAGAGATTCCTTGTGTATATTTCAGCTTAACTAGTATACAATCCGACGGTTTCGCCGACAAAACTGTATCGTACTGAAATGCGCGCTTTGCCTACTTAAGATCAGCCCCTAAAGCTAGCCATGCAGCAAGCCCATTGCTACGCGCCCAGATTCGTTGCGCCAATGCGCACATGAGGCTTGCGGCTAAGCACAGCTAAACTCTCCAGCCATTCATGCTCATCAATTACCCGCTCGCAGCCTGCTTAATGTGCTTTATGTGTGTGCGCAGCAGGGACGTCTCCTGCTGCTCCGCAACTCCTACCTCTGCCCACCTGTATTACGCACCATGAAGATTCTGGAGATCATAGGTGTAAAGACACCGATAAGGCGGGTTAGGGAACGTAGCCTAGCAATAGGTAGCGGCGCAGTTGGTCAAGAGCCCGACAGTCGAAGGGCTAGAGACCTAACACTTATCAAGTACCTCTGCGTAGCACTACCACGATTTTAATATTCGACGAGATATCTGAAGCAAATTAGCGCACATCGTCACGCATACTTAGCTATGTTGGGCGCCAATAGCAAGTCTCTAGGAACTGTGCCGCCTGCGCCTCACCTATAACAAATAAGACGCTCCCCAAAACTATAAATATTTGCCACCACAGAGTATTCCAAGTAGTGTACTATGGCACTAGGACTAAAAATCAGGATCGATCAGCTATGAAAACTCCGCGTGTTAGATCCTCGTATATACGAGTCCACGAACACAACCCCGCTCAGATATCCAACACCAGTACAGATGCGGAATTGCGATCGTTACACGACAGAGCGACACCGGATGAAGTCAAACGCAACACGAATGTTACAACGTTCCAACAAACGTCGCTACCGCTACACGGTCCGGCGGCCTTGCTTGCCATTATTCTTCTCACAGGCGCTGCAGTGGGCATGCTGCTTGCGAGCCGCGGCTCACCAATCGAGCGATGGAGAGTTCAAAATGTGCAAATCCAACCCCAGGTCTGGCTCTCCGTCTTATCAACGATCATGGACGGATTGACCATGTTTGCCCTCACAAAGGCTGCTGAGATGACGTACTGGCGCACAGCAGCCCGCGGGACTACGCTACGCAAGATGTACGACTTGTACGAATCGCAGTCCATTCTCGGAGCGCTCAAGAACCTCTTTTGTCTTCGCGGCGATGGCCTAGCCGTCGTTTCGGTGCTGTGCCTAGTGTCAGCCTTGCGTGGCCCACTATTCCAGCGCGCTTCAATAGTCGATGGCAATGCTGTACGGCAGATAGTAGGAAAGCAGGAGCTTAAGGTCGCTCAGCTTGTCCCGCCAAATTTCTTGTTCCAAGGTTCAGTTGGAAATCCGTTGCTCTTCGATAGAGCGTACAATGCTTATGTGGAGCGAGCACCTATACTTATCAACATCACGAACAATGAAAATGAATGTGGTGATAGGTGTGAAGGCATAGTCAAGGTGCGTGCCACAGTCTAAGTATAACCTCAAGCTGATACGTGCCAGGGCTACGGTTTCGAGATAAAATGTTCAGACGTGTCCAATATTCCGTGGGATAACTCATCCGATAGCGCGCTCAGACAGATGTACCAAGGTCCTAGCACATCGATTGGGAGTGCGGTACCATCATTCAATAGCTCGGCCGTTCTGCCAGGCGCAATTCAAGAATTGACATTCAATAGCTCACTAGATGATGCGGCTCGCGAGGCCCAGGTCGCGGCGGACCAGCAAGGCTGGTTTCAAATAACTAATCTCTTCAAGTCCGAACCCGTCTGCGGTGGAAATCTCTCCATTCACACGTGCTCGCTGCATCACGCCGTGGTTGAGTATAACATCGTTCTCAGCAACGAAATCTTGAGCCTAAGAAGTCAGAGTTGGCAGGACGACAACGTCCTCTTTCAAACGTAGGTGCTAATTTCCACCTATTTGCGGAAGTGTTCCAACTGACCGAATTCTCCAGCCCGACCTGGAGTTTCCCCACTACCTTTGCTCCAACCAAGGACCTCACATACCCCTGGGGTCCGACCGTGCACTGGGTCTCATGGTTCATGGCTGAGTTCAACGAAGAGATAGACATATATACAGGTGGCAAAGAAGGTGGACCGTTTGATGGCGCCAGCATACGACACTTGCTTGCTAAGCGCTTCATCCACGGGGATATCAATAACGTCAGCTGCAGCACTACCTTTGGAGATCCTACCCAATTCGTCCTTGACAGACTTCGCGAGATGGCATTCCGTACTGCCGTAGTCGCGGCTACTGTCGCTGACCCTATTCTGCTTTTTGGAAATGCCGAACTTGCCCAGGAAGGCCTGTCACGGGCTCAAAATTGGACGCAAAGTGTTGAATTTATCGGCCAGAGATATATTACTGCCTATACTGTGAGCATTCCGTTCCTCGCATGTGCCATTGCTTGCAGTCTTCTTGCTGTCGTAGCCATTGTGCCGCTCTACTGGAAGGCGAGAAGCGAGATATTGGTTCTCCGATCGTTCAATCCTCTCGATGTTGCGCACGTCTTCGACGCCCCGCTTCTTCAAGACGTTCATGAGAAAGATATAGAGACCTACGTGCGCAAAGAGCAAGGACTAACGAGGGTGAGGTGTTTATCTAAGGAGTTGGACAATGGCGATAATGCAGGGGCTGTGAGAATTTTACTTGAGGATCGTGACATTGCAGCTGTTGCAGAATGAACCAGTTCTTTTGGTCTGTCCTTAAGTTAAGCATAGCATACAGATACGGGTGAAGATGCGCGCAGGTTCTACAAGATTAGATCCGTGTATCCAAGCCAAAGCCATTCCCCGCCTTCCACGCGCCCAGCTTCCTTCTCCTTCGTCCCTTCTTCCTCAATCCTGCGGCACCCGAGCACCACTAGTATCAATGAAAAAAGGATTTTCGCGCACGCATCCAAAAAGTGCAATAGGATGGGCACATTGCCCCCCCATACGCCAGATATAGCAAGTACATCGTGACTTTGGGGGAGCCGGGGTTCAAAAATAGGAGTAACATGTATGGAATAAAAGTCCGAGGTGTTACCCTGCGGAAGAACAGATACTACATCGGATCAAAGCCTTAATGGCAAAGAGCGAGCTGGGGAGTTGCAAGGGAGAAGAGGGAGAGGGTGTTTATATAGGGGCGGCGAGGGACTAGGCGGCAGTGTGAACATGTGATGGCACGTGAGGAGGGTGTCTGCCTGTTTGACTGGAGTGAAGAAGGGGAACGGCGTTACATAGGAATGGGGCAGATGATTGATGGATTGAGATTTTTAGAAGCTGTTGATTGGTACGGTATAGTTTGGTGACGTTTCGTTGCATGGGGGCGGCGAGATGTTGAGATTGGCAGCCAGGCAGATACGTCACGTGATACTTTTGCCTGTTCGTGGCCCCATATCGTCCAAAGGGACATGCGAAAGCAACGTAAAGAAGGCTAGTTACGCACTAGGTCAAACCAACAACGTTTCGAATGTGCAACAACGAAGGTGCTTTTGGTGAAGAAAAGGTAGCAAAGACGGCGCACAATCAGGAAACTTGTCAGACTGAGAAGACGTAGGCGAATACTGGAAGCGGCATGAATTTTAGAGCTGGGTCAAATACGTCATTTGCAGTCTTACTCGAGGGAATAGGGCAAAGCGTAGGGAGACGCTCTGGATGAGGGAACGTAGCATGGTGATAAAACAATAATGTTGGAAGGGAAATGCGAGCATGCGAAATCAGTTCATCGTCTATCTAGTCCATCATCACTCCGCGTTTTCAGATCGATACCATCATATCTCATGATAGACGCCTTCTAATTTCGACATCCATTCATCCAGACCACAAAAACCTCTCGTTCTTTTGGTTGTTCTCATTCAAAAACCCTTCCATCCACACTCGAAGTGACGCTTCCAGCCGTCGGCCATAGGCTCCCAATCCGCATCATTCAGGTCCTGGCACCATATGTCCGAAGGGGCCAAACTCGACTTCTTCCCCTTTGCATTGCAAGCTTCCGCGCACACAGAAACTGTAAAGGGCTTGTCCTCGATAAATGATTCGGTGGTCATGTAGGGCCTGCATTCTACACCTTCAAAGTGGTCGCAACCTGGCATAGCCTTCTTGATGTCGAAGTTCACCCTGCACTTGTTCACATCGAGAGGGTCTGAAACGGTCATGTCGACTCCAAAAGGCATCATGTGTTGGAAGGGACGGTTGACGGACTGAACATAGTCCTTCATCTCCTTCATGCCATTACCGTGAACGTTGTGCTCACCAGCGTGATTGCCATTAGGGTCGTAGAGCTTCCAGCCAATCTCGGAGTAATCACCGAAGAAATACTGGGAAATGTTTACCTTCCAGTGTCCGTTCCTGTCCATAGGGCCAAGACTAGGAGAAGGCGGGGCGAAGGATGTCCTGGTTGAAGCCACAGTGGTTGTATTGCTCGCGAATGTACTGGATGTGCTCAGTGGATCGTCGGGAGAGTTGTTACCCTCATCATCGTCCAAAGATAGTGGTGCTTGGGTGCATGCAGGTCCATCCGAGGTAAGCGTGTTCGTATCCGTCACTGTCGTTGTAGTGTCAAAGCCCGGAATTGCACCTCCACACACGGTTACCGTTGCATCGATCATCGGCAGACACAAGGAGGAGATCATTGTCGAAGAAGTCCCTCGTAGACTTGATGGAAGTGCGGATACGTTGAAGCCTTCAGTACACCACACGAAGCGCTCAGTGATGACAGTCCTCTGGGTGTCGTCGCAAGATTCAGGATCCGGGCGATTTGGGGGCTTTGTTGGCGCAGGCCCAGGCTTGGGTCCGCAGCCACCAGCAATCGTACAGCCTGGGCGACTGCACAGCTCTGGTGGACAAGGTTCGCACCCTCCTCCTGGGCAGTATCCATCGTAGCCAACGACACCTTCTGGTTGCGTACCAGCGCATCCGAAGAACATGCAAGGGTTGCAACCGAAGAGACCACATGGGATGTTGAGTTCGAAGTCTAATCCAGGACAGCCGGGACCGAATCCGAGACCCATCCACCCACAGCCACAGCCAAAGAGCTTGCACTCGGGTTTGGTCTCTTTCGGGCGAGATGTTGGCTTAGGCTTGACCTTGGGGTCGTCATTGTCGCTGTCGCTTGGACTGTCGCTCTCGCCGTCCTTATCGCACTTTTTGGGAACGCAGGGGCAAACGGGTCGCTTCATGATAAAGAAGGTGGCAATGCGCCACTTGACACATTCCGCAATGCAGTCATTCGGCTTGCAGTCTGCGTCGCTATCCGAGTGGGAATCTGGTTCACCCCCATTGTGCTCCTTGTCAGGCGGAGCACCCCACCACCATGGCCGACACCAACCGACATTCTCAGGTAGCAAACATTCGTGAGGTGGCTCCACGTAGTTAGGCCTAGGAAACTTCCATCCTTCACAGAAGAGTTTGCACCAGTCCGAGTTTCGACACTGATCAGGACAACCAGTAGCAGTAGGCGACGGCTTAGTGGGGCTGAAGGTAGGATTGATAGCGGTCGGAGTATTGCTACCTTGGACTGAGGTTGGCGTAAGACTAGGGGTTTGGGCGCCGGAAGACTGGATTGCTGTGCCGCCGTTGGAAGACAATTGCACTGCCGAGCTTCCGGAGGGAGGCGGAGTTGAAGACAGAATCTGACTCGAACCAGTTGGAGATTCTCCTTGAGTGCTGGACCCGGCTTGCGAGCTACCCTGAGTATTGGACGTTGCTGTGGGCAAGGCCGAACTGGGAATGATCGGAACAATACCTGTTGGGGAGAGACCTGTAGAGCTATCTAGTGAACTCGAAGATTGTGCACTTGATGCAGCAGTAGTGGAGCTGCTCTGGATACCGGGGGATGTTGCAGATGTACTTGGACTACCTGAGGAGCCGGATGAGGGCGTGAAGAAAGACCCTCCAGTTGAGCTGACAGGATTTCCAGAGGTTTCGGAGCCGCTCGCAGTACCGGACCAATGAGATGACGAACCGCTCGAAGGGCTGATGGTAGGGAAACTAGTAGTCGAAGTACCGAAGACCGGTGGACCGGGCAGCGAAGTTGTATTGATAGAAGAGCCAGCATCGGAGGAAGAGGTGACGGAGGATTGGATTGGCAAGTCCGAGGCTCCCGACGTTGTCGTTACGATCAGCCCTGAGGTATGGGAAGAGCTTCCGTCAGTCGAAGATGCTGGTGTAGCAGACGTGAAACCACTCGATCCAGCGACTGAAGACTGTTGACCGCTCCAAACTCCGGATGAGGGCACTCCGGAGCTTCCAAGAGAAGAAAGCGTAGTTTCCGTCCAGCCGACAGAGCTCGGTCCAGTTTGGGATGAGGGCTGAGCGTTCGGTGGGGACGGGGACGGTGGCGCTGAACCCTGCACTGAAGATGGAATATCAGAGCGGCTTGGCCCAAGATCAGATGTTGGCTGGAGGCTCCAAGTAAGAGAGGACGGCGCAGTAGATCCCGGAACTGATGACATGGACATTGGAGGGTTCGAAGGCGGAGGGCTTCCAGATCCAGAGGGCGCATGGGAGGGAAGATTCTGGACGCTCGAGCTGCCGGGTGGTTGAGGAATGACTGGAACTTGAGCGGATGTAGTGGGCGACGGAGGAGTAGACGGGGCAGGATGCTCCGACCCAGGAGGAGCAGGGGACGAAAGGGTAGGCTGAACTGGACTAGGTAGTTGTGGTACGCCGACATGCCTGTCGCAATGGTCATGATCGAGAGACCAGAGAGAGGTACCACCAAGACAGCGTTTGTTGGCCAGCTCCAGTTTCAGTCCGAGGGTGTCTTCATCGTCGTACCCAACCCACTGATCATCCCAGGAGATCTCCTTGACACCAGCGCCACCCTGAATGACCTGAGGTCTCAGGTTCTTCTCTCGGATGATTCTTCGAATCTCGCACGCGCTGAGGAGACCGTCTTCCTTCGTACAGATACCTGCTTTGCTTGGACCGATGAACTTGCAGCCGTAGTATTTGCAGTTCTGGTCGGCAACCGTGAAGCCACGTCCGTAGTTAGCAATACCCATGTTGATCTTAGCTGGGTCGAGCTTAGCAGATGAGAGAAGGTCGAGCGCAGTGTTGATTTCGGCAAGGTCGGTATGAGGCTTGATCTTGGGGCCCAGACCATCCACGAATGCGTCCCAAGGCCCATGCAGATCATACGTGAGTACGGTAAACCAATTCACGGCGTCTTGCATTTTCAGTGGATCCATGTTCTTCAGATATTCGTACTGGGTCGGCATAACGACAGAGATGCCAAAATCCTTTCCGAAGTTTTCACGCAACTCATGTACCAGATCGACTTGATTTTGGGTATCGGTTGGGTTGCCGCCGCGATTCGAAGCGCCAGGCCACTCCCAGTGTATCTCGATACCACTGAACTTCCACGTCTCAAGAAAACGCTTGAGGGAGTCGATGAAAGCCTTGCGGTTCGCCTTGGTGCTGGACATATCAGACCAGGCAGTACGTGTCGGTCCTTCGTTGGACATGTTCCATCCACCGATAGCCTTTGGTTCAGTCAGATAACATTGTGTATGAGACGTTTTGGAAGGGTACTTACAAGTCCTTTATAAACACTGTTCGGCAGGTGAAGAAACTGCTTGTAGATTTCTCCATCATCGGGTCGTTCCATGCCAACAGCAAAAGTCTTGGGATCGAAGACCGCGAAGCCGAGAGTGACGTGTGTGAAGCCAGTCGTGTTCAAACGACCGGGCCAGATCTGCTCGCAAGCACGTCGGCGGATGTTCGACGCCTCGAAGTAAGCGACACGTCGCTTTGCGCTGTCTTTGTCACAAGTCGCAGTCGAAAGCTCACCGCAGTTGCCTTGACAAGGAGTGGACGCGCCCGACTGTGTCTCAGATCGACAGAAGACGTCGGAAGCGCCACAGAAGCCGAAGTGTGAGCAACACAGGTTCAGCGGGCAAGTCTTTGCACCGTCCTCGCTGAACTCACCGCAGGGCGCCTTTGCGTCGCAATTTGCAACACATTTTGAAGGCGAGCTGGGGTTACAGTGCTCAGGGCGATAGCCACAACGACCTAGATCTAGTCAGTCCTCGTTGTCACATGAGCATCTGATGAATACGTACCATCGCTGTTGCAGCAAGCACCGCCAATGCAGGGCTGTGATGCGCTGCACTTGACAATCTCTTTGCCAGTGATGGAGACATCGAAGCCACGATCGGTTTGTGCTTGGATGTAGCCCTCAGTGAGCTCGAGAGTCGGTGGAACGCCGATGAAGTTGAAGCTGTTGGCAAAGCAGCCAACCAGCAACCCAAACAATGCGAGTATGAACAATCTCATCGTAATGAATACCTCCGTTCTTGATGGTGGGTCTTTCAGAAAGAGATGATAAAGCAGAAGGCAAGATGGAATTGGTAGAAGGAGTTGAGCGAGAGATATTGTGGAGAAAGGCTGGAGGAGGCGCGGGAGGTTATAAGCCAAAGCAAAATAGCTAGCGGGTGAGAGTGAAGCCTTCAGGTGGGGAAAGCGCGATGAGGTGAACGCGAGCGTGAAACGGACAGCCAAGTCGCGAACATGCTGAGTGAACGACCGTGAAGCCACCCGACACGGCATGTAAGATTCCCCCGATGGTGAGAGACAGTGGACTCACCCCCCATTCCATCATCCCTCTGACAAGATACTAAGTTCAGTGGATTGATATATGCTCATATGCCGCATTATGATGATCCGGAAGTTGACGAACGACCTCCTACATAGACGTGCTTTCGCTCATTGCAAGCTACTATGCAATCGACAATATACGGAGTAGACAGATTATGACAATATCTTCTCACGCAGGATATGGCGTTGAATATAGAGTGTGTTGGATGTGGAAATTGCTAGGTGTCTTGAAATAGCTATAAGTAATTTCGGGGAATACCGAGCCTTGTACTTGATACGCACTCTGTGTATATAGACTTAACAGGAAAAATACACACAAGTGAAATCATGTTTCCGAGTGTCGCAAATAGCTCTCGATGGAGACGAACGCGTTCCTGACTTGAAGATTGTATGCTCGTTCCACATTGTCCAAGACAAACAAATACGCTGGGAAAACGGCAGTAGAAGCCACCGAGACGCAATAGTGATCTGACGGTACAAACACCTATCGCAGGTAATGAACGTAAGACAGGAAGTCAGTGCAGCAGTTGAGGATGTGGAGTGCTATCAGACCAAGACGTTAGCCCTGCCGTTGGAGACGCGCTAGAGACGCGCTAAAACTCCCAAGTTGACTGCGCGGTTGATTGGTCGGCGTTGGGCAATCGTCCTCAACCTTCGACAGAACTTGCATGGGGCGACATCAATACAAGACTATTTGTATATGAAAGCTCTCAAAAACAGTAACCGCAAGGTATCATGAGCTGTTTAGCATAGTTCGACTTTTGGTAGCAGGTGCTATGAAGGCTTCTCAACTCTATCCCGTCTAGTAATCCAGCTCGAGGCAAACTTGTATTATTCGGAATACACCTTATCGTAATATTTTGTTAGGATCAGTCCGCCCTAATCCTACGTTCGCACATTCTGACAGCCAAGTGGAATGCATAAGTATCTGAATCAGGCTAATCCCTTGATATCTGATGTCTTGGCGCGTTCCTGCATGGTGGGGTTGCGCTAACGTCATCTGTAGTCTTTCGATCCCAACCCTACTTATTGTACGCCATCATCGCAGCTCATGAATTTATATTCCTGAACACCACCAAGATGGCGGAGTCGCCTACTTTTGGCGGTGCACCAGGCATCATGATGCCACCGCGTCTCTCCATAGAGCTCGACCGTACCGACCCCGGCGTTCCTTTCCGCGCATCCCAATCCCACATTCATCACACTTGGGCCCGAACCTTCCATTCGAGACCCGAGCTCTACATCCGCCCCCGAACCCTCCAGGAGGTCCAGAAGGTGGTCAATGTTGCACGGCGCATGCGCAGGCGAGTCGTTACTGTAGGATGCGGACATTCGCCCTCGGACCTCACATGCACCTCGTCATGGATGATCAACCTCGACGACTTCAACGAGGTGTTGAAGGTAGATAAAGAGCGCAAAACAATGACAGTACAAGCTGGAATACGCATGCACAGCTTGAATCTTCAGGCAAAATCCTACGGCTTGACAATGCCAAATCTGGGCTCCATCGACGTCCAATCTCTAGCCGGAGCGATTGCGACAGCTACACACGGCAGCTCGTATAACCACGGCCTCCTCTCAGACCGTGTTCAGAGCCTGCGGATAGTTTTGGCAAATGGCCAAGTAGTCCGGTGTTCCCCAAAGCAGTCCCCGGACCTCTTCCGAGCCGCATTAGTATCGCTGGGTGCATTGGGTATAATTGTCGAGATCGAATTTCAAATGATTGAGGAGAACAACGTCGAATGGGTGCAGACCATTCGTCCGATTGAAGACGTGCTGGCAGATTGGAACAATGGGCTATGGACTTCGAACGAGTTCGTCAGAGTATGGTGGTTGCCGTATATGAAGCGCGCAGTCGTTTGGCGCGCAGACAAGACTAACAAGGCCCATCGGGCGCCAGAGTACAATTGGTACGGCGGTAGCGTTGGCTACCATACCTATCATATCTTGCTCTGGATATCACAATACGTCCCACGCTTCTTGCCTTGGGTCGAGTGGTTCGTCTTCGGCATGCAGTACGGCTTCAAGGATGGAAGTATCATCTCTGCGGTTGGAGAACAACGCACCGAGCTCCTCATGAACTGTCTCTACTCTCAATTCGTCAACGAATGGAGCATTCCCCTTGATAAAGGCCCTGAAGCTTTGACTCGCATCACGAACTGGCTTCATGGTGACGAACAATCCTCTGGCCTCCCGTTCAGCACCAAAGGGCTCTATGTTCATTCACCTATCGAGGTCCGCATCGCTAACACCGTCAACCGGGAGCCCCGGCCGTATCTTGATACCTCTTATCCAGACACACCTGCATTGTATCTTAATGCCACGCTTTATCGTCCCTATGGCCAAGACCCGCCTTGCCGAGAGCGCTACTATGAAGCCTTCGAACATTTGATGAAAGAGTACAATGGCCGACCTCATTGGGCAAAGAACTTTCAATCCGTCGACAACGCCTATCTCTCTTCGGTATATGGTAGCGATCTTGACGAGTATAATCGCATCCGCAACGAGGTTGATCCTGAAGGCATGTTCCTCGGCGCCTGGCATCGCCGCACCATCCTACCACCCAAGGCTGATCTTCCTTTGCTCCCTCTTGAAGAGAAGGAAGTTGTCCGCCGAAATCGTCGCACAGGTGGTGTTGACTGGGTCGGTGAGCAGGCACGCTGGTTCGATGGTGGTCTTGACGTTTTCGAAAAGGCTGGGAGTGAGTCTGGAGAGAGTTTCGATCTCATGGCTGAAGCTGAGGCGCACAATAGCGTGCTGCTCGAGGGGCTGACGGATGAACTTATCGTCACAGAGGATAGTTACGACATGCAGACCGAAGGCAGGATGAGAGAGGACACAGAGCAATACATCACTGGGACGAACGTGTTCAACAAAATGTAGGATTACCAACCGAGATGGTGGACGCTTTCAAGCACATCATAACAAAAACATCGCTCAGTCAATTATATCTGCGTGTAAATAGCTGCACGAAAACTTATATAAAAGGGCTCTTTGACTACAGAGCATGACTGTGCGACCTGTCTCATTGAGAAAGCCACATCTATAGTGCTTGCTAGGATACCTGGGTGAGATCAACACGCTTACGTGTCTGTAGGGCGAGGTGCTAGCACATCGTTGTATCTTTTAGCTTTTGACATGTCTAATACTCCGCACAACGGTATGCGGATGCAGTTTGTAAGAGCAAGACCAATATTCAGTCAAAGATATGATAGTAGTTGGTCGTGATTTAATTGGCAGACTTCTAGGTGCAGAATAAGAAACTCATCTCGTTCTCCTCCATCCGGTCACAACTATCTAAAACACTGTTCTTGTCCAATCTGATCTAGTAGTTGCTCACTTCTCCAGAAACATCCTTGACCACATAATCTCTGGAGAAGTTGCAGACTGACACTTGGCAGCTTCGTTTGTTACAGTTGATAGCTCCTCTACATGGTCTGCACGTAGATCTCGGAGTTTCCAGAGGACTGGTAGCCCTCAGTAGCGACAATCTGGTAGTAGTGTTGACCGAGATTGAGACCGTATCTGGCCCAAGCGTTGAAGTGGTTCTGCATGTTCACGCTTCCACCGACACGCTTCTGCGTGCGGACAGACCTGGAATCATGATTAGTATCTACATCGCCGTCAGAAAGAACGTTCAGGGCTACCTACCAGTACTGCTGAAAGGTCCTTGTTCCATCAATAGAGGGCTGGTTGGTGCGCGTAGAGACAGCGACGTCGTAAGTACCGCCGTCAGTCTGGAAGCTGCCCTTGCGCTGGGCTCCACTGCTAGGGTTGTAGGTGCCGTAGGATTCAATTACGTAGTACTCCACAAGCGGGTTGCGGGTCCATCCGTACACGGCAAGGTATCCATTACCCTGAGGGTTGAAGGATCCACCGTAGTTGATAACACTAGGCAGTTATGTTAACAAGGGTCTCAGTATCAGACACTAACTCGCATCGTACCGGCCAGATCCAGGGTTCCATCCCTTGCCACCAACAAAGTTGCCAGTGTTTCTCCAGGTCACGGAATACTTGCTGCCCTCACCCATGGTGTATTGGGCAGAGCCGCCACCATCAGTCCACCACGAGTAGAAGTATCCGTTGTGGTATCCCTCAGAGCTGGGAGTAGACTGACGCTTCTCAAGAAGAGCAGTCGCGTTTCCATCGTCGCGCTCAGCAAGGAAGTCGAAGGGAGCAGCGAGGACGCTGGTGGTAGCCACAGCGGCGAGAAGGAGGGACTTGAAAGAGACCATCTTGTATTGAGTGTTGCTGATCTGTGTTGGATGCAGTGAAGCTATTGACTGCGAGCCATGATCAACTTATATCTCTACGCCGAGTGATAGTTGAGCCTGAATCGCAGGATGAACTCATACTGGGTGTCATGAGATCTCATCTCGCGCCTTGCCTCTATTCGTGTTGGTGTACACACTGATGGTGGGTTAGAGCCTCTCACTTCGAGAAGCTCGCGCCCGAACGGCGGCTACAATGACCAAGTCAAGACGCATACAGTAGATGCACCGATTGGCATCCAATTTCGATAGTCAGCCCCTACCATGGAGTGATCGCAAAGATCCGTAGTCCTTGCGCAAATCTGCAAGACATAATTAAAAAAGCATTGCTGTACCCGGTTTTTACGCGCTGTTTGAACCTGGTTTCGAGGATGTTAATATCAAAGCCAGCCACAAAAACACGTGCATACGCCCTACCCCACACTCCTCGGGTTCTATCATAGCCTAGGAGGAACACAGATTTGGCTAGGCGTGCATACGCGATGGATTCGCCAGGGGTTAAGTAACGCACTTCACGAAACCCACAGCGCTCGTGGCGGGAAACATCGGCAATTTTTCAGTTTACCACCGGGTGAAGAGACGATGCCAAGATATATAGCAGCCGGTACTTCTACCGACTCTACTACGACGCGCCAAGCGCGGTGGATGTCTTGGCCCGAAGTCGAGGCGTGGAGTGCAGAAAGTGGGTCTCCATGTGGGTGATCCTACGGAGATAAAAGTTTTGGACGGAATCATCAAACGCAATAGAGAAAAGGACATGCCTAAACTGTACAGATAAGGCGAGAAAATCCCATAGCCTGTCTGGAATCGTATACAAGTACCCATGACGTGGTTGGAACACGTCTGTCAGTCCTCCGTGTCGTTATCCGGATGCTTCGACTGCTTTGGGAAGGTTCTGGAGCCCCGTCGACGCTAGATCACTACACGTAGAGCAACTATAGGAGGACAACGCCCAGACTACTGCACCCCGGTCTGATGCCAAGACCAGACGGCTCCGGACACGATGTCTTGGTGTGTGAACTAGAAATTAGCCTGTGCTACCATTCACAGCCAGCAGACCACGTTACGAGCCACAGGAATGACCAGAGGCTTTCTTTTTCATGAATCTAACGTGAGAACCTCTCATCTGGGTGTACTAAAGGGACCGAACCGGTGGTTTTGGAGATTGCACTGGGGCTATTTCGGGAAAGTACGGCTAGGAGAGCGGGTGTGGTATCACTATATCGTATGGATATCCGGCACGATATTCGAGTCAGAAGGATGCATATGGTGTTTGGCACAGTGGAGACATATCAAGCTCGGTGGACAGGGAGCGAAGTCAGGTATGTAAATGAACAAAAAGCAAAGACTTACGAGTTCGTGTCGGACAATCCACGTCAGACGGACCCGTCCTTGAAGAAGCTCTCTAGTCCGAACTCTGTCTTCGTCGTTACTCTGCACTCCTGCCATACCACTTGGAAGGTTTCTAGTTCAACCATGATGGCGTCGTGCAAATCAACCAGGAAGCAGTGAGATTACATAGCCTATCTTAGGTCTTGGACTCATTCCGTCGACTTCGAGGTCTCGCCTAGCAAGCTGCTTTGCTGCCCGATCAAAGCACTTCGCCTCCTTTGTGTTTAACCGGCTCGAGGTCAAGAAAGCCGTTCTGACGGATTTTTACTGAAGGCAGTACAGTGCTGCCTTGATAAGTTTAACCGAAAGCTAATGCGATCTGCCTTTCAACGTCGTCTAGAACTCGAGAATACGGTCGGCAAGGTATTGTCAGCAGATTCATCTTTTGGTGATGTATAAGCGCAGGAAGAATTTCGGTCAATGGAGTTATGATCGATCGCCTTGAGACCGATTTCTTCTCAGAACCCTCTTTTCTTATATTAAAAGATAAGCGTGATCACGTACCTTGTTACCCCTTTCATCTTGCATATGTATGGCTACAATTCTATATTTAGCAATACTGATAGGGGTGTAGGTATGTAGAGTATCATATGGTCTCCGGCCACAGTGCTGTGGACATGAAGACAGAGGGTTGGCTATAGAAAAACAGTTTACCTACATGGCACTTCCAGGGCGGAATTTCCACAGCTGATGTAGACTCATAGTTGACTTGACAGCGCTACGATGGACTGGCTTTTCGAGAGCCATGACGGGTTCGTATTTTGATCTGCGTTGTGCTCATCAAGGTTCTACTGGAGAGTTATATGGAACTATATCGTAATATGGCCATGAGGCTTCTGCCTGCAGTTGGCGGCTTCCAGTATATTGGAGGAGTCGTGTTGGATACGGCCATGGGCCATCCGCGACTTTTAGTCCGTATGTCTCTATGAATTCTTGGACGACGTCATGACCTCTGCAGGGGGTGCAATACTCGGACAGGCGGAAGTTACTGTGGCTGGTGAGTTATAACAATCAGGCTACTCTGATTTCGCATCTTTGTATAGTTCACGATTACGAGAAATTGGAATGCTAGAGCTCACGAAGTTGCATGCTAAGATATAATGCCAATGCTAAATACGACCATGCCTTGATATACAAAATGTACGGTTGTGAATGGATGAAGCGTAGTTTCTTACTCATGAGCATGAGCACCTGTAGCGTCAGATAGTGAATTCTATGTGTATCTACGCAAGACTAAGTAAGCATGGCATGCTGTTGTCACTACCGGGATTTGGGCTGGATGGTGGGCCTGACCAACTTTAAGCGCTGTTTGCTATTTTCATCAAGTTCGGTGACTGAACGGTAGCCATATGCTTATGCTAGAACGTTCCACTTATAGTTCGAAATGATGTCGGGATATGGTCTACATCCGATGCCCGTTTTCTCTCGAACGGATCATGCACTTTCGGAAATTACCTTTTCGGGCCTTTGCGCCATTGGTCTTAATGTGAAAGGTATCGTCAGTTCGACAATTATACCAACTTTGCCCATCATTCACCCTAACTGCGAGGTACTGCTTGTAAGGTTGACTGGAGATCCGGTCTTCCATTCTGGCGAAAAGAAGCGCTAGATGATCCCAATTTTAATCTAGCCTTAGGAAGATTGAATATATGCCCTAATGTACAACAAGCTGTCTCAGTTCGTCGCGCCAGTTCACAAATCGACAGTACATCAATCCTCTGCCAGTCTTTTCTTTTCACTATCGTACAGTATGGCGGTATTGTTATTGAACGCAATCGAGCTACACATTGCTTTTGAGAAAACGATGCGCACCCCCAAGGTCTGTGTTGATCCTGCGCCCTAGCCACCAAAGCCATGTCAGCTCCGTGATCTTCGGTGCACTTGCTACCCCGCGTTCTATTCCCCGTCTGCAGATCCAAAGTCTTGACTAAAATAAGCGTTCTTGATTTGAGCATGTACCTTACCTCTTACATCTAACCAGACGCACTATTCCATCCCTTCCCGATCATGGTCCGTTGGGATCCTTAGCCGTATGACAAGCTGTGTCACAGTTCGAGTCCACTGGAAATTCCGATAAGAGCTTGGACTATTGCTCCATCATGAACAATGGGATTCGCCGCTTTCTCTCTAGCTACTATCATTATGTGTTCAGGCTCGGAGTTATTCACGGACTCACCCTCGACGTCGCCTCTCCCCCGATACCAATTCGTCCGATAATAAGCTGTCCGACCCATAGCCGGGATCCGACACGTAACCCCGATCTTTGTACTGAAATAGCTTCATGCATGATCGCAGCGATGGGAATGGTCGTCCTGTGCGGATGCGCACGACCGGCGTTCTACAAAGTGCGGAGACGACGCGGAGACCCGAAGGGCGGAGTCAGCTCCCTTAAAGCCCCCATCTCCACTTCTTCGTTTCTCGGACTCATTATAGTTTCTTCTCTTTATGCAAACAAGCTAGACTTATCACAAAGTGTACAAATTGTGGGAAGTGTGCGATAGTCACGTGATCAAACGCTTCACAGCGGGTCTGCTTCCGCATCTGTGCTAGAATCCGGCCTCAAGCTCCCTCTCTACCATCTTCCATATTCTGAGTCAATAGCCCTGAAGTTCCAGCATCGCCATACACATCATAAAAAATGCCTGCAGCAACCCGCACCCTTGAAAACGCGGTTATCCAAGCCCATCGTGCAAAGGGGTTACGCTATCCCACGGCACAGCAAAAAGATTGTTTCAAAACATGGTACTCTTATGCGCTTCGTCAAGGAGAGGTACAGAAGACAGGTCGAAAGGCACTTCAGGAGCACGGCAGGTATTTGAAGGAGATCAAAGACCGGGCCCCTGGTGGCAGAACATATCTTTGATAAGGTAAGCTATAGCTCTCTCAGAACAAGCATTATCTGGCTAACACTGGCAGTACATCTCGCAGCTCCCTCTTAGTCTGTTACATCAAACCGACTCTTGTGATCCTTGGCGATTTTCAAGGGCGAGTATGCAGTTTACATTTCCAAGGACGAATATCTTCTCCGAATACCGTTCTCAAGTTGTCTTCTAAATATCTTTAATCAATATATTATCTCTTTGTGCATGCTCAAAACTAAGGCCAAGATCATGGCCGCCAGGAAGTTTTTCTCTCTGTCCTTCCGCATTCTATTTAATTCATACACCATTTCGGAAGCACCAGAGGGCTTCGGTCGGCTGCACTATTCGAACGGGCAATCCATGCTACAAAGTGTGGTTGACATAACTCAATCAGGTACTAAGTACTTATCCCCTCACACATTCTACCTTATTCTGTTCAAGCATAGCATTTCAATTTTTCGAATTACTCATACGAAACTCGTAAAACGAAGAGCCCGAACTCCAAAACGTGGCAAGGGATGGGCAGGTTTCATTGGATATGGGCCTTGATAGCGCGTCATGGATGTACCCACTTTAATGCGCGACGCATGGCGTAAACGATGTTCATCAACGTATATCAGCACCCTTTCATACCTTGGAAATATTGAATCTATCTCACCATTCTTAGGCTACAGCATAGTTCCTTTCAAACCAAGAGAAACTAGCATATACTCTGACCTCATTTCAAGACCCTTATTGGTTTCTTTCCTACAACTGTTGAAGCAGCATACCCGGTATCACACAAGCGGACACGACCTGTATTCAATATGGCACCTCCAACTTTCCGAGACCTTTTGGGTCTGCCAGCCTTGACTGCTTCCACTGGCGACTCCGCATTTCTTATCATTGATGCGCAGAATGAATATGTATGTCTCATTTCGGCCCCTGCATATATAAAGTAGCAGGAGCACAAGACTAACAATAGAAGGCCTCTGGTAAACTTAAAGTAACCAACATCGACTCAAGTAGAAAAGTTATTGCCGATTTACTCGCCAAATACCGCAAAGCTGGTGGGAAAATAATCCACGCAATGCACCAAACACCAGACGGCGCCCCGATGTTCACGCCGGGTACAGAACTGGCGCAGGAGTTCGAAGAAGCCAAAGCAAAGGCAGGTCTCTTGTTCCATTGTAGAGTATTGAATGAGGCTAACAGCTCTCTAGGATGGCGAAACAGCAATCTGGAAGAAATACCCCGGAGCCTTTGAGGACACCAAGTTGCACGAAACACTCCAAAGTATGGGTGTCAAGAAGCTTGTTATGGTTGGCTACATGGCGCACGTCTGCATATCCACGACTGCACGCGAGGCTTTCCAGAAGGAATATGAGGTTGTCCTGGTTGAAGACGGGATCGGCGACCGCGACATTCCCGGTGTGAGTGGTGATGACGTCACCAGAGTAGTGTTGGCGGAGCTGGCAGATGTTTTCGGCACGGTCGTGAAGAGTGCGGATATAAAATAGACGGGGAAGAGGATACTATGTGTCATAACCGGGTCATGTAATTACGCAATACATTTTGTGGCAAGCAAAGAAAGCATGATTGTGGGAACATCCTTACACTTCAAACTCAACTACGTAGGGAAAGAATGTACACCCAAAAACTATTTTAGTAATAGCTGATTCAGGCTCGGCAACTGTCGTGCTAGGTGTATATGAGGTAACTAATCCCTGCCCGGTAAATCTCGTAGTGGTGGCTAACTCATGCTCCCACACCTCTCAGCGCAGTAACAGTATGCACATACTTTACCTTTCTTTCCTTAGCTCTAATCTGCTGGCTATCCGACCAGGCATTGAGGCTGTCGAATTGACAACTGACTTGTGCATTTCCGATCGTCTCATCAATCACATATCGCCTTATCCTGTTCTCCTGCTTGCTCTCACATTGAAGTAAACTCTTCCTACAAGGCCTTGTATACATACTACCCTCTACCCTCTAGCCTCTAGCCTCTTGTATTCTGGTTTCGAGGGAATAATATCGGTAGCAATATTGTTAGTCCATATATCAAGGTAGGCGTCGCCGATGAAATTTAGGGAGGCACGAGAAGGTTGGAACGAAGTGGAAAGCGGGGCCCAGTTTTCAGCGCAGATGTAGGAGAGGGTCTTCGAAGCGTTGAAGAAGTTGCTCCTGGTGGCTGCTATGATCAATTTCAACGGCATATAAATTCCCCTAGATGTTTCGCTGTATACATATGCAACAGAAAATCATGTATTATTCTACAAATTTTCGGATCTGCAGTTGTCCAGTTGTTGAGTGTGAAACTGGGAAAGCCTGCACAGTGATACAAACATGCGCTCAAGTCCAACATGCCTAAACCCTTACACCGACCCGGGACGCACTCTGAGGCGAGACGGTTTTGCACTTCGGGCCTTCGGAAAATCAAACGCACAAGCCAATAAAACTATAGTGAACATATATAAATCTATACTATTACTACTTCAGCAGAACAACCTCCAAACAAAATCTCTGTAAAATTAAACATGTCGCTAATGTTTACCTCAAGGCGGCTTATCCCCTCTTTACTATCTAACCCCTATCCAAACGCGACTTTACATTTCTATTACATATTCAGGTGTCTGCAAAAGCAGCGCAAACGCGAAAGATAGTTATCCCAGGGTTTAGCACTGCTCAGTCGTCAAGATTGTGGATGCTGGGAGTTTCGCCGTGCAGAGCAGGAAACACGGCGAAGCCTCCTAGAGTGGCGAGATCGTTTTAACCTTGTTTGCTTGCATCTGCATAATAACATAATACTATAACATATTCTCGCGCTATCGCCTATTGCTTCCCATGTCTAAAAATAAGTGTGGCGCATGTCGTCGGTCTTAGAATAAGTCCTTTGTTTCCTCAATGCCTCACAACCCCTCCAAGTGACGAGGCATCATCTGCACTGTAGACTGTTACTAACCACCATAGATAAGGCAAGGCAAGTGCTAGCAAAGGTGTCCCTTCTAGCGTGCGTAGATCATACCGTACCCTGGCGGACCACGGCGGAGTCCCTCGCAGTACCCTCCATCATCGCGCCCATAGCCGGCCTTCGATGCAGGACAAGGCACAGGGCCGGCAGTACCTGACACCATAGGAGGAGAGTGCTCTCGTTAAGTTCATCTTACAAATGTCAGATCTCAGACGGCCCGTACGAATCAAGTACATTCCCTCGCTCGCCTTCGTCGCTACCCGCAGTCGGCCCGCAGCAAACAGACCCTCTAAGCTCCTAGGTAAGAACTGGGCAAAGGCCTTCAAGAAACGCCACCCGGAGACAGCAGTAAGACGCGTCACGGCGCTAGACTAGAACCGCCACGAGAACAACATCGCTAATAAGATAACACATTAGTTTAAGGTAATTAGGAAGGTACTACGCGACCTAGCTATTATAGCAGAGAATGTCTATAACATAGACAAGACTAGGGTTATACTATCTATACTTAGCTTAGTAAAAGTGCTTGTAAGTAAGAATAACAAATAAAGCTATAGAGGCGCGCGTGTGAAGCGAACGACGGTGACTGCTATTAAGTGCATTAGCGCTAACGGCAGGTATCTAAACCCTATAATTATTTAGCTAGCTACTACCTATTAAAGTAACTAGACTACCTTTCTGACTCCTAGATGGCATTATGCGTGCAATAAATCTAGATACACAGACTCTAATATTAGCTTGCAATAGTTTAAGCGCGTATTTAATCCTAAAACTAAAGAATGCGCTAATAGGAGACCGCATGTACTAATCCTTGACGGTTTTAGGACACATGAGACATATGAAATCCTAGAGTATTGTCTTGCAAACAACATCATCTTGTGTCGTCTCCCCTCTCACACGTCGCACAAGCTTCAGCCTTGCGACGTTGCTGCATTTGGCCCGCTGAAGACAGCCTACCGCGAACAGTCGTCACATGGGGTTTCGTATCCCAAATGGTCTCGGTAGGCGTGCTGTTCCATCCCAGCAAGCCCTTCATTGGGATGAGGACAGATACGGAGACCGACCCACGGTGTTGGTCCCTGGTCAATCCTCATAGGACAAAAGCTCTAGGTGCAGACGTGATCCAAGCGCGGAGCATGCCCATCACGAACCATGCCTAAGCAAATGTTCAAATCGAGTGCTTAACTAGTTCTAATCATAGGGTATAAATGCAATATGTTGCTACGTTCAAATCTAAAAAAACACAATCAGAATGCAGCGTTGGCCAGCAACGCAATGCCTTTCCAATTCATGACCCGTTCGCGATTATCTTCCTGTCCTCGTTCGAAACGGGCAGAGACTTCGCCCTCTGACCCTGCTCTGGCGCATTAAGGAGACCTTGATGTATAGATAGCGCCCGGTTGCGAATCACGTTCAAGCGATCCTCAGTTTGAAACACTATCTTTTCAACACGAGCTTCCAAACTGCCCAAGTGGTCTCCTAAACGCTGTTTGAACTCTGCTAACATGCCATTCATCTCTTCGTTGCAATTAGCCAAATGATCCTCTTTAATAACTGCCAAGTCGAACTTTAAGTCAGTACTATACTCCTCTAAATGAATGCTGGCAGAGTTGCAAGATTGATCAACAGCGTCATAGAAGGTTTCGTCGAGGGATTTGTGAACAGCTGTGGTAACAGCTTCCTTGATCATTGCGATAAGCGTGGGATGATAGGCGGGGGTCGCATCGTGGTGTGTGGGCGCGCTTCGGACTCGGCAGTAAGGTGATGCTGGTGACAAACATCGCGAGGGAGACTGCCCAGTAGGCGTTTTCCGAAGATGCTCATCCAACACTGGTAGGAGCCCTTCCTTTACCACCTGTATCATCTCCTTCTTCAACTTGTGTGAGAGCGCTTCCTCGACGGCGGAATTGACAGCTTCTTGAAAAAGGTCTACTGGAACGGTGGCAGTAGACGAAGCGATTGACTCAGCATGAAGCGATGGCGCAGGGGCAGCACCTTTTGTTTCTGAACGCGAGCATGAATCTTCTCGGGCGCGCTTCGAATCATGCGCATCAGGCGTTAAACGAGGGTCAGCTAGGCAATGCACGTCAGTCACATCTTGATACAGCATCTAACTAGAATACTCACTGTGCCTCGGGCGTTTACCCGATACATGCGAATATGGAGGGGGGCTGTCGTATTCTACGTCTTGGAAGGGAGGTACTTCAGCCTCCGCATGCTCGATGGAGGACATAACCACAGACGCCTGGTCTTCAGCAGGAACATAAGCTTCAGGAGCGGTATCCCGCATAAGGTTGATGATTGGCCAATCTACTTCCTTATGCGAGATCTTGAACATTGGTAGAACCGGAACACTAGCGAACTCCTGAGAGCCTTCGAGAATACACTTCAGCTGAGTTAAGTTCTGGGAACTCAGCCATGCAGTGTCGAAAAGAATGCGGATTTCTGGTGACCGTGCCAGCTCTAAGAGTTTTCGACAATCAGCATCGAGGTTACTATGTCCTACGGGGTACCATAGAGGACATGGTTGCTTGAGCGACAGTGACAGCGTTCCAGGTCGAGATTCCCCCAACCGAAGCAGGGACAACGATAATTCATGCGAAAGAGGAGTGTCCCATTTCGTGAGCGAGTTCTCGCCAGGCACAAGGTTGCCGCCTCCACAGTGAAGCTGATAGAGTCGCTTGTTACCAACGCCATGGTTTGGCAAAACAAGTTCAAGAATCACTCCAAACTGCACATCCTGATTTAAAATCTTTAGTGTACAAAACAGTGGTTCGCGTACAGGATCGGTAGCGGACGCCAAAGCGGGAATTCCCCCCTTACGTGTGTGGATAGTTTTCATTATGTGTTAGTTACTTCTACACAATGCGACTACTTAACAAAATGTACCCCTTTGCAACGGAGCAGGCGAGATGCAGCTGCAAAGGAAGCCCACCCGCCCGGGCTTTTGCGTCGGTGGCAAAGAGCAGCCCTGACTCTGTCGCGCTAGCAATCGCCAAACCGTAGACCGCTCAAGCCCGCCTTGTTCACACAACATGTGCCTTGTTCGGGTATCGCTCCCAAGACACACGAATCAACCACGCATGGATTGCGAGACGGATTCGTTGTCAAAGGTCCTAAGAGGATAGCGTACTGGGGCAAGACGCCATGCAGGCGAAACGGACGGTTTAGTGCCTAGCAGTAGACGGCTTGCTTTCGCGTAGAAAAAGGCAAAGGTTGAAAGACAAAGAGTGTAGCGAAGGTCAGGATCGGTGTCGGTCGGGGTCGAGGTCGAAGGGATGAAGTTGAAGACGGGGATGGGATGAAGATAAAGGGAGGAATGGAGGAGGCTGGTGCTTGGCGCTGGGTAGCGACGCCGGCCCGAGAGTCCCGGCTCTAGCAGTCCGTGCGCTTAGTTGCGCTGCGCCTCAACATGGTCAAACCAATCCACCACACCTGTAGGCAGGGAGACGAAAGAGCCACTGCTACCTCAAGTATCGTTCCGAATGTGATTGGATCTAGTTTGCTGGAAAATATTGCAAAGCGCTGCATACTTGGCATGTTGAAGCGCCCGCATGCAGCGATTGGCTGGGTGGATCGGGAAAGAAACCGTGTGGATTGGCGGGTGGGATAAGGTGCTTATAGGCGAGTTAAGTGGACATGTAACATGAAGTCGTCAGTCGATTACCCAGGCTAAACATCAAAATCTCGACCTACATTAGGAACAGAAGCTGATCTATGGCATAAGCCAATATCTTTGCAATCACTTACCATCTTGGCACTATCAGGTTAGTAAAAGGACGCAATGGGAGCTATGAGCCTGCACAGCCACAATAATAGTCAACTTCTTATCTAAGAATATGTTACACGCTACTCGTATTTTAAGTGCGGAGTCAATCTTGCACCAGCCACATTTGAAGACTGCTTCGATCTTAAGTACCGACCAGGGTGGTACTCAGGCATGAACAAGCACGCGACAACCGCCACAGGGCTGGAGGTGACTTCCTATACCTATAGTAACAATTACAAGGGTAGACAAGTTATTTTGTCAACTCGATAGAGTCTTAGGGGTCAAGTGTCATGCTGTATAGCATAGGCTTGAATTTTAGCACAATAGAAAGCTTGACTATGCACAGCGTGCAGGCGTCAACGACAACGTAATTTTTGTATCTTACAGTTTAGAAGCAGGCTAAAGTAGGCTAAGAAGCTATTAACAGAAGATTGTAGATTAATCACACGCGCTTGGACGATTACAATTGCTTGATCTCAAAGTACCTGGTGTTCGTCTCGCGACGGGGTGCGTCTCGTGACTTAGGGATAGACGTTACTAGCTAACTCATGCCTAAGCTTCAGTCAAGTTCTTGTCCCTCTTCCGCTACTCCATGCAGCAAGCGCCCATATACCTCGAACAACAGCTCCCTCCTCACTGTGACCTCGCAGACTCATCTTCCCCTTCTCAAGCTGGTATCGTCGCAGCTCCTCGTACACACCTACCAGGGTATCCTTGAATTCGTTGCCAGGCCTGCCTTTCCAAGCGCAACCACTACCGCCGATTTTCACACAGCATCGCTCTACTACCAGATTCATAACATCATGTCTCTTCGACGGATATGGTTGTGGCGCTGGGAAATGCGCAATACTCTGGCTAACCAAGACGGTGTAGAGGTGTAGCAATTCAAAGTAGCGTACGGATGTGGGTTGAGCAGCTTCAGTGATGAAGTTCCAGGAAACGTGTTCGTCCGTTATGGGGAGACAGGCATTTGCGCGCCAGATTAGTTTGTTCGTGCGCGAGCTTGTTGTCAGCCATTTCGGCAGGACGGCTCCTGTGTTGGCCATCAAACGTGCAAGGCGTACTAGTGGAATGGCAAGGCCAGTCGCGATATCTGGTCTTCCCAACGAGTCCCACGATGCAGCAACGAGATTGTAGCAGTCTAGGATAGGGTCTTGACCTTGATTCCTGGCAGTACTGTTTATAGTGTAGGTGAGCGCGGGGATGACGGCTTGGTCAAGGATCGAAGTCACGGTAAAGGATCCTTTGGGATGACGCTGCCAGAGTTTCTGGAGCCCCGACCAGACTTTGGACATGAAAATTTGTAGGCGCTCGTTTGGTTGGTCGGAGAGTGCCTGCCATATCGACAATGCGTTGAAGGCTTCGCGAGGGTTTGGCCTTGGCACCAAGACATAACGACAGCTTGGACAGGCATTTGTGTTCCCTTGGCCGCCTAAAAGCCATTTCTTGATACAGTTGTGGCCAAATATATGCTGGCATGGAAGGGCAACGGGCTGATGCGTCGCGCTGAAGGGTTCGGTACAGATGTTGCACGCATCAGCTGGGTGTAATTGTGTATTGATGAATGTCTCCATGACTGGTATAGCCTTGGTTTATGGTTGGGAAGCAGACAAGGAAAGAAGGCAGTAGTACTTTTGATAATGGGAAAAGTCAACATGTTGATGAGTTTGCATTAGGCATGGATCGCTATTGTAAACGAAGTGTTTGTAAAGGCCGAGGAGGTAAAGTTTGCGCATTCACTAATATGGTGTCACTTGACAGGCGAAGAGTGCAGCGACTCCAGCACGACGTACAGGAAGACTGTTTCTAATTGACAACCACGCCTTATCAGTGTATGTGTCAAGTGCGCGTGCTGCGCAAGCGCTCCGTTGCCTACTGATGAGTGGTTTCAGCTATGTGAAGATTACACTGTTGCTCGGTTAGTCAATCAGCATACTTTCAATTTCGCATACCCAGATAGCTGACAGATCTTCCAGTTCCTCCCAATAGTACCATGCAAAAACTCGTGCAGCAGATGCCCATGGTTCTGAAAGATGCAATCAAATTGTGCCATACTTTTATCGTCACTACGTATTCTAAACGCTGTATATTCACAATGGATTGCATGACTGGACAATAAACCCGATATTCCGTTTCAATGGAGGCATTGTCGTGTCTCTCACAGCGCCTTCTGTTTGTCTTTCAATCACATTCACAACACATGTCAAGCGCAAGTACCCATCACGCAATGCTCTTGTCTCAAAACCACTTAAAAGCTTGCCTTGCTACTATCCCCAACCCCATACAAACAACACTACACTTACCAGCAGCACGCAGACAATCCATTACTTTCACACGCTTTGCATCTCGCTAGATACTTCGTCTCAATGGAGCTAGGTCCATACTACGACCCCCTTGGGGAGTTTGAAATGGACACGACTCCCTACAAACTCACCGTTATTGTCCCACCGCGCCCACCGCTAAGGCGGTCGCTCTGGAACTTTATCCACACACCCAAACATTCCCACGACAACCACGAAACACTTCTGCTAGATACTCATGCTAACCCCGGCTACTTCTCTCCCAAAGACTTGGCTGACCTGCCTCGGAAAACTGTTACGCTGAAGAGCAAATGGTTTCCGTGGCAGATGCGGTGCGATCATGTCCGACTTAAAGACGGATTCAAGGAAGGCGTAAAGGGATGTAAAGAGGGATGTTATGTGCTAGAGAGAGGAGGGGAAGGGGCCACCTGGAAGTGTGCAGATGAGGATTGCGAAGGTCATGCATACTGCGGGAATGTGCGGAAAGACGAAGCGGGAGGATGTTGTTTTGGCAAGAAAGGGGAGAAGTTGGTTTGTATGAAGCAAGGCGATGAGGGCCAGAATTAGGGGCGATTGCAATGGGAGACTTTTACAGTGTAAATTGAATGTTTCGTATGAATTAAGATCATTATAGATATGAGCGGATAAGATGGGTTTCCGCGCATCGTGTGTAAAATACATTCGTGACGCTGAGAAATACTCGAGGTTCTTTGAGCAAGACGAAACGTCTGCTTGCAAAGACGCTTACAAGAAGAAGGCAACAGCAGCACCAAGACCAGCCAAAGCAGGCACAGCTGTCATCAATGAGGCAGCACCGGTAGCTTCTGGGGAAGGCTTAGCCGTCTTGGAAGCGCCAGAGGGGGAGGCTCCAGAAGCGGAGGCTCCAGAGGTGGAAGCTTGCTTGGAACCAGAAGCAGTGGGCTTGGCGGACTTGGAGGCATCAGATGTAGAGGCAGTAACAGAGGCACTGCCGACCGATGGAGTCGCAGCCGCGGAAGCACTGGGGAGCGAGTCCTCGCCGGCGGTAACAACAATCTGAACCATGTTCAAATAACCTTCGGGCAGCGTTGTAGTCTCGGTCGTGTCAAGACTTCCGCCACTGCACAACTCCTCGTCAGAATCAGGGCCTGCACATACTGAGCTGATAGCAGCATCAAGACCCTTTGTTGACATAGTGCAGGTGGCTTGCTCATCGTCGGTGTTCTGGCGTGTGCATTCACCAACAATGTTGACGGTCACGCCGGAGTCTTCAGCCTCAGCATTGAACCCGTAGTAAGTGTTGCCTCCAAGAGTGACTGTCTGACCCACGCTATCCTGAATGCAGTGTATTAGTATGTGTCAGTCGACTGGAGTTGTATCACTGCTTACGAGATCGGTCACGTCCGACATACCCTTCACCGAGACAGAGAGTGTGGTACGATCATTTTCAACGTTGATAACCGATCCGACATATGAAAGATCGGAGCCTCCAGCGCCTGCCATCCATGCCGAGGTGGTCAATTGCGCCGTTGCGCATGAGACGAAAAGGGCGGTAGAGAAAATCTTAGACATTATGCTGGTTTACGTTTATCGAAACGATTGTGGTCTCTAGTTGTCGGAAAGGAGGGTGTAGTATTAACACTAGGATGAACAAGCAGTAACGAACGAAGCTTGTTTTTGGAAGCGGAGGTTGGGGTAGCTGAGTCTATTTAACTGGAAGCATTGTGGCTGTCTAGCCCATGTGTACAGCGTGGATAATGCACGATGCAGGTGGCCTAAGGCGCACAGCCCCCTGACATTGAGTCGCACACCTATCCAGGTTGATTCGCTACCATCGCGAGCTAGCTGGAGCTTATTCTAGACTGTTGCCTAGAACAAATTATCGAAAATCCTCCGCAATCATGTCCAGTGGAATGGAACGAGGACCGCAGTCGGAGTGTGCGCTGTTGCAGAAGGCCTAGTCTGAGCCACAGCCTCAATGTCCAGAGGCACTGACTTTTTTTTTTGGCTCATCATGCATGACTTCTACTGCATAAACATCTGCTCATGTGTTGGCCCTGCTGCTGCGTTGGCTGATATGAAGAAAAAATCTCAGCCTGATGCTTTCGTCGAGGCGTGTTTCGGGCTTCGCCTTTTGAGCCAATACCCGGCGACCCCAATCTCGTTAAGCAAGCGTGGCGTTGGCGCGGTTTGCCCCAATATCGACAAAGGGGCAGTTTCGCACGCGTCGGCAAATCGCGAACGTGATAAGGTACCGAATCGCATCATAGACTTTTAAGCGACGCGCCTGATTCATGTGATGAGAGTTTGACAGCCCAGGAACCCGGATCCGCCAGGGTCCGATGACATGATATCGTTCTTGTAACACCAGGCACCAGGTACCTATGCAAAACTCCCGACCACGGCAGTTCAAGGAGCGCGTCAAGTATGAAAAGGATTGATTGCGTAAAACCAGATATCGAGTAAGAAAGGGGTATCGAGAATAGGTGGTAAAGAAACGCAACGCATACACCGCTCTCCAAACTACTAGTATCGCCCGCAATACAGCCAAAACCACTTTAGCTCTCACCCGCACATCGTTCATATCAATCCATACTAGCAGGCGAACCTTTCCTCCACCACGCTCAACTGTCTACTGCCTTCTCTTGTTGTATCGCTTAGCTTGATAGTGTCTTAAGCCTCATCGTTGTAATACTGCGCGCCGCGACGCATTCCGCTCGAAAAATTGTAGTCATCGTCGTCATCGTCTCTTGCGCGAAGGAGTCCCTTACTCCAGCCTTGAAACGGTTTTTTGAGCGCAGATCGGAGCGACGAAGCCGAGAACGCATGGTGCTGACTCGAGGGGTCGGATTGACCAGTGGGGTGAGTCACGGAAGAGCTGCGACTGGAGCTTTCGGAGCTTTGCGCGGACATGTTTTGTATGGAGAGATAATAACGAATGGTTTACAGCGTTTCAGGGAATTGTAGATACTGAAGGGCTTTATAGTAAGTGAGAAAGGTGATGGCTGAGCGAATGATGTGTTGATTGATAGACCATTCTTCTACACATGGGACTATGTCAATATATATATGGCTTCGCCGACCCAGATTTTACACCAAAGCAAGCACCGAGTCATCTCCGAATTGCTTCATGTCAACATATATCACTGTTTCAACCTACGTCAAGAGCCTCAGCCACCTGGGTGCAAATCAGCCAGGCCCCATGAATGCAACGCTTTGATTGGCGAGAAGCGTCGAGTAAAACTCGGAGTTCGGGATTGCTCGGCGAAACGGGTAGCTCGGGCATACCCGGAGAGCTCAAACATGACATCCTGGGTTGTCATTGGATAACGAGAACGTTCTGAATGCGGTTGAACGATTGTATTTTCAAGTCTAGAAAAGCAAACTCGTAAAATTCTACATCATCGGTGGGGTAAGGACGTTACCAGGCACAAGCGACTCAAGACTGCTACAGTTTGCCACCAAATCTCTTGCATCTTTGACCTAAATTCATCTTTGGCTGTTTGTGTAGGGCACCGCTCTAGTGCAGTAATGACTGCCTTTGACAAAACTCATATGCCTGTCATAAGAAACCTATCATCCGAACACGATACACTGTCGACGTGATCTGAACATCATTTTAAAGGCGATAGCTTCGAAAATAACAATTGAGATAAGAAAGAGTGATTTACAACGAATTGCTAATAAAAGTTCTTCCAAACTTCGCGTCCCTCTCGTACTACTACACTAAGAGTCAAAATAAACACCATCTATTAATAACATGTCCAACCTCAGGCCTACATGTCAGCCCTGTACTTCTTCCCCACCCCACTGAAAGTACCATGGAACCCAAAGCTCATCGGCCCATGCATATCCGCTCTTCCCATCACACTCAAATCCTTGGCACTAAGCACAAGCAAGTAGCTCTTCTCCTTGTATCCATCCAGCACCACACTCAACAGCACCCCGTCGTCTTCCTCGGTGCCCTCCGGATCAGCAACAAAAATCGGTTCACCAGGCGTGTGTCCATCTTCCTCCCAGAAAATGGAGCTTTGAGTCTGATTGTCGAATTTGACCAGGCCATCGAAAAAGGTAGACCTGAGACGATCCGCGCAGCCGTAAGAGTAGCGGTGGGGACGAGTAAGGTAGGCTGGGTTGATAGTACCTAATTCCATTGAGTTGAACTTTTCGGCTTTGAAAACAAGTTCAGCAGGCAAGGGCTTGTTCGGAGGCATGCCCGCGTCGACGCTAGGAAGACGAAATTGTGTCTGCATGGGGAGACACGACATGCGCTTCTTGCCGTTATACTCGGGCGTGTCGATAGAGGAGATGATATTGTTGTAGTAGAAGCGCTTTACAACGTCCAGGTTCTCGAACATACTCAACTCCGCAATGATATCAATTTTGCTCGGATCAGAGGCAGAGGGCGTTTCCCAAGCATTTATGCTGTGAAAGCAAAAGAAAGGGTCACTTTCGTAGGTTGCAACCAAGCCCTTATCCGCTTTGCGATCGACAACGTACCAGAGCGCCTTCGATTTTGGATCGAAGGGGGCGATGGAGTCGAGGATGTTCCTGTGCCACAAGAGGGAAATGCCATTCCAAGTTATATGAGAGTTCCAGACGCAGAGAATGACATAGCTCTTTGTCAGGAAAACAGAGTGAATGTATGCTGGCGTACCATGGAAAGTGGCAAGGATATCGGTTTCTCCCGTGGCTGCAGAGACACGAAAGACACGATAAGTACAATTGCGACCGAAATCAAGGTTAAAGTTGTACATGTCGCCTGTTTCGGGATCTGATTTTGCATGCGCCGCAGAAAAGGCCCCTTTGAGGTCTGGGTGAAGGGCAGCTTGGTGAGCATATCCTTTCGGCTCTAGTGTCTCCGGGTCGATCATCTTGAGAGCACTCGAATCTGTCTTCACAAACAGAGTCTTTATACCATTGGTATGGTTGTTGGTCGTGGTTTCCGCAACGCGACCGATCTTTCGACCACCCGGCATGTTGATCGATAGGGTTACTCCAACGTTCCTCTCATCCTGATCTGTAGGAAAGAAAAAACCCATGGCCTTCTGGAAAAAGCTCTCACAGGGATCTCGCGTTGAAGCAAAAGTCGCACTGTCAAGCCTGCCCGTTGTGCGTACAATGTGAAGGTATTCATCCACTGTGCGTCTAGACCTGTATGTAACTTTGGGTGGGCTATTAGCATCCAAAAAGTCGATCTGGAAGCGATGAACGCAGGAGAAGCCGTCGAACCAATGTGTTGCCGCCCAAATCTTGCCATCATCCGTTTTGGCCTTGAAGCCTAGGGGGCCTGTTCGATACAATACTCCTGCAGCATAACGCGGGATGGTGCCTTTAACGCGGAGTTCAACAGGCTCGTGTTCTTGATAGTCTGTGTCGAAGCCGGGCGTGTTAGGCCAAACATCCGTTGTTGCGATAACCATGTTGAACTATGTGTAGTTGACTTCGAGGTCGAGTAGATGGTGGGGGGAGGATCCACAATGATTTGGCAGATTATGACTGCAGAGTAGACCGATTGGCTGCGGCTGTGGTATATAAAGGCTGGAAAGATGCACTTTAAATAGGATGAGGGCGATATTATTGAATACTCAGTGCGCAGTGATGGACAGCTGTTAGGATCCAAAGATAGTAGAATGTGACTTGAGGTAGGAATGATATCTCGTCATCATTTGGGGATGCATTCATATGTCCCAGGTTTTGCAAGGCATGAACTACTCGCAAGTTGGAGCAACTTTCGATCTAAATATTTGAAGTGCATGGCAACCGGTCTTGGCCTTACACTAGTAGCCCAGTGGTTGGCTCGCAGCCGAGCTTTGGTATATTCGATGTTCGTCATCAGCGGGAAAAGAGAAGGAGAAGGGTCAAATCAAGCTCCGCTTCTATTCGTTTCGGCCGCAAGCTCATCCAACGGCCAGTCAATCCTTCCGAAAAGTCGAGTCAGCCGTACATCGAAGCCCTTATTTCCGTGCTCCCAAGCTGAAACCGAGAAATGCGAGTTGTAAGCTCTGTGCATCTTTTAGTCAGCTGTGACTCGCGCTGCTGACCACCAACGTTTCCAGAGAGCACCATGAATGAACCAAAAGCTACGGCCGTAAGGAACAAAGATAACCCGATGTGATTGACGGACGGAAAGGTCCAGGTTGTTGATAGCTCGGCATGGAGCGACTTCTCTCATGATTCCAGAGGAACACTAGGCGATAGTATGCATAGAATCAGGTCGAAGACGTAACACGATGTACAGAACTGTGGGTGAATGACACCGCCCCACACGATCACCAAGGTTGCGCACTAGTTCGAAAGCGACACTAGCGGCCGCTGTTGCATCATCAACTCCAGACACGCTTTCACACAAAATCACCACTCGCCACTCCGTTTCTACAATTATTTGTCAACCTTGAACATAGGAAGGAAACACCCGACTAGCCCCAAACTATCCAGTTTTCTCCATGAGATTTTAGTCAAAGTCAATCCTTTTGGAGCGACTTCTCGCTTGAACACAAATTTCTGAACCCAATCTTCCTCTCCAGAAACAAGACAGAAAGCAGAAAACAACGGCCACGATGGGGGCCATACTATCCCTTCCATTCACACTACTCAACCTCATACTTCCATTCACGCGCCCAGGCACACCGCTCTCGCAAGATTTGTTGCATACAGCCGTGCTCTGCGGAACATTATATTTTGCCCCGCAAATCGGCGAATGGTACAATGCTCAACAACGACACCAACAACAACATGGCCACGCGCCGTCGGAACAGGATGATTCGAACAACACTACAGATCAAGTTGAGAACGGTGACATTGGAAACGGAGAGGCAGAAGCCGATGAACCACCATTAGACGAGCGTCTCGTCCTCCAGGACGACGGGGAAGGAGACAATGGCACAGGAGTCGCAAGACCACCACGAGCACCTACACCACCGCCAATGCGCCACCAGGCACGCGTCGAAGACGGCGAAGACGACGGGCACCCCGCGCGCCCACCAAACCATCACGGCCGCCACCACCACCAAGACGAGGAACCAGATCTCTTTGCTCCCGGCCCCGCCAATCCACCTCCTCAAAACCCCCGCGCACCGCCCACCCACCGCACCGTCGGCACGAAAAAGGCAAAGTCGCTTGCGCGCAAAGACCAGCAACGCGCCTACAACGAATGGCTACGCCAAGAAGCAGAGATACGCCGGCGGCAGGAAGACGAGGGCCGAGAGGAGCGCGAGGCCGCTCTGGCGCTGGAGCGCGAACGCCGTGCCGCCGCAGAGGAACTGATTCGTGCCAAGGAGCGTGAAGAAAGAGACGCGCTGAAGCGCGAGAGGGAAAGGGAAGCCGAGGAAGAGGCGGAGAGAAGGGAGAGAGTAGTCAGCTATGTGAGGACCAAGATCGAGGACCAGGGTTGTGTCGATTTGGTAGATGCCGCGTGGAAAGAGGGCAAGGACAGGACGTGGGTAGAGAGACTGGTACGCGCTTCTGGGCTGCTGGGTCAGCTGCAGACAGATGGGAGTCGTGTCATGCTGACCGGGAAGGATTGGCTTGTTCGGATCGATCAACAAGTCATGGCGAGAGCCTATGCCGAAGCCGAGCGATTTGGACAAGACAATGGCGGAAGGCTCAGATTTGAGGATTTTGGAAGTATCCTGGAAAAGGTTGTACTTGCAAGAGTAGAAGCATGAGACTGTTTGGCGAACAGCGACGGCAGCTCTCGTTGCATTAATGGCGTTTGGACTGTTAAAAAGAATACAGATAGGAAAGGAAGGATACCCATAGATGGATTCAAGTTGCAACAGTCTTATCAGCGTTCATTGCGTCAAGGTTAGTACATTCATCCTACATAGCCTACAGCCAAACCTTTTTCTGTTCGGACATGGAATCATTCTTCCTCATCCCTTTCAAGCCCAAGCATCACCGTGCACGCAATTGTTCGATTGCTTGAAGTTGGTATCGTATTGTCCATTTTTATCATGCAACCATGAAAGAGGTCTTATCCACCTAGAGAAGCCATGTCATGCATAAGATCCCCCAATCCCGTCCGATCAAAACCCGACCAGAGCAGCCATGCGAAAGAACTCCTTCCAGAGACACCATGCACACACATACACAGAATGCACGCCTTTATCGGTTGGACTTGGCGACACGCTCGAGCTCATCCTTCTTCTTGATGGCGTATGAGTTGCTGCTTCCCTTGGCAGCGTTGATCAGCTCTTCAGCAAGGCACTCGGCAATGCTCTTGACGTTGCGGAAAGAGGCCTCGCGGGCACCAATGGTAAGAAGGGAGATACCCTGGTTGACACGGCGGAGGGGAGAGACATCGACAGCCTGGCGACGGACGGTACCAGCGGAACCGATACGGGTGGAGTCTTCACGGGGACCGCAGTTGACGATGGCGTCGACGGCGACCTGGATGGGGTTCTGGTCGGTCATGATGTGGATCTACAATTATCAGCAATCTTGGACCAATTATTCTTTCTTTGCCAGCATTGCGATCCAAGATTTGAGCAGCGGGTAGACGTACGATCTCGAAAGCGTGGGCGACAATGCGGACAGCCATGAGCTTCTTTCCGTTGTTGCGGCCGTTCATCATGAGCGAGTTGGTGAGACGCTCAATGATGGGGCACTGGGCCTTCCTGAATCGCTTGACGGCATATCGGCCGGCCGAGTGTGAGATGTAGACGGGAGAGCGGATCTGGATGTAGTCGCTGCGGCTTCAGTTAGCCGAAGGTCTCGCAGCGCAATACAAAGAGAATCCAATGCCACCACAATGTCCATTTATATGCATGTGCGGCGCGAGATCGTGGTAGGGATAACGTACGTCAATGAGATGTCGCGGACTTCGACCTCCTCGTAGGACCACTGCGAGCTGTTAGGTTTGCGTGCCGTCGCAGAATTCGTAGTGTGCCTACCTTGTTGAACAGCTTCACGCTGCCCTGCTCCTCGGCGACATCCTTGGGAAGGATGTTGATGCCGGTGGGGTTCTCGACCTCGATTTCTCCGTTGTCAGACATGGTGGCGGTTGTCGGTGTGTGAAGGAGAAAGAGGGTTGGGCGTCTGGTCGTTGTCGCTGCGAAGTTCTGGTGTTGGAATTTGGAAGACAGCCGAGAGAATGTGGCCAAGACGCTAGCGCGGGGATCGGAATTACCTGTGCGCGCTGAGGAGCTGGCGAACATGTAGACCAGGTAAGAGCTGAGAATGAGCGCATGCTATTTTTTCGTCAAGTGTTCTGGTTTGCTAGCCACTTGAAGAAGAGAAGCGTTACCTAACCACGCGATCAATCAAGCTGTGTTAATAAAGATACCAGGAGATCGTCAAAGACTTTGTTGTTAGACATGCTAACCCATCATGCACAAGCGCGATACTGTACGTAAGTAAGAGCAGAAAGATGAGAATAAAGATTACAATGGCTATACTATTCATCAACCGTAAAGCATAACTGTGGTATATAACGCAGTTTTTGCCTAACCAAAATAAACCAGCAAAACATAGAACCCAACGCCAAGTCAAGCAGGTGATGCTGCAGTAGTAGCCTCCAACTCCATGCAATGCCGCTAAGCGCAAGGTAAAGCCGCGAACGGGGAAATCAAGTGGTATCACGACTCTCGCTGCGCCCTCGGCAGCACACACGCCAATCATTCATGTCTCGAGACTCTCATGGTCAAGCGATCACCTTTGCGCCCTTGACACACTCCCCATTCTCGATACGCTCCTCACCCTTGGTATAGGTGCACTGATGTCTCTCCGGTCCTTCACTCCCTCTACCATTTGCTTCATCGGCGTTCCGTGCCCAGCAGCCATGCTTCTAGCGCGGCCGCGTCGTTCACGGATGGCTGCAAGGGCGGCTTCTCGGTCGATACCAAGCTTGTTCAACGACAGCTCGCCCAAGACAGGCGTTTGTGTATCTGCCGCAGCATGGGCAACGGTCGAAGGAGTCATAGGGCCTCGACCGGCCTTGTACGCTGGAGTTGCAGGTGAGAAGTGCAAGGGAATGGTGGTTGTGGTAGTGATGGTTCGGGTAAGATAGGGCGTGACGGGACCAGCTGGTTCACGTTCTGGTGTCGGTGGTGATACGTCGTCATCGTCACTGTCCTCAACAACATCCTCATGAATGCTGATATCGGCCGATTTGCTCTTGTAGCTCTCACGCGCAAAAGCCACGCGGGAGGCTGGACGAGACTCTAGAAGACTGATCTCGGCAGGAGCAGGCATGTTGTTCACCTCGAGGTCCATGAATGGTCTTTCGCTCATCTCTACTACAGGAGATGGCTCCGCCGGGGCTGCTCTTGGCTGTGTCTTGATTGGGGAAGGCACAGAGCGGAAGGTGCCTGTCGATGGCGAAAACGCAACGACAGTGTCTGGTTCTTTGGCGGGCTGCGTATCCACAGGTGTGGTGGGACGCTCGGCTTCAACAGACTCTTGCTTCATGACTACATCTTCCATAACGTCGTCTCCATGGTTGCTCGCGGGGGGTGTAAAGATTGGCTGGGTAGACTTGATGCGCTGCATCTCGGCTTCCAGAGAGTCGTCGTGAACAAATTGCTTGCCCCTTGTCTCAGCAATGCGGCATGAGCAGCATTGGAACTGGCACTCCATCTTCATAAAGTCGATCTGCTCTTCAGCGCGCTCGCGGGCGCGCTTCTCTGCAGCCAGCTCCTGTTGGATGAACCTCAGCTCCACTGCACCCTTCTTCGGTGAGACGTTTTCCTTGTCATCGTCCTGGCGAGAGTTGTTACGCTGCTTGCGTGGAGATCGAGCTGGTGACGCAAACTCGTCATGCTCGTCCTCCTCGGCGGACGGTAGCGGTATCTGACCCTCGGCGGCAATGCGCAGGACCTCTTCTTCCTTCAGGCTGGTCTTGAGAGCGTCGCGTTCTCCTTCGACCAGACTTAATCTCTCGTTGAGTGCCTGCAACTCTTCGCCTAGACGAGTGTTGGTACTTTCAATTTCGACCTGTAAGTTGTAGACGTCGTTCTTGTATTTAGTGGCTTCCTCGGTCTTAAATTTGACGTCCGATTCGGCCCGCTGCAGATTACGCTGGAGAGCCTGGATTTTGGATTGTAGTTGTGGGATCATAGACGAATGGCGGAGCTTATCGTTGTTCGCCTCGATCCACTGCTTTTTGTAACTTCGGTATTTGCCTTCGAATATTTTGCTCTGATTCTCTGCCTCGACCTGTACCCTGTGAGCACAAAGTATTCAACTAATCATGTCAATTAGACTCACCATCTTGTGCTGCATACCCTTCCATCGTTCTTCATTTTGCTTGAACACAGTCTCCCATTGGTTAATGGCAGCCTTGTTTGCCTTGCGCTCCTTCTCGTAGCGTTCCTTGGTGATAGCAACCTCGAGCGAGCCACTGGCGTGCTCGAGTTCACTTCTCAGCTCTTCAATGCGAATGTCGCGCCGGCTAAGCGCCATTTCGTGCTCCTTCTCCTTTTTGGCATGCTCCTTTTCAATCTTGGCCAGCTTCTCCGCATTTCTTATCCTTTCCTTGTCCAGCAATTCCTTGAAGCGCTTGCACGCTTCTCTTGGGTCCTTAACTTCGAGATTCTCAAACATGCCGGTGAGCGCTGTGACGGAGACATCCGAGTCGGTTCGACGGTGGGTGTGTCGCAGCGGTGAGTGGGTACGGAGCGGCGGTGTTGATGGTGACATGACAGGTGATGCAGTTGCAGCGTCACCGTATAACGATTTCATGCCGGCGCTGCGTTCGGGGCTGGCTGGGAAGACGGGCTTTCCAGGGGAAAAAGCCATTTTGTTTGGTGAGATGGGGAGAGGCGGATCCAACTGGACCGGAGATTCTTTGAGGCGCGCCAACTTGACGGTATTGGAGGGTTATGTATGGTGTGCAGAGGAAATGCTTTTGTCGAAAAGAAACTCGACGTCAACTTTGGTGCCCTAGGGAAGATTTGCAGCAGGATAATGTGATGTGTGGGTGGTGGTGCGAGCGCAGACGACAGAGTGTAAATAGCACTAGCCCGACTCCCAACGCTACTTCCCTGTACCGTAGCAACCCGCACGGACTATTTGGCCTGTCAGTGGTTAACCCCGCGCTGTCTCAATTGTGTTTAGTCAAAGAATTCCTTCAACCAGTGTTCTGGACACACGCACCGCCTTAGCACTGCAAACTATCTTGTGCACTGTGCAATTGCTGGTACAATCGCTTGACCCGTTGTCTTCCGCCTCAGCCGCGCGGGAGGACCCTCTCGCCGCAAACCATGGCGCTCAGAAAAACAAATGGAATCGAATCGTCCAGGCATCAAAGTGAAGTTGATCAAAGACGAAGCGCCTTACTGTGTGGCATGGGTGTTCACGAGCATGCAAGATTGCTGATGATGACTTTAATGGTGGAATGTGAAGTTTTTAGATGGAAGAGCGGGAAGCAACAAAGTATTCGAAAAGCACTGCAACGTGAGCTCCACATGCGCATTCGTACATGATACTTCATGTCAAGACGGTACTACCCAAGTTTTTTTAGTTTTTTTAAATGAACCTTTGTTGTCCAGGTTCTTCTTACACGATTAGAGTCTGTTTCAAGCAGTATACTTAAAATCAAGTTCCCAAGCATTATTCGTAGATACAGGATGGTATTGATGGTATATAACGAACGCAACAAGGACAGTCTCAAGCAGAAGCAATCTAGTCTACAAAAGACTTGCACGCGGAACTAGGAATGAGCAGCGTAGAACGTACAAGAAAAACCAAAAACTCTTTGCAGCGCTCGCTTGATGATGACTATTGAATAGATAACGCTTGCGAAAAAATTCTTTGTCCAAAGTCTTTGAGAAACCAAACGCCTCGTGTAGAGAAAAGCTTTTCAGTAGTTTTCTTTTGACCGAGCAGGTAAACACGTATCCCAATGCGGTGACTGTCATACCCCGAGTAATAATCGTAACAACAGTCGAAGTCGATAAAGATATTAACCGGGTGCGATAGTAAAAATCGTTACGTTCAAACCTCCCAGGGCTGGCGCTGACGCTGGACGGTACCGTAACCCCTTGGCTCATCCTCTTCCAACAAACTTTCCATGACGGACCCAACATCAGTGTTTGTGAATGTCATGGCATCTTCTTGATCCAGCTTCTTGCGCATGCGGTACACCTGAACTGTAACGTATACAACCAGTGCCATACCAACCACAAAGGCCGAGGCTGCGAAAAAGATGTTAGCAGGAGTCGGGTCGCCCTCAAATAAACCCTTGGTCACTGCATCGATACCAGTCTGCGAAAGGTTGACCAGTCCAGATACGCAAATGATGGTGCCATACACCCTACCAAACGTAGCAAAGCCGAACACTTTGGTAGCGTAGTCTGACATGGCAGAATAGTAAAGCGGACGCAGGAAGACGAAGAGGATGACATTGACATAACCCGCCCAAAGAGCGGGAATTGAGCCAATGACGCCAATGGCGGTAGTCATGACGACGAGCAGAAAGAGAACGCCGGGTGTGCTGACATTGTCGAGGAGAATGCCGAGAAAAGGAGTGGCAAGGACTCCTGCGAGTGGCAGTGCAACGTCGAAGAAGTCGTTGACTTTTTCAGCCAACTCGACGGAGCCGAGCATGTACGTGTACTGCTCGCGGATAGTGGCGATGAAGTAGTTCATGCGCACCATCTGGATAATAGTCAGAAGAACGAGCAAAATAAACCAGGGTGTCAGCATCTGGTCTTTGGCAGACTTGTTGTGTAATGCTCCCCAAACACCAGAATTCTCGTGTTGGTGTTCTCGCTTTTCCTCCCGGAGTTTGCGGGCAGCTTCATTGCCCACTAGGTCGTCGAGTTTGCTCAAGCGCTCTTTGCGGCGATTGCTGCGGGCTTTTCTGCGCCTCCACATCTCTTCATCTGGCAACTCGTCGTCGGAGGAATGCACGTCGCGCATAGCGTCTCCGGCCTTCTGAATCTTGATCTCGAGCTGGGCTTCAGTCTTGTAGTTCTCGGTCGGCAAGAAAGTGAGCTGCGCAATAGCAATTGCTAGTGGGACAATCAGATAGACGAGGAAGAATGTTTCCGGCTTGAAGGTCCTGTCGCTAGCATCGTAGATGAGCCTGTAAAAGAGGAAGACTGCTGCTGAAGCATCAAAGGCGCCGGTGACGAGCGCAACGATGGAGCCACCGTACTTGGGGAAGGCATTAGCAATCTGGAAAGAGGGCAAAAACACAAACGTGCCTCCCAGGGCGAGGAAGAAGTTGCCAATTGTATAACCGTCAAAGTGCTCGATTTGAAAAGCAAGACTCATCAGAATGCTGCCCGCAGCTAAACAGAACGAGCCGGCGAGAAAGCACAGCTTGGGGCCGTAGCGGTCGAGCAGTGTGCCGACTGGCAAGGCAGATACATTTGCAGTAGTAGACGCCAACGAAAAGAAAAAGTTCAATCGAAGATCTTGCTCAAAGCAGACGTCGACATGATCATCAATCTCCTCAGGCGTACAGAGATTGCTGAAAACACCCTCCTTGACGAGAATAGGCTTCAATGCAGCAAAGCCGAAGACGATGCCGCTGGCAAACCAACACGCGAGGACCGTGGCAATGACCTGTGCTGCAGGAACAAGTCAGTTTGGTTCAGTTTAGTTGCTAATACTGGAGGCGACCAAACTTACCGATACGTTTCCCAGTGGGCACCTTGTAAGGCGTCAGACCTCCCGGCTCCTCGCGCGCGGCAGGCTCGTCGGGATTGGGCAACACATCGTAACTGATGACTCTCCTGATGCCCTTTCCATGGGGATTCAGAAAGCCAGCATTCGACATGGCGCTCTCCATTGAGAGCCGGCGGTCAGCTGCATCTTGACGGTTATGCTGGCGGTCAATGGGCGGTAGAAACAAGTCTACCAGCGCCTCCTCACGGTCGGTGCCCTCCTGTTGTCCCACATGTTGAACCAAGGACATGGGAGCTCGACGATCAGTCTCTCTTTGCTGCTGTTTTCTGTTTCTGTTGAAAATGGACGGCAGAGTAGTGAGGATTCCAAAGGGGGTGAGCTCAGAGAAGGTTTTTGCTGGCGTCGGCTCGTCGGCTGGGTAAACAGAGGCTGGAAGAGCGGGCAGGGAGCGAGTTAAATTGATGCGCGGCACCCTGACACGAGACCCACGATCTGGCCAGAGCGATCGCGGGGGTCACATGTCACATGCGACCTGATAGTCCGGACAAGACGGGGCCGCTGACTCCCCATGTTGCTTGTGTTGCTGTTGCAGGTCTCGAGGCGCAGACAGCCGTGGGCTACCGAGCATGCCAGCGGCGCGGGACGCTGCATGCATGCATGTGTTCGCTTGGGAGAAAGACCGCGAAACGTCCAAAACGGCTATGGTTGGCTGCCAGGCGGGTGATTGGCTGTGCGGCGGCATAACCCTGTCGGCTTGCCCAACGCAGCTTCGTGCATCTTCTAGCAAGTAACAACCTGGGAGCGAAGGGCACAAGACTGACGACAACGCATCACGCCATATCTTCTTTTTGAAATTCCCTATCTTGGGGGGTGGGAGCAAACGCGTCATAGGCCACGACTCCGGGCAGCTGTGCTTGTAGCTGCTCCGCTAATCGCTGCGCTTCAACTACACACCATCTTGCAACCATTACGCACAGCATCTCTTGTGCGCCAGCATCATCCCTTGTGATAGACATCTGCGTCGAAGTTTGTAGGGAACTGGTCGCGTCCTTCGGCGTCGCTCCGCACCCACACCGCAACGCTGGTGCCCGGGCACTTGAACACGCCGTAGCCTTCATTGTCAATCTCCACCTCTCCCTCCTCCCATCCAAGCACGTCAGTCCATTTCTCGCCCGCGTGCATCTCCCCGACAGCCATCTTGATCTCGCCCGGCCCTGCGTTGCTCATTACGCATGCTAGACCTGCCACCTTGTCCCACGTTCCACGCCGCACAAAGCCGATGCAATTGGCCTCGTTGAAATAATCTTCCTGCGTTCCATACGCGTAGAGCTTGCGCGCCAGAATAAGATCAGCAAGCTTGCCGCCGCACGACGCCGGTGTCTCGTGCGGCTCCGAGAGACCATATAGGTCGCCGTAGAACGGACATGGGTACCCATCTTGTCTGAGCAGGATGAGCGCATAGGCCAAAGGCTGAAAGAAGCCCTCGATCTTCGTCTCCATGACCTGTCCAGGTTGTGTGTCGTGGTTTGTCACTACTGTCACAGCATCCACCGGGCGCATCTGCACGAGCGTGTCATCGAAGACTGTTCTCAAGTCGGCCGACTCCGATGTCGAGAGTGAGCCAAACTTGTTGAGCAAAGGCGAGTCGTAGAGGGCGAATTCGTGGTTCATGCCGTCAAGCCAGTCGCTCATTTCCTTGACATCGCCCGACCAGAACTCACCCACCACAAACATGTCATCCCCGCATTCTTCGCGGAGGCGCTTGATCCATTCGTTGGTAAATCTCGAACTGAAATGCTGCACCGCATCGAGTCGGAAACCTTTCAGCCCGAGCTCCTTGGTTATCCAAACGCCCCAGTTCTTGACATCTTCTTGAACCTCCGGGTGCGAGTAGTCAATGTCTGCGAACATCATGTAATCCGCATTGCCCGATTCACTGTCGACGTGTTGCGACCAGCCTTTGTTGTCACCCACAATCTTGTAGATGGCCTTCTTCTCATTGGCCTGGTTGTAATCGGTCCCAGAGAAGTGTTCCCAGTGATATTTCATCTTAGAGTATTGTTCACCCCGGCCTGGGAAGTCGAATCCTAGCCATCCTTCGATTTCGTAGGGATCAGATATCTCCTTTGTGCGATCGTTCTGGTCAACTTCCACAGCGCGGCATTTCTCTGTCCTGTCTGCACCAGCCTTGTGATTCAGCACAGCATCCCAATACAAGCCAACATTGTGTTCCTTGGCAACTCTAGTGAGCTCCAGCAGCTCTTCCTTTGTTCCCCATTTTGTTCCTTTAGCTCCTTTCTGATCGAACTCGCCCAGATCGTAGAGGTCATAGATGTCGTAACCCACGCCTTTGGGATTCGCGGCTTTGCAGCCCGGAGGTAGCCAGATGTTAGTGATGCCAATAGCTTTGAGCTTGGGCAGCTGTTCAGCAAGGCGCTTCCAGTGTTTGTGATCATCCGGGACGTTCCACTCGAAGCCCTGGAACAACGTGGCATTCGCAGGTGTGGGCTCTTGTTCTGTCTTGTGGTGAGCATCACACTAGTCTAATCGGGTGACAATCATCTCTGCGCTTGGCTTACCTTTCGAAGTCATTGTCAGGGATTTCCTTGTCTTGCTGTACCTGGGGTGTGTTGTGCTGTACGCGTTTCCAGTGATTGGTGGGTAACGCAATGCTCCAGCTAGGCCAGGGAGATTTCTCTTTGTGAGTAGGTTCAAAGTCCACCAAGGGATTTAACACAGCCATACCTCCTACCACTGCCCTTCTTATACCCACCACGGCCCGTAGCGTATAAATATCCTGTATGGGCCCATGATCGAGCAGGTTTGTCTGTTAGATCCCTCGGCAGTGTTGACTATCAAGAAATGCGACACGTGCGTTGTGAATGGTCTAGATGGAGTGGATACCGCACTGGTCAAAAATCAGCCGTAGTGACGTCAGTTTGCGCGAAGCAGTCATGCCGCGGGGTCCAACATACCATGAGTTATTCGCTGTCAAACAATGTAGACTAGCAAGGAAAAAAAAGTGAAATATGCCCAACTTGACGCTTATCTTCGGTCAACCGAGAACCAGGGGCGAGTGCTGTCGGTAGACTTCGGGGCAAGATCGTCGCTGCTACAACAGCCGGAGGGGAAGCCGCAAACAAGGAAGGCTATGCTAAAAAAGGCTAGCACCACTAAGGAATGCATCTTGAGTTCTATTACTCCTCCTTACAATATGATTGGCACACCACTTACGACTCGACATCGTGAAGTAGATGCTCGTGGCAAGCGTGGCAAAGGCGACACCGCGCCGTGTTTTGACCGCTCTCCTGATGCCGCGGTAAGGCACTGTCCTATTACTACGGCTGCCTGAAGCTGCCTCACTGACGGTGACGACGGAAAGGACCCTCAATCACCAGGCACATTACCAGGCGTCCCCTCTACACGCCAGTTCCTGCAACACTCGTGGGTCTTCTTGTCCTATAGGGTCGCATTCGACAGTGTCAACCTTGGCATCCACTACTCAACCCAAGGCGATGGGACACGATCACACAAAGCGCAGGGCTCAACACAACTCTACTACACCAGAGAAGCGCTTCAAAATGGGGCCTTCAGCAGCTTCAACGGCTGACAAGGGTTCTATGGAGGATAGAAGCCAACTCATCGTTCGCTTCTATGATCCAGATATCAAAGCCAAAGATGCGCAACATCGCACGCTGGAAGAAATACTGTCTTGGCCGGATTCAAGGCTCGAGTCCTCCCACAACTACATCCAGATGCTATTTCCACTACCGGAAGGTTCCATGTTCAATTGGGACGCACCTGTCATTGACCTTGCTGTCATGCAGGCATTTCTTTCGCGACGTGAACTTCGCCAGCAGTTGCGTCGAAGTTTCGAGCGTATGCTCAGCTTCTATGGCTTCCAAGTATCTACCGAATCTGAGACCGAGCGGTATGAGGAGCAAAGTGAGCAAAAGGCCGCTTCTGAGACGATCCAGACAGATACATACACGGACACTGCCATCGGGGTAGATAATTCCACCTCAAAGTCTAGGACACCTTCAACAGAGTCCACGTTGCCACCTGGGCCAGATAAGAACGTCTCCGCCTCTGATCCGCTTCCCTACAACATTATCCGCGCGCCCAACTGGCGTCAACAGTTTCAGAATTGGGCCATCTCGTTCGACCACAACCATCTCCGCATCACACGCATTCTCCGCTGTCTTCGCGTCCTTGGTCTCCAAAGGGAGTCCACTGCTTTTTTCGCGGCTCTGGAGCGCGTTTTCCAGGACCCTGATATCAACATCAGTAGAAAGAGTATGGGCTTCTGGCAATTGGCTATCACATGCCCGCTGCACTGGGCGCCTGATGATCAGAAATGTAAGTGGCTGCAGACCTGGGAGAGAGAGCAAGAGAATTGAACAAGCCTTTCAACTTCGATGTAGACGTACAGGAGTACCTGGAAGATGATTCGAGAGTCTGAAACTCATCAAGATATGTGAGTAATAGGTGGACTGCCTGGATATAATGCAATACCATATGGTGATTTCACTTTCAGAGTGGGATATCGATCACTGCCCGTGTGATGTCGGTTAGACCTAGCGGAAAGTACTCCTACAAAAGCTGCAATGAAAACAGCGATTGCAAACATCGGTGACGCCCCATTCCACTCTTCATCGCATACCATTGGCGATGTAAGCCACATGTAAGTTTCTAAGCTCAGCACCTCACCAAGCCGCCACGTGGCGACCTAGCAGATAGTTGTTTTTCGGAAGATCCCAACAATCACACCCGCCGCTTGAAGCCACTTTGCACGCCAGAATTTTGTGATTCTGTGTCTGTTCTTTGGTTGACGCTCCACACAAATCAAGCCGCCCAACTACGTCGCCATGGACTCTCCTCCCCGGCTTCCCTCAAAAATCTCTACCGGCGCCCTATAAAATTATTTTGTTAAATATGTATCCTTTCCTGTTCTTTCTATGTCTCCTAGAGTTTACTAGGTCACGATCTTTGAATTTGCGCTTGGAGCGACCATGTATTTACAACGTGCTCTAGAACAGAAGAAATATGAGGATCTTACTTCAGCAGCGGAAGGAATACCCAAGATTATTGTAATCACCTGCTTCTAAAGCTCTGATTCTGTGGTGGCATAAGATACAACATTTGGCTTACAGAACCCGTATAGTTGGTCCTGGCAGCCCCCGCTTGCTCGTAAATCTCACGCATAACACCGTCAGCAGCCGCTCGGGCCGTTCAATGACCTAAATCCTCCACATGTTCAGCCTCTTCCTCTGACCCGAGGACATTTCTGACGTATATAGTACCCACGGGCATTTGAGCAAGCTCAGCGTGACCATACACGTCATTGCGGAAGCATAAGATGAGATCACACCGCCACACTAGGACGCGCACGCAACTATGAGCTGCACTCCAGAATATAATCGCAGGGCGCCCTTGTGGCGCCAAAGTAAGATGTTATCTGGACGGTGCGTAAGGTGCACGAACGGTGAGATCACAGCCCAGACAATGGCCGGGTTGCGATGATCCCCAAACTCTCTACTACTAAGAACAGACCTCCGTTCTTGACAATTATTCTGACACCCACGAAGCACACGAGCGGCAGTCCGTCAAGTAAAAACAACCGCAAGCTTCCTTAATGTGCTTGTACTGCTAGCCAAGCCTAACTTGGTTACTGATTACGGCTACTCCTCCCCTTGGCATTTGACTCAAGCTTGGACTACCCTCTCTACAACCGGAACAAATTCGGGGCCCCGAGATTCGGGAAATTTACTTTCTTCCACATAGAAGCTTGCCACCAAACTGATCACAAGCAGACTGACCGGTGAAGAGATCACAAGCATGTCACCAACGCTGGGACCTAGTACCTAAATTCTGAGCACATCAAGAACTCGGACCATGGGTCAGAAGGAGTTCTCTCAAAGCTTCCTGGACGATAAGATGAGTAGAAAAGGGACGGTTTCATAGGTTGATGGTTGTGGCTTTTGCTGAGATGTCGTGTGTGTGTCGAAGCTTTCCAAGCACAGGGTAGAAAAGCTTAATCCAGAACACTGACACTAAGCTGGAGGAAGATAGGTCTGTCGGAGGCTGCAACTTGGAAAAGCTTTTCAAAATTTCTGTTATCTATCATTCACATCTGTGCTTCATAGTTCGTAATACTTGAGAAATAACACTGACATGAATATATGTACCAAACCTCATCTCACGTTCTTTTTTTTCGCAAAGTGGGTGCACCTTTTGAGAAGTATTACGCGTACCAACATGTTCTCCATGCCTATTGCGTATCTCCAAAATCCTAACACCGATATCCATGCTCAGTGAGACAGTCACAGGTGGTTCTCCACAACCAACGCTTACTGATTCCCCTCCATAGGTGTCGATACCGAATGTCTATACCCACATCTGAGGGCCTCATGACCTCACTCGTGCGACCCAAATAAGATATGGGAAAGCACAACCATCCTGCTGATGTCTCCTGCTACCATGTGGATGGGTATCACGAGAGATTTGCCAAAAATGGAGTCTTTTCCAGGCTTTTGTGGATGAGCGACGAGTGTTGGTGTGGGCTCTGTAATCAGCCATGGCGTAGGCAAGGCGTACGGCCACGGCGAGATGACACCCAGAGAGAACAGTGCTGTTGCTCAAGAGACATATTCGAAAGACGAAAGGCATATAAGTAGGAGCCTGTTCAAGCTTTGCATATCCCACCACACTCTTCACCTCTCTATCAATTCAAACAACAATCCAAACAACAATCCAAACAACAACCCAATTGCCTACACAATGCTCACCTCTTCCATTTTCACCCTACTGGCGGCGGCTGTGACCGCTTCTCCAGTCGGAGAAGCCCACTCCAAACGCGCCGTCAACCCGGATACTGTCAATGTCCTAACAGCCGAGCAACTGACCACCCAGCGTAACCTTCTTCTCCAGGCGCAATCCGAGACGGCCCGCGAAGCCATCCTCTTCCCCCACGCCCCCAACGCCGCAAACGACACGTTCCAATTCATCAACAACACCGTCACTCCCCCCACGGGCGGCTCCATCTTCTTGTCCACGGTGAACAACTTCCCCGCCCTGGGCTCTACGAACCTCGCAGCAGCCGTAGGCTTCGTGAATCCCTGCGCGCTTAACACCCCACACTGGCACCCCCGATCCAATGAGTTCCTCACCGTCGTCCAAGGCAAACTGATCGGCGCTATTCTGCTCGAGGACGACCGCGGCGCCGGAAACGTCGTTGGCGGCACACCACCCGTCATCGGACCATACACGCAAATCGAGTCTACACTGACAAATTACACTGGCATGCTGTTCCCCAAGGGCCTGATTCACTGGCAGTAAGTACCACGCCTTGAGTATGATAATGATGATGATGAAGCTGACGCGTCTAACTCCATGACAGATTCAACCCAGAATGCGAGCCCGCTGTTTTCGTGGCTGGCTTCGATGTTGCTGACCCTGGGCGCGTTGAGGCAGCGAGGGGCTTCTTCTCTGCTACGCCCGACGAGGTGCTCGAAGCGAGCACGGGATACTCTGAGTTCCTGACGCCGCAGCAGATCAAGAGCCTCAGGCCGACGCTTACGAGCGACTTCACCAGCATTGTCGAGAGCTGTGCAAAGAGGTGCGGGATCCCGTACGAGGCAAAGCCGAAGCCTTCGCATGCTGGTGCGTATCCCGCGGCTTCGAGCGGGCATTAGGATGGAGGCGGTGGGGATACATGGTGATTGAGGGTTGATGCGGATAGAATGCATTGTTGCGGGGGATATAGACTAGAATTTCTTTTGTACATAGACATTCGTTTGAATCGTGCGATTTGGAATTTTAGAATAGGGCTAGCAATAGCGTTAGAAGAACTCGACACTCTTTTACCATGATATGACGTTGGCATCTTTAGTGCGTTCGTATAAAGGGTATCGCCGGCAAGGAATCCACAGGTGACGAGTTATGGGCCCAGCTTTCGTTACAGGCTACTTGGCACTGTGTCGTTTGTATATCTTCTTTCTTACCAACATGGTCCTGTGTAGTCACCTAACGCTGCCTTGTTGTCGTCTGTATGTTCATTCTCTTTCTATCAGCTTCTTTGACCTGGGTCAGCCTATAGAGAATTCAACACGAAGATTGCATAATACTGTGTGAATCTCAAGAACAGTCAAAGGTAAGTTTGCCGCATTCAAGATATACACTTGAACGCTAGAGTAATCACATTACCATGTTATTCCTACACACTCCCTTTGCGTAAACTCTTCTCTCCGCATTCACGTATTTAAAACTCGGAGATAAGGTCACCCCTTCGCTTGCCACGCATATCCCACTTGCCCTGCTCTGATGTCAGCCGCTGCCTTCTTCCTTCCCGTCCCCATGTCGCAAGCTATACGCATGTCTCACTCACCTCAGCCATATATCCGGCCGTACCCAGGATTCCAGGTACCAGGACGACATAGGCGAATGTGATCCAAGCTGTTCGTCGTGTCCAGCGGAAGTATTTGTGGCGGTTCGTGGTCATGTCTGGCCTCGTCAGTACCCCCATCCGATTCATTGATCCTAGCTCCGAAACCGCCATTGCATCCTTGGAGCTACCATATCGAGTTCGCATTTACATTCTCTAAGAGAAATGACCGGGTCGTAGGCTTTGGTGGGGGGAACGTACTGGCCCATTTGATAATGGCGGGATCCGCGTGGATCACTGTTGTTGTCGTTAGCAATTGCGTCTCTCACACGTTTTTTTCGAGCGAAAAACGTACTGCCGTGGTTATGGCCCGCCATCCTGCGGAGTGTAGGCTGCATGTTTGCGGATTTTGCGCGTTGTGTTGGGGGGCGCGGCTGGTGAGCTTGTGACTGTGGAGGTACGCATGCGATGAGGTCGGCGGGTGCGGCAAGCGCCGTCAAGTCTTGGCATTTTCACGCCGCGCCGGGCCAGAGACGATTGTATTCATGCAGATTACTCAGTTCGATGTTAACAACCACAATTACTATATCACATGACATGGCAGTCCTATTCTGCACATGCAGCCCTATAGCAGCATGTATATCGCATATTTTCTGCTAGATTGTTGCTATGGCTGTGAGGGGTGACGAACTTTTGCGACACGATCCGAGTGTTTCTGTCCTCACAGTTCTGCATCTCGCCATTGCATGATTTCGTGTATGAAGAATGCTCCGATAGATACTCCCTTGTACACAGCCATGGTTCTTGCCGCATCATCGGGGCCGATCCATCAGAGCATGTAAGGTTTGACACTAACGACCCCTCTTAGACGGGCAGGCTACCCTTGGTGGGCTGAGCGCCGGAGCATGTGACGAAATGACAATGAGCTTGTGGACAAGCCTCGGTGAGATTGTAGAAACCTTATAAATTTCAACGACTTTCGCTAGCGTTCTCAAGGTACTCTGCTTCAACGCACCGGAAACACTAACTCAATACATTCTTCACCAAGTGCATCTGCAAGAATGGCAAACCAACAAGGAGCGACCATCACGGTTCATTGGTGCGTTCAGGAATGCCGCGGCGCAATTCCCTCCGCCCGAATGCCTCAATCGTAGATCTAACAACACTACAGGTTGAACAAGTCTCGCGGCCAGCGCATTGTCTGGCTTCTGGAGGAGCTCAACCTCGAATACAACATCAAAGTCTATATGCGCGATGCCAACAAGCGCGCGGGCCCCGACCTCAAGGCCGTCCATCCCTTGGGGAAATCTCCCGCTGTTACTATCAGACCAGCTGGATCTGAGAAGGATATTGTCATTGCTGAGAGTGAAACAATTATGGAGTACATTTGCGAACATTTTGGAAAGCAGTTGGTTCCTACAAGGTACCCCGAAGGACAGGAGGGTGTGCTTGGTGCAGAAACCGAGGAGTGGATGAGGTACAAGGTAGGATATTACCATTGAATTTCCTGGCGTCTTGTTATGCAAGAGAGGATAAGAGGAGATGTTGGTGTTTTCGGGTGTCGCTACCCTTTCGCTCGCAGCGCTTTCACGTGACTTGCAAAAGTACCGCTAACTGACCATCATAGTTCCTTATGGACTACACAGAAGGCAGTCTCTTCACAGTCCTGATCCTTGCTCTTGTCACTGGAAGTAAGTGCCTGTCGAATATCTCCCTCATCACTCCGTATTATACTGACAACATTCAGGCATCAAGAACGCCCCCGTCCCCTTCTTCCTCAAGCCCATCACGGGTGGGGTCGCCTCCAAAGTCGATAGTTCCTTCGTGAACCCGGAGATCAAGACGCACTTCGATTTCTTGGAAGACTACCTCATGAAGTCCCCTTCCAAAGGAGAGTTCTTCTGCGGTTCCAACATTACTGCAGCAGACATCATGATCCACTTTGCACTTGAGGGAGGCTGCCAGCGCGTTCCATTGAGCGAGACAAGCTACCCAAATCTGTACAAGTACATGAGGAGGCTACAGCAGAGGGATGCTTACAAGAGAGCGGCCCAGAGGGTAGAGGAGGCAAGTAAGGAGAAGTATGTACCGTTCAGCGATGCCAAGTTTTAATAGTGTGGAGAAGACATGAAAAGCAAATTGTACTTGGATGGCAACAGGGCTCAGGCATCTATGAGTTGATCTGTAGTAGCAGTGTCTCTTTTATGTAGTTTTCTAGTGTGTAATACACAACACCTATGCCGGTGCGCCACTTTGCCCGTTATGTGGAGTAAACGGAGAAGCTTGTGCCTTTCGAGCGGCAGCTTCGTCAAACCAGCTGTAAACCACGGATGTCTATTCGAAATCACTCTTCGAACAAATAAACATGTTCAAATACAGCATCAACATGACAAAGAAGAGTCTCACGTCAGCACGTACACCCCCTTCCGTCGAGTCTTCCGCATCCACCTCCGATACACAGGACAGTCAGCTTCGACCTCCCGTCATGGATGGTTTGCAGATTGGGGGCGGACTTCAGGCGTCCACTCAAAGGTTGATGATGTGCGGCGACATTGACTCGTGCAAGCGGCCATGCCCAGACAGACTACTTACAAGGTAATGATTACGCGCAGATGGCTGGGACATGTTCCCTGGCGTGCAACGCTCATCTTATATATCCGCGACGTCGCTCGAGAATCCCGCTGCCTCGTAACAAACATCCTTTCCCTCCAACCGCTCGGCTGTCATTAGGATCAAGCCCATTCCAGCGCCAACCCAAATCCAGTATTGTCTCCGCAAGCTGCGCATCACAAAACCTTACTCAGCTATCCATCAGCAACTCAAGACCGCCAGTTTCCCAGCGCACAAAACTGGTTTCTGCACCTAGGCCACCTGTCGCCCGACACTACGAGGCGATTGCTTGGGTGTGGCTGGCCAATGTCCGACCGTCCCAGCGCAACCTCTCGAGACTTCGCATTTCAAACCTCTGACCAAGCAAGTGGAGCATCGCAGCAGTATCCACAACAACCGTACAACAGCTACAATGCTGATCAGGACACAAGCGCGACCGAGGCTGCAAGCCAAGCGCAAGGTTACGACGCCTCCGCAGCGTACCACGACTACGTTGCTCAACAACACCAAGTAGCTCCGGCTCAGTTTACGGGCGTCCATTTCAATCCTTCGGCGCCCGCAGGCTGGGACTGGACGAATTCACTCGACTTTACCGACTTTACCAATCACTATGAACCCCAAGGCGAACTGGTTCAGGAGTTTCAGAGTCAAGTGAATCCTACCAACGACTTCAGCATCCCGCTTCCAGTCACCACTGCCGATTCCGCATATCAAGCTTTCCAGCAGCAGCAAAGCACGGCATCAACACCAAATGCTCCGCAAAGCCAGATTCCGTTGTCTCCACAGCCCCCGCCTCCTCGATCGCAGCAGCAGCCGCCTAAACCGGTCGTCCAGACAAACATGAAGCGGAAACATGATTCTGAGCCATCTTCAGCTGTGTCCCAGGCTGGTGGCGGGGCCGTAGAGAACCCATCGAAGCGCCAGAACAAATCGCGAAAATCGTCGGATGCATCAGCTTCATCGCCCACTATATCGGCCTCAAGCGACGCTCGTGCGGCGACGGCGACGACGGCGCGTACCGCAGCCCCTCCCACACCCAACGAAACCGCACCGCAACCCCCATCGCGAGAAAACACGCAGGTTGAGCGACGCAAGGAACAAAGCAAAGGTACAGGACCGCAAGGCAGAGTCATTGATGTCTCGACGCCGAGAAAGATACAGGATGCGCCTGGTGGACCAGACATGCTACCCGCAGGAAAGGTTTTTCCCATACAAATTGGCTCAGAGCTGTTTAGGCTGTCTGGAGCCTCGCTCTCGTCAGATGGTAAGCATGCGCACGATGTGAGACAAACATCCCAGGCCTGTCCGCTAAGACTATTAGAGCACCCTCATATTTTTCCCATTTTTTCGGCCAGCAGCTGCACGACAACGGAGGCCGCGCTGGTGACGTGAGGACCTTGTACATCGATCGCGATCCAGACACATTCCGTGACATTGCGCTGCATCTACAAGGCTATCACATCACTCCCAAAGACGGCGAGCACTTTGTGAAGCTATATGCTGATGCGCAGTTCTACTCGCGTAAGTTCATTCATGAATAGCACGAAGGCTACAGGCTGACGATGACAGTACCTCGACTTACTAAACAGTTGTTCGGCACCGATATCTTTGTGAGGATAGGAGGGACCCCTTTCCAGATACCGCGCGATCTCTTCTCTGCACCCGGCGACAGCCCAAACTTTTTCTCGTTAGGATTCGCACATTTCTTCTCAACGCCCGCGGAAGCCTTCCCAGGACTGGATCGCGATGCGCTACTCCGGCCGCCGTCTATCAAGCCCCCCTCAGTACCGAATAGAAACGGAGAGACTTTTAGCGAACTGATACAACTACTACAAGGCTACAACGTAGAGATCCGAAACAGTGCGCACCGATCTCGACTCCTGAGAGACGCACGTTATTTCCATCTCAAGGGGCTTGAACAGAAGCTCATACCGTGTGAAATCTCATACAACTTGCGGCGCCAGCAGTCCGAAATTTTGGTGCGCCTCGAAGACATTCGCCAGTCCGGCGTCTCCTTCATTCCTGATAAGGCCTTGGCTGAATCGGACTCTGGGTCGGTGATTGGTGGGCAATCAGTAAACATGTCCCCAGGCCCTGTAAGCAAGGTTGCCAGTCCTGCGCCGTCAAATGCAAGCAGCAGTACAGTCTCGCGAGCGGGCTACGTCTCTTATGCGCGTCCCTACACAGACGACCATGCAAACAGTAATATTTTGGTTCTTGAGATCTCCACCACCGAGTCGACCTCGTTGTTCCTCCCCTGGTCTGCCCCCAAGGCTCCACAGACCGGTCCACCGGAAGTCGAATTCCTAGCAACGTTCCACAACTCGACTCTCGCACGCGTCACTTCTCTCTTCTCTGTCGTAGCCTCGAAGATGGGTTTGCCACCCACACAACCCCTAGGGCTCATGTACCTGCAATCTGGCGGGGGCGTCGCAGCCCAGCCAGTCAGTCCCGCTAATTCCGGCGTCAGTGATCGCCGCGTTCGCGTGCGCCTCGAGTCTGATTGCGCCCTCGAAGTCGACGGCTCACCAGCAGAACTCAGTGTGGATAGCAATACCGGGCGCGTTGGCATCCGTCGAGCCAGCTCCAGCAGCACATGGTTGTGGGGCGGAAATAAACAAGATTACGACTCTTCACATCTCCGCGTCGACGACCAGGATCTAGAGGTTGAATGGACGCTCAAACGCGCCCACTGGCGCATCCGCGTCGAGCCCCTTGCTCCCGACGCAGACAGCGATGTCCGTCGCATGCAGGTCGTACTCTGCGGTGTAAGACTCGAGGTCTTTACTGCCGAGCGGGCTCGCAACGCCTCGCGCGGTTTCTTGAGCTAGCTGTACCACAAACGTTGCAACCTGTAAATACATATGAATCATACCGTCTTTTCTTTCACATACGGCCATAGGACTTTTGGAGCACAGAAACCCGTCTGATCTTCTTCGTTAAGCAGTGTACCGGCGGATTAGTAGTTAGGTGGGTGACCACTAGCGAATCCCCGCTGTCGTATGTTTTTGCTTTATCGTGTACGTTTTTTTGGTCTTTCGAAAGCATTCTAGAACACGGGCGCATCAAAGTTAGAGTTGTGGGGCTTTTCTGGGTTGGGTTACTGGAAACAGTGTCAGTGGAAATGTAGAACATTATTTAGTGCAGCTAGCTAAGTATACGTTAAGCGGGAGTATACGATCTATGTAGACTTTATCGAACATTACATTTCTCAGGCCTCTGTAGTTGCCTCACTGCCACTTGAACGATCTCACTATATCAAAAGTTTGAGTCTCTTGTAGTTATCCAATCACCACTACTTTTTGTTATTCGTTACATTTGCAGGCCTTCGTAGTTGTCCCAATCCCATGACCCAGCTGTCTTACTGTGTATGTTCAGCATTGGCAAAGGCTCCTAGCATCAGAACTACAGACTTTTTTTGGTTGCATTGAGATTGCACACGAAACAGGGTTGTAGTGGTCACGCAGATGCATCAGAATGGTCTTTCATATGTTCAGAGGGGTTCTCATTCGCTAGGATACTAGCTAAGCCGATGCCTATAATAACTATGGGAAACCCAAATCCACTTGAACCCGCTCCAAGTCTTCGCGGTGCATTTGCTGGACCTTAGCGACTTGAACTCGTTCGGCCTTTGTAATAGAATTGAGGGATATGTATTCAGGTATCTCAGAGAGCGATAGTTCGGTTTGGTGACAAGACTGGTGCTGGCGGCGCAGTAACGCCTGCGCATGCCCATGAGGGACGCGCGGGGCGCGTCCTTTGAGAATTGATGAAAGAAGGGGAACAGGTTTCAGAAGTCAACACTACTCTCGCCACGTACTAGGGTATGGTGTCGTTTGAATCGGTGCATCGACGGACGACGCCAATGGCGACGATAGGAGTGATTCCATCGGCGTTTCCATTTTCCTGGAGTGTCTTACCCAGGTTGTGCAGTTGACTCTCGTTCGTTTCGTTGGCGAAGGCGGTTTGGACAGATACATGCCGCCGAGCTGATATCACACTCAGCCCAGCGGCTAGCTGCTGTTGCAGCAAACTGTTCTTCCAAAGCCATCCACGCTGTCTTGTTGGCGAAGTTACCCATCTTCGCCTCAAGATCCGCCCAAGAACACAATCCATCTTCCGCCACAGCGAATGCGGAGAGGACAGCGGCTCGATTTACTAGACCTAGGTTTAATGACCGTCTGCATCGTGGGCCTAGCTCGGCGATGCCGTCTAGGATGCGCTTCATTTCATCTCTAGTATTTGGCGCCATAGTTTCCTTAACGTTGCTGTGATTAGGAAGCAAAAGAGAATAAAAAAGTTGGTAGTGATGAACAAGGAGAGGAAGAAGAAATGGAGGGGTCGTGACAGGGAAAGGAAGAAACCAAGCGGTAGTGAAGGTAAGTATGAAGGTGGGGCTATTTGCCGCTCCCTTACCGCCGTTGTCTGCAATGATCAGGCGGCCCACAACGATCGAGAAGCGTTGTGCCTTTTCGATGCTTTTGATGATGGCCATCATGCTCTGCAGGGTCTTCCCAAGCCCAGGTGGATCCGCGATTAGTACAGCCTTAAAGGGACCATCACGAGCTTTTTCAATAATACTCAGGCCTCTGTATTGATGTTCTAGAGGGTTGAGTGTCAGATTAGGACATGGTGTAGGCTGTCCAGCCTCTGGTATACTGTGGAGATGTTTCTGCAAGAGGGTATAAGTAAGCCTCCATGCAATAACTGCATCGCAATACTCTCATTACTTACAATGTACGGGGCCAAGCTGTTGACCCATATCTCCGATAAGTAGAAGATGATATCGCTGGTGATCAAGCGCATGTCACAAAGGCCATACGACTGATCGCGACAGTTCGTGTGGGCCGGCCAGGCGATGGTATACTGTAAAGGCATTTCTAGATCGAGAGTGCTCGTAAGTCCGGGAGTAATTACAAGCTGATGGTTTCCGTTACTTACAATGTATGAGGCCAAGCCGTTGACCCATTCATCAAACTCAGAAGGTGATCAGGCTGCAACGTACTTCTATAGATGTTTGTGTATAGAGTACGCGTAAGTCGCTGTGTCGATGTATATATGCACTTATATATGTATTCATATATAAGCGCATATATACTTGTATCTGAGCCGAGAAAAAGTATATAGAAGTGTACCTGTAGGAGGGAGTGTTTAGAAAGGCGATGGGTGTCTTCTTATACGTAGTGGATCTGCCGCCGCTCTCTCACCTCCGTTGAATTTGCAAACGCTCTCTTACGCGTCATGCGCCTGTACCCCGCAGCAATGGAGAAAAAGCGGTCTAGAAGTTTCCAAAATCGCAAGTGAGAGAGACGACATTTGTCACACATTGGGTCAATAGCACTGCATCTCGGTCAATAAGTATCATGTGCCTGATAGAGTAAGCAGAAGACAGTTTGAGGTCCTCACATACTCCAATCATTGTTGTAAGAGTAAACGTGTTCAATGAAAGTCATGGGCGCGCCAGCTGCTGGACCTTTGAAGTCTTGACACAATCGACATCATCAAGAATTCCATCTTAGATGTGCTTTTAGTGTAGTGTTGGAATAGAGAATGTTATCATTTTGGCTGTCACCACTGTTGCGGTACATTTATGAAAACTAAGCAACACGCATAATCCCAGAGCATAGTAACCATGAGGAAGCCTTGAGGATGGGAATATCCTCATTCACATATCGCAAAAGGTGAGGGAGGTCATGCTGACTAAATTCTTTGTTTTTGTAATATCGTGGACTATAAAGTCCTACGCACTTTTGAGCGGTATTGGTATCTAGTGAAATCTATTAAGACGAGGTATTTCTCGTTATTAACATCTGTAGGCCAAGCGGAGTCGATGACAGTGTTTTGGCAGAACCAGGCCTTACCCCATACCTAGGGTATAGCGCCTTGGCTCAAATCTTGTAGTTAGCTCAGCCTGCCGGCTACTTCACTCAATCATCCTTATACTATACTGTTTGTAAGCACTTGTCTTTTTGGTTAGCCTCCGGCCGTGACACTGGTGGAGTTGGCATACACAGCGCCATGTCGAGCTTCAATGACAAAGCCTTTGAGTTATGTGGGGCGTATACAGCATCTTGAAACCTTATGTAGATTTTCTCTGATATAGTACTCTTGTCATTGGCCTTTTGAACTGGTACAAAATATGCGCATCACAAAACGAATGTTCATAAAAGTACACTGTGATGTATACAATAAGCAGATATTGCAGAAAACTCCGCGCGGCGCTTACATTAGCTACATGCTGTTGATATTGTCATGCGGCAAATACAACCGCTAGGCTACTATAGATCGTCCTGTATACATTCCTCATGTCAACGTATAGTAGATGTCACAAGTACCTTGACCGAATCAACAAAGCGAAAAAAGACCCCAAAGCCTTGGTGCCTCAGAGGCCTGACCTGTCTATCTTGTCAGAGATATTCGACGATGGTACCAAGTCACCGTACCTTGTGCTCGACGATGCCAATGCCATCAAAAACGAAAATTGTATGACCTTCGCCGTCATATCTTTCCTACGGGGCATATGCGACACATGCATCATGCTTACTGGTACTCCGATTGACAACGTTTGGCCAGACATCTTTGCTTTCTTGTCTCTTCTTCAAGGACACAAGATACAGAGTAGAGCACAGATGATCAGGCTGTTATAACACAACCAGGCCTTACCCTATAGGATATAGCACCTTAGCTCATTCCCTATATTTAGCTTAACCTTCTAGCTACTCTACTCCATCATCATTGCACTATACTGTTTTGACTGCTTGTCTCTTTTTAGTGGGCTCCGCGCCGTGACACAAGCAGCTTGGAGGCATAACGGATAGCGGCCGATTGCAAACGCCAATAGGCCAAAACTATCTCATGTTGCTACAGATTGTCAACAGCTTCATGATTAGACGACCAGAACCACCATTCGCCTGCCTGCTTTTGAGATGTTCACATGGACATTTCAGCTATCGCAAGAAGAGGAGCTGAAATCGAATCAGGCCTTCGACACACACCAGCTTACGATTAACATTGCAAGCAAAGAAAAAGGAAAGCAGCCAATGGGTGAGAATGGCGGAAGTGGTCCCCCTTTCAAGAGTCTCATACATGCACTACAGTATTCGAGTCACTCAACATTGGTTGAGTTTACTCAGTCTATCCGACCGCACACAGAAGACAGCAACGACAGTCCCCAAAACGAAGATGAGGTACTTCATGAGGCTACAGCTATTGAAAAATGGACTGCAGTGGCGAGAAAGTCTCAAGCATGACGACAAATGGAAATCTTCGCGCATCCAGACGATCATTGATATCTTCAACAGACAACGCGATTTGGACCCCGACTGCAGCGTTATCATCTTCGACGAGAGCGTCTATGTTCTTGACATCGTCTAGATAGCCTTCGCAAACATGTATGAGCCCGTGGACTGTCTGAGGTATGATGGTCGAGACTATCCAGAAAAGCGAGATGATATCTTGCAGGCGTTCAAGAAAGCACAAGGTGCGAAAGTCCTTCTCGCGTCGCGCGCGACGGGCGGCGTTGCCCTCAACATTCCATGGGCCAACGTAGCAATCCTTTGTGCACCTTGGTGGAAGGCCGAGTGGGAAGAACAAGCCTACAAACGAACCTGGAGGCCTGGTCAAGCCCGAGCTGTCACAGTGGTAAAGCTCTTTGCTGAGAACCGCAGAGCAGAGCTATAAAAAAGCAAGAAACGTGACAGCAAACACAGGTTCAACAATAAGGTTGTGAAGCATATAACAAGGGAACTCAACGAGAACCTCGACACGTGGGAGAGCTTCGAGTAAATTCGCGTTCTTCATAGCCATATTGTAAAGAAACTAAAGGAGGAACCAGAACATGGGACAACTCTTAGCATGCTTGAGTTTCTAGTAGTCATCATGGCCGTAGTTATATAAATCAATGAGCTACTCTCTTCTACTCCAACCTGCGTATGTTTTTGAGACAAGTCTCTTACTGATTGAGGTTGTCTTTGTTGCGTTCGCTGTATACTAGGATACGCGATGTATTTACCAACTCTACAATCTAGCGTTTTAGGCGCACTCACACTTAGCTGTATAGAACCCAATCACTCGTCACCAGCTTGTTTGCACATCGCTTTGTCACTATAAAATCTCGCTGTAGCTTCGTTACTTGAAAGAAGGCTAGCAACGGGTCAATCAATCCCTTCATTGACCTAGATGAACTATGTCTAGCTCCTTCGTCGCTGCCTTATGCTTCTGTTTATGGACTATCTGTCAAGGCCGTAGGCCAACCAAAAAGACAAGTGATCAGAAACGTACAAGGATGACTAAGCGGAGTAGCCGGCAGGCTGAGCTAGGTACAGGATACGAATCAAGGCGCTATACCCTACCTATGGGGTAAGGCCTGGTTCTGCCATAACAACCAGCACAGGATAGCACTGCCTAGGTCACCTAGACGCCATGTATCACGCGCGAGATAGAAACGCAGACTACGGTTATGCCAAACCCCCTGCAGATTCATCAATAGCCGCCTGCAAGTTTTCTTGATAAACAAGTGTAGGAGTTAAATAAAGGAGCCTAGTTACATTACGCGTCTCGAACTATATCAGCATTCTTGATAAAGAAATCATCTATCTCTGCTTCAGTCAGGTTCTTGACTTCCTCAAACACAGGACGGTTCATATCTATCAAATATTTCTTGTCTCCAATCCTCCGGCCGCGGTGAGTAGGCTCTATCTGTCTCTTAGCGGCGGCGTCGGAGTCAACACTGTGCTCTGGATGGTTGTTCGTTAAACACAGTTTCGCAGCTTCGCTATTTCTCACTTCTCTGGAAGGGTCCGGATCCGACAGTAACGCCTGGAGGCAAATCAGAACGGTGCGAACTGTGAGAACCGGAGACCAGTGTTTCTCTTCTAGCTCAGCGAGCCATACCTCTCCCTCATCAGAGACGTTAGGGTGGCAGATAGGAGTTGTGAAGATAAGTTGGAAGGGTTTCATAGGGTAATCTTCCGGAAACACGATCGCGATGGAGAAACTTTTCTGCTCGTACGGAGTGTCTGGGGGCCCAATAATGTGTCCAACCCATTTTTGTGGGTTGCCGGTCTTAGCCGGACCAGCATAGTATGTCTCGGGAGGGTTTCGTTGGAGATCTGCATGCTCCAGGGCGATACGTCTAAGCGCCATCTAAGCTAGGCCGGTTCTAGAGATCGCGGAGTCTGAATCCAGGAAATATGCAGCGCAGCTGGCGAAGAAATACAGGAGTTTTCGTTATGTATCTGTCAAGGACTAAATTAGTTTGAAGGGAATATAGGATGGAGATGCTCAGCGACCATAGAATTGGCAAGTCTATTAACTTGATTATCTGCACACCCCTTCTGCGCCACTAAGCTTGACCCCGCTCGCAGTTTTCTGCTTTGGGCTTAGTGAGAGATGATGAACACTTTATTTGCTGTGAACGTGCATGTGAGTGTTCGTATCACCCTGAGATGTGAGTCCAGCATATGATCTGGCTAAATTTGGGTTGGTGGGGTGGATATATTGTATGTGTCCATTTACTCTGCGGCTGAATCAAGGGATGGGTGTAATCTAGGGACGCGGTGATTTTTGTAATAGCTGCTGGAGTAGAGGAAAAGATTGTTAGTGTTGCGCGTTTGGAGTTTGGTCCGAGGATATGCGTTGCTGTTCTCCTGCAGGCAGAGTCTGATTGATTGATTGGTCCGAGGCCATTCCAAATGTTGATATATCTGAAATAGCGATGGCAATGTCTCTGTGATTGATGTCAGAATGACTGCGTTCCCCCTCAGTGTTCTAGCGAAGCCAGTGGCGGCTCTGTGCCAATGTGGCGCGGTGTCGGTGTGGTACTATCAAAGGCTACGTCAGCTCGGTCAGGACTCAATAGGTGTTACCCCACACAGTTTTTGGTAGCCTTTGCTTCACCTTTTAGTAGTAGGACAAGACCAAATAAGCTTACTGAGACAAATCGAGCCAGGTTACTACTGGGTTCTCATATGCTTTGTTAGGCACCGTTCAAAGCATATCATGGCGGATACAGCACCTAGATCATGGAGCCATGGCTTAGCATAGAGACATGAGCTTCCTTTGCAGTAGCCTTCACAACTAGCTTAATACATACATTCGATTGACACAGCCATGTTCGTGTTTGAAGCACCCTTTTAACAGTCTCTGGATCACAGTCCATCACAGTCAGACAATTACTGGGCCACAAGTAGGACCAAAATCATTCCTTCCGGACCTGCGCGCTCATATGCTAGTGATGGCATCTTGCTGCCGTCGTGGCTCCCAATACTAGCCCATCTGTCTGCCGTTGTTGTAGTGCTTTGCTCTTGATTTTGCCCACCTCTGTCGTTTCCTTGTTCACCACCCTCATCTCCTTTCTTATGTTAGCGTTTTTCTGTATATTAGTAGCAACCTGTTTCATCACATATGCACTTATATAAAGCTAGGTCTTGGTCTGGCCGAGAGCCGGCGTCGTCCGCTCTGCATACGCGTAGACAATGCTGAGCGCGAGAGGAACTGTAGGTATAGCGAGCGCAAAAAAAGCGGTAAAGTGCACCTACGAGTATTTTAACAGGTTATATCATTAAAAGCACCAGTATCCAGATAGCGCTGAGTAGCATATACGATTAGATATGCGATGCGGCTCAAGATCCGCCACGCGTCCGCTGTCTGCTACGCCACTTACACAGGAAATAGCTGTGAGAGCGGCTGTAATCAAGTGAAATTGAACGAACCAAACTAAAACAATCAACATTCAAGCTATGAAACCCCACAAGAGTTTGATTTCGAGCGCTACCCTGCTTTCTCTCTACGATCTGCTTTGATACTCGAGATATTCCATGTTTGTCAAACTACCTGTGCTTGAACCAAGGATCTTGGAGGATTTCTCGAGCTGACGCCCTCTTTGAAGGCTCAAATCGCATTAGCCTCTGGATAAGCGTACCCACTTCAACGATGTCCTCCAGTGGCAAACCTTCATTCCTCACGCCGTCAAAGTATGTTTCCTCTAGCCACCCCTGAAGATTAACTTCTATCCTGTCTCCATTGCACACGCTGTCCATGGTTTGCCATTTCTTCAACCATCTTTCTGGCAATTCATCACTGACAGCATCAAGCATTTGGCGAGCGACGGACGCGGGTGTTGCCATGATGCTATCAAAAGGTGGTTGACCAACGATGAGCTCAAAGATCTATTGAGCTAGTGAGCATGATACACATGCTTGATTTACGCTTAGATGGTCCGGATCTACACTTACCATGCATCCCATACTCCACAAATCGAGTCGATAGTCCAACGGCTCCCCAAAAATGACCTCGGGTGGTCGAACACAGAGAGGGGTATGAAGCGTCTCAGGAACGTCGTTGTTGAAGAAAGATCCCCCAAAGTCAATGATCTTGATTTGTTGTGACAAAGACGCGTCTACGGGATAGGATCTTGGCCTGACTAGATATGCAGGCAAACCGGGCTCTAATGGCTTTCCGTCTTTTCTGGTGACAGGACCAGTCTCCGGGAATCGTAGCTTTTTGAGGAGTTCTGCTTCCGTAAGAGTTTGTAAGGAGGGGATGACAAAAGTCAAGTTGCGCGTGTGCAGGTCTGCGACGCGTTAGCGGCTATAGCCAGGCTGAGCTCAAAATTGATGCTACCTCCATGTCTAATATTATATTTGTGCAGGTACGCGAGACCAGCCAGAGGCTGTTGCACACTAGTCTTCGCAATTGCCCCCGGAAGTCTTTCATCCAAGCGCCTATCAAGGACATCCGTAATACTTGGCCCGAGAAACTCGAGAATCAGACATTCGTGCTTACCGTTTGGGCCCTCGATATAGAAATGGTCTAGTAGTTGCATTATATATCGTGAGCCGGTATCTCCAGAACTAAGCCCCGCTAGACTGTGTAGGACCTTAAGCTCTCGGGTTTCTTTATGAACTTCTGCAACCGAGACTTTCAACGCAACATACTCTTGATTTCTGGGCAATTGTCAGCACCTTGGTTACCAGATATTAGCGATGTTACTTTAGGTCTTTTGCAGCCCACACTGTTGCATGACCTCCCCAGCCTAACTTGTGCAGAACTTTGTACCTCCCATCCTTGAAGAGATCTCCAAGGGCGATTGGATGATATCCCCCAACCCGATAACGATGCAGAGGCTCGGCTGCGATGCTGCAGATGTGTGTGAATGAATCCATCCTGGTTGTTTTGCCAACTGTGTGGGAGAAGGGCTGTAATCTGAACGCCTTTAATGCGCTCTTCGGCGTACGTGAAGGTCGAGATATCTTAATAAGGGAATAGGCACGTCTTCTGCTCAAGTACATCATGTTAGTAAACACAAGATGTGAGCGATGCATCATGATAGCTGTTCGGGCTATGGAAGCGCTATGGTATCTCTATTAGGGACGGCGCAGCGGCATAAGGTCTGTGCACATTCACTGGTACCAATACACCCTGTGTCTAGAAAGTGGGGTCACGTCGCTGCCTTTCACTAACTAAATTATGATATCTGACTGTAACCCTTGATAAGTCTACTGACACTCTTCACCTCTTTCTTGACTATATTCCAAGTAAATCTGCAATATCATCTATCCATTCCTTGCCATCAAGACATTCAGGATTACCACAACATGTCTCCAATCGCTCGGCACCTCGTCCAGATAACACAGAAGATTCAAGACGCGACAAAGCGCAACGATACGCTCAAGCTCATAGAGCAAGCTGCTATGCAGCCCGACTTGGTGCATTTTACCACCGCAATACTCAAGTATGCATGAGCTTGGAAAGAGATCATGTCAAATCACGAGGGCACTGTAGCACATATCATAGAACTGCTCACTTACATGATCTCAAAGAAATCTATCTCACACTAGCCCCAGCGATCCAACCCCGCATGTTACAGCTCTTTGAGCAACAAGTGATTAAACGAAGAACAATAAATCTCAGACTGTTCACATTTACCACGACACGGACCACAACTACACTGGTCATGTTCTATAAGACGAGAAAAGTGACAAAACGTTGGATGTCTGACCTTATCAGTCATACCGATGTCTATATAAAGAACTTCATTCCAATGTTGTTGGTGAGTTTTTTGGCGACTACTTCCGTACTGGCTGCTCGGGCCTTTTTGTAAGCCTTGAGATATCGCAATTAGAAAGAGGGCCAAGAGGAGGAAGTAGTCTGTAGTTCAAGACATCATACACTGTTATACTAGTTCTGCTTCAATATGTAGCAACTACCGATCACACAAGGGGTTCCTTCACTATACTGCCATCCGTCACATCCAATGCGTGCACTTGTGTCGAAGAACATGCTTTAGGAAGGGATCAGCTACTATCCAATACATACGTACAAGATCGAAGAAAGTCCAATGGATAGTACGACAAGAACTCCCTTTCTGCGTCCCTTCTGTCTCCGTTTCGCCGCTTAAATCAAACACACAAAATTCCCCCTCCATCGGGTTAGCTAGCTACCCGACACTGTGACCAACAGAGAGATTGGGGCGGGGTTTTAGCGCGTTCGACAGGGCTTACGCTTAACACCCTCCCATGCTTCTCATCTCAAGATCCCTATAACACGTCCTTTAAAAAAAAAGAGACTTCGAAATGAACAGAACACAACTGCAAGGTAGCCCAACTTCCTCACAAAAAGGAGGATGTAAATAGTCCAACTTGGATAATGATACCTTTTTTTATTTCTTCAAACACAAGCACCTGTTCTGCGAAAGAAGATGAGGAAAGCAAAGAGAGAGAGAGAGAAAGACCGGATTAAACCGTAGTTTATCTGAGTAAAAAGGGGGTTTATTTTTTCTTATCCCAGCCCTTGGGATAACAACATAAGTAGAAGAGAGGTGTTAAAAGTACACACACGCACACACGCACAATACCCTCTTCTCGGTTTTCTCCCGTTTTCCCTTGAACCCCCAAATCCCCAAACCCGCCAATCCGGACATGAAAACGCCTTCGCTGATGAATGCAAAAAAAACAATAATAAAATCGAATAAAAGTCTGTCTTGATTTTTTTCAAGTTCATACCCGGCCAGGTACTGTGGCAGGCAAACTCCTATTAACCTCTGGTTTCATGTCCTTGTCCGTGTTCTTCATGCGAGCCAAGATGAGCGTGAGCGTCTTCTTTTCCCGCCCGTCATTCTCCAGCACATGAATGAGATCGCGAAGTTGGATCCCAGCGCCCGTCTCTGTCTGCTCAATGGCTTCACCGAACTTGCGCTTGCGCCCGATCAGCGCCTTTTCCGGTGCTTGCGTCATAGGTGTGGCCGTGCCGCTGCCGCCCGATGCAGCTACTGGCCGTGGTGTTGACGCGCCTGATGCACTTCCACCGCCACCTCCACCTCCGCCTCCGCCAGTCATCCATGAGTACTTTTTCTTTTTGCCGCCGAGCGCCATGCTGGCTGTCTCGTTGGCTTTGCCAAACACAACCACATCTGACTGGCTCTGCTTCTTTGCAGCTGCCAATGCCTTCTTCGTGACTGGCTCTGGCAGTGGTATCGGTATGGCTGGCGCATCTGCTGACGTAGCAGAAGCGCCTGCTTGCCGCTTTGCCCGCTTGCGGAGGCGTTCTTGTTCCCACTTGTAGTCCTCTTGAACGCGCTTGGTGAGTGCATTGGCGACGTGATTGACGTTTTGATATGTTCGCTGAGGGGTAGGTGGTGCTTCGCTTGGTGGTGTAGGTAGACGTGCCGCATTCGGAAGACCTGGTTCTGTTAGCTGTTGTATCAGATGTTGGAACAATGGACCAACCCTTGCTTGCTGTCGCTGTAGGGCTGACAGCGCTGTCTGGTGCTTCCCATGGTGTCTTCAAGATGTTGACGGGACGGACCATCTTCTCTTGGGCGTTCTCGTCTACAACAGCAATGTCGACCATCTGGGGTGGTATGACGCCATCCGAGGTGTTTTGGCGGCCTTGACATAGAGCAAAAGAATCCTCGACAAGAGTCCGCACGCGCTCCTCGGCAGCAAGCGTAATTAGGGTTAGTATCTCCACAAGCGGAGCATTCTGATTGAGCAGACTGGCAGCCTCCAAGCCGATAATTTGCTCGCCATTTGCGCCCGTCTGCGTGCTGCGCGTTATCTCTTGCTGGCCCTTGTCGGGGATCTTGTCAAACAGGCCGTCTACGTTGATCTGTATACCGTGTTCGTATCCGCGCTTTGCGATGCGGTGCCGAAGCACACTTGCCGATAGGAATGGGTCATTCAGAGGATGTTGTGCCGACTCATTCAGGATGCGAGCGGCTTGCTCATGCTTCCTGATAAACTCGGCTTCTTGCTGTTCCTTGGTCATCTCTTGGCTGAGCGGACCCGTTCCTTGGTATGCGCCATGGCCCTGTTGGTTCCAGTTGTTGAAACTCCCGTGCGGTGAGGCTGTAGATGCAGAGGTCTGCGAGGTGAAGCTCCTGTAGTTTTGCAGCAGATTGTCCTCCTCAGCGCGCAGATCAATACCCGATCCAGTGAGCACATCGCTGATATTGTTAACATCCAAATCACGCGCATTCGCCTTTTCCAACTCCGAATTGTCTGTCGCCTTGCTGTATGGAATCTTGGGCGGTGGCATAGAAGTCTGTGGCGCGGGCGAGTGCGTACTTGGTTGCTGATAAGGCTGCGGCTGGTGGAAGGGCGGAGGCTGCATAGCGGCAGGCGATGTTGGCAGCGAGAGATAGCCCGGCGTCTGGGGAGAATTGGCATACGGCGATGAGGGATACGTCGGCGCGCCAGGCATACCAAAGGGCGACTGGTACGGTGCCGGCGATGGCGGGTTCGGCGACAGGCGCTGTCGCTTATTAGGAGGAATGCCACTGCCCATGGTCGGCGACAGGGCTGTAGGCGAATGCTGGTAGTTTTGCGGAGAGAATGCGCGCGGCGGCGGTGGTGGCTGCTGGCCCTGGGGCGGCGGATACTGTTGATTGTAGGACATGGTGGGCAGCTCGTCCCCTGTGGGGAGTTGCGCAGGCAAGAAGCGTCTATGTGCGTGTCATCCGGGAGGGGCAGATTGTTCGGGCGATGAAGCTGGCGATGGGCCGTGTTTTCTCGAGACGGTCGCGGTGAGTGGTGTTGGCCGGCGCGTCGATATCTGGCAGTGTCTTGGTCAGAGGAAGCTGAGTCTGGAATGGAAGACGCACTAACTGCTGGGGCTTGGCAAACGCGCCGATCAAAGCGCCGCCGCAGCAGAACATCAACTCACCCTCACCCGACACGCGACGACACCACCAACACCAATATCCGCGCTTTCACCTTCGCCTGCCCACATACTGGTTTCCGTGACTGCTGCGCGAATTCCAACGCTCTGACTAATGCAGTTTGCCTGAATCGGCCTTTGTTGCAGCTTCGACGCGTCCTCTGGCACTCCGCCTTCCACCGTCTTTCGTAGTCCCCCTGCCACATCTCGGCCGTATTTTCTGAGGAAGAAGTGCGCCTGTACCGTTCCGTGCGATCATGGCAGCAAAGAGAAAGGCGGGTGCAATGGCGCCCGAAGATGACGATCCCATAGATCCCTCTGACGAGCTCATGTTCCTCTGCCTAGGAGGGGGTAACGAGGTTGGGCGGTCATGTCACATCATCCAGTACAAGGGCAAGACGGTCATGGTGGGCACACACATTCGGAAATCAGGGCGACCATGCTAACAAGGCGCAGCTCGATGCCGGCATGCACCCTGCCCATGAAGGCCTGTCCGCCATGCCCTTCTACGACGACTTTGATCTCAGCACCGTAGATGTGCTACTGATATCACAGTATGTATACGCACATCTTGCTTGTTATGGTGGTTGGGGTTCGGCGCATCACTGGAGTCGGGCCATGAGCACACATTGGGCACTCGCAGTTCAGCGACTTGTATATCAGTATCAATGGAATATTATTTGCATCCTCCCCGTTCGACTTCGATGATGTGCCATTCCCCGGTTTGCGCCCCTGTATCTAGCTACCACTTTGCCTCTTCTCTCCGAGCTTGTTCTTGACCCCGTTGGCCGTCGTTCAGTAGGCTGACAACAGGCTAGTTTCCACGTCGACCATGCTGCTTCTCTACCCTACGTCCTTGCCAAAACAAACTTCAAGGGCCGTGTCTTTATGACACATCCAACCAAAGCAATCTACAAGTGGCTCATCCAGGACTCCGTTCGCGTGGGCAACATGTCGAGCAACTCTGAGACCAAGATCCAGATGTACACTGAGGCCGATCATCTCAACACCTACCCCATGATCGAGTCGATTGACTTTTATACTACACACACTGTTTCTGGTGTGCGGATAACACCGTACCCCGCAGGCCACGTGCTCGGAGCAGCCATGTTCCTCATGGAGATTGCAGGCTTGAAGATACTGTTTACCGGCGATTACTCGCGAGAAGACGACCGGCACTTGGTATCAGCGTCTGTGCCGCCAGGCGTCAAGATTGATGTTCTCATCACTGAGTCCACATTTGGTATCTCGATGCACACTCCGCGTGTTGAGCGAGAAGCACAGCTCATGAAGGCGATTACCGATGTGCTTAATCGGGGCGGCCGAGCCCTTCTTCCAGTTTTTGCCCTAGGGCGAGCACAGGAACTTTTACTCATCTTGGATGAGTACTGGAGCAAGCATCCAGAGGTCCAGAAAATACCCATCTACTACAACTCGAGTTTAGCGCGAAAGTGTATGCAGGTTTACCAGACATACGTGTCGGCGATGAACGATAACATCAAGCGTCTCTTCGCTGAGCGTATGGCAGAGGCCGAAGCAGCAGGAGATACCGGCCGCCGTGGAGCTTGGGATTTCAAATATGTTCGGTCACTCAAGAGCCTGGAGCGCTTCGACGACCTCGGAGGCTGTGTTATGCTGGCTTCACCTGGTATGATGCAATCGGGCACATCGCGTGAACTGCTCGAACGGTGGGCCCCAGACCCGAGAAACGGCGTCATCATCACGGGTTACTCTGTCGAAGGTACAATGGCGAAGCAGATCGTCCACGAGCCTGACCAAATTCCCGCCATCATGACACGAGCAAGCAACACGGCACGTCGACCAGGTCAACGAGAGAATGAGCAGACCATGATACCCCGAAGATGCACAGTCCAGGAATACAGTTTTGCTGCCCACGTTGACGGCAAAGAGAACATGGAGTTTGTACAGGAAGTCGGTGCGCCAGTTGTTGTAAGTTCATAGCGGTATCACGTCAACCATTGGGGATGCTAACACTCATTCAAGATCCTCGTTCACGGCGAAAAAGGCAACATGACGCGTCTGAAATCCAAACTTCTCTCTTTCAATGCGCAGAAAACCATTCCTACCAAGATCTATTCCCCAGCAAATTGCGAAGAGCTCCGCATCCCCTTCAAAACTGATAAGATCGCAAAGGTAGTCGGAAAACTAGCTTCCATCGCCCCACCGATGCCTCGTTCTCTGACACCTGGTGGCAGTGAAACTGACCAGTCTGGGATCAAACAAGAGTCGGAAGGAGAGAAGGTAGACGTCATCAGCGGAGTGTTGATTCAGAACGATTTCAAGATCAGTCTGATGGCACCAGAGGATCTGAAGGAATATGCCGGGTTGACCACTACAACTATTTTGTGCCGTCAGCATATTACGCTATCAGCGGCGGGTATCGACTTGATAAGATGGGCACTTGAAGGCACCTTTGGTGCGATCAAAGAGACTCGTTTGACTGATGCAGCTGTTGATGGCAAGACGAACGGCACTGAAAATGGCCACAAGGAAGAAGCAGACGAGGAGATTAACCGGACAGAGGTCAAGTTCACCGTCATGGATTGTGTAGGCGTACTCGTCAAGAACGGTGGCAGAGTAGAAGTCGAATGGGAGGGCAACGTAATCAACGACGGAATTGCAGATGCCGTCCTTGCGGTCCTATTCACAGTCGAGTCCTCACCGGCGGCTGTACGGCGTAAGTCTTCGCTCTTTAATCAGCCTTGATATCCACTAACATTTTCCCAATAAGAATCCTCCAAGCAACACTCGCACACCCACACATCTTCAGCTTCAGACGACATATCCGCCACAAAATTCGCTCACCGCTTCAAGAACAACCCGCACCCCCATCGCACTCCGGACCCTTCTACACGCCTCGCCCGACTCTTCCTCTTCCTCGAGGCACAGTTTGGTGAAGAAGCTGTCCGGCCCATCACTCTCCCTCGCAACAGCACTACAACCGCAACTACAAACGGAACACCGGCTGCCACTACGGATGCTGACACGCCTTCTCCCAACGCTTCAGCATCTGATACTACATCTACAAATGAACGCCATAGCATCGCGGAGGTTTACTCAGCCGACGACCAGTTGTCCACAGAGGACAGGCAAGAGCTGAAGCGTTTGCATAATTTAGGCATCCCTGTTCCGGGTGTCGAAATCAAGTTTGACCGGTTCGTGGCCAAGGTTTGGCTGGAAGATTTGGACGTTGAATGTTCGAACAATGCATTGAGAGCACGCGTCAAGGCAGTGGTAGAAAGGGGAATAGAGACGGTAAGCGGGTTGTGGTCGTGAGAGCTACTTGTTTCACAGCTGTGTGGGAAATATCAGTTTTACTGGCAAGGGTCGGCTTCGTGCTTTTTCCGTCATGGCTAATGAGGAAAATATGTTGGCCTTTCTTTTCGTGTTTGTACTTCTACCTCCTTTGAGAGGCGGAGTAGGGGTTTTATTTGGGCTTCTTAGTTCTGGAGTGGCAGGGCCGTGGCATATATGTCGTATATACACGTGATTTGAGAATTCGTAGAAGTCGGCTTGCGTGTCAAGTCAGTAGCATTACGGAATCGAATGTGAACATCGACATAGTGTTGACACGATGCTATTGGGTCATTGGCTGCTAGATATGGAAAAATAAAGGCGGCTCCGTCAGTACAGAGCGGTGAGAGGCTGAGATTGTGCCAATATGTAAAAAGAAAATGTTGCGGCTGCGGGATTAACAGATCCGGTTGCGGCTGCGCACGCACAAGGGTGCGTTGACGTGAATGGAGGATTGCCGACGAGGGCGGGTATCCGGATTCTGGTCGGAAAAGAACGGGTCCTGTGCCAAGCACAAAACTTCTCACCAACGAAGACTCCTTGATCTTTATCTGTCCATCCTCAACACCACTGCACCTCTCCACTCCACTCCACTCCACCCTCTCTTCGCGTCTACCATCCACATCAGCGAAATGGCCACCTCTCCTCCACCCACTGCCACCGGCTCCTCCAAGCTCGACGCCGCAAAGGCGACGATTGGAGCCAAAGTCGACCCGACCGCACCCACTGGCCTCAACCTGTACGCTCGATTTGCGTTCGCCGGTGCCGTCTGCTGTTCCGTCACCCACGGTGCCCTCACACCCGTCGATGTGTATGTTCTGCCGCTCCCCGGATGGCGCTGGGCGATGGCAATGGCTGTCGAGCGCATATTTTTGCGACTCCAGAAATGCCCATTGGAAATGACGACAGTGCCAAGCTAACAATCTTCGCAGCGTAAAGACCAGGATACAGCTTGACCCCGCCACCTACAACACTGGCCTCATCGGTGGCTTCAGGAAAGTCATTGCCAACGAGGGTGCCGGCGCCGTCTGGACCGGTTTCGGCCCTACCGCCGCTGGTTACTTCCTCCAGGGTGCCTTCAAGTTTGGTGGTTATGAGTTCTTCAAGCAGCAGGCCATCAACATGGTCGGCTACGAGACCGCCTCCAACAACCGTACCGCCGTCTACCTCGCCTCCGCCGCCGTCGCCGAGTTCTTCGCCGACGTCGCTCTCTGCCCTCTCGAGGCTACCCGTATCCGTCTCGTCGGTGACCCAACCTTTGCCAACGGTCTCGTTGGTGGTTTCACCAAGATCCTGAAGAACGAGGGTGTCGGTGCTTTCTACTCTGGTTTCGGACCTATCCTGTTCAAGCAGTATGTTGCATTCCTCGCCCGTGCCAAATTGATCCGCAACTAACAACTACCCCTAGGGTCCCCTACACCATGGCCAAGTTCGTCGTCTTCGAGAAGGTCAACGAGGCCGTCTACACCGTCGTCGACAAGAGCAAGACCTCTTCCGGCATGCAGACTGTCTACAACTTGGGCTCCGGTTTGATGGCCGGTTTCGCTGCCGCCATCATCTCCCAGCCTGCCGACACTATGCTCTCCAGGATCAACAAGACCAAGGGTATGCCCGGAGAGGGAACCACCAGCCGCCTGATCAAGATCGCCAAGGAGCTCGGTCTCCGTGGTTCTTTCGGTGGTATTGGTGCCCGTCTCTTCATGGTTGGTACCCTGACGGCTGGTCAGTTTGCCATCTACGGAGACATCAAGAAGGCGCTCGGTGCTACGGGCGGAGTAGAAATTGCGAAGACGAACTAAGTTTTATGTCAGGTGCGACGTAGGGTGGCAGAGGAGATGATACCAGGGCAGCCATGAGATCAAGTCTTGAAAGATGGGCTTGTTATCACGCAAAAAAGTCTCTTTTTCTTGTATAATGGCTGGCATGGGTTCGGTTGGTTGGTACATTTCATCTTCTACTATGGGTGTTTGCGTTTGTTTGCAGCCTTTCGCGTTAGATCTTGCTTCGCTTTGTAGAGGGCGATATCATGTAACAGTATGATCGAGTGGGACCTTGTGCTGCACAATAGACCTAACTCATAATGTCCAAACAAAGTCGTTTGAAAGTGAGGCTTAGACATGCATACACGTATGTCTATTTTTGATTGTGAAGAGTTTAACCAGGCTCGCTATTACGTATTGTATCCGGTCCCATGGTATACTTTGCTGCATGGGGCATCTTATGGGATTTTACTATTTTGGGTCTAGCGCCTTGGTAGGTATATGTGGGTTGGAATCCGGGAAGCTTCGGTGTAGGAAGGAATAGATGGCTTTTTTGTGTATGCAGCCTTGGTATGCACATTGCAATGGCTAAGTAATAATCGGGGTCTTTATTTCATGGTTGGAAATTTCGTTAATGTAATGCTTTCTCTTCTCACGGGGGGGGGGGTTATTGAAGTAAAATAAAATAAAATATAGGGCTTTATCTACATGTCTTGCATGGTATCTGTATTGCTTCGTCTGCGAGTAGCTGTGAACATGCTAAAATCATGTCGAGCAGCGGAGTATTAGATATAGACACATTTGCACTTTCCTGTCTTCTTCTTCTTCTTCGAGAGAGAGAGACAGGCGAGCCTAAAAGCAAATCGGCTCAAGCTACTCCGGATTTTTTGATTTTTTTTTCCTCCTGCGGCGTGCGAGGTGCAGAGCGGGGTAGAGACTAGTTGCACGGAGCTGAGCCTTTCTCACCGCGTCTTCGGAGCGTCTGCATTGCAGGTCGAATGCAATGTGATGGGTTCTCCGTATGCCCATCACGTATCGCGAACATGCATGCAGACGACGGCTGAATGTCGTAAGGACTTATCTGAAGGAGATTAGCTTTACGATGGTGCCTGCTCGGATGCCAAGAAATTGTAGCTGGTGCTGACTGCACGCCCACGTGGGTTTCTGAATCAGCTGCTGGGCGTGGTGTCCGATTGCTTCACTGGAGAGAGGAGTGAGTATGTCATGACAGTAGACGAGTACATGTTCAGGTTCTGGGGGCTTGGACAGGCTGGAGGCCAACTACATAATCTAGTTTTAGTTTTGATAGATTGGCACACATGTGTTTGCGCGGGGTTCAATGGCTGGTCGGACGTATCGTTCATGGGGGAGGGCACGTCCGTCAGAGCCAGGCAACTAGCACTCTCGGACCCCTTTTGCCTGTGCTTTCTGGTCAAGCTGCTCTCCCACGCACGCGGAGACACTACACGTTCAATAGCAACTTTGGGAGATCCGGTTGTGTACTGAGCAAAAAGCGAGTGCTGCACTGCGCTGCGACGTGGTTCCGGCAATAAACGCAACCACTGGACCGCGAGTCGGTCTCTAATCCAGGCACAGCAATCGTAGCAATCTTGATTCGGGCCCAAACTTTGCTGTAAGTTCAAAAACCGGATTCCGAACCAGCAAGCAATGACCCGCCCAGATCCACGTGCTGCTGTCTTAGGTACATTTAGACTATGCCATGTAAGTGTCTTGATTGGATTCGGACGTCTGCTCTGGTAAGCGGTCCCAAGTCCGGAAGGCCTTCTATTCTAGACATGAAACGCATCGAGGCATGTCGTCCAAAAAATGGTTCAGCATGCTCGCATCGCGCTTTTGGGTTTTCAACATGTGGTGATGTGCCATAGTGCTTACATGTATCCCGTGCTTAGTCGTCCTGATCAGCAATCGAACCAAGGGGTGCAGCTCGGCCTTTTAAAAAAAAACGAAAAGGAGATTTAGATAGTCAAAATTGACAATAGAGTATGTTCCTTCTATCGTCTGGTTTTCCAATGGTATCCTAGTCGGTTGATCGGCATTGGATTGTCCAGCTTGTAGCGCTAAAGCAAGTTATCCCTGCGCGATTCAGCCACAGCCGTCACATCAGCTCGCAAGTATGCCATGGTAGCAGCGACAACAGCCTAGCCGTTCGGCGGGGTGCCGTGATATACTTGTGTGCTGCAGCTGCAGCTGCGGTCTGAGCGCTGCATGGAACTGCCTACCACTTGCCGACCATGTCCCTGTCCTGACTGCTAATCTCCTTTCTTATGTCATCCGTACTCGAGACATTACCTACTAATTGGGCCCAACAACCTCTTCAGGAATTGACTTGGCGCATAGCACAGCTTCACAGACATTTCAGCTCGGGAAACCACTATGGAGGTACAGACAATGCCAAAGCTGCCGCCCAAAGAAGCCCCCAACTGACACTTGGACTAGAACACTACCATATCAGGACTACACGCATACAGCGATAACCGATTCAACGCACAAGTTGCACCACCATGCACGCAATACACATCACCTAGCTCTCTGGACGACTCGAGGCCAACAAAACAAGTGCTCTCAACACTGCCGCCCCCTCCTCCATATACAAGTAGCCAAGGATACCGGGATACAGAGCCAATGGCTGCGCACTCGGCCGCATACCCAGCATGTCAAGTTGGCTTGCCCGCATACCGCCGAGTGGCTACACCAGAGCCCATGTCACGACCCTATACCCATCTACTACGACCAGCAAGTCCAGACGTCGATGACGTACCCATTGGGCATCTTGTCTCTACGCAAGCGTACTTGGAGCTGGAAGACACATCATGTGCAGGCGAGGCACCTCCGTCGTATGCCGTGGCTGTAGGGCAAAGCTACCGCAATACGCTGGTGCAGCACATTTGGCGTGGCCACGAGGGGTATCGCGAGGTGGATCAAGAGAGCGAAGTGGGCATGGACACGGAGAGACTGGAGGATGAGCGGTACGTGGTTGAGAAGATTGCGGCCATGTTTGTGGCTGCCATGATACTGTTTGTGATTTCGGGAGTACTGGGGTGGATGGTGCTAGGTGGCGTGTTGCGGTGATGTTGCGGGGAGCAGGGAGCAGGGAGCAAGGAGTTCAAGGAGGGACATGTCTAGAGGACCGCATGGGCACGGCGCTTGGGGGCGAATTTGGGCAGATATCTGCGTGGAGTGTTTGGCGTTTACAGGTGTTGGATACCACAATCTTGGGCTTGGATACTCAGCATAGCGACACAGAGAGGACAATGGAATACCGTTGATACGTATAAGTCAGAAGCGTTGTGGACCCTGGCGCCGGGTTTTGGTGGGTCTGTATGTATGTAGTGTGTATGTGTGTATGCGAAGGACATGTCGACGTCTCGGCAGGTGGACACATGTTGAGCAGCGGGTGGGCGTGGCTGATTCATCATCCGAGCCCCCTCCCTGCCCCCAAGGATGCTGCTGACGGGCGCGGACCATGGCCCGCCGCCGTGTCCAACAACCCCGCCGCGTGAATTTCCCAGAGCCCACAGCAGGCGGCGTGGTGTGCGTGCAAGCATCAGACCCAAGAGAGAAATCAGAGAGGCTGCGGTGCCGTCAGCCTTGAGGCGTGCACTGGGGTTGGGCCCATTGACTGCGCCGCAGCCCAGTTGGCGGGGCTTCCTTCACACACAGCCTTGGACCGTTTTGGGCAGTGCCCAGCTCGCTGTCAGCCGCAGCCGCAGCAGGAGCAGCAGGAGCAGCAGCAGCAGCAGGATCAGATATCCTTGACTGCACCCCACCCGCACCTCGCTGCCCTCTCCTCCCTCCCCCCAGTCTCATGAATTCCATGAACACCCGCTTCAAGAACCTGGTGGGTTCCAAACGGAAGAGTAACTCGCACAGCTCGTCGCCCACACCCCAACCTCCCAGCTCCACGCCCCAAGGCCAGCAACGGCCGACGTCGCTCTCGCCCCAGGCCTCCAATTCCAGCAGCTCCTCGCTCCCCATGAATCCCCAGAATCCCCTGGGCCGCCCGCCCTCGTACACATACGCTCCTCCAGGCGGGCTCGGGGCGCCGCCTCCAGCACACGGCCGCCCTACCAGTCCTCTGCCCCCCATCAACACGGCCGCGCCTGGCTACCCTCCCCAGCAGCCGCCCTACCCTCCCCAGGCTGGCCCTCCCGGATACCCTCCTCAAGCTCCTCCAGGCGCCGGCTATGGCCACGGCTACGGTGCTCCTCCCCCGCCGGGTGCGCCCACGCCTCATGGCCCGCCGGCGGTGTACAACAGGCCCAACACCATGGCAGAGGTAGCGGGAGAGGGCCGCTCCAAGGCGCAGCTCATTGTTGGCATTGACTTTGTGAGTAGCCTTAGGCAGCAACGCGCGCCCACGCAATACACACGCTGACCACAACACACGCAGGGCACCACCTTCTCTGGCGTCGCATTCGCCTTTGCGACCAACACCGAGGCCAAGGAAGACATTATTACCGAGTGGCCGGGCGCGGGCAACCAGACCAAGCAGAAGATCCCCACGGTGCTCTACTACGACCAGTATCAAAAGGTCGTGGGCTGGGGCCCTGACATTGCCGATGCTTTGGCCCCCACGGGCTACCCCAAGCCTGGCGTGCAAAAGGTCGAGTGGTTCAAGCTGCAGCTGATGCTGTCCGGAAACACATACATTGACCCCATCAACCTGCCCCCGCTACCCCCAGGCAAGTCCGAAATCGATGTGGCTGCCGACTACCTCTTCCACCTCCGCCAGGCCATGCGGAACCAGCTGCAGAAGACGCTGGGCGAGGTGTTCAACCGAGAAGAGCGCAACATCCGCTACTACCTGACCGTTCCTGCCATCTGGAACGATGCTGGCAAGGCCGCCACGCGTGCTGCCGCCATCCAGGCTGGTTTCCTCCGCGATGAAAACGACAACAGGCTGACGCTCATTACCGAACCCGAAGCCGCCGCCATGTTCTGTTCCAAGACGGGTCTTCTCAACCTCAAGATACACGACGCTGTGCTGATTGTCGATTGCGGTGGCGGTACCGTCGACTTGATTGCCTACGAGGTCGAAGAGGAGCAGCCCTTCTCCGTCGCCGAGTGCACAGCAGGCTCCGGCGACTCGTGCGGTTCCACGGCGCTGAACCGCAACTTCAGCAACATCCTCCGCGCAAAAATCAGGAAGATGAAACTTCCCGATGGCTCAAAGACCGCCGGCAAAGTCTATGCCAAGTGTATCATGGACTTTGAGAACAGGATAAAGGCCGACTTCCGTAACAACGGACAGAAATGGGCCGTCGATGTGGGCATCGAGGCCGAGTTCCCAGAAGCTGGCATTGAGGAAGGATACATGACCTTTACCAATGAGGAGATTCTGCAGTGCTTTGAGCCCGTGGTGAATCGAATCCTCGAGCTTGTCAGGAACCAGATCATCGCTATTCAGGCGCAGAACAGGTCATTACAGGTAACTATCTGCGTTCAACCCCCCAGATTTGTCCAATGCTAACCCAAATAGAATGTCCTGGTCGTTGGTGGTTTCGGTGCCTCGGAATACCTCTTCCAACAAATCAAGCTGCACGTCCCACCACAATTCCAATCCAAGGTTGTTCGGCCCATGGACTCGGTCGCTGCTATTGTCAAGGGAGCCGTTACAGCCGGTATCACCGAGCGTATCGTCACACACCGTGTCGCGCGTAGGCATTATCTCATGGCCACCCTCCAGCCTTTCAAAGAGGGCCACCACCCGGAACAATACCGCGTCCCCTCGCTCGATGGCAAAGACCGATGCAAATACACACGCCAGATCTTTGTGCAAAAGGGTCAAAGAGTCAAGATCGGCGAGCCTGTCAAGGTCTCGTTCTTCAGGCAAGTCGCGCCAGGCGCAACCCTCATGTACGAGGACATACTCTACGCGTGTGACGACGATGTCTGTCCAGAGTATACCAAGGATCCTCGTAAGTGTTTCTAAATCTAGACACGCATTGAAAATTCTCTAACACAAAAAACGCTAGGCATCAAAGAAGTCGTGACACTGACATCTGACCTGTCTCGCAAAAACCTCGAAAAGGATTTTGAACGTATGGATACCCCGCAAGGAACTTTTTACCGTGTATACTTTGACATTTACCTCACGCTTGACGGCTCAGAGTTCAACGCCGAGCTTGTCTGCCAGGGCGAGGTCATGGGCCGATGCACAGCTCGCTTTAGGTAGTCTCGCCCTCTTGAAAATGGAAGTGCGCGCAAAAGTTGCTTTTGGCTATATATACATATACATATACATCTGTGTACTTTTGGGGCATCTTTTTTTCGGTGGTTTCAGAGACGCCTTTAGATGGGGGAAACAGATGGAAGAGTGAGGGTTTTGTTTTCCTGAGAGTCTCTCGGGATCATGTTCACATGAGAGCTTTTTTTATTTTGTTTTATTTGTTGGATCTCACACAGCATACCCATCCATCAAACGTTGAATAATAAAAATCTCATTCTTCCTTGGCTCGGTTTTGTTTCTTTTTTTTTTGCATGTTATGGCTCCGTGGGTATCATGATGATGGTTGTAGTAGGTGGTGATGCTATATAGCGACTCCTCGTGAGACATAGAGACTGGGGCTGCCGGATATCGGGTAGAAGACGTGCACTAGGTACATGCGGACCAACTCCCCCTGCTAACTGCTCTTCAAGAGGACTACCAGAACTGTCTCAGTCAGCGAGACACAAAAGCCATGTCTTCCAATTTCCCGGCCGCCCAACCACTCTCTGAACCCACACACACACACACACACACACACCAAGACTCAGGCGGGGAGGTTATCCGCCTTACTAAGCCTCCTCACACCCTCCGCCTTTCTATCCTCTGCCAGAATCGAGGCAAACTTGCTCGCCTTCCTGATCTGCGGGCCCTTCCAGTAGAAGATGTAGATGGGGACGACGACGAGGCACGACAGGCCTGCCAGCATGGTGGTCGCGTACTCGGAGCGCTGGGGGGACGACGAGGCGAGGTTCTTGTAGAGCGGGGTGGCGTACATGGCGGAGATACCGGCGAGAAAGTCGCGCGCAAAGGCGTTGCCGCCCGTGGCTGAGGCAGAGTACGGGCCGTACGCGGCGATCATGTAGTCGACCGAGGAGTAGTAGATGGCGAAGTTTGCGAGGCCGACGAGGAACGAGAAGATCATTGGTGCTATCCAATGGGTTTGGGGAGGACCTATGCCTGGTTTTTGGGGGCTTGGTTAGCTAATGTTTCTTTCGTCTGCGAGTGACAAACTCAAGTTGTTCATGGTGGGTTTCTTACAGGTCCATGCGAAGCCAAATAGCCCAATGGGCTCGAAGAGTGCGAGGAGAAGAAGCGGCTTTAGACGGCGCTCGGGTGTCATCCAGTCTGGGCCGTTCTTCTTGCGTAGGTGGTCGTCGCGCCAGAACCAGGGCCAGTACAGGAAGTAAGTGAAGAAATACGAGGCGTTGATGGGGATAAAGGCCCACGCAACTTGCAGCGTGCCAAAGCCAAAGTTGTTGGGGAAAGTGACGCTGAAGGCCTCGAGGAATGTGAAGATGAGGGCATCTGAGAAACCGGACAAGAGCGAAAGAAGGAGGACAATGGGCTCGCGGATGAACATTTCAAAGGGTCGGAGCCAGATCTTGCCAGCTTCCTTGAGCGAGATGCGCGGCTTCTTCAGCTCGTTGGGCCCATAGATGTTGGGATCTTCGCCTGTCTCGCGACGTCTCTTCGCTTCGCGGTCGATGAGAATGGTGGCTCTGCTCTCGGGCATGAAAAAGTGCACAGCTTGGACCACAACACCAAAGATGAGTTGGATCCAGAAGTTCCACTGCCATGTGAGATCTGTCACACACAAGTCTCAGCATCTGCTTTCGTGAATCACTACTTAGGAGCAAACTTACAGCGCTCGATTGGGCCGCCAATAACACCTCCAATACTGGTTCCGATAGTCGACGACAGTACAATAAAACACAACGGCCAGTGCTGTGTTTCCGGCTCGTACATGTCGGCGATGAGACCAAGTGTGACACTACCTCCAGCAGTAGAAAGGCCACCCTAGTGATATCAGTATCGGGTAGGGACGCGGGAGAGATTGACCCAAAATACTCACCAGAGCTCTGCAAACAACAATGGTACCGAAGTTTGGAGCCACCGAGCATGGAATCTCCCAGATATTGATGAGAAACATGCTCAGCTGCAGAATCGGCCACCGGCCAAATTCCTCGCTCCATGGCGCCCACAGCTCGCATCCGAACGAGTAGAAGACCAGATAGATCATCTGTCCGACCCGAGCTGCTTGTGTGCTGATGCCGAAATGTTCGGCGACGGGGTTGACGGCACTGGGGTACACCGATGTGTTGAAGTTCATGGAAATTTGGATTCCGGCAATGGAGGCCAGATACATTGCCTTTTTCCACTTGGGCCATGAGTATGCGAGCTTGTCCCAGCACTCCCACTCGCGCAGTTCGCGCTTTCCATCCGGCCCGGGAGCCATGGATGGGTGGCGTCTTCCTTGAGGATCAACGGGAACATTGTCTATTTGCGACTTTTCTTCGTCGCTCATCTCGGCCGGCATGTTGGGTTGACGTTGCTCAGTCTCTTTCTCGGAAACTGGTCCTGAACCCGTTGGCACAGAGGGATGCCGGAAGTTATCTCCCATTGTCGCAGAGTTGGCTGGAAAGCAAAAGCTGGAGAAGAGAGTCGGGGAGGCTTCGAGGCCCTCTTGAACCCAGCAAAAGTCCACGTTTGACACTCCGTTATCCACATGACGTCTGGCCTTGTAGAGAACTATCCCTCCAGCCCAGAGGGCATGTCAACGTGGGTCCCGTCACCGCAGAATGCAGAGCGCAGAGCATCGGCCCAAAATTTGATGTTGAGATCGGGGGGATGGAAGCCATCGACGACAAGATGGCAAAGAGTGTTGTAGCAGTGGACCCTAGCCTGACGGTATACCGGTGCTCTTTGGCGGCAGACCCCTGTGGGCCCAACTATCTGACGACAAGCTTCACCTGTGTGTGCAGTGAAAAAACCAGTAGTGATGCTCTGGGCCCACTTCCTACCGGCATGCACGCGCGCATCCGGCAACGAAACCACGACAGATCTGCATGCGGCTCACAATAAAGATGGGCCGAGTGGGTACGGAGCTCTAGAGCCCGCAAGCTCTCAAATAACTAGTAGCCTTGGCCGACAACCCTTGGATTGCTCAAGTATATCACGGCCTTGTGAACACGAGCATGTCAATTCACCAAGTCCTTGGGGGTTGGAACATACTCAAAAGCTGCGAAGATTCTGGTTGACTGGCGAACATTGAAGATAGTACTAAGGGTGTTGCTCTGTTGCCTTGAATTACGAAAAGTTGTGTGCGGTCTGAGCATTGGCCTTGATGCCGTAGTCGTCCGACTGGGGTATAGATAGGTGTGAGAGGCTCTGCGGGTGAAAACTCTTAGCGCGTTGGACTGACATCATTGTGCATGGGTCAAAATCCTACAGCGGTTCGCGACCCAACTGTCATGCAACAAAGAGTCAGGCCTCGTGCATCGCAGTTGTGCTCCTTGTCGTGTATCAAATAGTGGAATTTCTTATGCAGGGTGTATTTATCTGCATTTTATACCTTGCTTCCGTGAGCGTCGCAGATGCCTCAATGCCTCCAACATTCGCTGGACGAGACAGACACCTATGACGCAAAAACCTGTCCTAATCCTATCCTGTCAGGAAATACACAATGAAAGTTTCCTAATGCTAGTCATTACGATGAGAAGATTTAAAAAGCAGCCCTCTGTCTCGAAATGCATGTGATTGGCTGTACTGCACAAATGTTTCTCACGCAAACACTAACCAACTTCTCACGCGATACCTTTCATTACATGATCGATTACAGCATTGTTCACATGCTAAACCTCGTATTTGGGTTTGTCTCGAGACATTGGCACACCGATTATGTTAGACTCTGTCCCAACCCCAATATCGTGCATATACCAAGCCCACCTCATCGTCCAGTTCCTTATTCACCCGAGGCACGTAGCGCATCGCACGAAGATGGTGGAAGCCAACGCCCTCCATCTTCGGATGTGTGCACAGCATTCTGCGCATTTTTACCGAGTATACGAAAAAAAAACACTTCTCTTATCCCCTATCTACCGCCTGTTCGAGTCTTACTTTTGTATCTTCGTTTTCTAATAAAGAACATTCTGCTGTCTACCACTGTTTTTCGTGATTTGAGAAGGGGCAGCAGACCTTCCAACTCACCGCTCAATCTGTCAGCGATGCATTCTCATTGTTAGTAGGTTGGACACCGTTCTAATTTCCCTCCACTTGCCATGCTGTTTCTCTTTTGCAGCCCAGCGCTGATGTCTGCTAGAGGGCGGGAAACCACACAGGCCCTCAAGAGATCGCCCCAAGGGGTACACGACTGTGCTTGCCAGGCTTGAAAACGCGATTAAGACTTGAGCGACGCCCTCATCTAAATACTCTATTCTCTAACACGCCCAATAAACGCGTCAAAATGAAGACGGCACTGCTGAAGAGAGTAGAAGAAATGGCCTGATCGCGTGGCTCGGAGAACAGGGGCTGCTACAGTCGAGCTGCTACCAGCCAAAAAGACAGATGTGGCCGTGAATTGATTGCATCGGCGGGATGGAGTCGCACCCAGGCTCCTTTTTGTATGTTTGTAGTGTTGATTTGATATACTACAACCTCCAAACACCATTTGCTTACTCTCAAGACCCTTTTTTTTCATACGCACGTAACGTTCCCACTTTATACTCGCTTGGAGTATGAAACGGAATGCCGGGCATAAGAGTTACCCCTTTTCTGATCTTTCTCCGAGTGTCAGTACGCTGGTACCGTGCATACGGCGAGTTCACGCTGAAGGAACAACAAAGTTGGAGATTCTAGTGCGATGTTTGACTGCGATGGTAACTGTGTGGATCCTATTTATTGGTTTCAGAGGCGTTTTTACAAGACTTTGTGTAAGGCGTCCCAAAAGGAAAAAGCCTCAATAAACCATATCTGACTCAGGGTCTATTCCTCATCAAATTTTTTTCTTCTTCTTCTCTGAATCTATCGTTCATCGTATCGCGAAAACGATAGTTCTTTTTGTTAGCCGTCTTGGCGCGCAGGCCGGCGATCGCCTTTCCTGCCAAGAGCGTCCGACTTAGTATGTAAAAGGTGACCACGGAACGTTTGAGGCGACAACATAGCTACTGTAAACTGAGGGGGGGAGAGCAGACAGCTTTGGATGCCGGCGTTAACCGATGCTAAAAAGTTAGCCTAATAGCGTAGCAGCCACGGACCAAACAAACCGCCCAGCACCGTCAACATTGCCATGACTCTTAAAGGCCAACTTTCAAAATGAACATTGGTATAAACAGGAGTTGCCAAAGGATGACAGAGAATGCTCTTACCCCACATCATCATCTCTCCCTCTGCATGTCAGCATCTATCATGCAGCATCCATCTAACACCATCAAGCCTAGCCTCCGCACCAACCACTCGGCAGAGAGACAGGAAGCGAAGAACCCAACAAAAAACAGCGCGGCCGTTGGTAGAAGGAAATAAACGAAAAGCCACACCTCCATCTTTTAAGCTTTCGGCCTCTCCTCCCCAGCCGACGCTAGCAGCATCTATCCACGTGACCATCCATGTATCCATCGTTCTTTTTTCTTTTTTTTGCAGCAAGCGCTCATCCTTGCAAAGACGAAAGAAGAGGGAAAAATAACTTCAAACCTCCTTCTCAAGTATCCAATTCCAATCTCGTTATCCATGTGTACCCCATGTGTTTCTTGCTCCCCCGCTCTAGAACCTCTTCTCCCTTTCCCCAATAAATCAAGAGACAAAAAAGGGGGCATGAAGAAGAATCCAGACCAGCGCCGCACGCCATCTATTCATCTCCCCCATCTCGCTTCCAATTCATGATAGCGACAAACTTGTTTAGGAAGAAAGTAAAAAAAAAAGCGTCACAGCCACAGCCACAGTCGCGTAGATGTGTGTCCCCCTTCCCCCTTTCAAGTCCATCTTCCCCATGTATTCCATCGTCTACTCTTTCCGTTTCTCCACCGCACGCACGCGACGCTGGATATAGCTACCTCTATACGCTTTATACGCCAAACGCCAAAAAAGCGGGATACAAGGTAATCAAACACCATGCAACTGCTCATGTGCACACAACCCAACACGAACGAGGGAATTAGTAGCAGTATCGAACTTCGATTTGGATGATTAGAGTAATTTGGATAAACCCGTTCTCTCTCTCAGTCCGGACTTGCGCGCTGAGCCAGGCTTACCTACTATCTGGGACGCCCCCATGGTGCAAGCGCGTTTGCGCGAGCCAGCGAGTGAGTCACGACAACAAAGCCATTCCAATTGCCGGGACATGGGGATTCCCTTTTTCTTTTCTTTTTTGGGGTTTACCCGAAAAGACTGGAGTACACTAGGTAATGGGCTGGACGAGTGTGTTTGGCTGGGTGGCGCGTGGTTTAGCGTAGCGGGTAGCGTTGGTGTAAGCGCCCGGGCTTCGGTTGCGGGAAAAGAGCGGACAAGTCCGTTGCTAGTTAGGCGTCTGCATAAGTCTCGCCGCAGTTAAAGGATTTTTTTTTTGCTTTGCGGTCACGTCGGCTGGATTGGGCAGGAAATGCAATGGGTGCGCAGTAGGTTATTGTGGTTCAGAGTTTATCGGGTTTCTTTTCATTTTGTATGCAGCAGCAAAACCGGACCGTACGTGGGCAATGGCGTAAGCGACGAGAGTGCGTTGATCGGTAACCATCTGCTTGGCTAAACTTTATCTACGGGATCTTCGGTAACTGGAACAGTCATCTTTGACAGTTATGAGTAACGCAAGGTAAGATCTTAATTTAGAAACTATGTCGTTGGAGATTATATTTCGTGCTCTGCGCTATAACTGGAGCCTTTTGAACAAAGGAAATGCAAAACGGGTATATTGGTATGGTCAGTGGTGAAGCTGCTCCCAGTGTTTCACCCCCAAACGCCGGACAATGCTGTTCTGTCGCACTATGCGACATCTAATTGCTATGCGATATGCAGAAATTGGCGCATATTCAGGTAAACGTATACAAAAAATGAGTTGGTATTGGGCACCAGTCAGTCCAGGATGCAAGGCGAACCCATGCAATGCCCATTGGTAGAAGAGAGGAGAAAAGGGTCAAGTTTCCATCGTGGTAGCTTATCGACGGAAGACCCTCATGAAGCTGTGGCGCTTGTTGATACCTGGCGTAACAGGCCTGTCGGCTGGGATAGGTGGCGGTGTCAGACTTGTCTTGCTGGCGTTGGTAGTCTTGCTGAACATGGAAAGCTTCGGCTCAGACTTCTTGTTGCTCATCTTGCTTGCAGGCCGCTCGGTGATACCAGACTCATTGACGGCTACGGCGGAATCGAGTGGTCCGTCCTGCGGGAGCTCAGAGATGGCAGCTGGTTTTGGTGTCGGCTCAGCTTTGGAAAAACCACGAGAAAGTTGCATGCTGCTCTTGGATTTGCCAACGGAAAACTTGCGGGAAGTCTTGGTCGCGACACGATTGACATTGCTACCACCATTCTCGTTGGCGTGCTGTCGCTCTAGCCGCTCAATCTCGCCCAAGACGGTCATGCCATTCGTAGCCAGACTATCTTCCGGAATGGGGATGAATTTGATGACGCCTCGGTCTTGGGGGACACCAATCGACTCGGCCATGAATGTTTGGATCAGAGCGGCATTGCGCTTGTTGGTTGTGGGCTGTACTTGCATGGGCAGAGCGTTGATAGTCAGGATGTAGGTAGGCTCAAAGGAACCGCCAAGGAGGAGGCATGCGGAATGGTCGACGCTGATCATGATGGATGTCTCTGGCCTTTGGTAGCGCGTCGAGAGATGGTGCGAGAGGTCAGTGACTAGCGTATATTCATCTTTGATCTACGCTGGGTTAGCGACTTGTCTAGCTGCCGAACAAGTGGAGCTCAAGCACATACGATGACGTTTGTCCGCAACTCGGCCACAATGGGGGCATCCTTGGAGACGCGGTCACGGGCAGATGAAGTAGTGGTGGTCTTGTCGGAGAATTGATCCTCGTAGAATCTGGCACGCGAACGTGAAGTCATAGACTGCAGCGAGCCAGGAGCATTGGCGGGCGTCTCTTGGGAATATTGACGTGAATGGTCTAGGACATCGAGGACGGAGTAGGGTGAGGATGTAAAGGAGAACTGCGAGGCTGATGGGGATTGTGGACCGGCAGCATTGTCTGGAGACAGCAGGGCGGCGCCTGCCTGTTTAGGGAAAGCAGCGCCAGATTGCGTCGAGGCGGACGAGGGCCGTGACATCTTGGTCTGAGTAGAGGTGGAGTTGTCGGCCGAGTGAGGCATGAGGGAGCGAGGGGCAAGGACGGGCAGGTGTGATGTTTGCTTGGGGAGCGGCGAGCAAAGATGGACAGGATTGGCCAAGATATACGTAGAGGAAGACAATGGTGCGACCTGCAAGCACGCGGGCGGAGCGGAAACGCACTTGGTAAACTTTGCTACGTCAGACAAGATGGGCGTCCAAACCCGGCGAAGGTGGGTGTTTGAAGAAGCGGAAGTCGAGGGACGTCGGAGTAGTGGTTGACAGTGACGGCAGTGACCAAACCAGCCCGTGGAAGAGACGAGGAGAAACAAAAGGCAGCGAGTGGTAGTGGAGGCGCGGGGCGGTACTGTAGGGAAATGGCGAACCAGTATATGTATGATATAGATATAGACTACGGCGGGCGCGTGGAACCCATGGGCTTGGGGCATGCCACACTATCGGGTAGGGCGACAGGGATAGGCTACAGGCTATCTGAGCATCAACAGCGCGCGGGCCAGGCGCCGGTGGGCTTTGGTTCTGGAGCCAAGATATGTACTGTATGTATCTGACGTTAGGCTTGGCCAGCGCCGCGACGTTATGTGTAGTCAGTGAAGCTATCGAGGTCGGTAAGCCCGGTACGTAAGGCCAGCAAGCCACATGGCACGATACGCACCTTCCTTGCCGCTCTCCTCAGGAGGCAGTTGCAGCATCAGCATCAGCATCAGCATCAGTGCCAGCAGCACCGGCAGGAGCGCCACCAGTCGCACTTGCTAGCTGCCCTCACCGCGCCTTCTCTCGCTGCGATACGCCACTGCCCTCCACCTGAGTCTCATCGCACCACGCACCACAACTTGACTGAGGGTTGACCCTTGGCGCTGCTAGCGGGCGTACTAGAGTCCACTGGGGGCCGACTCTCCTACCCCACCGCACTTGGTCCAGCCTCAAGCCGCACGCTCTTGGACAATAACACAGGTCCGAGTCTCGACCATGGGGCCGTTGTGTCCATGGCCGTGACCACGTATGTACATACATAGGCTGCGAGGCTGCGAGGCCAGATGCCCAGATGCCGCCCCACGTCAGCCACCCGAGCACCGCTCGATTCGCTCTTACCCAAACGAGCCTATCGTTGTCCGCATCCGGTAAGGCCCTATCCAGCGCCCATCCGCATCCGGTATCTAGTCCGCCACTTGTCTCCCATGAATAGCCATGCCCTGTCCAGCCTTACACTATCTACACAAAGCAGAGTCAGGCCTCCGCTGAGAGCGAGCCGCTCCATCCACCATCGTCCGACTCTGCACCGCCTCGAGCGCAACCGAGGTGACCATGGTGAAAGTTTAGGCAGCCAAAGCCAGCCGCGCCTCCAGCCAGCGCGGCCAGGCACGTCGCCTGCAATTTGCAAATTTCCTTTGTCCGTAGTACGCATCTGTCTGTGTGCAACGTGTCAGGCGCCCTGCACGTCAAGACCCTTCTAATGTGCTACGCTGTGTCCATCCCCCGCTGATTTGGTTTGTTTGCATATACATTAAACCACTCCTCCGTCTCACCAACTCCATCACAGGGCGCCCATATTCTTTCCGTCGTACGGTGCTATCACCCATATTGCCAAGGCCAGTGGCTGCAATATACCGATAGCTGTCCGCATCATCGGTACCGTCGCTCTCAATACGAGTTGAACGACGTGACCGTGCAGCCCGTTGTTAGCATCAGCGATTTGCCATCAAGCTTTCAAAAGCACTGTACATAGGTTGGTGGCAGGGGTACCAAACCTTACCGTCTGTGTGGTATTACGCACACACCATATGACCTTGCTCGACATGTACATCACTCCAAACTAGCTCGACCATGACGACACACAATACCCTCACGCGCTTGTCCTCGACGCGACGGCATCGTGTCCTCAGCATCTAAATCCGAATTTCTAGCTTGATGAGTGTTCTGCAAGACATTGCGTGGCGCTCCAGCACTACCACTGCCGCGTAGGTACGACGTGCACGTGAGAGCGCGTGCCCGCATCCTCTTTGGCGAACGAGCGTGCCATCAACAAGCGTCATCGCACTGCACATGCACACCGCAATCCACTGCCCCCCATCCTGATTGACACCTCTGGACAGCCCGCCATGCCCCCCAAAAACGCGGGAGCCAATGCCGCGCGAAGAAAGGGACCGTCCTTTAACCCACCCCGTCCTGTAAATGCTGCTCCCCAGCCATCCACCACCACCACAAGACGCGCTCCCGCACCGGCGGCATCCCGCTCCACTGGCGCTGCGAGCAGCAAGAGCACGGCAACCGCGTCAAAAACTACTTTTCGGCCTGCAGCCGACGTCATTGATCTGTCCGACGACGAACCCGATGACGACCTCGCAGACGAGATCGATGGCGATGACTTCGATTCTATAATGGAAGACGTCGCGCCTCCGACTGCGCCAACTCGCTCCAAACCCCCGCCGACCAAAACCGCCTTGTCAGAGCCCGTGATACCTCGCCCACTACTCGCCCGCCTGCTCCTCGAAAACTTTGATGATCCCGACGTACAGATACAGACGGGCGCAATGAAGCTGGTAGGCAAGTACATGGACATCTTCGTTACCGAGGCTTTTTTGAGGAGCAAGGACGAGAGGAAGACTGCTGCGAAAAACGGCGGTGTCGTCGATGGATTTCTACAGGTGGAGGATTTAGAGAGGCTGGCTCCTCAGCTTGTATTGGACTTTTGAGCAATCATCTGCTTTGTTGTTGAGACCAACGCAATTGGACGCGACACCATGCGCACCAGCCTGTTTGCGTATGTACAGACCACTCGGACGCTTACCTAGATGGGTCAGTGTCCAGCATCCGCAGTGATACCAAGCGTGTAGTATCATCGCCAGTAGTCGCCCGAGTCCCGCTGGTGGACAGGGATGTACGGCCCTCTGCAGCTCTTGTTTACAATCTACAACCAAGTCCGTTTGGACACATTGAACAAAAGGAGCCTCTGCGGCTCTGAAACTGGCCCAAACGTACAGCGGACATGGAGTCGATGCATCAGAGGTACTGCGCAATTCGCCATACGGCAAGCACACATGCATTCACAATAATACTCACAATCATGTGCAACTATCTATAGAGCCGTCGCAGGCCTGAAACCATTTGGCCACCAAATCAACGACATTACATTTTGACGTGTTTGAAACTTCTCGCAACCATCTCTCGATTCTCACATCTTGCCCACCGCCATTGTGTACATGGCCAGCAAGCAGTGTGATACGCAATCTCGCAAACAGAACATCCGGCTGCCTGCCTTGGTCGGTTTAATGACTGCCGTTGTGACGCGCAGCCTAGAGTATGACATGTCCTCTACTCAAACACAGACGGAACGTGCGGCGCGTCACATCGCCACCACCCCGGTCCCTCCTCCCAGACCACACCAACTTGACGGCACAGTTCACCCCACGATACCCATCGAGTGTATGTGTACTTCTCAGTCTCTCTAGCGCCTGGCTGCTTAAACTCTGTGCCTTTGTTTGGCTACAATACTACTACAACAATCAGCGTCAGTTCTACCTACCAATCTCAGGTGCCATCTCCCCTTGATGCACCGCACGTTAAGCCTCACCTTGCAGGGTCTCTGCCGAGCCCTGGGGCTGAAGCACACTGCGCCTCCAACATGTCGCAACCCCAACCCCATGTATCGGAATATCCGTTAACCGCCATGCTAACGAATTGCAAACTTTTCATGCCTTAAGATGGCCCTGGAGCCGTCACCTCAGGCTTCTGTTTTTCCACTCCTGCATCTCCAGTTCCTTCTTGCTTTGTTGTGGGTTTCCTTGCATCTTCTTTTCTTACCGAACCTACACGGTCTTTCTTCTTTTTACCTCCTAATATACCTGTTGGCTAGCCCAACAGTCAGATTCACGAATTCAGAGCGCTAGTCGCCTTGCACTCTCTTGACGAGACCTTCGACAGAACGAATACAAAATCGCGCCTCTAATAACCAAACCGCTCTTTCAGACAGACTACTGCCTGCTTTGTTCAAAATGTACTTTTCAAAAGCAACCATCATCTCGGCCATCTTCGGTCTCGCACTCGCTCGAGAATCGTCCTCGTCTGGATCAATGTCCTCTTCATCGGGTTCGTCAGGCTCAATGGCAGGAGGAATGCTCAAGATGCACGTTGTCCAGGTTGGAGGACCCAACGGCTCTTTGGCCTTCTTCCCTAACAATGTCGCTGCTCAACCGGGCGACATGGTTCAGTTCCAATTCCACCCAAAGGTATGTTGTGTGGCTACTTCTGCTCCTGATTGCGTTCCCGGTCTAATCACACTTGCAGAACCATTCGGTCGTCCAATCTACTTTCGACAACCCTTGCATACCCATCCAAAACATGATGCCCAACAAGACCGACGCCTTCTTCTCTGGCTTCATGCCTACCAACGCTTCCTTTGCTGCAACGAACCAGGTCCTGACATACACCATCCGTGTCCCCGACAAGAAGCCTATCTGGTTCTACTGCTCACAGGGCAAGCATTGTCAGGCTGGTATGGTTGGAGCTATCAACGCGTAAGCCTTTTCTCCGCCCCGATTCAACTCACTATGAACAGAAAGCTAACTGTAACGTTCAGACCTGCATCCGGTAACAAGACCATCGGAGCATTCACTGCCCTTGCCGCCCAGGCCTCGGAGAATCTGACTCCCGGCCAGGCTCCTGGCTCCGGTGGCTCGACTGGCAGCTCTGGTTCTGGCAGCTCTGGTTCTGGTGGTTCTGGTAGCTCAGGAAACACACCCACGTCGCCCACTTCCGGAAACGGCGCCGACTCTGGTTCTGGAGGAAGTGCTGCTGGTGGAAGCGGATCTAACAGCAGCGGACTTCCCCAGGCTTCTGGCAACAGCGCCTCTAGTCTCAGCGCACAATCCTTCGTTGGCTTTGCTGCTGCTGCTGTTGCTGTTGCCTTTGCTCTGTTGTAAACAGATTGCATGTGTTGCGCGCGGATCTTGAAATAGTTGGGGATACATATGATACCATTCTTCTGATGACTGAGCTGGCTTTAGTGAAAGAACTCAGATTTGGCGAGGCGTTCTTCTGTCGATTTACCAAGACTATATAGCAACTAATATACGATGCATATATTGCACCATCTTGTATACCAAAATTAGATGAATGGCATGTCTTGGGAGTAACCGGGCGCTTCTGCTGATTCCACCCGGCCTTGCTTGCACGTGAGGCTTACTTATGCACACGACACCCCCGCATCATCTAACCTTCTTACCTCCCACGTCCAACTGCCACGTGCAGCATCTCAGCGAACCACAGCAAAGTACCACACACCAAACAGCCCCATGCTCGGATGTGAGTAACAAGCAGGTCGGCGCCCACTCGCCATCGTTGATGCAACATGGGATGAACTGCGTAGCGCTCACTTTGCGCGATGGGTTTGACTTGTTGTCAGCCTTCATCCCGACTTTGATTAAGTTCGAGCATCGATGGCTTCTCCAGACTTTTGGCGCCGCTTTAACCTGAGAAAGGAAGATAGGGAAATATGTCTAAGAGCTGTGCGGGCTGAACATGTAGGGTACAGTGTGAGAATATTTGAGGCGCAGGGATACTGCAGTCACACGCTGTTGGTCGAGCCTTTGAGCGGTGCTGCTCAAAGCACAAACAGATACAAAGACTCAGAAGAGAAGAATAGAGGGGATATAAGAAGAGAGGAGCGAATCGTTCAACTCCGGCCTGCACCCCATGCGCTTGATCTCGACATTATGCACGTCGCAAGCAAGACCTATCCATCACTGGCACCAACTGTCGCACTGCTAGATGTACCGCTACCTGCAGGCCTAAAGGCTTACACCATGAATCGACTTGCTGGTATACCGCTCAGCCATCTGCTGCCGCGCGCGCGCACCCTGACCACAGACGAGCAAGCAAAACTAAAAACTCTGGTCTCGAGCTTTGTCGACTTCATAGCGCAAGCCTTACTACTACCCAGGATTGCGCGAGCTGACTCGCCAATGGAAGATACCCCACGAATGCTCTCACAGTGTCGCGGCAAAGTCGGCTCAAGTATCATCCATCGGCTCAAGAAGCTTGCTGCAGACCTGCCCGATACATACTTGAGAAAAAGAGCGAAAAGGACACTTTCAGCTGTACAGCGAATAACAGACTACCCCGTCGCTCTAAACCACGGCGACCTCATACCTTCCAACATCCTTGTCGATGAGCATCAGTGGAAAGTGACGGGTCTGGTGGACTGGGCTGAAGCAGAGTTTCTGCCTTTTGGGACGTGTCTATATGGACTCGAGCACTTGCTTGGGTATCTTGCGCCAGCTTCGTCGAACAAGCGGCCGACATGGGTTTACTTTGCAGGGGCGACACGGCTTCGAGAGGCGTTCTGGGAGCACCTGTTCGCGGCTGCACCGGACTTGAAGGCGCGGGAAGACGATGTGAGGACGATGCGAGATATGGGTGTGCTGCTCTGGCATGGTATCGCGTGGGATGATGGCGCGGTTGATCGCGTTGTCAGTGAAGTCTATGACCAGGAAGAGCTGGCGAAGCTTCGTGCGTTTCTCGGTGCAGGTTAAATGGAGAGTCTGTTTCGAAGCACGTCAGGGAGGTGAGGTTGCAAAGGCTGTGACCATCTTGGTTTCTCATACTTCATTCTTTCCATTCTAATGCTGACTTTTAATATGAGGGTGCTTTAGCTTCTACATAACTCTATACTAGAATATTTCGTACGTGTTTGACTCCAAGATTGCTGTTCGCGTGTGAGTTGCGCCTTCCCTTCGTAATATATGTCCTTTCCCACATACACCGCGCCTTCTAGATGCACATAGGCAACATCGCGACTTTGTTTGCAGGCTATGTTGACTCCTCTCTTCTCTAGGTTCACATTTGAGAGTTACTCCAGCACTTCAACAAATACACAAAAAGGACATAGCGTTCTAAAAAAGTGCCTTCATCAATCGGGCCAAGTACGATACTTTTTACGATACGCTCAGAGACATACAGACAGAAGAAAGCCGTACTCTCGGTTCATATCGCCCGTCCAACGTGAGGAACCAAGACGAAGGAGACACAGTATGGTCTCCACTCGGCGAAGCACTGCACACACAAATCGTACACTGGCCGGCATCAAGAAGCCCAAAGTTACTGAACCGGCCAGCGATACCATCAATGTCCAGAAGCCTCGTAAGAAACAGGCAAAAAACACTCCAAGGGTCCCAAAAACTCCCAGGATTCTACCTGCTGCGGTGCTCTCAGGAAACATCAGCGATCACGATATCAATCTCACTTCCCCAATCACCGATGAGATCTCAACGATGCCCAACAAAGAAACTCCCGGAACGAAAGCCATTTCACCCAGTATTTTTGATCGAGATGTCTCTTTCAATTCGCAAAGAATATTCCCGAAGCTATTCGCCAGCATGAGCGGTAGCTGCCACGACCCGATCATTGTCAACGAGAACTCGTCACCTCCTCGTCCGACAGTACGACCACCAAAACGAAAGCATGCAGACCAACGACCGCCGGAGTCTTATAAATCTATAGCCAACGGATACAAGAATTCATACCGCTATGTCATTTCGAAGCCGACATTAGCAAAGCGGCCTGTGGACAGAACCATGCTCAACAGTCATCAGAGTCATGACATCTACCAGATGATGAACGCGAGGATAACCGCCGAGACATACTTCAACCACAGTGTGTTTCGAGGAAGTGACGCATCTGCTTTTCCTCTTCAAGCACAACATCCTCTTTCAGTCCAAACGCTCGCGCATCAACCGATCCAACCAAACTTTCCCGCCTCCTATGGTCAATACTATCATTATTCAGCCCCACCGGTCCAGCATCACATAGTTACTTCTCAAAGTGAAGATGTGCTCCGCAAGAAAGTCATAGAATGCATGCGGGAGTTTTCAAGAATACCGTCGCACCAGCAGAATTTGTCGGACGCCGATCCTCATGGGACTAAGAGCAGTGAAGTTGAACAGCCCGTTGCACATTGTGAGTTTTCTGAAGATAGTCAGGCTCAAAATTTGAGCCACGATTCACTTTCAAGCACTCAAGTTGGCTCCTCCGCAAGAAGTGAGCCCATGGTTCCCCAAGATCTTCAGCCGAATCTCAGCCTCCACTATCTAATCAAACACACATCGCTCCTCACATCCCTTCTCCAGATATATCCACACTCAACGGACCAGAAAAGCCTGCTCGAAGACATTGGAGCAATGGCGTCATTCCAAAACTATTACATGACTACCTGGCTGAATTCCAAGTCTCCAAACTTGCATAAGCGGAAGGAAAGCAGCAGAGACAGTGCGATTGGTCTAGACACACATTCAAGACCGACTAGAACATTACCAAGCGTACCTTTAAACGACGAGGACAGGGAACTGAGACAAATCTTCTCCGCTACAGCCGATATGTGGCAAGATAACACTGGACACAGCGTTGCCGATGTCTTTAGAACTCAGCCTTCCTCCCCACCCATGGCAAGTCCGACTACAACGGTCACAAGTCCTAGTCAGCTTAGTTCGAACTCTGTTCAGCAGAGTGAGGAAACGGAGGACCACACAGCCCGACCCCTTGTTGCCACACCGATGAAGCAAGCACGAAAAGCTGAGACTCATCCGACTAGCAGCACTAACACTGTGCCTACATCTTCTCCTCTCAGCAAAGGTATTGAGAAGAAATTCGTTAAACCTCCGAAAATTAACATCGACATCCTGTGGTATTCAACTATAGACAATACGCCCCCACCAACGCATCCAACGTTTTCTACCCCTTTGCCCAAGTAAGCAGTAAGTCATATGGTGCCCCCGTAATCACAGGGCGGCTTTCCGACAGTCCTAGTGATACTAACGTAGTCCAAGATATCCAATACAACGAGAACATTCCATACGTTCAACTCATCTCGAGAACTTGTTCTTTTAGGAGGAAAAAAAATGGTAGGGGAGAACCCGATGAGATAGAGAGAAAAACGATAAGGTGGCTGGTAAAATAGCAATAGAGAAAGACGCGGTAAAATCAAATGACTGTAAAGACAAGTAGGCATCTGATAGTGTGTAAGAGATTTTCCTTCGCAGAAAAAAAAAGCGAACAAAACGAACAAGGAAAGTTGGTGCGAAAAAGACGGAAAAAAGAGGACATTGTTACTTTCATTTTTTTCTTCCATCTACGCAATGTCTAATCTGAACATGTGGCCCAGGGGGGTATCAGGGCTAATAGTATGCTTTTCATCCTTCTCGTAGTCATCGCCTTGTTCGTCGCTCAACATCGCCCCTCCCTCTCCCCCATACACACACACTCTCTCTCCTTTGGAAACATGTATATCAATCGCACATACACCCGCACACAAAGCGCAACCCCAGCATGCAAAAGAAGAGAAAAAAGAAAAGACATGTCATCAGAATTTTAGTTGCCCTTGTTCCCCCTCTTCCCCCCTCTCTTCTTTCTCTCCACATGTCCCAGCAGCGTCTTCTTCACATCGCCCAGACTCCTCTTGTTCTTGCTCTTGGCCTTACCCAGCGTCATCAAAAAGTTCTTCTTGCGCGCCTTGTCCTGGTTCGTGGTGCTCTTGCCCTCTGCATGTCGCTTCTCCTTGCGCTTGCCCGCCTGCGACATGTGGTTGGTCTCGCGGTCCTGCTTGGCCATTGCGATTTTTTCTTCCTTGGTGTTCTTCTTGCCCAGCGACGCGGCGAGCTCAATCCTCTCCGCCGTAATGGCTTCGTCGGCGTGGCGGGCAGCAAGGAGTTGGGCGCGCTTGTGCGAGGCGAGGGATGACGTGATTGTCGATGAGGCGCGGAGGGCTTGGAGTTGCTTCAGGTCGGCGGGAGTAAGGATGGTAGTAGTGAGGAGTTTGGATATAGACTTTGCTTCTGCCTCTTCGCTCTTAGAGGCTTCCTTGTCGTCGGTTGATGGGGCGGGCGTTGTGCTACCAAGTTTCGCCTTCTTGCTTGGTCGCTCTTTGTCCTTCTCCTTCTCGTCTTCAGAGTCGCTGATCTGGATATCTTCACCGTCACTCTCAACATTAATCCATCCTTCGTCGTCGTCGCTGTCGCTGTCGCTCTCTACTTCCCACTTCTTCCAGTCTTCCTCGTCGTCAAGCTCAATGTCGCCGTGGTCTGCATCAGGATCAAGTCCAGCAGCTTCCAACTTTTTCCTGCGCTCCTCTTCCTTCCACTTCTCGAGAAGCTCGATACCTTCGATCTCGCCAATGGCTTCTTCGCCGTACCGTCGCTCTTTGATCGTGCCGGCACGAATACCCATTGTGGCGTCCTTGCCACGGTCACGCTTCTTGAGGAGGTCGGCACCGACTTCGCGGTAGAGAGAGAGGAGACCCTTGGCGGCCATCATTGTTCCCTTGTCCTTGGATTTGCGATACTGTGACTATTAGCGTATGGCACGGAGACAAAGCTATTAGAGTTTTGCATACCATGACCAAGTCCTGTAGCAATGTGTCTGTCATGGCCAAGGGTTGGCGTGCGCATATTTCGCGAATAGCATTCAATCCCGCTGCCGCTACCTCAGCGGCTGATGCTTCCGACACAAACTCATTTGCAATTTTCTGGACTAGCGGTTCAAGAACATCTGGAGGTACGTAGCTATGTGTTGCTTGTGCTAAGCAGGCAAGGTACGTTGTGACAGACGCTTGTCGAGGCGTGAGGTGCTTTAAGAAGTACGAATATAGCGGCAGAACTGTGAGCTGATGCAATCCGACAAGTCGGGTTACAAGCTGCAGAGCCAGAAGCTTTGTCTCGAGGGCGAGCTTATTCTTGGTATTCTGGATGTGCTTTGAGAAGAGCGTCTCGGCGAAGCCCTGAGGATCGTGGAGCAAATGTAAGGCGCTGAAGTTCAACGGACTGCAGAAGGTACTCAGTTAGCATTCGACAGAGAGCAGTGGCACTAGGACACCTACTGTGGCGCGTTCTTCTTCTTTTCCTTCTTCCTCATGGTCGCCGCAGCTTGCTTTAATTCGCGCGACTTCTTCTTAGTCTTTTTGTTGATACCGGCTTGGTGCTTCAGTTTGGCCAAGTCCACCTCATTGTCATCGTCGCTCTCCTCGGCAGCAGCTTCTCTCTCCTGGTCGCCACCAAGGAAGAACCTTATTCCCCCCGCAATAGTCTTCTCGTTGTCGCTCAGTGCAGCCAATCGCATAACCTCGACAGTCCTTGCGTCAGCCCATATTTGACGCTTCCATAGGTCACGTATGATTTTGACGGCAAGGAATCCCCGTGGTGAAGTGGTATCAGCTTCGAGGAGGTTGTACAGGGTTGTCTGTAGCGCCTTGTTGACTTTGTGGTTCGTGGCTTTCGCGTTGGACGACCGGACGTCGGAGACTATCTTCTGAAATAGCAATGCTCGGAGCGACTTTGAGTTTGTTGTTACGAGGATAGGAAAGAGCGTATTGAGAAGGGTGACCGAGTCAATCACGTCCTTATTTTTGAGCAGGCAGATGGCGCCTACGACCTTGTCGCGCAGGTCCATCTCAAGGACTTCATGGTGGTTGGACAACAGATCTATAAGACTCTGTGGAAATTCGGGCAGCGTCAGGTCGGGGTATAGGTTTGCTGTATGCGATACGAACTCTATGAGGCTATCAAGACGAAGTCAGTGCCTTGTCTCACATAGCATGTGGTAACCTTACTCTTTCAGCGCGACCAGACCCCCATCCGTAGTGGAAGGGTCCGCAAGGAACAGGTCAAGCAGTGTCCGATACTGCTGATACTGCTGCTCAAAATCGTCCCTGTAGGATTGGGGGTCCCTCTTCAGCTTGAATCTGAGCGCGGCATGGTCGGATTCCAGCTTCTCCAAAGCGCCGACCTTGCGCTTCATGATGGCGAGCCGAGGTAGACTGGGGGATGAGGTACGACACTAATTACTGGTGGAGAGACTTCTCTCAGACCAGGCAGAGAGTTAGGAGTGGATCAGTGTTCTGCTACGGCCGTCAGTATGTACCACGCAATGTCGTTTATTCACGTCGCCGTTGTACCTCGTAGACTTTGCGACATAGAATTTTAGTGGGGCCATGCCACCAATTGGCTAGGTCGGGCCGACACTGGATCCGAGGAGCTTTGGCCTCGTTGCGCGTAAAGATTTCACGATGCTCGACAGCTCATGTCAGCTTTCTCCCGCCGCGCAGTTTCACACTGGCGCGCATCCACCCTCTCTTTGATAAATTCAAAAGCTCTGCCTGGATCCTGTGCTATAGGTCCTGATTCGAGGCCCGCTTCTGCATCCCCCGAGACATAGACGCGGTAGCACTGCCCGGGCCAGCGCCCGCCGTCGCCCATCATGACGAGCTTCTCTTCCATGTCGCTGTACGCCTTGACGGTGAAACAGCCCACGGCAACCCAGGATGCTATTTCCGGTGACTTTCTCGGAAACGGCAAGCAGCAAATTCTCACGGCGAGCGGCTCACGGCTGGCAATCCTCGAGGTTTCGCGGCGACAAAAGGGCTTTCAAGAGCTCTACTCGCAAGACGTATTCGGCATCATCCGCCGCATAGCCAAGTTCAGGATTGCGGGCGGCACCAAAGGTATGTCGGGCCCCCTTCCCCCGCTACAAGCAGTATAGTGATTTTCAAAGCACACGACACCTTCGAGCTCGCCGCTCCCTGAGCCCGCGGTGGACTGGACTGCACTTGCTACTAAGAAGCCTTGCTGACTCTGTAAGACCACATTGTCATAACTACCGACTCTGGACGTCTGGTCACGTACGAGTACCTTCCTGATGAGCACACCTTCAAGACGCTTCACTTCGAGACATTCGGCAAGTCTGGAATACGACGTGTCGTGCCAGGCGAGTACCTGGCAGCCGACCCGAAAGGGCGCGCTATTATGATTGCCTCGACGGAGAAGAACAAGCTAGTCTACATCCTCACCCGAAGTGGCCAGACCGATATTGCCATCTCCTCCCCATTGGAAGCACACAAGCCGCAAACACTTGTCTATTGTCTTATTGGTCTGGACGTTGGCTATGACAACCCAATGTTTGCCACGCTTGAGGTGGACTACTCCAATTCCGAGACTGATCCCACAGGCGAGGCCTACGAGGAGATTAAGAAGGAGCTTGTGTACTACGAGCTTGATCTGGGTCTGAACCATATCGTACGAAAATGGTCTGAGCCAGTCGATCGCACGGCGAATACTCTCTTCCGGGTACCCGGAGGTCCGAACGCGCCGAGTGGTGTTTTGTGTTGCGGCGAAGACAGCATTACGTACCGTCGCATCTTCAACAACAAATCAAGCGTTCGCCGCTTGGCGATCCCACGCCGCGAGGGGGCTGCCGAGGATCCCAACCGCAAGCGTATGATTGTCGCTGGTACCCTGTACTCTCTGAAAGGTGGCGACTTCTTCTATCTTCTGCAGACAGAGGATGGCGATGTCTTTAAACTTACTGTCGATGCACCCAATGGCACGGTCGAGAAGATCAAGATCAAATACTTCGATACAATTCCAGTAACGACAAGTATTTGCATTCTCAGGGCGGGTTTCGTTTATGCTGCCTGCGAGTCTGGAGACCGCATTCTGTATGAGCTCGAGTCTTTAGGTGACGAAACTGAAGACCCAGTCTTTGAAAGCGACCAGTTCCCCGTTGATCCGGAGGCCTCCTTTGCCCCTCCTTTCTTCAGTCCTCGACCTTTGGTCAATCTGACTGCAGTAGAGGCCATGTCAAGTCTTAACCCGATTATGGGCATGGAAGTCGCCAACCCTGCATTGGAAGATGCGCCACAAATATACACTATCAACGGTACTGGTGGCCGTAGTTCCTTCCGCACCACAAGGAACGCGTTGGAAGTCTTGGACCTCATTGAGTCGCCGCTGCCACAGAACGCTTCTGACGTCTGGACAACGAAGCTGACCAGTGAAGATGAGACGGACACACTCATTGTGCTTTGCCTCCACAGCAGAACACTCGTCTTGAAAATCGGTGACGATGTCGAGGAAGCCTCCAACACTGGCTTTCTTTCAGACACCAACACTCTTGGTGTACAGCAGTTTGGTGAGGATTGCATCATTCAAATCCATCCCAAAGGCATCCGTCACATTCAGGGCATCCAGTTCCCCAACGACGATGCAAGCGCGACGCATGCTAGTCTGACGGATTGGCAACCCCCTGCCCACCGCACCATTGTAGCCTGCGCAACCAATAACCGACAGGTCGCAATCGCTCTGAGTTCTGGTCAGATTCTGTACTTTGAGTGCGATTCTGATGGCTCGCTTGCCATGGCGGAAGAAGAGATTGCCTTGGACAGCACCATCAACTGCCTTGCGATGCCTGACGTTCCAGAGGGTAGTGTGCGAGCCTTCTTCTTGGCTGTTGGCTGCAGTGACCAAACTGTTAGGATATTCAATCTGAGTCCTGACATGGAGGGCAACATCTTGCGAAGCATCTCTGTTCAAGCGCTTACATCACCACCTAGCGACTTGACGATCAACCTGATGACAGATAAGTCGCCTCGCGGATATAGTCAATTCCTCCACATTGGTCTGCGAAGTGGTGTGTACATTCGATCAGTGCTGGATGAGATGACTGGTGATATTGGCGACACTCGAAGACGTTTCCTTGGTCCCGAACCCATCAAGTTCGCAAAAGTGACTGTCGCTGGCGAGCCTGCCATCTTGGCTATGACTTCGCGGCCATGGCTAGGCTACACTCATCCTCGCACAGGAGTACTACAGCTCACACCACTTAACTACATTTCGTTCAAGTCTGCGTGGAACTTTGATGGCTCACAATTCAAGGGAATCATCTGTGTCAGCGCAAACGAGTTACGGTAAGCAAGACTCTTCTCTTCTTTCCCATGATTGCGGTGATGATACCTTGTACTCCTTAAACACGATGAGGGTTCAAACCTTTTGGTTCCAATTGTTCCTACTGAACGCAGTTATCCATACCATCTTGTTTTATCGATATGCTTGAAGGCCGGACGCTAATTAAGCTAGAATTTTCACATTCAACGATTTGACAGACAACACCACTTATGAAAACATACCATTGAAATACACCCCGAGGAAGATGGTAGGATACCACGAACAGGGTGTGTTCTACGTAATTCAGAGCGACAACAACACGATCAGTGCCGATCGACGGCAACAATTAATTGCACAAAGTGGTGTCAAGAAGGAGGACGACACCAATGGCTCGATGGAAGTCGAGCAGTCCAACGGTGCAGCTGACAGCGAGGAACTCCCTGCTGTAGACTTTGGCTATCCAAGGGCCCAGGGCAGCTGGGCATCTTGTATCCAAGTAGTCGATCCTGTGACTGAGAAGACAGTCACTCACACTGTCGAACTCAACGGTAACCAGTCGCTTGTCAGTGCTGCTCTAGTGTTCTTCGAGAGCCGTGGCGACGAAGCGTTTCTTGCTGTTGGTACTGCAAAGGATCTGAGTTTTAACCCATACAAGTTTTCAGCTGCATCCATACAGGTGTACAAGATCAACCCAACTGGCCGTGAGCTGGAGTTTTTCCACGAGACTGCTGTCAGTGATCCACCTCTAGCATTGCTTGCTTTTAAGGGCAAATTGGTCGCTGGTGTTGGACGTCACCTATGCCTCTACGATTGCGGTATGAAGTCAGTCCTTCGCAAAGCGCAGGCGCCCAACTGTGTTCCAACACGGATCACGGGTCTCAAGACACAAGGCAGTCGACTGGTCGTGTCCGATCAATCCCAGTCTGTCACCTACGTCGTGCACAAGGACCAGGTTCACCCCAACCGTCTCATTCCATTCGTTGACGATACCGTTGCCCGGCATACCACTGCCTCGGAGATGTTGGACTACGACACCACTGTGGGCGGCGACAAGTTTGGCAACATCTGGCTCGTGCGCTGTCCACAGAAGGTTTCCGAATCTTCTGACGAGTCCCCAGATGGCTCTGATCTACTTGTCGATAAGAGCTACCTTGGTGGTACTCCTAATCGTCTCGATCTCATCGCGCACTACTTTACCAATGACATCCCAGTCTCGATACAGAAGACGGTCTTGTTATCCGGCGGTGAACGTATCATCTTCTGGGCGGGTCTCCAAGGAACTCTTGGCGCTCTCATCCCCTTCAACTCACGCCGACAACACAAGATGTTCCAGCAGCTCGAGCTGCAACTTCGCTCTGATGACAAGCCACTCTCTGGCCGCGACCATCTCGCTTTCCGTAGCTATTTTGCACCAGTGAAGAGCGTCATTGACGGCGACCTCATCGAACGCTTCCTGGTTCTTCCACGTGACAAAAGGGAGAGTATTGCTGGTCAAATGACTGGCGCAGAATGGACGCCAAGCATGATAGACGAGGCGATCTGGAATATGAGAGGCTTGTACGCCTTCTAAGAGGCGCACGAGCCCGCTAGCTTTTTGCTCACTATGGCGTTTGGAGCTTTTGGGACTGAGAGTCGATGGTGCTTTGCCCTGCAATGCAGGCAGTAATATGTACTAGTAGATAGGCACGTAGGTCACAATCGACCAAATGATACCCAACATAGCTTTCCGTGTCCTTGCACTTAGCCCACATTGGCAGTGGGTCTCGTATATCCAATATGCTTGTCCGGCGGAAATGATGAGGTGTCATGTTTGTGCAATATGCCCTGCATATTGGTAGCAGCTCTACCTTGCATCTCGATCAAGAAGAATAGTCATGTAGGGCGGAAATACTTCAGGGATAGCGCGGAATCTGGCCGCATTAGTCTCTGCTGTCAAACTTTCCGACAGGCCAAGGGATGCCACGCGAAACTATCCGAAAAGGGTAAGATCTGTAACGCTAGACACATGAACTAGACCAAGAAGCTATACCATTTCCGTGTGTTACCATATATGCGGGACGCCGTATTTCGACGTGGGGCAACCGATTTGGCTGGGGGTGTGAATGGATGGCTGTCAAAGCATTGGATGAAAGCAGGGACCTGACCACGGCCCGAGGGACAACCCTTCCAGCCGCACCACGGCATATGCCTGTTCCGTCGCTCATTTTTTTTTACCCCCGGTTGCTGAAAAGTCCCTCTTCCGATTGTATATTGTCTTGCATACCCTATAAGAATTCTGAGGCTATCAAGAACGAGCTCAATCACAACCAAACAAAAAAAAAGAACCCCCTTTTCTGAACCAATCATCGGAACTTGCTACACCAATTGCTCAACTCCGCACTTCAGCGTGAATCATCACCGCAAAGCCACCGTCAGTCGGACCGACAAGAGAAGAACAACACAAGGAACCTCAACGTACGCTATCATGGCATCGTTTCCAGCATCCAAATATCCCGTCATGCTCACTACCATCGCCACGCGCAAAGAAGGCACCACACGAGCAGCCTTTTACGAGCACAACGAAAACCTGTACGCGCCATTGCTGCTGAAGAAAGCGGGAAAAGTGCATCCCATAGCCTGGAACCGCATGTACCACGTCGACGACTCAGAGTGCCCGACGGGCCTGACGCGCCTGCTAATCGGCAGCGAGGGCAGTGCCGACGACGTCCTGGACTGGGACTGCATGGGCCAAATGGTGTTCGAGGACGAACTGCACTTGCAGCAGTTCATCACATTCATGCATTCGGAAGACGCGCTCGAGGTGCTGGCTGAGGAGGAGAAGTTTGCGGATCCGACCAAGACGAAATTGTTGGTTATGAAGAGGGGGGGATGTGAGAAGTGAGAAGTGAGAAGGGGTGGTGATGATGATGATCATGATGTAGATGTGTAGATGGAAGGTGGGGGAGAGGGAGGAATGGTGTATGTTTTTTCTTTTTCCTTTATTAGGGTAAAGACGTTTAATGAATAGATTTTTTTGGTATGGTTAACGTCCTGGATGTTTGGAGTCTGCTCGTAGAGACCGGGCTCGCCGCGTATGTGAATGGTGTGTTTTGATAGGTGTATAAAAGAAAAGAATGAACATGTTTGGGGAGTGGAAATGTAGTGGGTAGGGTAAACTGTGATGCGTACATGGAGATGGGTTTGGTAAGTAACTTGCGCAGAGGAACCGACGTTCAAATGGCTCCACTTTTCTCCTGTAATCAAAGTAGACTTTTCCTAAGAGAATAATCGAGGTGTCGTGTGCATAACTCGTAGTTTGTGGATATTGTAGTGCTGCAACGTAGTGCGAGTGCACTGCTCAGGTACATGATGGATGTCTAAAATGTCCATGTCCAGCTTCCATGAATGTGTTGATAAAAGGTCGAAATGAACACCCTCGACACCCATCGGAACAGCTGCCATCATCTCACACCTTTCAGACCTGTTACCTTGCTTTCAAAGTACCATGAGCCCCAGAGCCAGTTGTCCGACGAAAAGTGCTGCAATAACCGCCTTACCCATCTTCTTTCCCGAGGCCATGTTCTCCATCTCGGCATATTTCTCCAGATTATACCCATTCGACCCGGCAATGACAACGTCAAAGTCCCACTCTCTGTACCCAATGTTTTTTGCGCCTTCAAGACGCAGCGGCTCGCCCCATAGTGCGCACTTGATGATGGTGCGGCTCGTAGATTGGCGACATTTGGGGCCGAGCTTGTTGGCTGGCGAGCGTTCGAAATAAACGTTGAAGCCCTGGCAAGCTTGGTCATAGGACTGCTCTGGATGTTTGTCAACCGTAATCTTTGATCCTTCTGCATCAATTTGGTGAAGGTTTTGGGCACCCGCTTGCTCACCCGGGCCGTGGCTCGTCGGATATGCTAACTGGCCCCATTCATCGCATCTCCTAGAACACTCGAGCGTATTGTACGACTGCAGTTCGAAGTGGCCTAGATAATGTGCGCCGACAAAGGAGCCGGTGGCGAAGGCAAAGCTTTGGATGTAACCTGGAGGGGTTGCTGCGTTCGCTGCCGCATCGTGTATCTCTGGCGAGTAGTAAAATCCGCGCATGTTATCGTATTTCGGGATGGGACCATAGCCTGCTGCCTGTGGCTTGCAGTTGCTCTGGGCGCTCCGAACGGCTGGAGGAGTGGGAGTGGGCATGGGAGGCAGGCTAGTATACTTTGTATAGTTTATCGGCTTGATCGTATTCCAGGGGAAACTGGACGGCACCTTCCTCCGGGCAGCAGCTGTTTCATTCATTACGCTGAGGTTCATAGTAGCCTTCATATGAATAATTGTATATCTGATCTGAAAACTTTGCTCTGCTTGAGAAATCCCTTGTGCTGTTCTTCCATCATGGTACGGTAGCGATCCAGATTGTTCACTCGACACCACGGTAATGGAAACCGACTGCTACGATTTGTCCACGAGGGGTATCTGTGTGATTAGTAAAAACCCGCACTTACGTTGAGCTCAGTAGAATATGTACGGTTGTAGTGTGCGCTTTTGGACTGCGACAACAACGACCGATTTGAAAGGAGGCGCTTCTCGTTGGCGGATGTCGAATCTACCCTAGATAAGGAACGGTTACCAGCTTTACGATATTTGGAATTCTCTACTGCATCTGTATGAGAAACCAGCAAGCGATTCTTTTGCTGGGTGGAGGAAAGCGTGATTCCAGGATTCGCCCGGGTTTGTGCATCCCTCTGCCAGGTCCGGTCTCCATTGGCTGTCTTGAGCATTGAGTCCTGGGCGTCCATAATAGGCTAAGTGACTTTGTGCGTTGCATTTAGAAATGCGCATTTTGTATCCTATAGTTATTTCCTGGGTGAGAATTTGTAATGAAGGTATAACTCAGTTTAATACGTTATTGTTGGACGGGTCTCAAGTATGAGAGTCGCTGCGCGCAGGCGGCGGCAGGGCGGGCATCGCTCGACTGTTCGTTGACATCCGGATGGTGGGTTGCATTATCAAATATTCGATCGATTTATCGCGAGGGAAAAAAAACCATATATCGTGTCCTCATAATTAGGCGATACTCTTGAACAGTCTTCGTAGGCGCAAGTTTGTCGTTGTTGGCGCTAACCCGCATTCCCGAGTCCATGGTCAGCATACTATCGTACGACATTTGTGAACAAGTCACCCCACCCGCATCCCGGCACAGCCCGACTCATACCCTTCCGGCTCTCATGTCTCGCCACCAAAGCCCCTACAGTCCTGTATTCGTGCCTGCGCATCAGACGACCTTTTGCAACCTGGCCAATAACAATGCAGTGTTTAATTCGAGTCTCGCCATCCAAGCCTTGTGATTCTTGTCCATTGCACTGGGATGCGCCTAAATGCTTTTCCCGATTCCAAGGTTCCGGGGCATCACGCCAACGCGCACGCCAAAGGACGTGTCGGCAGTAAGGAATTGTGTAGCCCAAGAAAAAGCTCGCAACTGGTAAGATCGTGATGACTCTATTAGAGATATAAAGATTGTTGGTGTTCTTATTTTGTGTTACTTCCATCATCCAGCATCCATCCCAGCTACACATCAATCAGCTACACTTGCAACAATCAACAAAAGCACACCTCGTCCAACCAAGTCAACCACAGAAACAGAACTAGCCTGCTATATCCTTCTTACAAACAAACAACCAGCCCGTTCCACCCAGACTCAATCAAACATCCAAACAGCCTATCCAATCTCCCTCCATAAAGCCAAAACACCAACCACCAAAACAAAAAAAATGCCAGCAGCAGCAAAATCCTACCTCCCCACCTTCGCCGCCTTCATGGGTCCGTCTCTCCCACCTCTTCTTTCTCCTTTCGCTTTCTCCTTCCCACCCCAAAAACACGCACTAACACAGCACACAGTCTTCGGCCTAACCTACACCACTGTGGTCGCCGCCAAAGAAGGCGCCGCAGTCGACAGCGCACGAACACGCTGGCAGGAGCAGCATGCGCGCGCACGAAACGCTTTATCGGGCGGTATGGCGCTGAGCGAGGGCAAGTGAGTGTGCGGGAAATGTGTGTCTCGTTTTTTTTTTTCGATTTTCGATTTTCGAACGAGAAGGGTGTACACGCATGCACAGAGAGAGAGAAAGAGAAAGAGGAACGATGGTGTTGATTTTCCATGTGCTATACGATCTAGGGACATAAAGGCGTTACAGACATGAATTTTCTTTTTTTCTGATTGCCAAAAATGTTCAGGCATATAGGCATTTAAGTTGGACAAGGGGAATTTAAAGATGGAGGCAAGGAAGGGGGGGCGTTAATATGATGACGACGACGACGACGACGACGAAACTGTTCTGTGGATATATATGTAATTTATGAGCTTACAGTTGTATATTGTGGCTTTCGAGTATGTCTGATCAACTCTTCGTTTTCCTTGTCGTCGTTTGGTTGTGTGTTCCCACCAAATAGAAACCAGGGTGTTGAATGTAGGATTACGGTGGTGACAATAGCAAATTGGAGCATAAGGCAAAAAACATTTTATTTTAAACCTGGCAACGAGAAGAAAAGAAAGTCAGTGCATGCAACGACACACTTTCACATGATTCAGTGACATCAAAGCAGCTCTTAAACATTGATACTATATTCGATTTCTTATCAACGTCTACATACACCCCCCAGCCATGAACGGTCTGTCCTGTGCTATCCAATCATCCACAATTGACCTTGGGGCCAGCAAATATCTACAAGAAAATCCCAGTACCGTTGAACGCCTGCTGAAAGGACTGATGTACGCTTAAAACTATCGCGCAGAAGTGGAAATAGACAAAGGAAAAGGTATGTAAGCTCGCTATGGTCCGACCCAAGTCGCATCTGAAGAATGCCGACTCGAGTATATGTAGTAACAAAAGGAATCGTCCAGTCATGTAAGAAACAGTCTAACAAATCAAGCCACGAAAAACATGTAGGGCTTTTTCAAAACGTGAAGAAGGTCGAAAGAAAGGCCAGGTGCATTAACAACACACTACAAGTCGAGCATCGAAGTGATTTCGGATATTCTTTGCATGGCGGGGCTCATGGCGGCAATCTTCCTTTGTAGACGCTCTGCTAGACGTGCCTCGTTGGCCTCATCGGAAAGGACGAGAGAGTAGTGTGCGAAAGCCTTATCGGGGTTTGTGAAGAGTGCCTCTTGCTCCTCGAGTGGGGCGGAGACGGGGGCAGTGGTAGTGCGAGCAGATGTGGAATAGTAGAGGTCGTACTCGTCGTCTTGCTCTTCAGCCTCATCAACGGGTGCGGCAACGGACTGGGTAGACTGGACGGGGCTCTTGATGACAGGGTAGTCGGCCTTGACCTCCTCGACAGGCGTATCATCCTCAGCGTCAAAGATGGCGCTGTATCCCTTACCAGACATGGCCTGGGTATCAAGGGGGTTGGAGGGACCCTCTGGAAGCTCTGTAACGGCAAAAGCAACGGGTTGCTGGAAGCTGAAGCCATTGTTGACGTTCCAATTGGTGTTGGGAGCGTTGTTCGAGTTGTTGAGGTTGAGCATGGCAAAGTCAATCTGGGGTTCAGGAGCCATGGTCATGCTAACTTGGGGGTTCTCGGGCTGCGACATGGCGTTGAACTGCGGCTGTGGTGGGAAGGCTGAAGCGGGAGCAGCGGTGACGGTGGCCGAAGAAGATGGCATGGTAGTCATGGGCGCCTTGGCTTGAAGTGACTCGTCGCGAGAGAGCTCCTCGAGGAAGGGAGTAAAGGCCTGGTGGCGGAGAAGGCGTTCGATGAAGGCGCGCGAGCGGGCGTTCTCCTCCATGAGAAGACGGTTTTGGGCACGTAGCTCGTTAGCCTCGTTGACCTTCATAGCGACTTCACCTTCGAGCTGGCCAATGTATTCTGATGAACGTTAGCGGGTCTTGTGAAGGTATCGATTGGCTATCCTTACCCTTTCTTCTTGAGCGGAAGGCGCGTGCAGAGACCTTGTTGCGCAGTTGGCGGCGCTCTTTGGAGCTGAGCTTCTTGCCTTCCTCAGAGGCAAGTAGCCTCTCATCCTCATCCATGTCCTCTTCATCTTTCTTGGCACGGATGATGTGCGGGAGCAGGGCCTGGTTGTTATCCTGCATGTTTGTTGAGGCGTTTTGGCTGTCGGCTCGGATCTGTGCGACAACACGAGTGATCATTTCTTCGGTGTGAGCGTCGCTAAGCGGGCTCGAGGTCTTGCGACTGGCCTGGCTAGTGGAAGGTAGACGGGTCTGTTGCTGTTGTTGCTGCTGCTGCTGCTGTTGTTGTTGCATGGCCTGCTGCTGCTTCTGCTGGGCCATCTGTTGTGCGCGCTGCTGCTGAGCCTGCGCCTGCGCCTTGGCCATAGCAGCTTGTTGCTGGTGCATACCAGGCCATACTCTGACGTTGGGTACCTCTTCTTGAGTGATGGCGCTGGGGTCGACAAAGTCGTCTTGGGAGCCTTCGTTGAAGACAAAGCTGTTGTGGCGGTAGTCCATGCCCATGTTCATGGGAACATCCATGGGGATTCCGCTGTTCCACGCACCACCATCCATGAGAGAATCACCTCCCATCATGGTCATGTCGTCGAGACCAGTGGAAGAGAAGAGCGGGAAGCCGGTGTTGTAGGCGGAACCGAGGCCGGCGATGGAACCCGAGGGAAGGCCGGTCTGTTGCTTGAAGCGTTCGTATTCGTGGCTGGGCTTAGCTGGTGTCTGGAGGTCGTCGTCGATGTTCGTGCTGGTCGGGCTGGCCATAGCCGACGTGGCACTCTGTTCACGCTTGAGGGTGGCAGGCTGGGTGGGCGAGGGCATCTGGCCAAAGTCAAAGAACTCGTTGGGGTCGACGCATTGATTAGGGACGGCGTTGAAAGGCGCCATGGACATGGCGGGTTGGACTGCGGTGGCCATGGTGTTTGTTTGACTACTGGGGAGTCGCGGCTCGTCGTTTGGGTAGCCCTTGGGCAGACAAGGTGGTGTCTTGGGGATGTCGCGTTGTGGGCGGCGGATGGGCGACAGGAGCGGTTAGGCTGGGGGAAAGTCGTCGTCAGCTCGTTTCTGGGCCTGGTTGGGGCACGGAGCGGGTGAGCCGAAAGGGTCCGCACCTTGTGAGTACGTCTGTGTGTGTGGAAGGGGATCTGAGCGTGTGGGTGCGCGCAGATGGAAAGCGTCGACAATAAGAGTTGAGCGAGGATATGCGGATGTGTCGGAAGGGAAAGAAAGGGAACAGACTTCAGCTCGAGGGCGGGTGAGGGAGGGAGGGAGTGAGGGAATGAGGGAGTGCATGGGCAAGGGCAAGGGAGGGGAATGAACTCCACCGGCCGTCGGGGAGGCGTTTCACAATCGAGGCGGAGTCGCTGTCTCTCTGCAAATAGCAGGACAGGGCGGAAGCCGGTTGGTCAAGGCCGTGGGTGATCAACGCCTGGCAAGCGTCTCCTGAGCGCCGGGAATATCCCAACGGCAGGGCAGGCCAGGGCAGGGGCAGGACAGGCCATGGGCCGATGCAAAAGCCGTCCTCCACTCGCTGCAACTGTCGGCCCTACCGCTGCCTGTAACTCTTCTCGCGCGGCTGCGTGCATACTGTATGGATGTATAGACGTACATACTATACTGTGCATACAGTACATACAGCACATACAGTGCTGTACTGGATGCATCCACGATGCCCAGGAGCCGACGCCGACGCCCCATGTAGCCAATGACAGGCCGCCGTGCTGCACCACCACTGAGGCTGTGCTGTCATATCAGCTCATCTCTGCGCTAGCCCCTTTTGGTATGGGCTGCGCGAAATCCTGCTGTTCTGTCCTGCTTGGCCACCTAGCAGCCACACCGGAACGGCTTGTCGGCGTGTGGCAGGTCCGACAGCTCCGGCAGGTCCGTACGCCGCCTCAGCCACAGCCATCCCGGACTGATACACCAACGGATGGCCCAACCGTATTTACATACATACATATATATACATACGTACATTTGTTTACCTCGTACAGATATCCGCAGACGTTCCGCTGGCGCCCGCCGTATATCCGTTATCACACTGTCAATAGCGTTGGTTCTGGATGCCCTTCGTATCTAGTACGTCCACCAATGTGCGTCATTGGACGGCTGCCTAAGCCGCTCTCTAGATCCGCGTGGTGCCCAACCACGCATTCCATTCATCACATGCTGCGCCGGCTATACGGCAGCCCAGAACCATGATAATCTTACACAAAACTGCGCACTGTCTTCGAAGCCACTGGTCGCCAAACGCTCGTCGCCGCTCAATCACGTCGGCCTGGCCATACGCACTGTACAGTAGTTTGGCCAGACCCTTGCCCCTCTAGATCCCGCTCAACTGATCCAGCGTCATCCAAGCCACTCTACATACTCTGCTCTGCACTACTCTACTGTATTGGGTCCGCATCTAACCAAGTTCCGTAGCAGCATGCACTGCGCCACGCCTAAAACTTCTGCCTGGGCCGCGTCATCAGCCCTCATGTGTAAAATTAGGAACAACATGGCCATCACGAGCGACTACCATCCTAACCGACTCTACGTATGTAATACTATACGCCCGTCTGACATTGGTCTTGGGCGCACAAGGCTATACCTGTCCCTCTCTGTCAGACAGCGTCGTCCGGCACTTAGCAAGGCTGATTATTTTCTTGGCCGGCCTTATTCTTCATTTTCAACAATCTCCCGCATCGTTTACGGTTACCCTGCAAAAAGCTGAGTCATGCCCTGGATCGACCATGTCGTCATTTTGCTCGCCTTCCTTCTCTCTCTGGTAATCCCGTCTGCAACTTCCAGGAGACCGTCTCCACACTTGAAGATTTTACTGTCTCTCTAGCTCAATTCTCATCTGCTAATCGCAGAATTCTAGCCAACCTGCTCCATCAATCTCCTATTTTTATGTCCGGTTCACTGTTCCTGGCTTCCCCGGTTGCCCAAGTCTACCAGGCACTATGGCGTCACACTACCCACTTCTCTCTCACAGCTAAATCTCTCCTTGACCATCCGTCAGTCGATTAATGAAGCCATTGACATAATCAGCCCACTCCAACAATCTCCGTTAACTGGAATGCTCATGCCCTATGTAATCGGCCCGTATTTCACACCTTGACGGAAGGCTCTTTCCTCATCTGAAACCCCTGGGACTCCGCGCTCTGAGAGGAAAAGTCTCAACCACACAAGTGACAGGCAAAGTCCGTTTCACAAGCTTCCACAGGGCGCTGGTCAACACCATCTTGACACAACCACCACTTGTTGCTGCTAGAACCCCCCATGTTCGAGACAATACACATGCGACACGTGTCTCGCGACCTTGCGATACACCCATCACGTCTACTGGGCTGCCAAGGAAAAGATCGGTGCCGAGTGAGCACTTTTTTTCTTTTCATCTTTACTCTCTAGCATGAGATTGGTTCCGACATACTGTCCAAGTCATGCTAAATCATTAATTCGCCGACCAATGGCGTAGCTTTAACCCCGACGGTCGCCTATGTACTAACCTCCAAGGGTTCGTCAATCAAGAACAAACACTTTGCCTCACTCTTCCCTCTCCATGATTGGTTACTAAGGATCATCATCAATGCCTTTGACAGAGTAACACCATGGCATTGATCCAAGGAGAGGGGGTTGAACCAAAAGTACAACCTACGTAGCATCTTCCCATTTACCACTATGCCTCAGACTAAAAGCTTTCTGACATGCGCATGCATTGGGAAAATGCATTTACCCTTATGAACCACTTACCTTCTTGCCGGCACTAGACATGTAGAATCTTATGCATGTTTGTGGATATTATTTTAACCCAGCACTAGACATGTAAACTGTTATGCATGGTTTGTGGATATCACTCTAACCCAGACATTGTTCCACAATGCTTCGAGTACCATAACCCATCATGTGTCGAGGTCTGGACGGTTGGTCATTTCTCTCGGTAAGGCACCAGATGATTTGTTTTGCGTGTATGTATGTGTTGGAGCCACACAAACCTCGCACCTCAGCCTTTATGGCTTTTGATCCCGTGTGCCAGACACACGCTCTTTCGACAAGAAGCCATGAACGTCTTCCTCCATCGCTACACCGCCACGTGCATACTCATTGCCCAGAGGCTCCTGCTGGCGCTGGTGCTGGGCCGACGAGTCCAGATCGTCTCTTACCCCAATATGCTGCTGCACGACACTGCGACCATTCCCCTCTCTTGCCCCAGCTAACAAATCGCCCATGCTCTCCTCTCCAAGCCCCAGCACCCTGACCATGTGCGTAAATGCCATCTCGCCCTCTCTATGCCCCAGAACACCGACCTTGGCCACACCCTCACCCCTCGCAACATCTCGAACCACGTCACGCGCGCGCTCAACGTCCCCATCCTCCACCAGCGCCCGTACCACTGCCATGAGCGCACCCCACCCGGGCATCCTACCTTGCTTGGACATGCGAGTCAGCACGCTCATCATCTTGCCGACCTCGCCGACCGAAGCGTACCCTTCTATCAGCCGGTCGTACAGGATGCCGTCGCTGGGCATGCGCGGCGCCGTAAAGAGAAGATTGACAATGCTGTCCACTTCGCCTACATTGGGCGGCTCGCACTGGAAGTAGTGCGTGATGAGCGATGTGTATAAGTGCGTCGACGGCACAAAGTTCCGGCTCGTCATGTGGTCCAGAATGGTGCGCACAGCCGTGTAGTTTGCGTATTTTTTGAGCAGCCGGTCAATCGTAACCGCGTACACGTAGTCATTCAGCCTCAGCCCGCACGCTTCCAGCTCGTCAAACATCTTCAGTGCCTTTTCGGCTTGTTGCTGCTCCGTGTGGCCGTCAAACGCTTGGTTCTCAAACGCCGCCTTCATGAGCATCGTGTGTGTTGCAACGTCACCCTCGATGCCCTCCTTTTCCATCTGCGACAGGAGCACAAATGCAGTGCGTGTGTCATTGCCGCGTAGGTACAGCTGTATCAAACTGTTATATGTTATGGCGTTGGGCTTGATCTGAAAGTTTGCTGACCAGGCGAGGATCTTTTGGATGAATTCTACGCGTTTTTCATGGCGCATCGATTCGGGACGCATCCTCACAATGGCCGATATCGCGCCATTGATAACCTCAATAGAAGGCTTGGTGTACTTGTTGACAGCCTTGCTAGAGTTTTTGTTCGTACCCTTTTGTCCTTTGCCATGCTTCTTCGTGCCGTTGATGGCATTTTCCGCCGTGAGCCACCGTTTACCCATGTCGTCCAGCGCAGCCAGGGCTTGGTTGACTTGTCGCAGCGACATCAAACCGTTGACACGTGTGGTCCAGGCGTAGTTATCTGGCTCGATACCAGTGTTGAGCATTCGTTGCCACATGACATTGAACCCATTGAGATCCTTTGCTTTTGCGCAGCCTTCCAGGAGAGCAATCCATGACTTTATATCTGGCTTGACGTCATGTGCAACCATGTGGTTCCAGACTTCCACCGCACGTTGTGAGTTGAGAAGAATCAAGTAACTAGAAAGGAGGTTGTTATATATCGAGCGGGGGATTGTAACAACCCCATCTTTGCTAAGGTATGTTTGTTGGACAGTTTTCCACATTTCGTCTAGCTTTTGGAGCGACATCGTGGACTCTGCGCGCGCTATGCGCTTGTTGTAGAACGCCTCTAGGTTGGTCATCTCGTCAGGATTCTCGCCAGCCTTACCAATGGCTGCCATGGCCTTTTCCGGCGCCACCTCGATCTCGTTTCTGATCTGGCGCTGGACGTCGTCTGGCAGTTGTTGGAACTGGTAGGAGTTTTCGGTGTGCAAGAATACAGTGTCCACACGTGATCCAGCGATTAGTCTTTCAAGGAAACGCATCAAAGGCGCAGCTGTTTGACCAGTAGTTGGCTCCAGAGCGTCCGAAATACTATACAAGTATAGAGCACAAAAGCCTAACCAAGGCCTACTGATATAGTTGGGGATGTAAGTCTGCAAACGCCTGTTGAAGTCGCTGGAATCATACACGTCGGGAAGCTCCTCGAGAGGTGGCAAAGACCAGTCGTTATTGATGGACTCAAGCACGTCGCTCTTCGGTCCCATGCACTGAAAGAACAGTCGCCACAGTGAGATGAGCTCTTGGAGCAACACTTGTAAGTCTTGCTGTGGCTGATGCGACGGCACATTTACAGTGAGAATAACCTCATGTGTCAGGCGACCTATCGCTAGCCAGGCCCAGTACCCGGGGCGAGCAATACCAAGCTGCTGGTATTTTGACAGCACTGCAGTTGGGGTCACTCTCACACTTTTCCTACCTGAGCAAACGGCAATCGTGACAGCCCTAAGAAGACGGCTGAAGACCAACTCTTGTTTTGACAGCTCGCCAGGAAATTTTGGCTCAGTCAGGGCTTTGCAGTCTATTGCAGTGTACGTCTTCTCAAATAAATCCCAGGCTTTTTGAACATGGCCGGATTCAAGAGCCTGACTGATCGGAGCAGCATAAGTCAGGCGGTCATCTAGTGCGTCCGTGGGCTCCACCTCTTGATATGTGTCTTCTTGCTCATAGCCTGTGTAGTCGAGACTGCCTACTGCACTGTCGTCAAGCAGCTTTGAGTACCGAGTGCTTCGCGCCCGGAGTCTGTCTGTATCCGGGAAACTTATGTTTGGCCCATCTTGCGTTGCCCTCTGTACAGGTGGTTGATTTTCTTGAACCGCAGACTGCGCCTTTTCTTGGCGTGGTTTGGTGTCATGATGCGGCTCCGAGGGACGTAGCGATAGGAACGTGGCTCGAGGTTGCCATTGAGGATTCCGTGCAAGAGCAGCGCGTCGAGAGAGACGTGTCAGACATTGTCTGCACACGTATGCGCCCAGCATGTCGCTCTGATAGCCCTCGGACAGCAGGCGGGGAGTGTAAGTACTAAAATTGTGGTTAGGCATTTGAGCTTTGTAACTTTTCAGCGCACCCGTTCTGCACCTACACAACTGGACTGGATTAGGCCTTCATGCGCGCGTTCACCTAAAGCAAGGACTTTAACGGACAATTGGTGACGGGTCAATGTTGTAGTTTTGTAAATATTAAAAAACGGCCAAAGTTGCACGCGATGCATCGCGAGACTGAGCGGAATCACGCTGGCCAATAAGACCCAATGACGTCCGCACGCTTCACGTGACTACCAACTTCCACGAACAACGTCTTCAACTTGATGCAACCTGTCTGTGCTTCTGCGACAATTACAGAAGACGTCCCCAGGAACCGGAGCAAATCTGCCTTTGTATTTGCTTTTTGCTTGTTGGCAACGCCATGACCACCTTAATCCCCCGCCAATCCTACTCACAGGATGAGCTCGACAAGCTGTACCCAAGAGAGCTCGAGTTGCAGCTCGTACAAGTTGTAAGATGAATGAACTGGCTTTTCTAAGTATTCTGTGCTAACCACAGAATAGCTGTTGCGTCATGGTCAGCTTTTTTTCTACCGTGGTACGATAATTTATGTGCGCCAATACTGACGTATATATTTACATAGGTGAAAGAAGCCCTGTATCGCCTCGCTTCCAGAACGTAGACAAGCCTTGAGTTTCACGTAAAATATGAACATTGCTAACAATACTGGCAGACTGGTCTCCCGGCATGTATGGAACACCTGCCAAGCGCCTCCATAGATTCATTCTGACACCTCCGCAGACTGGCCATACTGCAATGCAGCTCGCCAGCTAACAAGTGTAATCCTGAACACCAAAGACTTTTCGAAATGGGACCAACTCCAATACCGACGTCGACTAGAGACCTTTGGGATGGACGATGGGCCAGGTACCGAACTCTCAAACTTCCAAACTTCGATTGCTAATGACGCCCAGTCATTGCCTCGGGACCCAAGGGCGAATTTGATGCGATATGTCAACCAGGTGAACTTACAGACAGAGGCCGAGAAACAACGCTAGCGCTGGGCGAGCGTCTCCGCCATCTCTATGTCAATCAGCTCAAGTTCATGCCACAGCTGATTTCGGACAGCGACATGATCTATCTACGCGCAACGCCTATGCCGCGTGCTCTAGAGTCTGTACAGCAAGCGTTCTGGGGCTTTTACCCACCCTCAGCAAGAAGCGCTGATTTTCCACCTCCAACGATCATCACCAGAACACCTGCAGATGAGACGCTGTATCCCAACGACGCAAGTTGTAGGCGTTTTGCCCAACTCAGCCGCGCATTCGCACAACGCGCAGCTGACAAATGGAACGACACGGATGACATGCGTTACCTCTCCAAGATGTTTTCGAAATGGATGCCTGATGGACAAAAGGTCGCTGTCGACTCTCACCCACGCCTCTCTGGTATCATGGACACTTTGAACGCCACTGATGCTCACGGGCCGGAAACCAAGCTGCCCAAGGAATTCTATGACCCCAAAGCCCGCTCCATCATTGACAAGATTGCCGTGGAAGAATGGTACAAAGGCTACACCGAGTCGTCAGAGTACCGTATGCTCGGTATCGGCGGCTTGATGGGTGATATCACTTCACGCATGGTCGGCAGCGTCGAACGCAACGGAAACTCGGGCATTGTCGAAGTAGGAGGCGTAGACGGCCAGCTAGGCAAAGGGCGAGGCGGCGAAACAAGCATCCGCTTCGCAATGTCGGGTTGCCACGACACAACACTAGCCGGCGTGTTGACCTCGCTCGGTGCGTTTGAAGGCGAGCACTGGCCCCCATTTACATCCCACATCGCCGTCGAGATGTTCAGAAAGCGAAACAGCAGCAACGTCCTCCCTGTGGTACCTTCCCCGGCCGAACAGAACCCGCAATCCAAAAGCCAGAGCTGGTGGTCTTCTCTCTTCGGCAGCACAAAAACTACCGCAGACGCTAGTCTCGCGCCCGAGGGCATAGCCCGCAAGCCCTTGACTGATCTCTCGCAGGCCCAGCGCCATCAGTTGAGCGACTACTACGTCCGCTTGAGGTACAACGACAAGATCATGCAGATACCCGGTTGCAAAGCCGAGGGCAAGCATCTAGACGGCGACACTACCTTTTGCACGCTAGAAGCTTTCAAGAGCATCGTGGACAAGTACACACCCAAGAATTGGCATGCTGCGTGTGTGAGTCGCATGGATCAGCCTGCGTTCCCAGAGAAGCCTGAGCCTGCTGGGTACGAGTAAATGCATTTTGTGTCGTTTGGGACATAGACATAGACTTTGTACTTGTGATTTTTTTGTGCTCGTTACAATGGATTAGAATTTAGCTTGATAAGACTACTACAGTACAAATACTAGACTCTATTTCATTTTTCAGGTGTTCTAATACACCCCCGCTGAGCCCAGCCCCCTCCATGTCTTCAAACTCAACCCTCTCTCTTGATTTTACAAAACCTCCAGATTGGCGTGGCTAACGAACCAGGTCCCGTTGTTAGTGTCCAGAGTGAGATTGTTCTGCACCGTCTTTCCTCCCTTCAGGCTGCCGCTCTCGACAACGCCACCCGCAACAGGACGCTGCAGCTTGTTCTCTCCGCTCTTGACTGTGAAGTTGGCAAGAGGGATCTCCCATCCATTGCGCGTGACGACCGTCGGCATACCAAAGTACTTGGCTGTGACCTCGTCGTGCGAGAAATGGAGTTCATAGTAACCGCGGTAGTAAAGATCCTGCCACTGCAATTCCTGGTTTGCAGACTGGATAATGGAAGAGTAGTTGTTTGCTGTGGCAAGGGAGATGTTTGCGCCATAGGGGCATGGCGATGTTACGGCCGAACCAGCGAATTCGACGCCGATGCTGCCGGCGCCGGTGCTGGGGTCATAGTTCTTTTCATCGAGCCAAACGAGGTCGCTGACCCACGAGGCATGGCTGTCTCCCGCAAGGAAAATGTTGTTGTTAATATTGTTTTTGTAGAGATGGTTCAGAGTGCGGTTCTTATTGGCTAGGTACCCGTCCCACGCATCGTAGTTGAGTGGGTTCTCTTCGCCGTACGCCGCGGATTGATTCAGACGTGAAAAGACGATCTGAGAACCAACTACGCGCCATGTAGCACCGCGTTTGGCCGACTGGGAGAGACTGCGGTAGAACCAGTTTTCTTGGTTAGCGCCCATGAGGGAACGGCCGGCGTCGTTTGAAATGTCGTGGATATAGTCTGTGTTCCAGTAGAGATCTGTGATTGAGCGATCATACTGACGCGTGTCCAACATGAGCAAATCGACCAATTTGCCGATGGAGAAGGAGCGCCAAATGCGCAGGTTGTCGTCCATGTCAACTTGACGAATAGGCATCCATTCAAAGTAAGCACGGACCGCGTTCATCTTGCGCTGGTCAACTGAAACGCCCCCGTCGTGGATGAAGGAATTTTCAGTGTTGTTGAGCTCGGAGCTGCCATCACGATACTATTGTGCGTCAGTATAAAAAACTTGGGCACAGGAGAGTAAGAACGTACAGTGTTGTCAGCCACTTCGTGGTCGTCCCAAACAGGGATCCAAGGGAATTGCTGATGGCTGGCAACAAGATCCAAGTCGGTGCGGTAGGTTGCAAGCCGCTTACGGTAGTCGTACAGGGTGTAGATCTCACGATCCGGTTGCGGGATGCGACCAATGCTGTTACCCCAGCCATAGTCACCATTCTTGTACTCGTAGATGTAGTCTCCGAGGTGGACGACGTAGTCTACAGAGTCCTACACCACAGTTAGCTCAAGCAGAACTCGACCTGAAATGCAGCGTAACATACCTTTCGCACAGAGTTACCGTACGCATTGAAGAAACCAAAAGGATAGTTCGAGCAGCTGTACACAGCAAGCTTAACATCGGTGATGTCATCGTCGGCATTGGGCGTCGTCTTGGTGCGACCAAGAGGACTCTTGTTGTCCGACCCGCATACATTGAACTGGTAGTAGTACGTGCTGTACGGTTCCAAGTTCTTGGCTTCGACCTTGACGGTGAAATCAACGTCGGAACTGGTATAGACTTTGCCCGAGTCTACCGTCGACGAGCAATTCTTGTCCTCATAGACCTTGTATTCCACGCAAATTGGCGACTTGGACACCTGGACATACTTTTCGTTGTCGTGGTCGAAAAGCGGTGCGTAGCCAGTGACTGTGACATTGGATTGCGAATTGTCGCTCTGAGGCGCAATGCGCGTCCAAAGAATGACGCTGTCTGGGTATGGATCTCCCGAAGCAACCCCATGAGTGAAGTTCAAGCTCGAAGGTTCATACGCGTGTGATGGGTCGTTCCTCTTGGCCACCTTGTGAATTGAGACTCCAAGAGCAGGGTGGTGTTCCGAAGGCGAACGGTAATTGAGGTTCTTCGACCAGCTGGCACTAGCAATGGATGCCAGCGACAGCAACGGAAGGACTTGAAGCTTCATGTTGACAGATGACTCTTGCGCCGTGGAACACTACCGCTCAAGCTTGAGAGGTCAAGCTTTTGGGGTATTCAGGACCTTTTTGTAGTTCCCCACGACATGGAGCTTATCTCCACGATCCCGGGTTATGGGGCCCCAAATCCATGAAATTTTCTATTGCTACTGCGTAATAGCTGCAGGAACAAGTAGTGACGAGCATTAACATCCCAATCAGAGTCCGCGAGCTTGCCATGCTGCGGCATTTGGAGTGCTGACACGGGAAGAGCGGAGTAACGGCAGAGCGACAAACATGAGAATAGAGGATAGTCGGAGGCGGGCTGCTGGAAGCGAATCGTCATCGTCACAATTGGCGCAACGTTCATTCGATAGTGACATCGGCCTACAGCACGTCTGCAGAATGGCGTTGCATAGTCGAAGACATGTGCGTGAGTGGCCCGCTGCTATTGGTTGCGCAGAGCCGGAACGGACGAACTCGCTTGGCATTGAAAGCTTGTTGTTGACTGTGCACTGACCTGCACTGATGCAGAAGGTGTAATCGAAGGCCAATCCCGGTAATATCGTCGTGTTTATCAAGGCACCTACATGAGATATTGTAGAGATGTTGTGGGTCCGAGGGTCGGCGAAGGTGTCGTTCTACGTATGTGAGTACCTAGAGCTGGTTCCGCCACTGACTTATCTCGGAACAGGCGTTCCCTAGATACCCAACAGAACCCTATGCGTTCAACATTACGTCTAATGTCGTATATCCAGGAATTCATCCATGATACAAACCGTACTGCGCTTTGGAATGATTAGCTGCAACCATGAGAAGAGCGCCCTTGGAACATGCTGACAAGACTCAGAGGGAAATGGGTCGAGTGGCTGTAGCTAGACTCGCGTCCTCGGGTCCAACACAAGACTCGTTTTGTATCCTAAGTGCTATGATTGTATCGATATATACAAGGATTGAACTGCTGCGCTTCTACGCAGCCAAAAAGATATATCTACAAGAATTTTTCCGCATACTTAAAGGCAGTATGCTCATACACCCAAATTCGCCTAGCGAGATACCCTAGTTCTCAGCCAAGCTGTACTCACTAACAGTAAGCTTAGCATTGCTTCCAGAGAAAGGCTCTGTACCAGCACCAGCACTGATCAGAATCTGGCTGCTAGCAAGACCCTGCTTGGAGGTAAGGTACTTGACAAAGTCCATAAGATCTCCGCTAAAGTTCTGAACCTGTTTCTCCGCAACGAAGCTGTACACGGTCATCTGGCCGTTTTTGCCCTTGTACAGCTTCCAGCTGGAGCCAGCGAGGGTGACAGTGGCGATGGGGCTGCCAGTAGCAGAGATGGGACCGGCGCCACCGAGGGCAGCGAGCCAGATCATGATCTCGTTCTCTTCGCTGCCTGTAGCCGTGCTCGAGGTGAACAGGTCGTAGGCTACATCTGCGACGATGTTACTGCCAGTGTAGGTCCACTTCCAGACTGAGGGGAGGGACTTGATCGATGACAGAGTCTTTTTGTTAATCTTAGTGACTACATTGGCGAAGGACTTGACTTGTCCCTGACTATCGATGCAGTTAGAACGGTGATGCCATAGAATATCAAAGGTATAACAAACCCGCCAGCCCACGACCATGAGGTATGCCACTTAAGTGTATTGCCGCTCAGGCTATCGACGCCGGTGCATTGAGACCCGGATGTAGCCTGGGCCTGGCCCCAGAGGTTGTTGTAGACGGTGTACGCGCCAGTAACTTTCGAATCCCACTGGCCGCAGAAGTCTGCGCGCTTCTGAACGGTAGTCGTGGGCACCGCAAGGGCGAGGGATGCCGAGCCGACAGTAAGGAGTGCGGAGAACTTCATTGTCGAAAAGAGTGTATTGTACGAAGAAGTGATTTATAGAGGTGATGTGAATCCACAAACTGGTGGCGAGTTGCTGATCCTTTAAGTATAATGTACAAACACGCGTGCACAGGGAATTGGAGCACGGAGCAGGTATACACATAGAGCACCCTTCATAGTAATCTATCGCGGACGGTTTGACTAAACGTACGTGTCAAACGAGCTTTTCCGAATCGAGAAGTCTCTCCTCTCTAAGACGTCTAATAGTCAGTCCATGAACATGTCGATCACCCAGACTAGGCAGAGGGCCTGTTCCAGACATTGGTGGGTTCTGACAATGTGTTGGCGCTAGAACAACCGACGGAAGAAAACCACTTGTTATTCCCCCAGCATATGCAGCATACCGCGTCTACCCCGTAGCTAGTGGTGCTATGTTCACGTTCCGAAACATGGTGTAGTAGCCTATTAGGCAGGATCACCGCTTGTCATACCCCGCGTATGAAACAAATCGCCGGTGCTTAATTGAATGCCAATTTAAACGCCAACAGCGCTAGGGAAATAAGACCGTAATTCTCCGGCGCTCATCAAGCATTTGTTTGATCCGTGCGATGGAAAGACTCCTTGGTCGTCAGCGAATTTAGAAACTCCATGTCCTCCGCATTGCCAGTATTGCAGAAGGACTTCATCGTGGGCTGCAATAATGACTAATCAGCGAATACTCCTTGTTTGGAACAAGACACTAGTCACTTACGGTGCCCATGTCGCCACTCCTGTCAACTTTCCAGATACTTCCTGTTTGCCGCACCTCGTGTTGAACGTAGAAAGTTTCGGGTCTCGAGACGTTCCAAAACCCCGTGAGATTACGAGTAATCTTGACCAAATTTGGTCGCACGTTAGGCGCAATCGGTGCGTCCAGCCATGGTTGGATGTTCTCCCACTTTCGATCTGGCAGATCCCATCTTCCTCCTTCTGATGCCTGCATGAGCACATCTACGTTGAGCTCCTCGATATGAGGGAAGTGTTGTAGTATCTCGGTAATGGCTATTGAGGCAGCATTTGGCTTCACCACCTCGTTTGGATTGACGCGAGCGTTTCCGCGCTTGTCGACGAAGACCTGAGGGCCGCCATTCCACCAGTCATACCCAGGCCAGAGAGTGAGTCTTAATCTTTTCGCCTTGTCCATGAGTGGCAATAGTGCAAGGAAACGAGGGGACAATTGATCGCGCATTGGAACGTAGTATCCATGTAGACCACGCAGAGACCTCTGTATCTCCATAGTGATGCGCAGCATACCGTCATCGCAAGCTCGCTCCGCTTCTTCGGCGAACTCAGTACCAAGCCTCGCGGCTAGTACGTTGCTCATGGGCTGGTCTGTTGGGTTCAACGATGTCTTGAGCGGGGTGGCGTGAAGATGGCGGGCATGGTGTTCAAGACACTCATGTCGTAGTTGGCGACAGGTTGCGAGGATATTTGCAGGCGGACGCCGAGGCAGGCTGATGCGTGTGTCAATGTAGGTATTCCCTACAGCTCGGCACGATTGGTACAAATGGCGGGTATCTTTGGCCGAACTCGATGTGTAGACGTATTGCGGCAGGGTAAGATAGTCCAGAACCTCATCCCTCAATTCGCGGGGTAGGGATAGCAAAGACGATGACATGATAAAAGCCGCGATGTTTTATGCAGGAAGGGAGGTGAGCGGGCTCGCTTTGCAGCCTGGTTTCAGTTGCATTTAGGGGCTTGTTGATTGACGAGCGGCAGATACCCTTGCACTGGATGCCTTGCAGAGGACCAGCAGACTTCCGCATTTGTTCTGTGCACGACCCGTGACATAGCCAAGCAGAGCGTCTGGCACAGTCATGGCGATTTGTGTGTGAATCCAACCCGGATGGAATTGAAGAGAAAGCAGCATTGACACAGATGAATCAACGGGAACAAGTGGTGATAGTCGGCCTGGCATTATGTGCACGACAGGTTGTGAGAGTCACGTGACGTGACCGCCATGCGTGAGCCCGATGATCCAACCATAGATGCAGATAGCGGCAAACGGATACTTAAGGGCAGTTTCCCACCGTCTGTTGCTAGACCTAGACAGACCCGCATGTCAGCATGTGTGTACATGTGTAGAGATCTGGGGAGGCGAAACATACGTACATATGTAGTTCTCAGCTGGACGAAGATGGCGTGGGCGATCGTGGATATCGCCCAATGGGCTTTACGCAGTATCTCGGCTGCGGCGCTGTACCTTGGGGGACCATACCGGGACCGTTGCCGACGACCGAGAGCCGACTTGGTAGTGACTCTGCGACACCATGGTGGAAGACTGCAGTCGGGTAACCGACTCAGACGCCTTCGTAGAGCCTTGGCCAAAGTTGCGCTCCTTGCAGGAGAGGGCGCACTACGACCATCCAAACACCGCCGCCACATGACAGACGCCTAGTTCTAGTCACCAGCCTGCGCAAACAACTTTCGCCGTTCCTCGCCAGCCTCGCCAGCCCAATAATAACCACACTGGCTTCGCATCAGCCCTAGGAGAATCTTACGTATATAAAACATCGCCTCCCCACATTACGGCCCCGCGTTGATGAGGCAGACGAAGCAGCCATCGCGTCCTTGCCCCACCGCGACGCGGCAGCAGTAACAGCAACACGTCGCCGAGGCAACAAGAATCCATCAACGCCCTCAGCAGCGCATCTGAGCACAGCCTTGCTGTTGCCATGCAATCAGACGTGCCCCGAGGCTCTGCCGATGCTTTGGACGAGCAAGACAACCATCGCAATGACGACGGCGGAGGTCGCCAAGATTGGACCTACCAGCTTTCCCTGAGACCTCGGGGTGGGGCTTCAGAACGACGTCGCCCACGCTCGTCCTCTGGCCGCCATGGCGAATTGCGACAAGACGTAAATCCTGACCGTGTACAGTCAGCGGCAGACGATGCATCATCCCAGCGCGCATTTGATCCCCTCCACCGTGCCGTGGCCGGTGCTTCCAAGCGCCCACGCCAGGCCATTGAAATTGCTGACAATAAGGACATCACCAGTACTCTCTATGACAACGGAGCAGTGGCTGCCATAATATACCACAGCGAGATTCCAAACCCACAGGCCAACGACATCTGGCCTCAGTGCCGCAGCTCGGCGAAACTGCCTGCTAAATACTACTTCCTAGACCAAAACAGACCGAATTCACCCAACTCAAAGCGTCGCCCATCCAAAATTAGTGAAGAAAAAGAACTCGCTCCCAAGCGGAGTGAAGAGGCGAGCCATCTCCCTGCAGGTACCACGATTGGCCGCCCCAAGTGGAAGCTGCCCGTCGAGTTGGTAGAGTTGATTGCTGCGTTCCTCAATCGTGACGACATCAAAGCACTACGTCTCGTCAGTCGCGAGCTGAACCACAATGTCTCCCAGGTCATATTTCAGACAGTCGTCGTTCCTTTCAATACCGAAATCTACGGGATGCTAGGCAAAGAAGTCAGACCTGACCTCAAAGGCAAGAAACGTGCAAAGTTTGAGACGACCGGCTATTCTTGGAAGAATGCCAACGGTGACGAAGTCTACAACGGCCATGGCCTTGACGTTTTTCGTGGGTTTGGCCGGCACATTCGAAGATACGGAATGAGTTTTGAAGTCAACGAAGCTTCCCTCTCGATGCCGCCCACCAAATCACTGACCGAGAACAAAACAAGCTTTTGGGGCAAATACGATTGGCCGTATGAGGAGTACCGTCGATTTGATGCTGTCGCTGGCCTTGAAACGGCTGCCGACGAAACACCGCGGATGAAGACCGCATTCTCTGAACTTACCAAGGTAAAAGAACTTGCCCTCTCTATCAATAGCGGCCTCGGCTGGCTCAATGGTCCCGACAAGTCTATACGATCGCGCATTTTTCAAAAACCTTCCAGGGTTTTTGGAACAAACAAAGCTGTTCCGGACCGCAGGGCACAGGCTCAGCAAGAACTTTGGAGACACATTCAATCGTCTTACCAAAAGGCCGGCAGTGACATCAGACATGCAACCCTCTACAAAATCGATGGGCAACGCCCTCTGTCTGAGCTAAAAGATGTCGGCATGTTTGCTGACGTACAGCCCAAAATGCCTTACTTAGACCCCCAGCTGATACACGAAGCAACGCCACACGACATCACTGATATTCCTGTGCCCACTTCCTTTGATGACCCATACGTTTTGGAACGCTTTGTATCTGCGCCCTCTCTATTGGGCACTGGTGTCTTGTTTGCCTCGGCCATCTCGCCACCCGATGCCGGTCAAGTCGTAAACCCCATCATACCTGCCAACCTCACCAAGGCTCAACAAGAGTGGTTGTTGGAGACGGAATGGGCCCAAAGAGCATTCATGTCTTCGTACATGCTCTCCATCATCGACAACCCGACCACGTTCCAACTGGTACATAGCCTGAATATCTCGGGGCTTTCTGATCGTTACTTGCCCATGCTGAATCGCTCGGACTTCTGGGATGCACTACCCAACCTTTACGAAATCACTCTCATGGTAATACCAGGATGGCGAACAGTTCACAAAGATGAGGCTGGTTTCGTTACTACTTCGCCAATCAATCCTGTTCTGGGAACCAATGTGTTATTTGCCTTGCTTCACGATCATATCGCCTGCCGCCCAACTGTTCGAAGATTAACAGTTGGTTGGGCCACTGGCGGTGAGCATGCTGAGGGACTCTACGCAAGGAATAAACTCCTTTGTCCTGCCCCTGTTGTGGATTTGCGAGCTCCCTCGGGTCGTCCCGCATCTGTCAACCCTGCAGCGCTTGTTGAAGCAGATGCAGCTCGTCTGCGAACATGGCTGCTTGAGCTGCCTCATATCGAGATGTTGAGGTTAAAGAACTGCTGGATCACTCCCCCAAGTCTACTTCAGTTTGTCAAAGTCCATGATTCACATCACTTGAAGGAACTGATACTCGATTCTGTTTCGCTTACAGCCATACTACGTACCAACGCCCCTAATGCCAACGGCAACGTTGCAGCTCAGCAAGCGGCCGCACTTCAGAATCCCCCCGCTCAAGCGGGGATGCCCGCAATCTGGGGAGGTGTTGTTGCCCAGTTTTTGCCAGGCCAGCAACAAATCTTACAGGTTTATATCCACACGTTGCAGTTGCAACTTCAGCAAATCCAGGTAAATGTTGCTGGATTTCACCATAATCATATTGCCGCTCTACAAACCCAGTTACAACAGCAACTGCAGCAGATGCATAACGCATATCTGCAACATCATCCTCAAGCTCAAGGGCAGGGACAGAATCACGCTCCAGGGTCAAATCCACTGCAGATACCTGTGCAGGCTCAACAAAACCAGCCAGCTCATCCTCATAATATTCTCACCAACATCACTCACATTGCAGCCCAGGTGAGCCAGCTGCACAACCAGATTACCACTGGTCAGCACAACGTCGTAGGACAACAAGCTATACATCCTGCGATACCAGTGAACAACCCAGCCACCACTTATGCTCAGTCGGCGCTTAGAGCGAGACCACGTGAGGGCTCTTGGATGGATATCATTGATAGGATTTCGCCGGGAACCAACCTCTCCGACTTTGGGTCCACCTATTCCAAGGCTGACAATGAGCGCACGACGTGTCTTCGAGAGATCGATTTCGTCTCATGCGGTTATGCGAAACTCACTCATGCACCGTTTGACCAGATGGCTATTGAAATCGGTCAAGGTGCTGCCGCAGCTTCGCGTCACCCTTGGTTCACCCGGCGCCTGGCCGCCCTTTCTCCTGCAATGATGAGCGCCAAGTGGACCTATCTCGCTGATATCGTACAAGAAGTTGATCCGTCAGAGCTTGCCGCGCTTGATACTGGTTGGAACTTACGAACCGGCTGGGAAGATCGCGAAGAAGCGCACGCTGTCGAATTCGATGGTCTCCTTCCCGGTGGTACAGGACGCTTCACAGGCACCATACGGAAGTCGGACAGGATGGTGGATGGTGCGTCTCGGCGTTAGTGGATACTTCTGAGTAACTATCATTCTCGCTTGTATATCAATGCTTCCCCCGGACGTCAGTGAGCCCTCTTTGTAACTTGGGCAGAAGCACTCGCAGTTACAAAACGACCTGAGAAGGCACCCATTGGCAGTCCAGTCTGGGAGCGCAGAGGCCTTAGTGTGGAAACCAGTTAGCATACATGTCGATAAACAGTGCAAAGTCATCATCGTGGTCCTCGATGAGGTCTTACCGATACCTAGAAGTAGCAAATGAATGACTACTGCTCTCCACTTAATCGCCAAGAAGTCTATATCCTCCTAATAAGCGTCTCGGCAATCTGTTGTGCCAAGCGCATTATAAGCTGGCCATGGCCTAGCCATGCCTACATCGGAGATACCACTCCGCCGGACATATCATCTCAGGGCTGTAGCTCTTCCAGATACATAGACACTACCGCTTTGAGGTAAGCTCCTTCATTCATTTTTCGGTACTGCAATCCGAGTTCTCGCCTGTTTGTGGACTGGTGTACGGATAGATGAGGGGAAAGCGGAGGAAAGGCCGATACACCGGGACAGTCTTGGCAGCATCGATGGTTGATGTCATTCACCCACCTTATCCAGTGCGCAACTGTTCTATAGATCACCCTTCTGCATGCTTCGAACAATGGCTGGGTCTTGTGCCCTTCCTGCCTGCATATCAGCCGCATCGAGCCGTGCGGGGTATCTTTGTCTTGAAAATTTTCCTCGACCAATTTGAGTGACTAAAAGCCATCCTGCACTGCACATTGGACAGTAGCGCCTTGGCCTCACTATACTCTTTGGTCAAGCACAGCCACTTGTGTATACGCATCAGCGTTCAAAAAGGAAGATTCGCAAAAGCTAGGGCCATCGAGGACTGAAGAAGGTTACGGATCTTGATCCATCCGAACTAAGTTGGCTAGGCGATATCTTGGGAGCGATCATGCTACCAAAAAGGATGCAAGCTCACTGTACAAGAGATGGAAAGTGCCGTTACCAAGACGTTGAACGGCGTCTTCACGGTATTACAGCAGGTGCTGTTGATTGGTCAAACATGTCGAGGACTCACTGGTTCCCTGGCCACATTCCTACGTCTGGCAGCTTTTCATGGGGCTGTCCTCTTCTCTCTTGACAATCTGGACTACCCTAGGGCCACTAAGCAGACCGTCGGCCACGCGTCTTACTTCCAAGTCTTTGGCATCAGCAAAAGATGTTCTTAACTCCATGTCAAGGACTTGGCTGCTCAAACCAAAAGCCTCACCAAGACACCAGCATGAATTCAGAAGTTAAACACAGATCAATAGTCGATTTTGTGCTGTTTACTGATGTCATTAGGTTCTAAACGGGAAGCATCAATGCGAAGTTGAGAAACAAGCGCAGGACCACAATTGTATAAAGACTGGCTCAAGCACGAGTCCAGTAAGATCCATTGACAACTACAGTCTTTCTAATCAACCTACAAGCTATAGATAGTTACTTTCTCAGTTACTTAAAAACAGTCACGATGCACTTCACAACCCCAGCCCTCGTCGCTCTCCTCACCACTCCTCTAGCCTTCGCCGCCCCATCTCGTGCGTCTGATTACAAAGAGAACTGCAAGAAGGACTTGGACAAGCTGTGGAACTCTCATGACAAAGTTTGGTGGAAGAAGGAGAAACTCTTCTACTTTGATGCTGAATATGTCGTCAAGGCCACCCCTGACCAGGTCATCGCTAACACCGGCGTCCCCGCACCTGGTGAGCGCGGTGCCCGTGGTCTGTTCAAATACGGCATCAACATAGCAGAGAACACAATCTGCTACAACATAACTCTCAGCGGTGTGACTGGCCAATATCAGAGCCCAGCGTTAACTGCAACGCACATTCACGAGGGTATTAAGGGCAATCCTGGCCCACCCCGCCTGGTAAGCATGGCCCCTGATCTCGCCTGCTTGACGTAACAGGCAGTAAAAACATTATCTGATGAAGTCTTCTAGGCTTTCCCCAATCCGACTGGTCCGGATGACCGCCGCACTTCTGTCGGTTGCTTGAAGGGGCCCTTCTTCGTCAACGTTACCAACCCAACGACCGGCAAAGACCAGGCCGATGGTTTTCATGTCTCACAGATTGTTAAGAATCCCAATGGCTTCTTTACTGACTCGCATACTTCAAAATTTGTGGCTGGTGCTGTTCGCGGACAGCTTCCTGGCTACTAAATCTGATGATTGGGGTCCAGACTCATCAGAGCTTGTTCACCAGGCTTGGTAGTAAGGCTAAACGCAAAATTTATCGAGCTCATTGTGCACTACGTAAGTGTATAGTAATGTAATTTTTAAGAGACCAATGCCCAAATGATCGCATCGTTGACGCTCCATTTCACAGTTTGTGATCTGAATCTTAAGGATTGTTGCCTGCTGCGCTGAACCGCATTGAGTACATAATTTTCTTTGATGTTCCTCGAACATAGATACTGAGGAGCTCTTATAGGTAGGGCACGGCAAACAAGATACGTAGCTGTCGGAATCCATTCGGAAATTGATTCCGAATATCCTCACACTAGCTTCCTTCACGACAATGACTCCAGCACTCCAGCATCGCCGATTGATACCTAAAATGCAACCCAATCGAACCATATCAGCTTACAGAATCGACGTCAGGTACCCGCTTACCCCAGCTGATCCGTATACGCCTAGGGCGCCCGACTTAGTGATGGGCCCTACATGACGTCGACCTGATGTCAAAGTGGTGACGCCTTTCGTATACATATGGAAAGCTCTGTCATAAATACCTTCCAGTACGCACAATAGACATACCATCTCACATATCCCGACACTTCCATCAACATATCGAAAACACTTCAAAGCTAAACTACCAAGCTCCAAACACATATTGCAAATATGAGCCAGAACAAGAACCCCGATGCAGTCAGCGACTCGCGTGAGTTTGCAGGACACGTTGCTCCAAGCGAGCCTCTTATGAAAGGTGGTGTAAGTATAAGCTGTCTCTTCGTTCTCCTGCAAAGATGTCCTGGAACGACTTGATCAACCACGATGTATCAACTCATGGTGGTCGTCTGAATTTGACTCGTATTACTTCTTCCGTCGATCCCCACTAACACCACCTAGCACCAACCCGGAAAGCTAGTCGGTAACGATGCTGCCCCCGAATTCCATGCCAAAGCCGTCCCTTCTGGCACCGCACCTGCAGACAAACTCTTCACACCCAACCCCGACACCAACAACCAAGGCATGTACCAGAGTGCCTCGGATACCCTCCAAGGCGCGACCTCGGCTGATGTACACACTGGTCTCGGCCACCCGGGCCAAGGCCAGACGTCTTCGGAGCTCCATGATGGATCAAGGGGTGCGCAAGGCCTCGCTGGTCTGTCGTCCGGCGTCAAGGACCAGCAGACTGGTGGTGGCATTGAGACGTTGAAGGACGACCCCGCGCATGCTGCTCAGAGGAATCTGGGCGATGTACCTACGGGTCAGAGGGGTAATACTGGTGGACCTGGTGCTGAGGAGCGGGAGCCTTCTCAGGCCTAAAATGGTCTTTTTCATGATTATACGAATGTCTGAGAGTACGACGTGTAGTATGAGCTACTATAAGTGACCTGCTCTGCTGTCGATGCTGAAAGAGCTCGACAAAAGGTGTTTGAGCATAATGAATTAATTGCACAACAACATCTCGTGTGCTGCTGTCGAGATATGGTCATGTGAAATGCTAGGTCTAAGGAAGTAGGCTTCATATTGATGCCTCTTTTGCAACTAATCTTGATTCCATCTTTTCCTTTAATGAACATTCTTGAATGATGGTTCTACAATTTGATGTTACTTCAAGAACTGGAGGACACAATGCCTTGATTACCACTAAAACCGGATGTTGCTTCGATAAGTGCTTCGACGGCTGCTTAGACTGAAGCAAAGCAACGTACCCATTGCGTATCAGTTACTTCTCAACAGTCCGAAAAATCGGCAGAGCCTACGGGTAAGAGCAAGATGTAAGAGCGAAGCTCTAATTCTGTCTTATCTATACTAAGCTCACATGACTCGGGTAAACTTACCTATATCCCACCACACCTGAACCATCAACATGCACCGTCGATACTAGCTCGATGGTGGTTTCGATATTCGCAAACGCAACGCTGCTATATTACTTGTGATGATTCTGGTCAGAACCAGTTTACCTCGCGACTTTCTCAGGCTCTGCGTACCATCTACGCCCGAATCTCGGATTAACTCTGGGGGTTGCCAAGAATTGGCATGCCGGCTTAGTCTGGGCACCGTCACTGGTGTGGACAAAAGTCAGACCGACCTTCCTGTTGCGACGAAGAGCCATGTTAGAACGAGCAATCGAAGGATGCCGGCTGGTGTCTTATCGGAATATGTTGATGTATAAAATGGGTGTAAGAAGCCCGAGGCTGGTATTGTTACGGCCTCCGCCAGCCTCACGCGACAATGCAGCTTCTCTCGGCTATTGCGACGACCGCGGCTCTCGCCGGCAGCTCGTATGCCCTCAATCTCACCGGCGATGTTGTGAACGGGGTTCCTGTGATCCAGGGCCTCAATCTGGCGGACCTGCCGCCGCAGTCAGTCTCCAAGTACTACATGCGCGCGGGCGAGCTCAATGGCGGACACCCGGTCTACATTCCAATCATGGTTGCGCGCGGAACAGAGGAGAGTCTGCATACGGGCAAGAAGCTGTCAGTCTCGGCTTCTATTCACGGTGATGAGCTCAACCCAGTGCGAGTCGTCCAGCGCGTATTCGAGCAGCTCCAAGACCAGGTTGCAACGCTCAATGGCACTGGTATGATATTCTAATCGCTTCTCTGGAGCGTGGGGACTGACAAGTGGCTAGTCATTGGTATCCCCACAATCAACCCAATGGGAATCTACATGAGTCAGCGCAACTACTACACTGCTGCCGGAAGCGGATCTCTGATCAATGTGAACCGTATTTTTCCTGGCACAGCGGCCGCAGACGGAGGCAGTGGCCCAAATATCCTGGCGTACAACATCTGGAACCAAATCTGGGCCAACACCTCCAATGTCGATGTTGGCATTGACCTACGTACGCTCTTCTACATGCACAATCTTCTCCTAGAATTCCTGACTAACAGACTTTCCAAAAAACCAGACACTCCCAGCACAGGCGCAGACACGTCTCTATGGTGCTATGCCGACTTCCGCCTTCCCTACGTCGAGCGCCTCGCCAAGCTCCTGCAGCCCGACACGCTGAAGATCGACGTCGGCGAGCCCGGCTCCATCGAGACCACCTTTGTCGACTACAAAGTTCCGTCTCTCACCGTCGAAATGGGCCAAGCTAAAGTCTGGAACACCAGCCTCATCAACCGCGTAGTCGACTACGTAAACCGCGTCATGGTCGATCTGAACATGACGCCTACCAATGCCACCGTTGAGCCCGATCTCAGCAAGACATATGTAATTAACACGTTCCACGACACGTATACGCAATACGGCGGGTTTGTAGAGACACTAGTTACCGTCGACGAGCCCGTTTCCAAGGGCCAGCCTATCGCTCACGTTAGGAATGCCTTTGGCGATATCCTCGAGACAGTGGTGGCGCCAGAGGATGGACGCATGTTTTCGATCCCGAGGGATCCCAGCGTGGAGCCCGGTGCGAGTGCGGGCGAGATTGCGTACAATAGCACGGATCCGGCGTGTGCGGATGGGTGCATTCTGTCTGGACCTCAGCGCAGGCGATGATTGCGGTGATATAGTATAATGTCTAGTTATAAAACCTAGTACGAATGATAAAGAATATCACTGTTTGAGAATGCGAAGAGATGATGTTCTTTCATGGTTTATTTTGCAGATATTTCTATGGGATTCTCTGGATCCATACGACTTCATTTGCTCGTCGTCGACAAGAAAAGAATCGCAGCTGCCTCGGCCGCTCCCTCTTCAAACATCTTGACGTTAACCATCCACCCTAGTCTCCACGCACTTACATGCACTAATGCTTATCCTCATCAACCACATACCTGACAACCAAGTACACCAGCATACCCATCATCAAGCAAAGCATCGTACCACCCACCATCAACAAGCCGAACTTGATACTCCTAACCCTGTCGTCCCGTCGCAAGACACGAGTAAACTCCTCTTGCCTACCCATCTCAATGTCCGGTGTGCGAAAGGCACTGGGTCCCTGTTTGTCTGAGCGAGCAGAACGCGTAGCCTGCGCCGATGGACGGAATACGCGGTTGATCAAGGAAGGTCGAGGCGAGGGTCGATGAGGCAGCTCATTAGGGAAAACAGACGATACGAAGTCCGGAGAGCGGGGGAAAGGCGAGGTGTTTGTCTCTGGGGTGAGCAGATGCCCGGGCGTTGCTGGTACGTGCAAGGGAGATGATAGGAATGCGTGTTCCTGCTCGGTTTTGGCTTGGGGCGCCGGGTTGAAAGACTGGGATGTTGTGCGTTGAGAGAGCGGTTTGATGGCGTTGGCGCTTGACAAGGTCATGTTGGCGCTGGAGGGCATGCTCAGTTTGGGTCGTGTAGGCACGGGTGTGTTGTGTTCGCGGACACGGTTCGTAGCAAGATCATTCGTCATGTTGTCTTCTGACGCAGTTTCGATGGTGGGGAACGTCCGGACTGGAGGCATCGCTGTGACTGAGTCTGTATCTGTAGCGTTTGTTTTTTGGATGTGAAGGGTGAGAGGTTGAGTTCAAGTAGGGTTGGGGAAGGTGTGGACGTAATAGGGAAGGTGTGGGCCGTTTGACGCAGTGAACGAGGAAACCACGACGCAATCCAGAAGTAGACAAGGGGCAAGGTGAGAGCATTGTTTCGGATCGCTCAATACATACATCACCATTAGATGTCACAGTGAATGTGGAATTTTTTGGTCATGTCAACTAAAAGATCTAGTTAGGTTTCACTAACCCATAGTTACAAAAAGGGATTAGTGAACACAGCGAAGACTGAAGGTTGCAGGTGCCTAGCATCATCCATGCCAGATAAAAGGTCTTCTTTGGTGGTGCGGCATGGCATATGTACGCAGGTTTCTCGGATAAGTCTGGGTCAATCGAAATGGTAGAAGAAAGCGTAGGCGTCAGCTTGGTCGTCTTCCTGGGGTGCGAAATCCTTATGCACACTTATTACTATAAATGGCTTATGGTATTCAAACTTATACTGGAGAAATACAGGCCGATCTAGATTAGTCGTATCCCTGTTATTGTGGTGTAGAAATGGGTGCTGCCTTCAAACATAATCTAACCTAGTTGATTAGCCCACCTTATATTAGCATCCTTCTTATTAACCTAGTCAACGGATAGCCTTTGGGTATTCAGCCGAGGCAAACTTCTCTTACTTGACCCTGTGGTGTTCTGTACTAGTAGAAAGACACACCTTAGACCACCCAGTTAGTCCAAAACCAGTGGAACCGCGCTCACATCAGCACCCCGCAAATCCACCAGACTGCAGTACATTAGCTCCGCAGCATCTCACTGTATACAGCAATCAATACATTATCCACCTGAAAGTCGCGCGATTAACGAATGTGATATAAAAGACAATCGTGTCCATGGTGTTAATACGTCAACTGCATCATACTTGAATTCAAGACTTCGAACTCCTTTGTAGCCGCAATGGAATCCGCATTCGACTATATTATTGCGGGTGGAGGTACCGCCGGCGTCGTGATTGCCTCTCGTCTGAAAGAATACTTACCTAAATCTCGCATCGCATTGCTTGAAGCAGGACCAAACGCAGTAGACCATCCCGCTGTCAACGATGTCTCAGACCCACTCAACTACATGCCCCTTCTTCAGGAGGGCTTCCTTATAGACTACTCCACAACACCCCAGGAACAGCTGGATAACAGGAGGATAATAAATCTAGCTGGGCGTTTGTTATCGGGAGCGAGTGGTGTCAACGTCGGGGTATGGATGCGCGCCTCTGCTGCGGATCTCGATGTAATGGCAGAAAGAGCAGGAAATGCGAGATTCACATACAGCAACATGGAAAAGTACTACAAACGCACAGAAACTCATTTCGATAAGACGGCCGACAAGGGCCGCTATGGCTTCGATGGCCCGATCCATACCGTAGGGGGGAGAAAGTATCCGATAAGAGACCTTCTTCAAGAGAGTGCAGAGAAGATGGGCCACAGGTACAATCCAACCAGGGGCGACCCGACTAGTCTAGGAGATATTACGCAATGCTGGCGTGCTACATCTGAGTCTACCGCAACGCGGCAACACAGTGCCAAAGTGTACGCTCTCAGCGGCGTTGAAGTCTTTTGCGACACATCAGTAATCCGCATTCTCCTGGACGACTCCAAGCGAGCTATTGGAGTAGAGCTTACCTCCGGCAAGCGCGTGATGGCTAGCAAGGAGGTTATCCTCTCGTGTGGAACTCAGATCTCGCCAAAACTCTTGATGCTATCTGGCATTGGTCCTGCCGACGAGCTGGCCAAACACGGCATCACCAAGATCGTCGATTCCCCCGCTGTAGGCCAGAATCTGTGCGACCACAATGCCATCAACATGTACTACAAGTTCAAGGACGTATCAAAGGGCTATGCTCGCCCGTTCAACGGCCTTGAGAAACCCGAGTATGGACAGGGCATCCCTTTCGACTTTGGTTTGTTCGCGAATATCCCCGATGCAGAGCTTTCGCCGTACCTAAGAGACGACGGCATTGACACGGACAGTTCGCGAGAAGGGCATTTGTTGATGCGGCCGAACCGGAGCCACTACCTTAACATCGCATTCTACTACCCTTTTCTCATAGACCCGATGGTCTACCCAACTGTGAAGCAAGACGGCGCTCACTTCTCTCTATGCGCACTCAATATGCTCCCACTGTCCCGCGGTAGCGTAACGCTGAACTCGGCGGATCCCAACGACAACCCTATCTGCAACCCACGCTACCTCGCCAGCAGCACCGACCGCTTTATCCTCCGCCGCGCTGTGCGCGAGAGCCTCCGCCTCGTTGAGACTGAGCCGCTGGCCTCTGAGGCCGAGGGCGAAGTTGCACCTGCGGACCCAAAGTTTCCGGCGCTGACGACCAGGAGTAGCGATGAAGAGATCGATGCGAGGATCAGGGAGTTTACCGGCACAATAGCGCATCCCATGGGGACTTGTGCGTTGGGGACGGTACTAGACGATGAGTTTAGAGTCAGAGGAGTAGAGGGTCTGAGGGTTTGCGATGCAAGCGTGTTCCCGGAACCGATTGCGGCGATGCCATCTTGCACTGTTTACGCGTTGGCGGAGATGTGTGCTGAGCTTGTTGCTGGGAAAGCCTAAGTCGTCGGTGCAGAGAAGGCATGGAAGTAAGTGGGCAGGCTTGCAAAACGCTCGCTGTAAGAACAGTCAAAGATATCATGTGAAGTAATGAAAAAATAAATCCTATTCTTCGTGGTAATGAATGTATGTTACGAATACCTATTGGTCCCTATCAAAACTCAACACAAATCCTCCATCATCATCACTTCATGTAGCATCTTGGAGACACTACTCGATATCCACCTTGCGAACCTCGACGTAGCCTGAATCCAGCTTTGGCACTTCGACCCTCAACACACCGTCCTCTAACTTTGCCGTAATGCCATCAGCATCGATGCTCGCGGGGTTTGCTCTCGTGCCCAGACGAATCTTCCTCTCGAAAGCCCCTACCTTCCTTTCATCTACAGCAAGAGTCTTCAAAAACTCTTCATCACCAAGACGGTATATGACGCCAGCAACACTTAGCTCGCTCTTCTCAGCATCCCAGTTCACACCGACGTCTTCCTTCTTTGCGCCAGGAAGGGAGATGTGAACGACGTAGGCTGATTCGGTATCGAAGATATCGGCTTCGGGAGTGTGATCTTCGTTTCCAGAAGACCTGCTGGTGTTCCTAGCGTTGTCGTTGGAGGGATGGGAATCGTTGAATTGGTTGAAAAGGTGAGCGACGAGTGTGGATGGGTCGTAGGGACCGCCTCCCATACCTCCAAAAGGACCTCCCTGTGCCCATGGACCCCAACCTCCGCGACGACCGCTACGATGAGGGCCGTAGTGAGAACCGGGTCCACAGTGTGGTCCAGGGCCGTGACGAGACCCAAAGCCATTCCTACCACCAGGCCCACAGCGGCCGCGTGGTCCTCCACCACAACGACCGTGACGTTCTCGTCCGTTTGAACTACCCTCGGCACGAGCTTCATTATCAGAGCCGGAATTACCGGAGGGGCCCTCCCCGTTGTCGTTTGTGTTGTTCATTTCTGGTTGCTTTTCGCCTGCAGGCTCTTCGTGTTGCTGTTCATGGCGTGGGTGAGGAAACCCTCCGCGGTAAGGCATTCCCTTTCCGCCACCGAAGAATGAGTGGCTCCAATTCCAGGGAGCAAATGGATCTTGTGACTCTTGGGATTCCTGAGGTCCACCGTGTTCATGCTCGCCCTCGGCATGATTCTGACCCGAGTGTGGTTGCCGAGGACCTTGCTGTTCAAGGCTGGCGATGAAGTCCCAGAAAGGCGCAGACTGGTTCATGTATGCGACTGAAGGCATGTTGATATTTTGTAAAGTATAGTAGTAGATCGATAGATGATGAAGATTGAATGTTTGCGTGATGTGAGAGCATAACATCTAATTCATCGAACATCTTATACAAAGCAAATGACTCCAGGCATCACTTGCACGTGTAAGCGTACGTACGTGCAACCATTTCGCCTTACCCGCCACACCGTCCTTGTTGGTCACCTAATACGCCTTCTATATCGAAAAGCCAATTGCACGCCATTCTCCCAGATTTCCGGAAACACACAGAAACGACGAGAAGGATCATCGATAACAAACCCCTCTGCCATGCCTCTAGGGTGTCGTCTGGCCAGTTTTTGGTCAGGCAGTAGAATGTTACGCGTCCAGGTGGTCGGTCGAACCGGAGGCTAGATTCCTCCGATGTGGCGGTGGCTGGAAGGCGGACGACATGATTGGCTACCCGTATGCTGTAAGGGTGTGCTTAACTCCTGTCAGCAAGCCTGTCGGAGGTTTCTATTGTCCCATATTGCATGTTGAAGGACAGAAGGATTAGAACGAGGAAGAATGACAAGGAAGGAAAGGAGGATATGTGTCAGAAGTGTATTCAAGCATCAACAGCATGGGGATGAATGTTCTGTGCTGGGAGAGTTGCTTTTTTTTTGCAGGCGACAAGTTGACGACGCATCATTCGATGACAACCAGTGAGTAAGGCTGGAAGAATAGGGTGGCAACACTGTTTAAGCAGGAACGGCGCGGGGGAGGGGTAGCTGCAATCAGCTCTGCTATGACGCTATAGGTTTGCAGCAAAGCAGTGATGCCCCACCCAAACTTCTCTTTGCAACTACTTTCAAACCTTCAACTCCAATCCCCCCCACTCCAATCTTCTTTTCATCTCCACAAATCCAATTTCTACAACATTAATTTGTGAGCACTCAACATCACCATGTCCGCGAGCATCCCCACCTCCACTTCCGTTCACGAGTCCGCTGTCATCGAGGCGCCCTTTAGCGATGTCTGGCACCTGATCAAGCTCCAGGACTTCAGCAAGTTCTGGACCAGGCTTGAGAAGAGCGAGTTCGTCAAGGGCACATCCGACGAGACCGACATCGTCAAGTGGACATTTAAGGACGGCACCGAGCTCGAGGTCAAGCAGGAGGAACATTCAGTAAGCAATATCCTTTCTCTCTCACAGTCTTCTGGTTTTCTTTTTCTTTTCTTTTTCCACCAGTCGCTAATTTGAGATTTCAGTCCATTGACCACTACATCACTTACTCCGTCATCACTTCCAAGCCCGAGCTCTCTTACTCTTCGGTCGTCTCTACCGTCCGCGCGTACCCGATTACATCAGGCAAGCACGAGGGACAGACATTCGTCACATGGTCCGGCAACTTCAGCAGCGATGCTGATGCCAGTACGTACTTTTCTTTCTGCCTCTACTTCTGCTTCTGCTTCTGCTTCTTATGCTGATGTACTCTAGGTGTGATCCAGGACGCCAAGTTCAAGCGCCGCGAGGCTCTTGCCGATCTCGCCCAGGCCGCTTCGAAGAAATAGTGTTCGAAAGGGTCGAGAGCAAGGCGCCTGAGCGAATCGGGCCAGCAGAACTTTACATTTGCGGGTGACTTCATTATATAGCCACCGTCGTCAGCCACCACCCGCCGAAAAACACTCGTCGGCAGATGCTGGAAACCTGACGAAAAGTGTCTTGTGTGGCGGTAGTAGCATCAAGGAAATGACATTACTGCTTCGTCTCCACTGTTGACCCAAGAGCTACCACGATGAAATGATTGGCGTTGGCTTCCTGCTTAGATGTCGTATAGAAACACCTTAGTGATGAAGGGATGTGCACCAAAGCCTGCAGAGTGTGTGAGTTGCTGCAGTATACTCAAGACGCGCCCATGGAACTTGGTTACTCTGACTAATACATAGCTTTCTCACACCGTCATGTCTGATGCTGCCCATTGTTACCACAGTCATGTACAAACAATAGTTATTTCCGAGTGAGATGCGTAGCACCAGACTGCGCTATAACAAGGTAGTGCAAGAGAATAGTACAAAACTTCCATAAATGGAAACCCATCCCAGACCAGGGGTATCTTGAAGCAACTTTTGCGGTTCGCCCAGTAAATGTTCCCAAAACACCCATTGTTCTCCGGTCCAGATTTCGAATTGCGTTCTGCTCCCTGAAAAAAACGCCAAAGCATAAGAGAGAGAAGAAAAGAACAAACAACAACAACAACAACAACAACAGTGGTAACAATGGTGAAGAGACAAGAGGGCGCGATCAAACCTCTTCGAGGGAGGACCAGGCTGATTATCCAGTCCACCCCATGTCCCCGCCTTGTTGACTGCCGGGTTGCCCCATCCGCTGGGCCTGCTGCTGGGCCTGCTGCTGTGCTTGGCGCATCATCATCATCTGCTGCAATTGCTGCTGGTTCATCTGGTTCATACCCTGCATGCCTTGCATACCGTTGTTCATCTGCCCGTTTTGCATGCCGCCCATGCCGCCATTCATCTGGCCCATCTGGCCCATCTGACCCATCTGACCCATCTGACCCATGTTCATGCCTTGGACATTTCCCATATTGCCCATGTTCATGCCCTGCATAGTGCCTTGCATAGCGTTCATGGCGTTCATATTGCCCATCATACCTTGCGGTAGCTGGCCGCCACTTGCCATAGCTTGCTGTCGCATTTGCATGATTCGGTTCTGGTTGGCGGCAGCTTGACGTTGCTGCTGGAGCATCTGCTGATACTGTTGCATTTGTATCGGGTTAGCAGGGTTGGCGTTCTGCATCCCGCTTATTTGGCCACCATTCATTTGATTGCCCATGCCATTCTGCATGTGTGCCATTTGTGATTGCTGCTCGCGTTGTTCTCGCTGTTTGATTTGTAGCTCCATGTGCTGCATCTGTTGCATGATTTGTGGGGGAATGCTTTGGGTATTGCTGTAGTTTTGCATGACTGTCGCCTTCTGTTGCTGATATCGTAGGCGCATCTGTTGCAAACTCATGTTAGCAAAGGCCATGCCTTGTTGGGGCATACCGTTCTGCGGCATTGCCCCTTGAGACGAAATGTTTTGCATGCCCATTTGCTGTTGTTGCTGTTGCTGTTGCTGTTGTTGTTGCTGTTGCTGCTGCTGCTGTTGATTCTGGTGCTGTTGCTGCAATTGCCGGAAGTATTGCTGTGCGAGCTGCTGGCGATATGCCTGTGGGTTTTGATTTGGAGGAACTCCAGTGTGTTGGATATGCTGTCCAGCCTTTTGTAATGCCCTCTGCTGCATTTGTTGCTGTTGGTTACCTGGAGATCCTCCTTGTTGCTGCAGCTGTTGCATCCGCATCTGTTGCACGCGGAGCTGCTGCAAGGCTTCAGGTGTCATATTTTGACCAGGTTGAGGAGTCTGCATCATCATTGGGGTCTGACCTTGCATCGACATAGACGGGCTGTTCTGGTTCATGCGGCTTGGGGTAGGCGTCATGTTGCGATTCGGCATGGACGGGTTCATGACTGGTGTGCCCTGAACCATATGCGGTGTGCCGGTGCGGCTTGGATTCTGTTGTTGGCTGATTGAGCGCGCCATTTGGTTCTGGTGATGAGAAATAGAAGACGGTGGACGCGCTGGACTATTAATGGCTTGGTTGGAAACCGACGGCACCATGGGAGTGCCGCCAATGGGGTGTGAAGCCTGACCGCCTACCCGTGGCGATGCTGCCGAGGCGGCCATTGGTGTCTGTTGGCGTATCGTTGGTGAGAATTGAGACTGCGTTGCTGATTGAGGCGTCTGTGTAACCTGTGGTGCCGCCGCATTTGCCATTTGGTGCTGTGCTGCCGCAGCGGCCCGTAAGGCTTCGCTTTGCTGTAGTTGATTCTGTTGCAATTGGTTCTGCTGGAGTTGCGCTTGGTGTTGCGCTTGTTGCCGAAGAGCTGCTTGTTGACGCTCCGCAACTTCGGCCTGCTGTCTGCTCTCCAATTCTCTCTTTCTCTGGAGTTCAGCCTCCATCTGTGCCTGTCGTTTGGCCTGGGCAATGCGAGCGTCTTCCTCCTTCTTCCGTCGATCGTTCTCTTCGTGGTTGGCTCTGATATTGGCAATGGTCTTGAAACGTGCAAATGTTTGCGAGTTGGCGGCTGCACGCACTGCGTTGTCGTCGTTTCCGGTGGCAGCGGCTGCCATGATACTTTGAAACTCATCGCCAGCCAGCATAAAGCGCTGTAGACCCTGGGCTTCGGCTTCATCGGCAGCCAATTCGGCAGTGGTCCTCTTACGAGTCTTACGAGGGGGCGCAGAGTTCTTGTTGTTCGGGTGGGTGATGGCATCCATTAGCGCGATTGATTCTCCAAAGCTCTTTGTGGGTTTCAGATATAACGGGGGACAGGTAGCGTTCAAGACCTCCGCCTCGAACTCGTGCAGATTGCTGTCGTCGAGGACCATCTTTTGACGCTTCGGACTGGGGCCATTTGGGAAGGTGGGTGTCGATGGTACTCCAGTCATCGGGGTTAGTGGCATACCCCCAGCTCTGCCTTGAGCTTGCATCCTCTTCAACGCGGCCATGTCTGGAACAGGCGTCGTGGCTAGTAGCTGCATATCGGCCAAATGTGACTGATAGGTAGGGAATAGGACTACTGTCCTGACCTTGGCAAGCCCTGGCTGCTTGTTTTGCGCGCTACTATGGCCAGGAGCCGGCATGTTCTCCTTGTCGTCTTTGGCGTCTCCATCCTTGCTCTGCGTCGGTGCTTGCGCGGGCTTTTGGTCAGGCTTATTGGCTGGGAAAGGCGCATACGGCGAAGGCAAGATGAAGCTGTTGTAATTATGGATAGAGAAGGCATTAGTGGCCCCTTCGCCAGTGCTGTTGGTATCGTCCTTGGGCTTCACACCACTCGAGCGGTAGTCGTGCACTTCGACAATAAGGCAGTTGTCGTACCAGGGTGTGTTGAACTCGTAGAGCTCCTCTACCATGTTGTGGGGCACCACCTTGTCCTTGATGGCCTGAAGAAGCTCGCGCATGGGCGAAGCATATGACAGCGTCTCCTGGGAGTCGTTGAGGCGGAAGTGCTTGGGGTGCAGGTACACACGAAGGGATGGCGGCTTGCCCTTGTGCTTGGCCAGGATGTCCTGCTGCGTGTAGACTGAGTCAAAGGTTAGTCATTGCAATGCATACGGTGCCTTGGATGGGCGGCATACCATATTTCCTGGCCTCTTCGGGCTTCGCGCCGTCGTCCTCCATGTTGGACTGGCGAGTGGCGGTGCGCGTGACTCCAGGCCGTTGGGATTCCCGACGCAGACGTGGAGGTTGCGACGGGCGTGCAACTGCGACTGAGCCCGACATGGTCGTGGTGACGGAGCTGGAGCTGGTGAATATATCGGTGGGGCGGCTGTGGGACGGGATTTCCGCCGGGGGAACCAGAGCCGACGGCGGTTGGAAGGCTTGCAGTTGCGGGAAAGAGAGGGCAGGCGCAAAGGTGCGCGCGACGCCCACCGAGGTCTAGCAGTGCGCGAGGGGATTGACGGCTCGAAGGGGTGGAAGATGCTGTTGGTGTTGGTGGTGGTGTTTGGACGCGTAGAGATGGCCGACGTGATGTTTGCTGATGGCTCCGAGGCGGTGCGCCGCTGCCTTGCAACCGCCAAGCAGGGGTCCTTGAGTTTCATCATTCGTCACGTGATTGTCTGCTCTCCGACGACATGGGCACCACCACCCACCACTTGGATTGTAAAGCGTCTCCACCGCGACAACAACACCCCGGCATGTGGCTACAAATATGTGATGTGACCGTGCACAAGGCACTGAAGATTCTTGACGCTCCCCAGGACTGGCATATCTTTCCATTTCCAGACTGGGTAGGTTCGCGATTGGAATGCAATTGACTTCAACAGTAATGAATCCAAAAATCCTTTACTCTGAGTAGGTGCGATGTGCTAAATCGTTATGAATTGTGAAATGCCTGAGCTACATAAAGAGACATCAAGGCTCTTTATATCGGTATCAAGCAACTTATCCGTGACACTGTAACGCTGTCACATCTAGAGGGCACTTTTTCTCAGCCATTGTCTTGATTGTGCGATTAGTGACGTGATGCTTGACACATGCACCCACCATCACACTCTCGCATCCTCAATCTTGAAGCTTGAGCTTGCTATACGATAACATTGATCTCGTTGCCATTCGCCCATCCTTCTACCGTCTCCTTCAATATATCGCCCAAGTTCTTAATGGTCCTTTGTGAGAACCACGCCAGATGCGGGCTCATGGTAATGTTCAGATTCTTCGTGTCCTCCTCAAGTAATGGTGTATCTTCAGGCCCACCAGCAGGCTCCACCTGGTAGACGTCGGTAGCATAGCCCGCTATGCGCTTCTCCTTGAGTGCCTGAACAACAGCGGCCTCATGCACGATGCCACCCCGCGCTATGTTTACGAGGACGCTGTACGGATGCATCTTGGCAAGCTCTGGTGTGGAGATGAGATTAAGCGTCTCGGGATTTCGGGGCAATGATAGGACAAGCACGGTGGACTGGCGGAGCACATCTTCGAACGGAACACGGCCATCGGACGTGTTCGGCGCTGGGAGAAGGTCACTAAGGGCAGGCGTCGCTGGAGTCTTGCGACTAGCAATCAGCACGCGCATGCCCAGTGCGTGGCCCAAAGCTGCTATTTTTTTGCCTGTAGTCATTGATGAGGATCAGCCCCGGGTCTTGCATCCTAAAACAGGGCAAGAAAAACAAGTGAAACCCACCCAGATGGCCATAACCAATAACTCCCATAGTCTCGTCTCTGCAGGTGATGGGTGGCTTGCCATCGGGAAGACGCATGTAGTGGTTGACGCTGCCCTTGGCCTTCCATTCGCTCGGCTGAGCACGCGTTGTGCGATCGAGCAACACGGTGTGCCTCCTGGCGGCGAAGTAGAGGCTGATGGCGTGTTCTGAGACGGCGTCTAGATTGGCCCCAGGGCAGTTTGTTACGCGAATGTTGCGGGACCGGCAAGCATTGAGGTCAACTGGGTCGGTGCCTGTTGCGGAGACGGCTATGTAGCGCAGATTGGGGGTGATGGTGGGGTGCAGTGTTTCGGCATCCAGTCTAACCGTCGTCACAATGATGATGGTGGCATTGCGGATGCGCTCGTGGAGTTGCTCACGTGAAGAGGTCGACTCGTAGGCTGTGAGGTTGTAGGTAGTGCCCGGCGCAAAAGCAAAGCCGTCGGCGGGGAGCGGCTGGTGCTGCTTCTCGAGAGCGACAATCTCGTGATGCATCCTCAAGCCTCGATTCAATATGAACACTGTCTCTATCAGTGTCTCTCCTAATACGCAATCTGCACTTTATGCTGAATCCTGCTATGTGCCAGTTGAAGATGACGCCCGGCTCCACCAATAGCCATTGCCACATTTGACATTGTAGGGCGCGTTGGTCCCGCAAAGTCTTCGAAACCCACCACCACCACCTCCACCTCCACCAGCTCATCAGCCTCTCAGCCTCCGCCGCTCCCCCTTAGATATCCATCTACTTGCATCGCACATACAACCCATGCAGCTCCAAGCCAGCCCGGACGCGTCGCGCCTGCAGCACGCGAGGATGGCCCCGGATCGCTGCCATGAATACGGAGCGTCAGCCGAAACGGACGGCTGCCATGCCTTCTTGGAGATACGGGCTCGGCAACTCCTATTGGTGCGGCACGGCACAATATCGTACAGAGAGCGCTGCCAGATGCCATCTTCACCCCACACGTTCGTCAGCGTATGACCAGCAAGCCAGCAAGCCTTCTCTTGTCCAAGCTGACCTTTGAGCAATACTACAGTGCGTTGCCAGGGCCCTCTTTTGAGCCCCTCGTCGAGCGACCCGCTCATCGTCGGCTCCCAGCGGTGCCACCTGTGGCCCACTTCTAGAAGCCCCTCTCATTACCTAGGCAGTGGAGCGCGGAGCGCGGAGCGCGAATATGCACTAGGGCCTGGGTTTTCCACATGCTCGGTCGTTTTCCTAGACTCTAAAGCAGCCCTATCCGACATTCGTGTGGGTAGCCTGACAAGACTTGGCTCCAAACTGGCTAGCGGGCCTGGACCATGCGTCCACTGACGTTCCTCTGCCGCCCTTCAAAGCCTGCGCTGATCCGCCGCCTGGGACATGCTACAGAAACTTTTGTTTTGCGACAACTACCCAGGTCCGCTCCAACTCCAGGCTCCCTCCTCACCGACGATAGCGACGCGCCCCTCATGTCTGACTACCGGTACGGCACCCAGTCAGATGCCTATGCCGCGGAGCATGGTCATGTGCTTCGCGGCAACGGCATCGAGAAGGACTCCAAGCTGGGCAATACTTACTCTGGGTCTGGAGACGACTTTGCTGGTCCCAGCAATCCAGATGGCCTTCTCGCTGCCATGGGTTACAAGGCCGAGTTGGTGCGGTCAAGATCGACCCTCCAAGTCGCCTTCATGTCCTTCGTCTTGGCTTCCGTCCCCTACGGTTTGGCAACCACCCTCTACTACCCCATAGTCGGCGGTGGCCCCACCAATATCATCTGGGGCTGGCTCGCCGTATCCCTCATCATCCTTGCTGTTGCTGCCTCCCTGGGCGAGATTACCAGTGTTTACCCCACTAGCGGTGGTGTCTACTACCAGACCTTTATGATCACGCCCCCCGCTTACCGGAAAATCGCCTCGTGGATATGTGGCTGGTGTTTCGTAGTTGGCAACATTACCATTACTCTCTCGGTCAACTTTGCTACCGCCCTTTTTGTTGTGGCATGCGTCAATGTCTACGAATCCTCACCCGGTGTTGGCATACTTGAAGGCTCGCCCTACCAAGTGTTCCTCATCTTCCTTGCCATCACGCTCCTCTGCAACGCCGTGTCTGCCTTTGGCAACAAGTACTTGCCCTGGCTCGATGTGAGACTGCCCCTCCGCTCGCTCGTTCGCTCGCTGCATACATTGCTTACACGTATACAGACTTTTGCAATTTTCTGGACCTTTACTGGTGTGATTGCTATTATCGTATGCGTCCTTGCTATTGCGAAGAATGGTCGCCGAAGCGCCAAATACGTCTTTACTGAATTCGACCCCTCTAATTCTGGATGGATCCCTGGGTGGTCTTTTATGGTTGGACTCCTCCACGCAGCCTACGCAACCTCATCGACCGGAATGATTATCTCGTGAGCCTCCCCATGTCTGCCCAAGCAACTTGAAATAGCTTGGTCTTGCCCCATGCACACTTCCAAGCGACATTTCCCAAGCGACATCTCCTATGCGACACTCCCAAGCAACTCCCATACCATTGCGACATTTGACGTGTTCATATGCAGTAATTCCCACCCAAAACAAGTCAAATGCTAACAATTCACACAGGATGTGTGAAGAAGTCAAAGAGCCAGCCACGCAGGTCCCCAAGGCTATGGTCGCTACTGTCGCCTTGAACACTATTTGCGGTCTCGTCTTCCTTATCCCTCTCGTCTTCGTCCTACCCAACCAAGCCGAGCTCGCGGCTCTAGTCTCTGGGCAGCCCGTCCCGGTCATTATCAGGGATGCGGTAGGATCTTCTGGCGGAGCTATTGGCCTGCTTGTTCCTCTCATCGTCCTGGGGCTGCTTTGTGGTATTGGATGCACGACTGCTGCATCCCGTGCTACCTGGGCCTTCTCCCGTGACGGCGCTATCCCCGGTTACAAGCTGTGGAAGGTCGTCAACACTAAGCTTGACGTTCCCCTTAACGCCATGATGCTTAGCATGGTTATTCAGATCGCTCTTGGGCTTATCTACTTCGGTGCCGCCGCTGCTTTCAATGCCTTCTCTGGTGTTGGTGTCATTTGCTTGACATTGAGCTATGCTGCCCCTATTCTGGTGTCGCTCCTTACTGGTCGCAAACAAGTCAAGACAGGAGAATTCCATCTTGGAATGCTGGGTACATTTTGCAACATTGTTGCTCTTGGTAAGTTTTGCTACGCCTGATTCCAACCGACTGAAAACTAACAACATTGACAGCCTGGTCTGCTCTCGCAACTCCCCTCTTTTGCATGCCTACCTTCCGCGAAGTCACACCGTCAACTATGAACTACGCATCCGTTGTACTTGCCGCTGTTGTTGTTGTTTCGACTATGTGGTACTTTGTCTGGGGTAAGAAGAATTACGAGGGACCGCCTACGCACGAAGACGCCATACTCGAGGCTAGGAGAGCTAGCATAGCTAGCCGTTAAGAAAAGATGATCTGATGTGTATGATGGTAGCATCATGGTAAAGAAATGTATGAAAAGATTAGGACGCAGATGAGTTGTCTTTCAATCTCGCCTTGTAATGAGATTGAGCGCGTCAGCTGTACGATACAATACTTTTCAGTAGAGCAATCTTGATACCCCTTGATTTCCATGAGCTCTCGTCAAAAAGCGAGTTACACTGAACACTACCAAGATGCATAGGTACCTGTGCTGTTTGAAAGAGCTTCTCTGCACCACCCAGAATAGCACCGCCCAATAGCCAGCCAAGACATCTCATTTTACCTTCCCAACAAATCCGGTTCAGGCGGCAAGTTTGAGGAGGCTCAAAAGCGCACGGCGCGCAAGGAGCACACAGCACGCGGAGCGTTTCTTCTTACTAAAAGTCCCCTCGGAAAATAAGACAAGAACGTATCAACCAATTACCCAACGTTACACGCACACGTAGTACTGTAAATTTCTTCCTGGAAATCCTGTCTGATTTAGGCAAACCCGCACACAGACACTCGTGGCATAAAACTCAATGAAAATTTTCAAAAAAAAAAATGGCAAAAAAGAAAGAAACAAGGCTTATTTGGCAGAGAGTCCTGTCCACCGTATATGCATGACATTGCATATACATACATACATACATACGTACGTAGACAGAGTGACATATATACCTCCTATATTAGCAATCGTACATATTTTTTGCGCGACCAATAAAGACTCAGCTAGGCCCATCAAAATCCCGCCAGAAGTGTCAACTCTAGACCAACCATAAATCTGTGTGTATATACACAGGTGTCCTTGTGCTTGCCACCTAGCATGTACATATCTTCGCAAACCGAGAAAAATGGCTACACCAAGAACTAACTTACATAGTGCACACCATTATCGCTTGTTGAGCGTCGGTTTCGCAATCTACTTACTACTTATTGGCTGCGCTAAAAAAAGATAATTGTCGACATGGAGGGACGCATGTATGGACAGTACGCTGTGGGTGCTTTTGTTGGGGCGCGCCCCGGCTCGGTCAAATACCTACTGGACAGTGGGGAAAGGTGCGATAAAGTGACGCGGGATATCCTAGTTAAAAAATTTTACCCTGTGCGCTGGATAAAATGGCGTTTTAAGCGTACATACAGGTCAGTATGTTTACGTGAACTGGTGCAGGGCCGTGGTTGTGCATGGACAACGCAGTTTGTTTAGTTTTCGAGTTCTTCAGCTTTCTCTGAGCATATGTATGTTGGGTGCGCAATGGGGTAGAGCGGAATACAGGCATGGAGATGGGCGTGTGTACCGGCGCATTTTTTTTTTCAAATTCGAGAAGTAAGTGGAGACAGGGAAGAGTGATGATGTCAGAGTCGGAAGGCGCACTTGTGTCTTGAATGCTGTCTCTGTAGTGGCAAAATAAATGCATTACATTTTTTTTTACTAGGGATTTTCTATGGAGAACAATAGGCTGATGCTGATGTTCAAGCCTCTTTCCGTATGTTTAGTGTTGAGGCTATGTAACAACATTTTCTGGAGCTCTTCCCACATTACTGACACCCCAGTTCCGTTTATGAGTGCCTTTTGGACCATCAAGGTGGCTTTTGAACTGCACCGTGATATCGACACCTCATAGCTGCTTTGCCATCCTCCTCAACTGAGTCTCTGCCAGAGAGCCTTCACTAGCGTGCTTAAGTGGAGAGCCAGGGCAGCCCAGAATAGATGTACATACTGCACTGCCAACAGTTGTTGCTGGGCTAGTTTGTAAGATCAAATTCTTCTCCGACACTGACATTGCTTTAGGTCGCTGAGAAGCCGGAGTCTTGATCAAAGGGTCCTCATAAGGTACAGCGATGATACTGGCTGCGCTGTTTTTGTCTGGCGCCATGGCGGCAGAAATGTCGCGAGCGGATTCGTGGACAGCATGGATGACATTGTGATGAGCTAGCTTGAGGGAGCTATTTGAGCTGGACGATGTATGCACAACATGAGGCTGCAATCGTGATGTCTCCTTCCAAGAAGTAGCGTGTTTTCTCAACGTGTGTCTTGGTGACCCATCCAGTTCATCATCCTCGTCATCCAGCACGCCATCGAACAGCTTCGACATTATATTCCGACCGCGAATAGCAACACTTTTTCTCTTGTCTTTCTTCACCATGTGCTGGGGACTAGGATCGTCTCCTAGCGTTCCCTTGGAGTCATTGTCATTTCTCCTCTCGTGTCGGTCCTCAGAATAACGTTCAGAAGCACTCAACGAAACAGTACTTTCCACCGGACTCTGCAGGTGCTGTCGAGATTTAGGCTTTGGTAACTTGGTGTATTGCGCTTTAGTTGAGCTTGGGTTGATAGTTGTTTGGGTGATGATGGGGCGTTGGTGGATTATGAGCGGCTCCTCAGGCGGGGGAGGCATAGTCAGATCGGCATCAAAGTCGATCCACGGCGCTACTTCTCGGATGTCGACCCTAGGTACATTGCTGGCGGTGGTATGTGCACTGCTTGTGTTGGATCCTGTGAGGCTTGAATGCCCGGCGGGGCTATTGGATGACGGATCAGCTTTTGCATGAGTGTTTGCTCGGCTGGGCTGAGAGGGAACAGCCAATGTGCTCTTCACTACTGTGACGTTCAACGGGTCTTTGATAGGAGCAGTCTTTGGCGAAAGTGCGTCATCGTCTCCAATAACACGAATATGTGCTTCTTCGTCGAAATGAAGACGTTTGACCATGCCTCTACGAAGCTCGCTTGGGGGAAGATCAAGCAGTAGCGGATTCGGTGCTGCGAGCGGGGAGGGTGATGGCATAATGGAAGGTACAGCCTTGAAAACGGTATGAGGGTCCTGGCTGTTGAGTGTCACATTTGTTGCTCCATACTCGCCACCGCGGTACAGCTTGCGTAGGCGCTTGTGCTCTGCATAATCGTCAAGTTCAGTTGCAGTAGGCCGGTTAATGACCACATCCATAGGGGTATGATCAGTACGCTCGAATTTGACGTCGAAGAGGATATTACCCTCCTTCCAGTGCCCTCCAGATGTATCGGCGCTCTTTGCCTGCCTAATGGACCAACCTTTGACACTGTACACACCTTCATACCGCACACCAGCCTTTGGACCCCATATGCTATTGATACTGTGGCTGCGAAGTACCCGCACAGGATCTCTACTTCTCGGAGTGGCGGCAGTGAGTCGAAACTTGCCCTTGTCATTCTGTGGAACGCGATAGGTGAAGCGCGATTCGCAATTGGCCTCAAGTTCACCCGTGTCTTTTAGCAGCAGTGCGTAAGCTCCGTGCTTATCGTATGTTGTACCACCGTCACATGATTCGAGGCCAATAATGCCAGCATGGTGGGCAAACAAAGGATTGATCCACCAACTACAGAAATTGTCAACATCGGGTTAGCCATGATGTCGCAATTGACTCACCTTCCAGCAGCAAAACCTAAATCGCCTAGTCTATGAGATCGTTTGGGATGAATGTTCTGGGGACATGTCTTTGCCCACCGTTTGAGTAGCGCCTGCTCGCTGAGGTTAGCCCAAGCACGAAACATTGGTAACGACGAGTCACTTCGCGAGATTGCTCGTGTACGCTAGCAATTCCCTCAAGTCGACCACCCCTCCCATACAGGAATGGGTGAATTGCACTGAAAGGGCCAAACTTGGCGGTCCAGATATCGATGATCTTATCGCAGTCGTCACACAACCGGCGAGGCCACCGGGTCGCTACTCCAGCGATATCCTGCACTGCTTTGTGGATGCCGGTCGCTCGCAAGTCGAATACAGTGATATTTTTTGCATGTTGAAGAGCAAGGAAGGTTTCGTGAAGGGTTAGGACGTCGTCGGGTCGTAGCACGTCAGGACCTTCACGAGCCACTTGTAAGTCTAGTTCGTCACGAATCCATTTTGTGATTTCCTTGAGCTTAGGTCGAGAGAGATTAGGATTGGTAGGAGATGCTGAGGTGTGAGTCGTAGACACAGTCAAAGGGACCGACAAGTCCGATACGCGGTCTGGTGCCATGTTGAGGGCACCGATGTGATTTGAGAAAAGAATCAAAGGACTAGTGATGCAGGTGAAGCAAGAATAAGGCCCAAACATCTAGGGAGCTATTGCTCTGAGTGTTCACACTAGGCCCGAGGCTCCTGCACATGTCAGGATCCTGGCACTGCGCTTTCTTTTCGAGGTGCGCTCCGGACAATTGTTTGCTTTCCCTCTATTTACATCATTTCTTGCTGTGCTTGCGTTTCTTTTTCTTACGGGTTCCCGACTCTTTTGTCACCAGCACTTCTGCCTGCTCTACTTCATCGACTTCATCATGGTCACTGAAGCCACCCCATTCCTCCTCCTCAGGAACTAAAACTTCAGTGACTTGTACTGGGGGCTCATCACCTTCACGAACAAAGGCAGCCACAAAGAAACCCATTGTACCTTCCTCAGTACCTTTGTCGCAACGAATGCACGCTTCTAATACATCTTCCTTAACAGAATCATCCAGGTCACCGTGAAACTTGTCTTCCTCCCAGATGCCTCTTCTGTGCCATTTACGTAATCCGTTCACCTGCTCGTCTCTTTTGAGTATCCTCCATCCCCGCTCTTTTGCGACTGCGGATGCCAGTGCTTGGAAGACAACGCCTTCGTTTTCCTCGAAATGTATCGAGCATGTAGAGTAGGTAATCTTGTGCGCACTCTCGAAACGCATGGCGTGGGTGAGAATGTGGAGTTGGAAGCTAGCCAAGGCTGCCAGTCGCTCTGTTAGTTTGCCTTGCATTGGTGTCTCTTCGGGCGCCGAGTCGTCCATATCCAAATTAAGCGTTGGTTGGGTATCAGCCTTTAGCGCGTCCTCGCCTCGTTTTCGCTTCTTGCCTTTCTCTGATTTTTGCAATGTTGCTTGAGAGCCAGATACCTCAGGAAGATGCATTTTGATCGCATCATCCCGTCCGACAATGCCAGTACCTGAGCAGCTTGGGTCGAGAAGTATAGCGCCAACATTGGCGTATTCGTCCGACCCGGGCTTAGCGGCTATGAAGTCGCTGTTGCCCTTTACTTGGACGATGCTGTCCGCCGACGCCAACTTGACCATCTTCTGCAAAGTAAAGGTTCTGCCTTTATCACGCTCAAAAGCAATGACCTTTTGTTCTTCACCTGGTTGTTTCCTATCCGAAACAATGGCGGCCAGATGAGTGGTCTTGTTTCCGGGCGCTGCAGTGGCATCGATGACATCGCCGTCGTCTGGACTCGGGTCTAGCAGGTACGCAGGAAAGCACGATGCTTTATCCTGAAATATGATTTGACCCTTTGTATAAGCAATTGATCTGCTGAGATCAATCTTCGAGGGCAACGCGAGCAGATTGGGGATATTCGGGTCTTCGTAGTAGACTTTCGAGTTCTTCGACGCAGTAAGCACATCCTCTAGGACTTCTGTCTTGGTATATCCAGCAAAAGTCGTTGCGAGCTGCTCCTGCAGTGTCGTCTTGATGGTGTTGACGCGTACCCAGCGGGGATGTCGGCTCTTCCGAGCACTACCCTCTTCTTTATCCAGTTGACCGTCATTCACTGCCTCTTTAAAAGCATCGAGAGTGGCATAGCCATATCGTATACGTGCTTTTGTAAGCTCGGCGCTCAAGCGGGCTTTATGTCGGGTGATGGCGAGCTTAAGGACATGGTTGGCGGGCGCTGCGACGCCATTCTTCGCGAGGAGTAGATCATGGGTAAGCAAAAGACTGAGGATCGGGGTAAGCTAAGACGCGTAAGCTAACGTTCTTTCAACCAAATGTCTTTCAAGGTACAGACTTTCTTCTCTTCCACGAGCAACTTGGACTTCTCAATCACATCCTTCAGCACAAGAGACCATTTTGACGTTTCCGCAATGAGAGCAAAGAGCTGTCCCGGTGTGCTCTTCAAGTCTTTCTTTCCGTAAATGCGCGACTTGAGCGACCCGCCGACATTGTCGGAGTTGGCGAGAATGGCCGCGGCCTCGTAGTAGAGTGACATGGAAGCTGTCGCGCTGGATGGAAAACGCTCGGGAACTTTTTTTGGGCGTCGGGACCGAGCTCCGACCTTCTTCCCCGCACACCTCCGCGCCGGCCAACACCACCCACCCGCTTTTGTGACCTTGATCCGTGCCCGCGAACTGCACCAACACTGACACTGATAAGCACGAGTGTCGCAGTATATCTGAGCCCTGAAGTACTTGGCGAAAAGCGCGAGACTAACGACACAAAATAAAGTAACGGAGTAACGATCTGTCAGCCACCTCAACACCAAGACATATCTTTCTAGTACCAACAGAAGCATTAGTAGATATTAGCACATCTCACTTGCAAGCTTACACAAAACCACAGGAGGTATAGGTCTGTTGTTGTGTAGATCAATCTTGTCCATGCGTCGTGTAACTATCCTATGAGATCATGTTGTTAAACAATCTTCTTTAATACCGATGATATATATCATGAAAATCACTATACTAGTACATACGACCACACGCAACAGAAAGCAAGGATACTCGTTCGCTCTGCCATACTTATTAATACTATGTTGTTTGCCGGTGTCCCGGAAACAGCGAATAGTTTTCGCGATCCAGGTCTACCTAGCTTCGCTACCCACCTGATCCAGCCTCACGACCATTTTAGCAGCATTTTGCACTCGAAACACAAGACCAATTCACGTGCTCGTATTACCTTTCACGGTCATGGTGTGGCGAGGACGCCGCCTTTTGTCTCTAGCGACCTCGAATGTATGGAGGCTCAACAGTGTCTCTGGAACGGATGTCTAGAAGTGTTTGGAAGTTATAAGACCTTTACCTACCATACATCTGCCTAGCATCGTAGAAGAACCTGAATTCGAAAGAACCTGTATCTTAGCGACCGCCGTTGAGATGGTTGATAGCATTGTTAAGAAACAATCCTTTCAAGCAAAAAGCTAGGAAGGCTATGTTCTGAAACGGTGGACTGTAACCTCATTATTGCGCGCCCACAGATCTTGAAAGCTGTCGGGTTTCGCCCCGGAACATGCTTTTGAAGCGTGTACATATCGTGGACAGGTTAAGATGCTGAATTCCGAAAGAAAGTGGAGATATGTGTCCAAGGAGCACAAAAGCGGCGTGGAAATTGACAGCGTTTACGACCTGGCACAAAGTCACATCGAAGACCAGGAATTCGGAAACTTGGGAGAGCACATGTCTTTACCTGGTGATCAACGCGAGAGAAGGCTAAACGTAGTTTCCATGATGTATATATTATGAAGGCTCGCTTTTCGCTGTGCAAATGTCTGGCAAGAGCATCTAAATATTTACATGGCACTCTCACGTGCAAGTAGTAAAAACTGTCATACAAAACAAGCATACAGCCCTTAAAGACCCCGAATGTATCGCGATTGAGATATTACTTGAGGCTGTTCCTCTTCAAGCGACCGTTAAAGCTATATGTGTTTCTCGTTTGTCTCGCTTTTTGTGCATAGCTAGATAAATTGGAAGACTGCGATCGATCCTTGATCTGGGCTTGACAATGTGGGCCTTACTCTTATGCTACATATTGCCTCTGAAGTAGAGGATGGGTAGTTTATGTATTACATTAAATAGCATTGCTTGGTCCGTATAAGCACGATATGTGGCGATGAAGAGAATGTTTGTACCTATGATTATCTGAAACTATTCTAAGAAAGTAAAACTGGCATATAGTCTTCGTCGCAGAAAACAAATTCAGGTATTCGCGAAGTTGAACGACACTCAAAAGGCGACTTGAAGTCGCATTTCTTGCAAGCGCGCTGAATGTCGCGTTGGACGTTTCTGTAACCATCTTTGTAGTCACCGTATCCATGAACACCTGCTGTACACTTGTGTCTGAGCAACACTTTGCGGAACCACGCCAAATGTTCATGGACTCTATCCATACCAGGCATCGCCAAAGTAGACTTGATCGCAACGTACAAATCCCATTGAGGATCTGACACGACCCAGAGTAGGATTTTACTGTCAACACCGCCCTTTCCCGAATGGAAGGAATTTTTGTAATCTGGCCATTCGCTATCCCAAAGGACAACTACCATCCGTACAAGATACCGGATTAACCATGTATCGTTGACTTCTTCAGATGCTGCATTCGTAATGTAGACGCATATTCCAGAGGACATCGCCTCTGTGTTTATGAAAATACAAGCTTGGGTAGGGTTTGCGATACAATGGGGCTCCACAGTAAGCGAATGGACGGCCTTGGTGTACCGAGAACATGTTGCGTAAACTTTGTAAAGCCCCGCTCGTGGATTCTCACAAGTGTTCTTGATGAATGAATCCAGTCTTCTGGCATAGGGCGTGGTCTCGCGGTCGTTGTGGAAGCTGAGGACGACGCGATTTGACAGTCTGTCAAAGTCAGATGCAGTGACAGAGAGCACGCTAGTTTGGCCGCTGGCGTAGCGCTGGAAGTAATTCTCGTGACTCGAAGCCCAGGCTTCGCGCAGCTTGAGCCCAAGCTCTTCAGCTGAAGCAACCAGCTCATTTCGCTCTAACGTATCCCTCACGTACCATGTTTTCCTGGCAACCGATTCAGTGAGAGCAATATACGTCAATTCTCGTATAAGTGCGCCATCAGCATCTTTGCGGTACTGCACATAGAGCGATATCACGATTCTCTGCGGCGAAAGATCTTGCACGTCCTTGATCTCTTGGCTCCCTGTCCAAGCCTGTTCGATGGTCTGGATATCTTGGGCGCGTGACAAAAGGAACCACCAGCGACTCATATGAACCGTTTTAAATCTTTGGCAGCCCGTATTCGCAAGATGTTTCGCAGCAGCAGCGTCATTTTCGGTGATATACAGCCCTCGTACTCGTGACTCATACTTGGCGCCTTCCCAGACCCTGATATCAACATGCTTTCCTGTGCTCTTAAAGAGGGGCTCGAGAGAAGACTCGATGGTGGAGTCCATTGCATCGAAAGGTGGTTTCGCAGGCACCTCAGTTGTTTCAGGTCCGCTCATAGTAGCAATAGGTCTATCGCCATACCAAGAGTTTGCATAATCAGCTATTGAGAGAATGTCGGGTTCTTCGATGATTGTGTAAGACGACTGCAAACCTTTGTCTACTACAGACATCAGTTGTCGCATGATACTGGGCCGGAAGATATCACGTGCCCAATCAACGATATAGTCCACAATGAGAACTAGTTGAAGTGCTTCATCGTCGCCAGTAATACTCCCTTCCCACAGGAGAACGACATTCTGCTGTTATGTCAACAAACGCATCGGAAAATCTATGTGTCAACTCACGTAATAGGGCAGATCGTCTGGACTAGACTTTGTGACGTAACAACCATATACCCTCCACATCTCACCAACATATGCAAGAAACCAAGTTAATGGGCCTCCTGGTACCTTCATCTTGTTGAACTCGTCTTCTTGGAGCTTGAGCTGTAGGTACAGATGATTTCGTATCGGTACTGCCGTTTGCATCTCGATTTTTTGAAAATTGCTTCCGCCTTTGAGGCTTTTGGCCTCCATCACTAAGAAAGGGTATATCGAGGCTCGTCCACCACTATCTGGATTGCAGCTGATAGTCAATCTATCTAGTGAGACTCCTTCGAGCTCAGGATCTTCTCCTAAGTGGGAAATATGTGGTTGTTGCAAAATCTTCTCCATAGCATCTGTGATCCTTAGCCCATAGATTCGATCAGGTTGCATCTCTATTCGATGGCGGTTTTCGGGGTCATCCTGTATCACGCTTCGCTCGCCAATACGAGTCGTGAATATATCGCTGAGTCCTGTGCTCAAACTAGGCACGTGATTAGTTGTGATTTGTTTGCTTGGTGAATTCATCAACTCACATGCTATACTGTTTTGACAATGGCTCACACTCGCATACTGAACGATTTTTTTGACGATCCGCGAGGGTCGTTGTTCGACTATTGCTTTCTGCCGGGTTAACCTGGACGAAGGATTGCCACAGACGTTTGCGGCACTGCTGGCTACCTTCCATTAGCATACGAGATCTGGAGCAGATCGAGCTCATAATTTATCATACCATGCAACTTCGATTTCAAATCGTTCAAAGATGCGATTCTCAAGCTCCATTCGCCAGCCATCCTCGTTCTGATATGCGTTTCTGGCCTGAATAGCTTTCTGACTTACCCGCTTAGCCCGCAGCTTATTATCAAGCTCCCATGGCTTGTTGGTGATGTCAGGTCGAGGTTGTACTGCATACGACTCGTAATGTATCTGGCCCAGCTGCTGAATGTGCTTGAACTTTGTCTGATGTTGTTCGGGAACATTTCCCGGACGCTGTGGGCAGAACTTCCGTGGGTGAAACGTGATGCGGAACTCTTTGATGATCCTCTCGTCAACAATAGCTTTTTGGCAGGCTGTTTGTTTGTCTGGAACAGCATCTGTTGAATTCTTTCCTTTCCTTCTCTTTGGCACCGAATTCGACTGTAAATCCGACGTTCCATCTCTTTTTCTCTTACTTCCATTAGTACCACTCGCTTTCAAGCTTTGTGCATTGTCCCTGTGCCTTGATTTTGGAGCCATGAGTGCAGAAGCGGAAAAGGTATTGGGATCCAGTGGCTTCGATCTGAGATTTTTGGAGTGTAAATCTTATAGGTAAATTTTGGCAGCTTGGCTACTTGACAACGAGTCACGACAAAATGCGGCACGGCTGGCGCCACGGAAGATGGGGCCAAGATAGACGGCCAGGGACGCGTCGATACCCTGCTTATTGGGGCCAAAAAAAACCAACAGAGATTCTTCAGGCAGGAGCACGTTTTGATGCAAGAGCTTGAAACTTCCTACTAATTATACCCCACACCCAAGATCTCCTAAATCCTACTCCAATTACGCTTCTCCCACTCTAGTGTGGACGCCACAGATGTTGGTGGCCTGAACGTGCATTAAGGGGGTTCATGCATTGACCTGTCAATCACTCTACCTCTAACACGCACCCTCTGTCTATACTGCAGATCCGGGAATATGGATAAATCTCAATTAAGTATGGATTTAGCCAAGATATAACAGAGCTACCTGATTAGGAAGGCACTAATCATTATGGCGTAAGATACCTCCACGCCTGAAAAATCAGCGCTGCCTTCTAAGAACAAGCCCAAGTTCATTATTTAGTAGGTAAAGACTGCGATTAGAATGCAACTAGAATACCATCTTCTCTATATCTAAGGAAATCTAATACTAAGTTGAGACTATAATTAAGATATATTCTAAACGCGATGTTGAACGGGTGTAGGATGTGCGTGACCACGATATCTAGTGTAGAAGGTCAGATTCACTAAGCAGCTCCAGTGCGGAGTGAAAGATTGAAGGATTGTGACCGAAGCTGTATCGTCCTCGTCCTTCACGGTAGCCATGCTCTTATACCGAGACTTAGTCAGCACCAGTTCCGCCCAGGACTACTAGTAACCCTGTGCACCAGCACAATATGTCGCGCTAAATAGCAAAAGAGACACATCTTAGCTATCTGTACATTGATAGGCCAGATAAAATAAGAGAGTGGCAACTGCTACGTGTCTTTTTTTACCACGACACGATGTAGTTGCATTCTTGATTTGATGTATCTGCCTAGTCTTGGTAGTCTAGGGCCTAAGCTTTCGCAATTTCCCATCACATATCTCGGCGTGCCCCACCTTCTACATGAGTTGCTTCCTGTCATCTATCCGTATAGTTTCAGTCACACGTCACACACAAAAACAAAAGGACATATATCGGACTCGTAAAAGAAGAAAGTGTGAAGAGATCTTTTTATTCTTCATCTGTTATATTCAAAACATCAAAGGAAAAAAATAAAGGAACCAGTCCCAAACTCCGCATCGTTCATCGAATCCCTTTCGTCCGCTGCTCCATGCCCTGGGGTATATATGTATTCATCGTAGTGAGTTCCTCCCAAAGCGAGTGTGAGTGCTTCCCGTAAGAAAAACCAGGAAGACACCAAGACAAAAGGGCATATGTATATGTGTATGCTGTACAAAAAGAAGAAAAATGGGCCCACGCCAAAACGAGGGAAAGAAAAACGGCTCTCCGTATCAATTGGTCAACAGGAACGAGTTCCATCCTTGTCTGTGTATGTCGACAAAAGTCTACGCCTGGGCAAAGATGGCCAGCGTAGCGCAAAAGTTGGATCGGTTGTCCTCGTCCTTAGCGAGACCCTGGCCACCCGAGGTAATCATGTTGACTGAAGCCTTTGTCGAGAGACCGAACCAGTTAATGTTGGTCGAGTTGGCAACTTCGTTCATGTGTTCTTGACAGTTTTGACCAACGACGCAATCCTGGTCGTAGTTCTGGAAGAACGAGTAGGTACCCGCGCCGTAGCTCCAGATACTCTCACTGCCGTCAGTAACGCGGACGGCCCATGCAGCCTTGGCTTGGCTCATATCCGGGTCAAAGAATTTGTCATTCTTGGTGAAGGGAACAGCGGCAGTAGGGTTGGGCTGGTAGTAGGGAGTCTCGGTTTGGATGGCACCGTAGAAGATGTCCTTTGCACCGGAGAACTGGTACTGCGACATTTGGGAGTGCTCAGAAGCAGTTCCGTACATCCATACTGGACCTTGCGATTCGACAAGCATACCACGGCCGTTGTAAATGTCAATCTGGGAGTGGTCATCCTGGTCGAGCTCGTGGTCAGCCGTCCAGAGCCAGACGTTTTCAAAGTAACCGTTGGAGTTCTTGGTGATGTGCAGTTGCATAAAGGTACCAATGCACTCTGGGTTGGGCTGGTGCTGGGAGTCGGGGTTCTTCTTGCAGTTGGATGACTGGAGCTTGGTACCGGCGTAGCCACCAACACGGAAGTGAACATCCCAAAGACCGGCTGCACCGTTCTCGGCGTTGATGTTCCATTCCATCAAGATACCACCGGGAGCAGGACCCTGGGTACCGATGATGAGATCCGAGGCCTCGAAACTGCCCTTATCGCCGCTCTTAGTACCGATCTTGAAGCCGGGCTTGGGGTCGTCCATCTTGGAGAAGAAGTCGCCAGTAATAAGAAAGGTACTGTAGACCTCACCAACCATCTTGACATTCTTCTCGGCAGGGATAGTAATAGTCTTGCTGATAAGGTAGGTACCGTGGTCGACGTGAAGGATCTCGCCGTCCTGGAGGCCGTCGATAGCAGCCTGGATAGCAACAGTGTCGTCCGTCTTGCCATCACCCTTGGCTCCCTTTGACTTGATGGCGACAAACTTGGAGACGTCAACGTCTTCGTACTGGGGCTTGCTGCGCTCAAACCAGCCGTTCTCACCCTGGAGGCTCTGAGGCTTTGAGGGTGCACCAGTAATATCACCCTGGACACGGCCTTGGGTCGATCCAGCAGCAAGAGCGTTACCTTGAGCCCAGGCCTCAATCTTGCGACCACCCTCAAGGATGGTGTTACCAGTAGCTCCAACAATGGCCTTCTCGCAGCCGGCGAAGTCGACATTGTCGAGGATAAGAGTACCACCGGTAGTGGGGACACTGTTCTGGGTGAAGGAAGAGTTGATGCCAATAGGAGTATTGCTGATCTTGCTATCGAGCAGGAGAACGGAACCAACGGTCTGGTTAGCGGGGCTGTTGGCCATGTCGATACCGACCTTGCAGTTGTTGATGGAGATGCTCTTGTATGTGAAGACCCAGTTCCAGTTCTGGAAGATGGCGGTACCGCAGTCGTTAAAGGTCATGTTGCGAATGGTGAATTGCTGAGAACCCATGAAAGCACCGATGGCACCACCGTTGAAGGTCAAGTCGGACATGAAACCACCAGAGCCATTGTCCTGAAAGATACCCTTCTGATCCTTGCCGGCATCGCCCTTGGCCATCTCGAAAACAATGTTTTGCAGACTGGTGGCCTGGGAGACTTGCCAATGGATACCGGCAGCGGCCTTGGTAGCGGAGATGTCGATAACAAAGTTGCGAACCTGGCGGTAGAAGTTGTTCTGGTTAGTGTACCAGTTGGCACCATCGCCACCTGGAATGTAGGGATCCGCATCGATCAAGCCCATGCCCTCAAAGTTTGCTGTGGCCTTCAAGACAGGCATGTTCAATGGGTCGCCAACGAACTGGGTATAGTAGTATTGGATGATGGGCTTGCTGATTACGTAGGTACCAGCAGGAAAGTAGACGAGAGCAGGTGTAGTGGTTGACGAGTCGCAGCCCTCACCACAGCGGTTGCCATCGGCAATAATCTTGTTGATGACTTCGGTATCATCTGTGACGCCATCACCCTTGGCTCCCAGTTCCTTGACGTTGCGGAAGACCTGGTACGACTGTGGGTTGGGGTTGAAAGCAGCCTGGCCTTGACGCTTGATGGACTGCATCCAGAAACCAGAGCCACCAGCCGGTGGTGCTGGTGCTGTTGGTGCTTGGGCAACGGGGACAGCGAATGATGGAGTTGCGGAAAGGAGGACGCGTAGCGTCAGTAGAAACGCTGCAGCACCGAAGGCCACCATGATTGCAGTGCGTAGGTTGAACGTGGAAGTTTTTGATTGTGGAAAGAATGATCCAAGTGACTGGAGGTATAGTCGTCAGTTGACCTGCAAAAGACGATCCGTTATGTTTGTGTATGTGCACGAATGCGCAAGTAATTGTGTCAAGTAAAAAGGTTGACTGGCAACGAATGTGGAAGAAAGTAGCGAGAATGTTATTGTGAGGGCGTGCGGGAAAAAAAAAGGCTCTCAACAATAGTAATGAATGACGGTAAACAATGAGAAGCGAAGCAACACAATGAGTGCTGGAAGGGCGTGACAGCGAACCTGCGTGAGGGGGTGAAGGCCGACGAAAGGGGCACAGTGGCCTTGTATAAGTACGCGATGTAATCTGCAAGGGAACTCACAAAGGATTTGTGTGGCCAATCGCGTTCCCGAAGAGTGCTTGTTTCATGTTTCGAATTAGCGGGGTGTGGTGTTCGCTGTCCTGGCCTTGAATCATGTTTGCCATCCCCATCCCTATCCCTATCCCCATCCCCAAATAGATACATCATATCTCCGTCTGCGCTTTCACGGCAGCTGGCTTTGGCAGCCTCTTGGTCATATCTTTGCGTGCCATGCCACGCGCACAAAGGCTCATGGCTTTTCGATGTCCCATGATGGTGGTGCGGCCGTGTGGCCATGTGTGCAAGCCGCATCGCACTCCCTAGGAGCGGCAGCCGGCCGAATAGCTTGATTGTAGCCTGGGTTCGCTGGCGTAAGTCCAAGGTTACTTGGGATGTGCATTAATCGAGACGACGGGTATATTCCCGTAGAGGGCCCTCTCTCCGCGTGAAACAGGCGGGTGGTGTAGGCCAGTGAGTGGTGGAGGACGTTCTGAGGTTGCGAGGCGAGCGTTTGTGCCTGGATCTAAGACAGGGATGTGATTGGTAGCGCCACTCCCGATTGCCGGAGGTGCGACGGCACTGAAACGCCAGGCCATGTATACGCCCTCGTTGGCCGTTTTTAGAGATGAGGCCTTTCACCAGCGCTTCAGCGCCACGTGAAGGCAAGCCTCGATTCGACGTGACGGCCCGTGGAGAGACCGCATGTGGATGCGTCCATGTGCTGCGAATCGCCCATCCACGCCCAGGACCCGCAGCAAGAGTCATGAGGCTGGGCAGGATTTCACTCGACCACGATGCTGCTTTTGCAGGCCCAGGCACCAATGCATTGCGCACCATAAATACCTACATATACACGTAGTATATTTGGCCACGTCCGACCCCCACTGGGTGAGCTGGGAAGACAGAGACCCGCTGCGTCTATCATGAATGCTGTTCGCCACGTTAGCCGAACCTTGCATGCAAAAAAGAAATCCCGAGGAAACACGCTCCGTCGCGCATTTGGGCCATGCCCTGCGACAACACCACATGATGCAGCTACGCAGAGATGATCGCACGCCTTGATCTGCCAATCGCCGCCTGAGGCTCATACGAAACGGCTTCTCGGTTTCGTGCCGCCACCGGGTATGCTGCTTTTTCATTTCAGTCAGGGCGCAGCAGTGGGTCATGGGTATTGTTTGCATGAAACGCCCAAGGCTAGTCCATCGCCCGAGGCGTAGATCCCTTGAGCTTAACAGAACCTTGATATACATATTGTCGAATCCCATCAGGGGATACTATTGCTCTGATTCGCCAAGCGAACATTATCCAGAGGCAAAAGAGTCGAGTCTGGATCGCGCCTGTATGCCGCCGTGCAGTCGAAGCCATAGGCTACTTATAAGCTTATCAATACTTTCACCAATCACAAGTCCCATTTCATAAGTCTCTTGCACTACTCAAACGGAACATACCAATCATTCACCACAAGTCCTTTACGTCCTCTTCTTGGCCAGCGGGCCGCTTGGTCTCCCGGCCGCCATGAGCCTCCTCGTTCAGCATGCAGCTAATTACGGTGGCGAGTCGCTCGATGCCTTCGGCAAGCATGTCTACTTCCTCCCACTGGCAGCAAGTCAGCTCAAGCCCGAGACTACAGCTGTCATCTCATACCGCAAAGCAGACCCTGATGTCGTTGCTGAAAGATGTGCCTTTATGTTTGTTGTCGCCAGGGACCTGGGCGTATTAATATACAGTACAGGGCAACAGAGAAAAAGACTCACTTCGAACATCTCGCCCTATACAAGCATTTGCGTTAGCCGTACCCGGTTTCTGCGCCTTGCATATGATCACGGTTTGCGCTTACCTGTGCGACGACCACGTTTTCATCCTCCTTTGCGCGTGGTGCTACATCAGCGCCCTTCAGTGGACGAGGTAACGTGAGCCAGATGAAGTATCCACCCACAATCTCGCGATCACACTGAGAAATACAAACGCCCAGAGGAGTAAGATGTTTGTTGATAGCTCCGATCATGTGTCTGTACCGATCACCATACGCGGGCTGAAGCGTGTCATATACGTAGCGTTGAAGTTCTCCTGTTTCCAATGCCTCGGCCACAAAACAGGCTGTCAGCTGGCTGGGTGATCCGCCTGAGCGGCTTGATCCTCTACAGCAACGTTAGCAGTTACTAACTCATCTAATGAGACATGACTCCGTCATCTCTAGCTTGGCATTGTGAAGACCAACCTGGCTATGATCATACCAGTCTTGATCTCACAGAACCAAATACGCTCGACGGCGCGTGACAACAGCAACAGGACATATGCAAATGCGACTTCTGGAAAGGCACGCTTACGTTTGTGAAACCGCATAGGCCAACTTTGGAGTGCCCTCGCACCATCCTGTGCGGAGACCGGGCCCAAAGATCTTAGAGAAGGAGCCGTTTGAAATGGCGTTGCCAAATCCGTCTGCGCCTAGTCTTTCAGCACCGCCATCGAGATATCTGTCCACGTCCACGATCCGAGGCAGACTGGCTTTTTCAATCGAAAGGGTGCTAGGGGTGAGACTGGATGGCCATTGTAGGAAGTCATATACGTCGTCGGTGATGATAAGAGCATCGTACTCTCTAGCCAAATGCACAAGTTCTTCCCTTCGCCGCAAGCTCATCGTCTTGGAGCTAGGGTTTGAAAAGCCTGGCACAGCGTAGATTATATGCTTATAAATTTTGTTGAATGGGCGCGGAGGCTTGAAATGCTGATAGTGGTGTTAGCAGAGTTGGGTAAAAGCAGTGCAGCCCAGAGGTTTTCATAGGCTCGAAGTCATCATTGGTCATGGTGTTTGAGTTGAGCGGGAGTGTGGTTGCAAACTACGTTGCGATACATGAACAAGACACTGACCGGCTCGTTGTTGCACTCTGCGTTTGCTTTGTCTTCGCTTTTCCTAATCTGGGTTCGTAGATAGTCCATATCGATACCCTCGTCGTCCTCAGGAACGGCCCGAAGTTTTTTGTGGAACCCGGCATCTTCAAAGATTCGGAAAGCCAGCATATATGCCGGAGCCACAATCCACACGTTCCTCGTGTACACGGGGTCTGTGAAGTCTTGGAGTAAACAGGCTAGGTTTTGCGAAGCGCCGCCAGAAATGCATATTCGCTCCTCAGAGATCGGATCTGCAGGCTTGTAGAAGGCAGTCAACCATTGCGCAACATTCTTGCGCAGTCGCGGATCACCGGCATCAGGTCCATAGCACAGGGCCGGGTATGCAACATGTTTATGTTGAAGCACATTGTGCGTTGCTTTGTCCAGCAGCTGTGTGGGGAGCAAAGATATGTTTGGCCATCTGGTGCCGTTAGCGATTACTGCGCGGGCGCAGCAGGTCTTATTGGGCCGCGGCTCGTCCGAAAGTGAACATGCGGGACATTAAAACGAATGATAGGAGGAAGGGAGGAAGGGAGGGAGGGAGGGAGGGAACAAGTGGAGAGATGGACGTGCCCTCGCAGGAGATTGATGAGCTTCTTAGAGCTACTTTTGGAACCGACCACGTCCGGGAGACGAAAGGACTTCAGTATTTGGTCCGCAATGCTTTCGCCGTCGCCCATATTGAAGCGAGTATTGGATGCTGATGGAGCCGGATTGAGCGAGGATGTGTAAGGTGGCGTCGTGCTCGAGCTATGGACAAAAGTGGCTAGTGCGCGCGGGTCTCGGGCGGTGTCTCTGTTGTCGAGCCAGGCAGTGTGGTGAACAACGTGCCCCAGCTTATGTCAGGGTGACAGATCGGGAGGGGACTGGTTTTGCCAGTTCGTATGTATATGTATAAATGTACTTATGTGTATGAGACAAGCTTGTTCCCCGAAATCACGATCCTACAGTACATTTGCCATGGGGGGTAGGCGGCTTAGATGCCTGTGTGACCCGCCGATGATGCCCACTATCGATACGGTAAGTGGTACGTCATCCGTATCGCTAAAATTTCCCCCGTCACTCGTCCCCAGTCGCTCTTCTCTCGCTGCCATGGCGCAACGAGGCTGGCAGCCGGGCCATGTGCTCTCTACAAGTACGAGGCGGCCTCGGTGAGCCTTGGTCGACGGCGGCGTGTGGTGGGCAGGCGGAGGGAGTGCGAAACAGTGGCAGTGACATGTTGCGAGTGGGCATGGGCCCGTCGGAAGACGAGGTGGATCCTTGGCTGCAATACGAGGCGCAGGGCCTAAACCAGCACTGTGGGAAAAAGGGTCCTCCATACAATGCAAAGGGAGGGTTCTTCCCTGGTGGATCGGCAGCAGTGTGTAAAGACATCGTGACAGCTGGTGGTGGAGGCCAATGGCAGCTGACATGGAACGACCCACGTTGTGGCCTCCGGCCCCGGGAGCCTGCCTGTGCACGAGCTTGGTTGCAACACGGCCGCATCTGCGACAGCTCAAATATAGATCACCTAGTCTTTTTCACTAAGCCTTGCACCCGCCCTGCGTTATATACTCCGGCCATCAGCCTGGCGCCCTGCATGCATGGAGACTTGTGTTTGCTGCTCGCTGTGCCTTGCTGATTCCATGCTGCTGAGCACATAGCATTCTCCTCCCCCTCCCCCTCCCACTCCCTCTCTACTTGTTCCGGCTCCTGCGCCTCTCCTCGACTTCCTGTGCCACGTATCACCGTGCTAGTCGGACGGCCTCACCATGCTGGGCGAAAAGAAGAAGGCGAGCCACCGGCTGTCGAGCCTCTTCTCAGTCGGATCCTCGTCGGCGTCCGAGGCAACATCATCAGTATCTATCAAGACCTCTCCAGCGCCGACATCAGAGCCCAACCGCCTCACCAAAGTTCGCAACCGCATCTCCTCTGCGGCGCACCTCACGCCCGACCATCCGCCCGCAGCGTCCAAGTCGCCGAACCAGGCTGCCCTCGCCAACGACACCCTCCAGCCAGTTGTCCCTGCCGATCTTGAGCCCCTCGAGCCGCCACCATTGCTCGATGTTGCTTCGCGACCGTCGAGCCCGGCCAATAGCTGGGCCTCCATCTCGAGCTTAGACCCAACCCCCGAGGGCAGACTGAAGAAGCTGCGTAGAAAAAGCATGTTGTTTGGTGGCGGGCCGGTTAACGGAGCCGACCCGATCGAACCAGGAAATGCTGCCGGCAATCCCCCTGCATGGATTGTCGGCCACAAGGGCAAGGTCCCATACGACCTGAGGGCCTTGCTCAATGGCGAAAAGGTAGGCTGCTGGTGCTGCTCAGAACAGCGTTGCCGGGTGTACTGACGCAACAACAGGTGCCAGAGTTATGGGACGAAGCAGGAGATACGTTTGTCTATCTCTTTCCCCGGACATCGGACAAAGGCGCTTCCTTTCGCATCGACTCGTCTGTCTATGCAGCTTCGCAGCTGCTCACACGCCTCGTGCACGGCAGCCTGTACAGCGACAGCAATGCCGTACCCCCACTCGAACTGGCCGACCGCACGTCGCGCCGCGTGTCTGGCGAACCATACCCCGACCAATCTAGAACTGCGTCTCCCGACCAAAGCCAAATAGGAAGCTCCGATGACTCCAAAGGCTCACGAGCGCTCAGCGATGCCGTTGAAGACGACTACTCGGAGAAGCACTTGTATATGCCCATCTCACTGAGTTCAGACTCCGCCATCACGCCGCACGAGGCCCGGCTCGACACCAAGGACACCGACACCTTGATCACCTACCGCAACTTCTTTGCATTCCTCATTGGGCAGTCGCTAGTCGCTACTGAGCGCCATTCGGACATCTTCGACATTTTTATGCGAATAGGAGACATCTTATCCCACTATGCCTTCTCCAACGTCGACGGGTCTACTTTTGGTGAAGTCGCTGCCTCAAGCTTCGACTGTTATGTCGACGAATTAGCCCTCGCCGATGTGCGACATAGCCGCGAGAAGACCATAGAAGCCATTGTGCTTGGCGAAAAGCTGCGCTCCATGGCGCTCTACACCGAAGGTTTCGTCCACGCTGCTGGCAAATACGACAGCATAAAAGAATACAACTCTCCCAAGTTCGCCATGATCAGCCCCAAGACCGCCACACGGCTCCAACGTGCTGCCATGGATCTCGCCAATCGAGAAGCCACCATCAACGGCAAGCTGAAAGACTTTGAATTTCCGGCCATCTTCTCTGGAATCATGAACAGCGCCATGGCCGCCGAGGGCAAGGTTATCAGTTTCAAGAAGTGGAGGGCTGCTTTCAACACAACCCGGTCATTCATCCTTGATTACTACAGACACAAGTATGGCTCATGGCTTCCCAAGGCCAAGTCTAAGAAGAACGACCTTACGACAAGCGGTCTCAATCGACTAGTGCTGTTGGAGATATATCGCGACATGTCTAGTCTCTATGACCTTCTCGTGAACAGGAAGAACCTGACAAATCGCACAGCTGATGGCTTCATCGCCGAGGACGAAGGCACAGACATCGAATCCGTTGTCGCACGTACGCTTAGAAAAGTTCTGAGCGAGTATGACCGTAGTACCCCGCCTGTTCAGCCACCCATACCCTTCGATTTACCGCTATACCCCGTGCTGCCAGGCGCCAAGACAGGGAACGCGAAGCAGGATGCGAAAGCGCGAGGAAAAAAGATACACAAAGACGAGACTGCCAAGCTGCTGAAACAATCGCACAATGCCGATGCGGAGCAGCAAACACCCTTCTTGGACGCCTTCCGTGTCTTTGAGACCAAGCAAGCCACAGGCTCCTCGTTGGATGACCTTTGGGACTTGCGGACAGGACAGTGGCTGTTCCTCTATGCTGTCATACAATCTCTTCCCATGTTGGTCGTCGATGCACCTGGTGTCAGATATACCGAGGGTGTCGAGTATTTCCTATGTGAGGTACCCCGAAGTGGCGTACCATGGGCGCGGGAGGATACTACACGGACGCGGACATGGTTCGGTGTTGCGGGAGGCGCACAGGTGGTTAGCTTACCCGCGGACATTGTCGAACACGGAGTAGAAGGTGTCTTCCGCCGATCTCACTGCTGGAAGAAAGCGCAACTTTGGACGGCCGACGACATGCTCTTGAATGCTGCCATGCAGGAACTGAACGGACACGCTTCGCTCCTGCCACCTCCTCCTGGCCTGCTCGACCCATCGTCGGCTAGCATCCGTGATCGATCTCAGAGCCCCGACAGACGCCGTGAAAGCGTCATGAATCTTGGGCTGGAGGCGCTCCCGTTGCCTCCTGGTGTTGCTCCGCCTATGTCTACCGGTTCGCCCGCTGGAAGACCTGAGTCAAGCAGCGACCCGAATAAGACATTCGACGCTATATTGGGAACTTCGCCTTCAAGTCCACAGTCGAAAAAGAAGAAGAAATGAGCAAACACCACCAATGAAGAACAGTTATGATACAGCAATGCTGCATGTAGAGGGGGTTTTTTATTTTTTTTCGTTTTTTCGTTTTTTTAGCTGTTCGCTGATACCGCATAATGTTTGGCGAATGTACGATGGAATAGTATTGGAGGGCTTTTGTAATATTTTGTCGCGTTGCTGCATCTACGCATTTGAGCTTCATATCGGGTTAGATAAATGTTGCTGTAGGGGTTCTGGTTTCTATGGTCGACTTAACGTTGCGCCACAAAAAATTACAGTCATCACGCTTATGGCTAGTTCCCGTGCGCATCGCTGCCGATATCGTCGCTGCATTTACCCACACGATCACATCTTTCCGACCAAGTCGACAAATTCTTGATACTTTGCTCATTCCCATTGCGGCTTGGCACACCCTGTACCTGCCGACATGACGTCCTCTCTGCCCGGCAACCGCGACTTGCCTGTGTCCCAATTCGACCTCAGCACCTACTGGGGTCGCGTGCGGCACTCTGCCAATATTTCAGACCCGAGGTGAGACATTGCGCATTGAATGGATCTCCCCGCGCGACTTGGGTGTGGTGAGTACCACTACCTTTAGTTTTTCAATCTGTCCCTCTGTTGTTCTCAGCGCACGTCGTTGTTCTGGCAGATCTTGGGTTGACCATGCGCAATACAGGACGTTACTCACATCCACCGCCGGCCTCGAAAATGCGAAGAAGCTTGTCACTGCCTACAAGACGGGCAAGATACCGGAAATGACACCGGAGCTGTGGAAGGCAAAGAAGATAATTGACTCCACAATTCACCCAGGTACTGCCTTGAAGCCGTCGCACGTTGAGGGGGGAGCTTGATGCTGACGGAGTCTAAGACACGGGCAAGCCAGTCTTCTTGCCCTTTCGCATGTCATCCTTCGTGCTGACGAACTTGGTTGTCACGGCTGGTATGCTCACACCAGGCCTCGGGGTATGCAAGCTTATATTGGGTTGAGTAGGCAACATACTGAGCAGAAACAGACGGTAGGGACGCTCGGATGGCAAGTGACGAACCAGTCAGTCAATGTCGGAATCAACTTCTCCAACGCGAACAAATCAATCCCTCTCTCGACCTCGACCATCGTCAAGTCATATCTTCTCGCTGTCAGCGCATCTTGTGGTGTTGCCGTTGGCCTCAATGCGCTAGTACCCCGCCTAAAAAGCCTATCACCAAACGCAAAACTCATTGCGGGACGTCTGGTGCCATTTGCAGCTGTCGCTACAGCAGGTGCGCTCAATGTCTTCCTCATGCGTGGAGAAGAAATCAGGCAGGGTATCGACGTCTACCCGGCGCTCTCGGAGATCGACAAGCATAGAGTAGAGACTGGCGACCTTGAGGTTAAGCCTCTAGGCAAAAGCAAGAAAGCCGCGACACTTGCTGTAGGAGAGACGGCGCTGAGTCGGGTGCTAAATGCTACACCTATTATGGTCTTGCCGCCTCTCGTTCTTGTCAGGTTACAGAAGACAGAGTGGCTCAAGCAGAGACCGAGAATGGTGACTCCAATTAACTTGGGTGAGTCAAGAGCCACGGCAGCAGCACGAGGGCAGAACCAACTAATCCAAAATCAGGCCTTATTTTTACAACTTCCGTCTTCGCACTACCGCTCGCGCTGGCTGCATTCCCGCAACGACAGGCCGTTAGTGCAAAATCTCTGGAGCCTGAGTTTCACGAGCGAGGCGGCAAGGATGGATTGGTGGAGTTTAACCGTGGGATATGATGGACCGGCACCACCCACAGATGAAAGGACACGCTACCACCTTTGACCGAGTCACGTCTCAGCAGCAATGCAAGTTATTCAATGCATATGTAGAGCACAATGAAGGCGGAGCGCAATTGCAGACTCGCGAGCCCACCGGCGTCGCTGACATGCAATGCGGCGAAGACGTGCTTCCTGGCGACGTGATTGGCTGTAGTAACTCAAGGATGTCGAGAGCCGCCGCATCAAGTGTTCAGCCTTATAGACGGAAGATAAGACCAGATATGTTGTTTTCTAAAATGACCTAGGCGGCGGAGCATTTAGCCTTGCATGAAATTAATGATCAACTTGTGACGTGGGTTGGTGCTCAAATGTCAAGCTGGCCTTTTGAGAAAGACCAGGTGTCAAATAAGTTCTAAACGGGGTAGCTCTTGGCTGCATTTTACTACGAAACCACCACACATTTCCACGTTTCGTGAACCACGGTTTCGACCGACACCTTACTCACCGCTTTTTATTGGGATAGATTCCCCTTCTTTCTCTGCTCTTCTCTGCATTTCGATACTCTCCCTATCCTTCCACGCTATATACCCTACCTGTACCCTGCGGAGCCCGCACATCCCACTACGAGCATTCCGCGCCTGCGGTCAGCGACACATTGCCTCTTTCCTCACACAACATGGCGCCACCCGGACGTCGGAGAGGCCATCTCTCGCCCGCAGCTGTCCTCCTCGGCCTCGCGTTCCTCTTCTCGTCTACTGCCTCCGCTGCGTCAGCCATTATCGGCGTCGACCTGGGTACCGAATACATCAAGGCTGCGCTGGTAAAGCCCGGCAACCCTCTCGAGATTGTCCTTACCAAGGACTCGAAAAGAAAGGAAACATCAGCCATCGCCTTCAAGCCATCCAAAGGTGGTGCCCTCCCTGCAGGTGCCTACCCCGAACGTTTCTACGGTGGCGATGCGATTGCACTACAGGCACGATTCCCTGGCGATGTATACCCCAACTTGAAGCACCTTCTGGGTGTCTCGAGCGAGAGCGAAGCAGTCACCACGTACAAGGAAAGGTATCCAGCGGTCGAGGTTACAAGCACAAAGGGACGCCCAACAGTCAGCTTCGAGAGCCACGTGTTCGCCGAGGATAAGTCATACACGGTCGAGGAGCTACTGGCTATGGAATTGAGGAATGTCAGGGAGAACGCAAAGGCACTGGCAGGCAAGGGTTATGACGTCCAAGAGGTCGTCTTCACTGTTCCAGCTTTTTACACTGTGGCTGAAAGACGCGCATTAGAAGTTGCATCACGGCTAGCGGGTCTCAAGGTGCTCAGCGTAATGTCCGACGGTTTGGCTGTTGGTCTCAACTATGCCACAGGCAGAACATTCCCTGATATTACCAAGGACGGCAAGCCGGAAATCAACATGGTATTTGACATGGGCGCTGGTTCAGCATCTGCAACAATCATCAAATTCCAGGGCCGTTCAGTCAAGGACGTGGGAAAGCGAACCAAGGCGATCCAAGAGGTTCAAGTCGTGGGCACTGGATGGGACAGGACGCTTGGAGGTGACGCGCTGAACTCACTTATTGTCGATGACATGGTTTCTACATTTACCGAGCTTCCGGCAGCAAAGAGCGCATCTATCACGGCCGAGAAGGTCAAGACTCACGGACGTGCTGCCGCTAAACTGTTCAAAGAGGCTGAGAGGGTTCGTCAGATGCTTAGCGCCAACAAGGATACCACTGCTTTCTTTGAGAGCTTCTACGAGGACGTCGACTTCAGATACAAGCTCACCCGTGCCAAGTTCGAGGAGCTTGCCGCAGCTTATGCCGATCGTGTTGATGGTCCCATCAACCGAGCTCTTGAAGCTGCTGGCCTTACTCTTGCCGACGTTGACTCTGTCATTGTCCATGGTGGTGCAAGCCGTACTCCCTTTGTTCAAGCTCGTCTCGAGGCGATTGTAGGCAAGGGCAAGATTAGGGCTAACGTCAACTCTGACGAAGCTGCTGTTTTTGGTGCTGCCTTCAAGGCCGCTAGTCTGAGCCCGTCTTTCCGTGTCAAGGAGATTCGCGAGTCGGACACCCAGGGCTACAATCATGGTTACGAGTACATGTTCAACATGAAGGATCTTGACCAAAAGATCTTCACACCTAAAACCAAAATTGGCACGATTAAGGACTTGCCCTTCCAGATGATGGGAGAGTTCGAGTTTACCATGTACCAGGCTGTACCTGGAGCCAACGGAGACGTCTCAAAGGAGCCGACTCTTCACTTCCGGAGTGGCAACTTGACCAGAGTTGTCACTAAGATGATTGATGAGGACAAGTGTGACCGTGAGAGCTTCAACAACTATGTCCAGGTCAGATTGAGCCCCATCACTGGTACCCCTGAGATCGTCTCTGCTTGGGTTACCTGTGAGAGCGAATCTGAAGAGCCCAAAGCTGGTATCGTTGATGGTGTCAAGAACTTGTTCGGCATGGGTGGCAAAAAGGACCAGGAGGCTCTGAAAGATGATGACAGCTCTTCTTCATCTGCGTCCAAATCTCCTTCTCCTTCTCCTTCTGCTTCCTCGTCGTCATCATCTGCTGATGCCGAGAGTACTGATGCCGCGAAAGCTCCTGAAAAGAAGATCAAGGTTGTCAAGTCTGCTCATACATACGATGTTGTTGAGCTAGGTTACAAGAAGTTGCCTCGCAAGGAGTTCAAGAGAATGCAAGAAAGGTAAGCTTCTTCAATGGCGTCTGCGCTTTCTTCAAAACTAAACACCAAACAGGCTCGCCGCTTTTGACGCGTCTGACAAGTCCCGTCGCGCTCGTGAAGAGGTTCTGAACTCGCTGGAAGCCTTTACATACCGTGCGCGCGACTACCTAGACGACGAGTCGTTCATCACTGTCTCCACTTCGGCGGTTCGCTCTACCCTTGAGGAGAAACTTGGGGCCGTCTCGGATTGGCTCTACTCCGAAGGTGCAGATGCCGACGAGAAAACGCTCCGGAGCAAGCTTAAGGAGCTCGAGGATATCGTCAACCCCGTCATGAACCGCAAGACGGAAGCATCTAAGCGCCCAGAGGCTATCAAGGAGCTCAAAGAGACCATCTCCTACATCAAGGAAGTTGAACAACTTGTCGATGGACAGATCAAGACGCAAATAGCAGAGAGCTCCAAGAGCAGCGAGGCTGTGGCTCAGGCGTCCGCATCGCCATCATCCACGGACCCTATGGACGAGCTCGACGACGGGGACGCACCCGCCGAGCCTGAGATCACCGAAGTTCCCACCGTCTACACGGAGTCTGATCTAAAGGCTGTCCAGGATGCTGGATCCAAGGCTCAAGCCTGGCTCGAGGAGAAGGAGGCTAAGCAGAGCAAGCTCAGCGAGACGGAAGATCCTGCTTTTACTGCCAAGGAAGTTGAGGCACAGAAAAAGAAGCTGGATGATGTGGTTATGGAGATGATGATGAAGAAGATGAAGTACTTCAAGCCGCCGAACCAGGAAAAGCCAAAGACCAAGGCCAAGAAGACGAAGAAGCCTGCCACCAAGACTAAGGCGGGTAGCAAGGAAACCGACAAGGCAAGCAAGGGTCCGAGCGAGGAGGAGCCGCAAGAGGCGAGCAACAAGGACACTGAGCAGAACAAGGAGAAGGATGAGTTGTAGGGGAATCTCCCAGGTGATATGGAAACAGAGAGAGTGTGTGTCGTCTTCTCGGAACATGTGCATATGACCGGCAAGAGGCATCATTTCGTGCTGTTTTACACCTTTTTTTTCGCCACAATTATCGACATAGTGTACCATTTATACATGTCAATCTATCCATATAAAGAATCAAGATGCGCATCCAATGTGGACAATGTGTGTGGTATGTGTGTAGTATGTGGGTATGCATGACCAGTGGGGCGGTGTACTAGTACATTCTATGGGCCATGGCCAGACCGATTGCTAGACGGGTACGCAGGGGGAAAGGAATGGTGGTTGTTTCATGTTACGGTGTGCGGCGATACTAGTAGGTGCGGATTGGACGTGGTGATGGAGACATCACGTGATTTGTATCTTCGGGCCTCCCAGGCGCGGGGCAAAGAGGCACTGCCCCTCGCCAGCGGCGCCTAGGTAGAGTACAAAGGGTCCGAGGTGTTTGTACATAGATGGATAGGTGCATTGGAAGGTGAGGCTGCATGCTGTCAAAGGCCAATCGTTCATGTGCGTGACCAGCAAACAGATGGGGTTGCAGAGTGGCAGGGAAAGTATGGGGCTGGGAAGAGGCTACGTGCCGTTACCGCACGCATCCGGCTACGGGCACAGCAACGGCCCCACTAAAAGTGTCGGTGAGGTAAACAAACGCCAGCACTCTTCTGACACGTCGACAGCGCATGCCACTAGTGGCCCAACCTCGCCAGATTGTAGCCGTCGAGTGACCACACACTCCAGCGCGGCATCTCACTGAAATTCAGAATGGGATCCCTGACTTCTTGTCTCACTTCTTTTCCGTAGACAACCTCTTCCCACTCACAGGCACCTACAGGCACCGAGCTTGCCATTGCCATCCGCCTCTCCTACAGTTGGACCAGCAACGAGCAGAGGCCCGCCGCTATGACTACTATGCACCACCCCGCCCCTCAGCCGGCAGGCCTTACCTCTTTTGCCGTCTACGAGGACCCACAGGATCGCGAACCCTTGTCGCCCTCGGACATGTATGAAGAAGGCGATTCTTTTCACTCTGAGCGATCCTTCCCCAACGACGTCGTACACAGCATCGAGCTCCAGCAGCAGCAGCAGCAATCTCAAGAACCCGACGACGAGCCACAGCCCTATCGAAGCTCCTACACGTCACGCCCAGGCTCGCAGCAACGCATGTCGTCGCACTATAGTTTTGTCTCGGCCATTCCCTCGGAGTCGTCCATATCCTCCAAGCCCGTCATCTTGCCAGCTAATGAGGCTGGCGCGCGAGCTCGCAAAGACCGACCACGCTTCCGAAACTCAGATTCTGTACGCGCAATGCAGATGTCGTCGCCTCCGCCTCTGCTAGCACACCAGTCTTCGCACGAGCGACTAAAGGCATCCTACAAGTTGACTACGCCGAACAGAAACGCTGGAGCGGAGACGCCGGGCTCAAGACACTCTGGCTCTAGAAGGAGGAGCATAAGAGAACCCCATAGTCCAAGGCCCATGCCTGTTCCACAGCAAGCTCCGCTCGTTCTGCTGCACGTTACTATCCTGCCAATGCAGCTACCCTACTCGCACGACATCATGGCAAGGATCATGCCTGATTGGCTAGTCGAGAACTACAAGCTCCTGGAAGAGAAGTTACAGGACATCATTTTGATGCGCCGTGGCCTTCTCATTCCTCATCCGAGAGACGAGTACGACCTGCTCGAGGAACGCATTCTAGAGAGCCTTGAGCTCAAGACACCCCGACTGCTTCCTTGCGGACATTTTGTACCTCCTGAAGACGACGATGACAGGGAAGATGACGACGACACAGCGAGCATTGGTGACGAGAACACGGGACGAGGCAGCCGGATGAGCGGAGGAACTCTTACCGAGGGCAGCAATACATCTGCCAACGGCGACCACAGTATGTGCATTGACTGCCATCGCCAACTCAAGAAGCCGGGCAAGGGAATTGGTGCAGGCACAAGGAAATGGGACATCAAGATCTACGCCGCCAACGGGTTGATGCGTGCCGCAGCATGGGGTGCGTGCTGGAACGACATGGAACGGTGCGACGTTGAGATTCACCCCTGGGTCCCAGAAGAAGTCCGCAAGACGTTGGAGAAACGAGCACGCGAGGAACTTGAGGCAGACAAGCGCAAGCAGCAATACACTGTGGAACTCCAACGGCAAATACAAGAGGCCGCTGCCAAGACCAAGATTCTGGAAGAAGAGGCGAATGAGAAGAAGCGTCAGGAAGAAGCTGAGCTGCAAAAGAGCTTTGAAGAGGCTGCTGCAGCGCTGCAACGAAGCATTGAAGAAAAGGCTGCCGAGAAGAAGAAGTTTGAGGAAGACCTTGAAGCCAAGTTGGAAGAAGCGAAAGAGGCTGTTCGTCTAGAGTTGGAGGCTAAAGCACTCGCTGAATCCGACGCTGTCGCTGATCGCCTCCGCGCCCTAGAAAACGCCGTCAAGGAGAAAGAAAGGGCCGAGGCTGCACGTCAAGAAGCCTCCCGCTCACACCTTTCATCTGAGGTTCCACTCGGCACCCTTCTCAAGAACTATGGCCTTGTCCTGCTAGGTGACAAGCGCAACATGGTCATTCTTCTGCTTGGTGCTGCCGTCGCGTACCTAGCCATGAGTATGCGTGCGATACAACAAGAGACTTCAACCGCACACATGCTTCAACTGCCCACCGACGTCATCGCGGCTGCCCCAATTTCGAACGCAGTTACTGCAACTATGACAGCAACGTCTTACGCTACTGTCACTGTCACCGAGTCTCAGACTGTGATCAGTATGCAAGAAACTGCTGCCGCTGCACCTCTGCCTGTAACAGAAATTGCGGATAAGATTGAAGTCGCTGTCGCTGAAACGGTCCTAGAAACTGACACACTACCTACAAGCCGCGCAGTCGAGCTTCTGGACTCAATAGAGCGAACTGCGGCCGTCGCCCAAGACATTCCCAACACCAGCTACCTTTCATCCGAAGCGGCTTCATGCGCTATGGAGCCCGTCTTCTTCCAGGCTCCTATTGCCCACTGCGCAGCAAGCGAACTGTAGCCGCCTCACCATAGCGAAGATGGGTGTCTTGTCAGTCCTTGCTCTGTGCATTCTTGATTTCTCTCTCTTTCTTTTCGCCCTTGATTTATTTCACGGCCTCACCAAATACCATATCATACCACATTTATGAAGTAATGTAGCGAAGCGTATATATCCCCCCCATACTATCAAGCTAGCATAGCGAGGACGGCGTTTACAGGAACTAGCCGAAGCTTTCTCTTTTTTTTTGTTGTTGTTGTTTTAGTTGCCATTGCCGGAGCATGGAGATGGGATGGAGAGAGCAGCGTATCTAGTAGATGACAGACTTGTGTAGTAGGCAGTTTGATCCCCGAATACCTAATACCATCTCAGAATTCCGTTTATATCATGTCTTGTTGTCCTGGTAAAAATGATAAATGAGAGGTGTGCAAGGGCCATAATGGAAAATATATCAAAACACTCATCGAGTTAAGTCTATCAAGAATGATTGTGATGAAGTGGGTACTGGGTTCTGCGGTGCAATATCTCATCCGTGTATCATGCTTATCCGAGTTGGTAGATATTCGTAATTATCAGAGTTGTATACATCCAAGCACGTCTATGCAGCATCTTCATGCACAGACGCATATTCCTCTCATATCATCGTCACTTTGCAGCATTGCACACTTCCCGAACCCCTTCTCTAGTCTTCCGCAATACCCTGCTTCCTCAAATCTTCCCTCCTCTTGGTCGACCTGTTCTTAGCCTCCTCAACCCACTTTTCATATGCATCGCCTCCTTGGTCCAGTTTCGCTCTTACAACGCTCTTGAGTAGTTCGCCTACAAAGCCTACAAAGTTATGTCTTCGCAGCGAGTTCTCCCACAGCCACCTTGCACGCTTGTCTTCTTGCTCTTCCAGCTCATCCTCGTCGCCAATTTCTCGGGCGCGGATACGTAAGTCGCGACAGCAGGCCATGAGGTTGAAGCGAATTTCGGTAGCAGGGTAGCGGGCGATGCGGCGTTGAAGCACGGGGATGATCTTTTGAGGAAATTCCGAGGAAGTACATGGTCCATGGAGTATGGGCGCTGGCTGGAGTCCGTCGAGCTCGTAGAGTTTGTTGTTTATGCTTGTGTAACTGGTAAATCTCTATATTAGTTATGCGCTCGAGGGTGAGGATTCTTGCTTGTGGCAAGGTGGAATGCTTACGCGATGAAGTGGAATACATCGTCGTCTTCAGTCGCTGTCCGCTGCGTCTCATCAACAAAGGGTGAGGAACGTGCGAACGAGTTGTGTGTTTCGCGGATGAGGTCTGAGTTTGAGAGAGTCTCGCCACGCAACTGTTATCAATCAGCCGCTATGCCTTTTAAAAAAATTCTTTGTTGGTTCAACGCACGTCTGGCGGGAAGTCGCCCGCAAACTCCTTGAACTCTTTCAGCTCTTTGCCAATATCGACCTCTTCTTCTCTGTTTAACAGCAGAGAGACTATCGCTTGTGTTCCACAGGCATTCTGTATAGTCTGCGCCGGGAAGAAGAGGGAATTTGCCGCCTCGTAGTCGTAAGTACCGTCTTTCGGAACGTCGCTGGGCCTCTCGCCTGTGGGGTATTTGAAGAGGAAGATGACACCATAGATTTTACCAAGGTTCTGCAGTTCCGAAGCTTCAAGTGTGGTGAGCTCTTCAAACTGTACGTCCTTAACGCCGAGCTTCTCGATCAAATAAGTGAATACGCCCTGCGCAAGTCAGCAGGTGAAGAAGTCTTGGCTAAACAGTGAACTAACAGCATCGGACTCTATCGTGTTCCAGCCTCCGGACATGATTGCGTACGGAGGTAAAGTTGCTTTTGCTGGTTATGTGTTGTCGCTGACAGTCCTTACGCCATCGCAAGGCGCCTACCGCCGGGAACAAATCGGCCCGCGGTCGGAACCGTTCCGAGGACCCCGCTATTCCAAGCGATGCATGGTCTATCCTGTATAGATCCTACCAGGCGCCCAGGATATGTCCTTTTTGGTTTTTGCTAAGCCCTGCGCTAGAATTAGGGTTCCTGAACTCAACTAGGTCTCAACTGCGCGCGTAACATAGCATCTTCAGTTGTAACATCTACTATCACCCGACGATTATAGAAGACTCGTTGCATTTACCGGATACACTTATGTATGCTATCTTCTCGTATCTTAAAAGTATCATTAGACGCAAGCGAGAGACTGGACGCCTGTACAGCAAGCCTCATATCGTTGAGGATGCCAGCGACAGCTATGTCAACATAAGGTCTTGGCAATTAGTACCAATAACAACACCTGGGCTTAGTTCATTAAGGTCAAGACCTCTGATAATTATGCTTAATTCGAGTTGTCATAGCGGTATTACCGGTCTTTAATCCCTTTATCTAGGCATGAACACGTCCGGCTCTCTGCTAGTTCTTAGTTTCACCAATATACCATAGTGTCCATATCATCATCGACAGATATTAGGATGAGAAGGGCATAGCCTGATTCACTTGGGCAAGTGAAGAAGCATCGTTTATCCGCGATAGCATGGCGTAACCGAATCCGAAGCTGCTCTAACAACTACACATGCACACGTGAAGGCTGACACATTAAACTTAGTCCTGACCCTACGGCTAACGAGCTTGTCTTCATTCTACTCGAGATTGATCATTGTGACTTGTGTCCGGATTCTCTGGGATACCAAGCAACAGTGGAAGACAGTAGAGGGCTCTTCATTGAGCGTGACATATAGTAGAACCTTTGTGATAGCTCCCCAAGCTCTTCCCCTGATACCTCTATTAACAGCCGTTTTGACGGGTCTACTCTGTCTTCTACTCACAACGCCTACAGAAAGCTTCACTCCAACCTTGCGCTTTTGATCCTAGATACTATGGTACTAGAAGGTGCAGCAGGATTATCGTAAGTCGCGCTTTCAATGCCACCGTTTGTTACAGCAATAGTTTTTGTACTCTCTTGTGAGCCGGCTGTAGGTGTATACGCCGGATGCGTTATAAGTCAGATATTACACGGTAAACTTGAGGCTGTACCTAAAAGATTGCCGTAATGTTTTGTCAGTCCGCAAGCATATCCATATCCAAAAAGACGTCGCGTGTTGCTGCTTCTATTTCAGAGTCGTAGATGTATGTATGTCCTGAATTTGTGTTGAATGTGGTTATCCATAGTTAGTATTTTAGGGAGCTACGACGCTAAGGCAGTCTCTGCTGGTTACAGGATAAATATCTTTGTGTGCAGGTATAAAGCTCGCTGTGGATACGATGGGTAATGAAGTCCAAGATGCTAAGAGAAAGTTGCATCCAAAAGATTGAGAAGAATTTCTCGAGACCACGAAGACAAGAAGCCGAGAGAGGAAAAGTCAAGCTCGCACAAAAAACAAATTCTTCTATGTACGCGTATATCATAAGTCCTGAATACACTAGAAGTCTCTCTAGTTTCCTCTTACTAGCTGTCATATTACCACAACCATATGACACGTTCTAAAATATGCCTCAACGTCTGAAGACATAAGAAAGTCAGCACGATCTAATAGAGATTACCCCACGAGAGCCATCGCCTTGTTCCTGACAAGAAAAAAAAAGCTAACAAGAAACCCCAAGGCATACTGAAACACAGATGGAAAGTCACACTGCCATGATATACAGCACCACAGTCACCTCCCTAGACAAAACCATAACCGCAGCAGAGAAGCATTTCTTCGCTAACACCGCACTTACACAGCAGTTCCTCACCAGCAGCCGATTATCCCACGGCGGCAAGACAGAAGATATATTTGTCACATGGACTAGTTTACCATTACTTGCTAGACTGAACCACTCCGTCTATTCCTCTCTCCGTAAAAGCCATCTCTGTCTATATATTCTCGCCTGACAGGCACATACCTGCTTGCCGCCGGGCAAGCCACCGTAGTAGCTAGATTCACACCTGACAGCTAGTCGTGTCGAATACGCGCAGAGCAGTTCCGCTGAGAAACACAGCAGTGACTCGTGATGCTTGCGTGGCTGCAGACGTGCTAGGCCAGTACCATCTCAAAGGAAACCAACCTGTATCATCTTTCCCAGCTTTTTTTTTTGCATTTCATTGCGTGCCAGGATACCTTGTTTACGTCTTCAACGTATTCGTTCTTGTACATGAAAAGTACCTTGTCTAACGAGTGGATCCATGTCGACTTTGTCACATGGGCAAACTCCATAGTTAACGCCTTTTTGGGAAGCGAAACGATACAGATACATGCGTACGTGTTTCGTGTGGCGCAGAGGATTCAGAGGCCTACGCGTCAACCTCTTCCTCTTCTCCTCTCTACGCCTTCCCTTGGCGGAGATAGTATCTTGCGGTGAACAACAAGACAGGGGAGGGGGGAGCAGGGCTCAGATTGGACGCCTTGTTACTCACTAGGCTTCGGCTTTACAAGGGCCACGTGTAGGCGGGGATTTTTCAGGACGAAAAACAAAGAAAGAAAGAAAGAAAACACCCCCTCGATTTTACATGTACTGTCGAACAAAAAGAGATGAATGAAGATTAGAGCGAGTAACCAAGGGAAAGAGGGCTATGCCATCTTGAAACACCAGTAATCATGTCACATATGGATGGATTCGCGCAAAGTCTCAGGTTTCGAGGCAGGAAAAGAGGAGAAAAAACCCCCCGGGCACTGGCATACACTAGTCTGGCTTGAAGAATGTGGATCCTTGTGCAGTCTGGGTACTTGATAGCGGTAAAGGGAAGGGGGCACCCTTTTACAAAGAAAACCCTGCCCGCGCGCAAGAGAAATGTAGTACCTACGCACCATGCAAGCCTGGCTGTGGGCACACGTGGTCTAGACCCTTGATTGCGTCTGCATATTATCTCCCCGGGCGCGGGATACCCAAGGATGGAAGAATCCGGGGTTTGGGAATCGTGAAACAGAATTCGCCGCACGCGAATTACGCCACATCTGAGGCTACCCATATACTTTTTTTCTCTCCCTAGACCGGAGCGAAGGGATCAGGAGTACATGGGAATGACCAGGTAGAAATTATTGGCAATCCCTGTGCATAATGTTCGGATGTTGCGCATGACTCTCCCCAGGTGTAACTGACCATGTTGCCTTCCTAGCCGGCCCGAACGATGTAACACCTTGACGCACCCCAGTCATGTACTTCCTGCATTCTTACATCTTTGCGAAACAGAAATAGGGAGTGAGAGAGTGAGACATACGTACTAAGATATCTCGGCTTTAGTATCTAAGATAACCTAACCCAGTCATTCATGTCATTTTACACACGTACGTGCGGCGATCGAGTTCGGGCGAGGGCTCTGTGCACCGCGTTTACCTCGAAGCAAAATGGGCGTTACGTGAGCACGTGTTCCAGAATGCAAGCGCTCGGTCGACATGCTGTGCGTTCCCAAAACAGGAAAGCAAATCGAGGGGCCCCAACCCTATGTAGATTCGCTATTTTGACAGGGCAAGCAAGTGGCAGAAGCAGCCACTTCCCACTTCGACAGACACGTGTATACTTAGGGCATCTTGAGATTTTTAGTCTCCGTCCTCTTATCTCTTTTTCCTCCTTTATTTTGGCGGGCGCGCGGCGCGTCCCGTTAGCTCATAATTTGGAGAGCTATGGTTCGTCGTGACGATACAGGCCCTAGCATCTGATATCACCTTAGCCCCTTGTTTGCTCGGGCTTATGTTGCGGCGCATATAGGCTAACAGGCCGAGTAGGGTGAGGCTATCGCAGGATGGAGACGCTAGGTATGGGTTGGTTTGCGAGATCAATTACCATAGAAGGCGGCCTGGTGGACTGGACCCTGGTGCAGAAGGTTAGCTAGACTGGTGGCAAAGAAACTTTTAGTGCTGCGCGTTACAGTCCAGAGTAACTTCGCGCATTCTAGGGACTGTCGATCACCATCGAGTGTTTGATCTCCGCATGCGCCTGAGATTCTTTCTCGGTTGCGGCACGTGTAGGATACGCTGCAGGAGTGGTGATGGTGGTAGCGACGGCAGTAGCGTTCTGACGGCGGACGATTAAAGGCAATCTGGCTTTGCCATGGCGCGGTAAGTTGTACCGAGACCTAGGCGGAGACTAAAAAAAGAGTTGCTCGAATCGTAGCCTGCGCATCGGCACATGGAAGATTCGGCGGTGAGATCGCATGGCTGTGCGTGGATGTGGTGATGTTCCGGGGACCGGTGCACTTCGAGCGTGAATTTTCTTCAGGAGTTTTATGGGCCTGTCAGGGCAGCTCCAAAACGTGCGTACGTACGTGCGGCAGGAGGAAGAAAAAAAGTCCCGAAGAAAACTTGGGACTCAGGCGATGTCGTTCGGACACAGGACCTCAACAGGACCCAAACTCTCAGTCAGTGGTATGATTTTTTTTAGTGTGAATGGACTAGTTTTGCTTTTCTTAGGCGCAAGTGTCTTGAGCCAAAGGTTATACGCGCGGGTCGTACTATTCGATTGCTTCTCTAGCCTTTCGACGCCACACATTGCCGCTTTCGGTGTAAGATTCACACGAAGACCCGAATGGCCAGATCAAGATGGTAGGTTCGGACAAAGGACATGTGTTGTTGCCCTCCACGAATGGGAAAAAACTATCAATGGCCTGATCCGAGTTAGTTTGGTGGTGCAGGTTACGCGCGTAAGGAAATTAGATCGCGATTGTGTCTCGGCCGATGAAAGATGGACAGATCGCTGAAGAGCGGTCAATGAGTAGGCAGTCTCGCGCACGTGACTAGGGGTGGCAGAATGCCGAGTCATTGGCAGTTGCAGGATGTTCGCAATGCCTTCTCTGCACTGCACGCTTAATTCAGCACCGACAACAATAGATAGACTATGTGTCGTAGGAGTGTAAGAAAGAGGCATGGTGACGGGATTATTTCTCCGAAGCTAAGTGATTCTTGCGCTAGTCGTGCACTAGTTGGTAACGACGGTTGCACAAGAACAAGCCTCGGCATCGCGTAGTTGCTCAACACTCCAATGAGGGGCCACGGGAGACAGCAACAATGGTGGAACCCTCGATAGCCTTGGTGATAGCTCCTAGTGACAAGCAACAAGGACATAAACCATGGGATGGAGAAAGCGGAGCCCAAACTAGCAACGAAGCGAGAAGCCTGAAGATCAACGGCGGACATTGTTTAGTGCATCTGACATGTCTTGTCTGTGACGCTGCAAAAACCCCTCTGAACCCACCTTTTTTTTCTTCGGTCTGTCCTTGTCCACGCAGGAGGACCACAAAGCTGGTGATCAGGGGGCAAATTGGGTACCTGCAGGGCTTGTCATGTTCGCAAAGAACGCCCGAAACCTACCAGTCAACGTGCAACATGCTTTGGGCAGCTCCGGCATGTGCCATGCTTTTTTCCAGTCTTATGTCTTGTCACACAAGACTGCCGGGCTTCCGAGACGATGGGTCAAGCTGCTTAGGCTCTGAAAGGTTTATGAGCTAAGTACTTGGTATGGATTAAGCATCTGACAGCAATGTCGGTGAATGCATTACGTATCTGATCTGACGTAGTCCAAACCTTCAAGCCAACAGCCGGTACAGTGCGCGTGTGATGCTAGTGAGGACATGCGAGGAGGATCTTCACCTTGAGTGCATCCTGCATCCTCGCGCGTTGTGCTCGCGTATCGCCTTGACGGTTACGCGGGGACTGGGGTCGCAGAAGGATTTGCTAGGCGCGGTTTGCAAGCACTGGCGTGCACAGTAGTACAGTTGGGAAGGGAAAAAAATGCTACGCGATGATAAAGATCGTCGACGTCAATGGCAGCATGGAGCCGAGGTCTGGAAGCTTGTGGCGGTGCTAGCATTGACACCTCGCAACCAAGCCCCAAAATGCAGGCGGGCGAAATGCGTCGTGCGTTGCGCGCCGTGCTCCCAACCAACGGACGCGTGGCGGTGCGCAGCGAACATGCTAGGGTCCCACTACCCGCTAGAACCGAACCGGCCGTCTGGAATGACATCATGCGTGATCCGGGTCTTGCTGTAGGTCATACACTAGCGTACGGTTGTCTTTCTAGAATCATACGACTGCAATGTCGTCTGTATCTAATGATACCTTGATGGGCTGCTGGTTAGGGACGAATCTTGGCAGCAAGGAAACCAGCTTTTGCTGCATCGATGGACCTGGCTTGCCCCGGCATGCTTTGTACGTAAAACCACGCTGCTGGGTTGGTGATGACAAGGGTTACTCAGGCGCATGTTGCCCATTGGCTGGGCCATGGCTATAATTGGCAAAGCGGCCTGTCCATCTTTCACGCGAAGACGCAGGGCAAACCATGGCCGTCACACGGGGAAAACTACTAGGGGCCAGAGAGCTAGGACGATACTGGACAACCTTAATTCTTGTGTGCATCCTCGACTACCCTTGCGACCCTGCCGGTGAAGACCGGGACGAGGGGTGGTCAGAAATCTTGTACTGCTTCGACGAAAGTGAAAAAAAAAACACATACAATACCAAAGGGAACACATGCAAAATTGGGTCATGTCTAACCATGTATTGATTCGCTTCTAATAAATATTCCCCTTCATTGCACATTTGCACTGTCTGAGATGACATTGCGCTTGCGCCCAAGTCGCGTCAAAATAGGTGTGGTAGTGTGTGTGGGTGTGTAACTACCTTGTCGGCCTCTGCCACGGCGGACGCATGTTCCGCCAGGGCCATATGCCCGCTGCTGTACGCCTAAGCGAACGCCGGTCCAGTTACCTTGACGTAACAGGATAGGACGCACATGTTGCATGCCCGTGCAGAACAATTCCACTCGCTAAACCTTTCCATCTTGCGCTGCCCCAGCTGGTGCGCCGAAGCCCCGCCGCCGCCAGTCCCCGAGAGGCTTACTGCCAAAGTTCTCGACTTGCGACTGAGTGCATGTCATCGGGCCAACTGTGGAAGCTCACCACCGCCCATGGAGGGATGGGCCAATCGATCGGAAATTGTCCTCGCTGTCCCATGCAGCGGTGGAGATGACGACAACGGGCCGGGCGGATGTCGTGTTTCATCCCATCGGTGCCATTTCTCGAATCTGCGAAATGACGGTGCTCAGGCCTGCCTGTATCTGTATTGGCCCGGCGCATACCCCGCAGTCGGCGTCTGGCCCTGCGCGGCTTCTGAGTTGGGCGAAGGAGTGTGATAATGCGCTCCAGGAGCGGTAATCTGCAGTGGAGTGGCACTCAGTTGGTTCCTGGGGGATCGTTCAGCCTGCCTTTGTTCACGTCCAGATAGGTGTAGCCACGAACCCGCTGGGATAACCCGATTGCATTCCGAATGACATTGCATGCTCTTGCGGGGCTGAATAGGGCGGCAGCAGCGCCACAGGCGACCCGAGTGGAGACGCGTAGCTGTTCGACGCCGCATAGCTGCTAGGCGTCCCATATGCATCCACAGTCGACGAGCGAGGGACCTCGAGATAGGGCGATGTTGGCGTAGAAGCCATGCCAGCAGGGAGAAATGTGAGCGGCGACGGTGCAAATGCGGGAGAAAGACTTTGGCCATAGCTGTACTGCGCAATGTGGTTCTCCAGATCCTGGTTGATCGACTCTAGTGCGTAAGTCGATTGCTGCTGCATTGGCGTCATGGCCATGCTTTGTTGCCTTGTCCATTCTCGCCTTGCCTTGTATGACGCTGCCACGTCCATTGGGAATTGCACTAGGCACGACATTGTCTGTACGTGTGGTTCGTACCGTGCGTCTTGGCATCCTTGGACCAGCTGAGTGATCTCTTCCAACGGACGAAGTGACAGGTCTGCGACAAAGACGGACGCAACGTCAGGGAACATTGGTTCCAGGGCTAAGGCGGTGGCGTAGAAGTGAGCTAGGATGACCAGGACGATGATGTCTCCTCGCTTGGCGGCCAGAAGTGAGATGGGCACCCAGAACAGCCACTTGCGGAGGGCATACAGTTGATTGAACTGCTCTTCCGGGCTCTGTGCTTGACTCGACGACCTCAAACGATCAAGGTAGCCCTTTAGCTGATCTACCCACCTAGACTCCTGTTCATTGCGAACCAAGTAGGGTTGCAGTCGCTGCAAAGAGGCATGGATGTCGACCAGGACGTTCATTTGTTCCCTGCGTGCTTCTTGGGATATCGGCGTGCTGATCGGGTTCATGAAATGTCGGTCAGGCATTGGTGTGTGCTCTGCAATGTAGTCGGCAAAGAGAGACTCGTGCCTCCAGGGCTGCATGGACTGAATGACCTGTAATACAGTTAAATTTTGCAATTCGCAGAAACCTTTGGGGGGGCCAGCCTACTGTTTTTGTACCGGTAACCAGAGAAGACCAGCCTCGCCTAAGTGCCTTGGGTCAGTTGTGAAGAAGCAAAAAGGACTCGAGGGCCATGCTCACCAGTCCGTCGCCTGCCATGCAAGTAGAAGAGAAGAAGCAAGTACTGCGTCTGAGTTGTGCTTGGTAAAGTTTGTGATTCCGTCGTGCAAGCCCTTTAGGGCAAGACTGGCGTGATGAAAGGCAAGATTGCGTGTTTCGGTCGACTGTGAGATCCAGGCCAGATGCGAGGCAGAGAAGGCAAGGATGCTGTGCATAACGAAGGGATGGGACGCGGCAATGCTCAAAAATCTAGAGACGTTAGTGTTGCTCTCAAGGCACGTAAGCATTCAATGCATACTTGGGCATCATGTCGGTCCAAAGAGTGGATTTTGAGGTTCTGTTTCTGAACATCTCGTTGGAGATGGAAGACAGGTGGTGTATGAGACGGAGGTCAACCGTCGTCAAAACACGCCATTGCGGCTGAGGGTATACTCTGAGCTCTGGGAAGGGGAACTCGCCCGTCTGTCTCCAGAGCTCAATGGAGGCCTCAATCTCGGGCGTCCAGAGCAGGTTGGGTTGCTGGGGAGATTGAGGGGATTCTGGTATCATGGCAGTAGGACTGTCCATGTAGTCGCAGCGAACTTGATGCTTGGTGCAGTTGCGGCTGAGTAGGTGTTAGTTGGTTGGAATGAAAAAAAAAAGAAAAAGAGATGGGGTAGTTACCATTGCGGGAATGTTTCATCACAGCGAATATGCCTCCTCTTGCACGTCTTGCATCCCTTTCGGGATTTGGTATGGCTGCGCCTGGAAGGACCACCACCGGGACCAGCCATTTTATTACTTTTTGAGGGGTAGTCGATTAAATTGTCCAGTGAAAGAGGGGACAGGGCGGGGTTGTTGGCGTTGCAGATGTCGAGGCGTAGATGATGTGGGCAGGCAAAGTTTCTCACACGTCTGGGGAGGGAGGTGGGTATAAGGCCAGCAATGGAGAAGATGTGGTTTGGGGAGTAGCGAGAGGAGGTGGTGTGGTGTCCAAAAGGTGTAGTAGATGTGGCGCGTAAGTTGATAAAAGCGAGGGTAATGGGGTCGAAACCGGTGAATAAATTGGACAGGGTGTGTGTGTGTGTGAGCGTGGGTGTGGATTTTTTAGTAGGCTGGTAGAGATGGGCGTAGTGGTGATATATAGTGCAGAGTGCAGAGTGCAGATAGGATGGATAAGCTTAGATAGCTTTAGGGCTGGCGAGATATTGACGCAAAGCCAGCGATACCTCCGGCGGACAGGCAACGAGGGTACGACAGGACGAGGTGACAGCGGATGGGGTCAAGCTCGTCTGCAGGACGCCCCCTGCACCGAGACCATGCAGGATCAGGACAAGGCAACGAGACTAGAGGCTCGCCAGGCTGGAGGTGGACTTGGGTGGTATGTGAGCTAAAGCGCAGGGTGACTTGTGCTCGGGAGCCAACGACAACAAAGATCAGAAAACGGGGCCAAGGAGGTTTAGCAGAGGGATAGCGTCCACACAAATAGCAGTGACGCCACGGACGGCGGAGGGGAGGGGACTTGGGTGATAGCAGCCGACAAGAGGGGGAGGAGGCTAGCAGGGACTAGGAGCGAAGCTTGCGGGAGCTACAGTTGCTGGATTGATTGATTCACACTGATGGGACCGGCTGGCTCATGCTCGTATGACATGGCCCCGGTGTAACTCCCGTGGGGATTAAGCTTCTGTTCCAGTGGCCGCCGACGCCGCTCGCCATTGTGTGAGCAAAGAGGCGTTCGGGGATACATGACGGGCGCCATGGCTCGGCTGAGGGCGTGCGAGCCATGCGAGACAGGGCGAGGCGAGCGCTGCCTACGGGGTATGTATGTATGTATGTATGTATGTATGTATATATGTATGTATGCACATGGACTGAATAGATGAATTGGCGAATGAAACTGGACATGAAAGTGTTCACGAACGAGCGGTGGTCAACATGGCCAGATTCCATGGATGAGGAGGACCCCTGGACGGCGAAACCTGAGGCCATGGCCAGGGAGGAGGAGGAGAGAGTGTGGTCCGGGTTGTCAGCTGGGGGGGGGCTGGGACAGAGAGACGTTTGAGCGGGCTGATGCTGGTGCCGGAGCCGGTGCTGGTGCTGGGCTGGGCTGGTGGTGCTGGGCTGGTGGTGCATGAGCCGCGCTGGCGGGGGGGTGGTGTGGGTGTGGGTGTGCTCAGCGCGCAAGAGGCGTGAAAAACGGCCATGGAGGTCCGACGACCGAGGGGACAGCCAACAGTGTGGCGGGCCGTGCGTGGAGCAGGATCGACCAGTAGCATGCTAGCCCTTGCTGCAACGGGTAGCTCCAAGCCGCGTGCAGCGTGCATCGTCGTGTGCGCGACACCCATGCGCTCCGGGTCAGCTTCGGGGCGCGCGCGCTGCTGCTAATTTTTTTACCCCCTCGTCCAGTGCCTCTGTCTGTCGCGTTGGCGCTGCCATGGCTGCTGGCTGCTGGCTGCTTGCTGCCTATGTGCCTGTATGCCTGTGTGCCTGTGTGCCTGTCTGTCTGTCCGTCTGTCTGTCCGTCCGTCTATCTGCGCGCGACCCCTTCACTGCCTGCAAACCCATTGCCATCCATTCATCCCTCCATCCATCCATCCCTCTAACTACACAGCCTGCTTGCTGATGCCAATCAACCGCCAGCCCGCCGCAATCGTGACAGCACTGCGCGAGCCGGGGCCGCCCAATATCTTCAGGTCAAAAATAGCTCCTGGTGCGTCACCTGCCATCCGACCACATTGGTGATGACGGCACACTACCCAAACCCACAACGCGCCTGTCAGTCAGTCAGTCACTCACTCAGTCCTTTTTGCCCATTCTGTGCGCGCGCATCATAGCCTCCGCCCTGGCCTCACTTTTTCTGGTCTATCGATACTACGCTGCCTCGTCCCACGCCCGCCACTATTTACGTCGCGCGGCACCGAGTCGTGCCAGCCCGTCGGCGTAGCGGCTCTATTCTCGTGGTTCGGCCAGGGACAAGGCTCACCCGCCACACACACACTCTCTATCTCTCTCTTTCTCTGTCTCTTCCACCCGTTGAGGTGATGAGTCAGCAGCAGAGGGTCTGCCCTGCCACGGTGCTAATTACGCGAGCCCGCCCGCCGTGGCGCCTGATCAGATACTACATACAGTGCCATGTCTCAGCAACGGCCGCTGCCAATGGCCACCCTCTCGTCCCCTCGCAGAACATGCTTGCTGAGCGCCCGTTGGACATGCCGCCGCCGCCGCTAGCGGCAAGGCGTGGCTATGCTTCTCCTGCGTTCCTGCGCCGCCGCTCAATCAGGACCGGCGCCCATCGCGAAGTGCGAGATACGAGTTCCAATACACGACACTAGCTTCTGTAGCGCCTGTCCAGCGCCTGTACCTTTTCCCTTTCTCTCGTGCTCTGCAGAGCCTCCGTCAAACTACTTCCAAGCGAGGATACGGCATATCCGTTTTGGGTTAGTCTGCTTCCAAGCCACAAATGGCTTAGAGCTCAAGCTTGGTTAGCTTCCTTCCTTGAGAGCTATTCTTAGGATTAACCTCTCTTTACCCTAACAACTTTGCAGCCAGCAATTCACCTCGGCCTGTTCATGCCGTTCCTCGAGTCCTGCAAACTAGAGCTCCGATCAATGCTTCGACTCTGCTTCCATGCCGTCTTCCTTCCACCCTCCCACGCCATCTGCCGCCACATTAAGGCTATGCCAAGTGTCTGTTCGCGCCCTGAACAAACCAACAACTGGCTGCAATAGGTAACTGACAAATTCCATACATATACACAATGACGTCGGCACAAACCATGCCCTCGTGTGACCCGACAAAGACATACTAGCCGAGCTCGTGCCAAGCCTATGTTTACCCATCCGCATCCCAGTATGCATTACATTTTTCCTCCAGCTGTCTGCAAGCCACATGCTACCTGCATCACCATGCAAAGCACCCCTCTCCACCCTCTCGGCAGATAGCTGTTAAAGGGTTAGTTTTCTGCCATACCATTGGCCCGCAACCAGGTGGTACCGACAAGTGTGGTAGGCGACATCAGGACCACATGTCCTCTACGCCGTCACGGGCCAATGGTGTGCACCATGTCTGCTCCGACTACTAGCGTCTCTGCCCGAATGATACACCTTTGCTGTATCTGCCGCGCCCACATACATCATACTAGCCATAGTCTCGTTTAGAAACTCCTGTTGCTGATATTGCCAATATATCGTTGCACAGCGTTCTGGTTCCATGCGGGCTGCCTGATAGAACCACTCGCAACACCGCCTCACACCTAAAGTAAAAGATAGAAACAAAAGAGAGAAATAACAAAAACTTCTCTCCCCACTTGCTGCCATCTCTCTTTGCATAAACAAACTGTACTGTGGTCCTCACGCTTCGTGGCTAACGAAACTAGGCAACTCGTACCATGAAACATTCGGACCGGTCATTGAGTCGTTTCGAGCAATTATCGACATGTCTCCAATAGTCGCAGGTCCCCTCCCCACAAGATCGACACTAGGACCCTGAGTCGCGTTGCGGCCAAGTGTCGATACAGAGATTTCCCATGCCACAGAACCATGCCAATTGCCATGTGCGCTCATGACACCTGCGATCATAGCTTTTTTTTGGCCTTCGCTTTCTCCAACCGCTCGGTCTTCGCCGAACTGTCGGCGTTTTTCCTTATTTTTATTTTTATATGTCTATGTTCGTATGGATGGACGAGAGAAATACTACCACATACACAGACACACGCACACACACACAACCCTCTCACCCCTGCGCTTGCATGTACCCTGCCTAGTACCAAAAAAAAAGAGTCCAACACTTGCCCCTGACTTACCCTCCTGCACATGGAGAATAGAGCGTTGCAGTATCATAGATGGATGATCCTTGTACAAAAAAGGCGAGGTTACACACGCAAGGGTGGTGTTTACACACTATCGCTCAACTGCTCAAACTCTACTCTACATTGCGCCTCTGGAGGCTTTGAGCTAGGTGAAAACGCGGCCTCACTGTACATACGTGTGTGTGCCTGTTTGTGTACATCTGTAAGTGGGTCTAGCTCTGCCGCCCTCTAACATGAAATTGGGGTTGATTTTCTTCTCTCTTTCCCTGGCAGAATTGTGGTGCCACTTTGTTACATCATCCGTTCATCCCGTCAGATTTATACGTATATCTTATGTCATCTGTACGTGCATCTTATCGTCGGTGTACGTACGCCTTGTCATACGCGTACGTGCAAAAACTTCACGCGCTGCGTGTCAATTGGTTTGATGTCGGGAGCATGAGAGACGAGGAAACTAGAAGAACAAAAAAGGGTCACAGTGCTGAGTCTATCATGAATATGCCGTTTATGCTCTACGTAGAAATGATGCCAGAGGGGAAAAGAAGAAAGGCCGACGGTTATGCCGCATCACTAAACAGACAAATCACAATACGTACGAGCAATGGCGAGTAATGTGGCATGTTGTCTAGGCCAATCACAAATAGCTTGACATCATCATCGCTATCTTTACTTTGCCAGGAGTGCAGTCAACTTCCCTTCATGTCCTAGAACCCTCCCATTTCCCATGTACAATATTCATCTACCCATGTAAAGAACCACGGCTTGTTACATACCAACAAAAAGAAAGTCATACTGAATTACTCATGCATCATGGCCGTCGTCTTTTCCTTCTCTAACATAGGACAAGGCGGACCGACTATGTCACTACACGAGAAGAAAGCCATACGAGCATACAGATATCATAGCTGTTACCTGACATCTTTTTGTCTTCTTCTGTATCAAACAGCACAAAACAGGAATAACAGTACTTTGTCACAGCATGTACTTATCGATTGTGAATTCACAACAGACAAAATATGTTTATACGAATTGGGAATGTACTACCAGGATAGCAATAGAGTCTCAGGAAAAAAAAAAGGGAAAAGAAGAAGAGAAAATCATGCCTTGTAACACAAAAAATCTCCCTTAATGAGCAAACACACACAGCGAGCAAATAAATCCAATAGGACACAAGACAAGAAAAAAAACACTACGTAAACATGAACCTATCTTCATCAAAAACAATATTTGAACAGACTTTATCAAGTTAGATGTGGAAAATAAAAGAGATATATACACACACTATTTTGCATTGGCTATGTTAAAGCGATACCAACACTAAAAAATTCCCATCTTCAATTCTCTCTCTCACTCACACATACACACACACACACACACACACACACACACACACACACACACACACACACACACACACACACACACACACACACACACACACACACACACACACACACACACACACACACACACACACACACACACACACACACACACACACACACACACACACACACACACACACACACACACACACACACACACACACACACACACACACACACACACACACACACACACACACACACACACACACACACACACACACACACACACACACACACACACACACACACACACACACACACACACACACACACACACACACACACACACACACACACACACACACACACACACACACACACACACACACACACACACACACACACACACACACACACACACACACACACACACACACACACACACACACACACACACACACACACACACACACACACACACACACACACACACACACACACACACACACACACACACACACACACACACACACACACACACACACACACACACACACACACACACCACATACACATACTTTCTCTCTCTCCTCTTGAGAAAACTAGGAAAAAGTAAGAAAAAAAAGAAGAACAACTAAGCTAAGCTATCTACTGTACTACATAAAATACTTAACATACGCAGCATAGGCTACAACAAACAACGCCTTCGAAAAAGAAAATTGTTCGTCGTCATCGCGTTCCTGTAAAGCTTAGAACAAACATTCAAAAAGAAAAACTTCGCTTGGCCACGTACAAGAAACTAAAATAAGCAGGAAAGAGAAAAGAAAAAAAAAAGAGTCTATAGATGCCGTGAGAACCTTTGCCCAGTCCCTATGCCGTAGATGCTTTCATTGATATTCGTTTCGTTTCTCTTACTCGGGAACCACCCCATCAAGGCTTCCCTTTATGGTATTTTCTCCTTCTCTTCCTCTAATCCATCCCACACATCCTTATTCAACGCCCGCTATACCACATGTAAACAATGATTGGAAAAGAGAGATGCCTAGACATTGTACAACTCCCGGAAACGAGCTTGTTGTTCCGCAGGAAGTCCACCGAGGAAAGCGTCAAAGTCCGAAATCATGCTCTTGTACTGCTGGATGACCTAGTGGCATGTGTTAGTATGTTGCAGACATGGCCAACAATAATAACAATAACAACAATGAACCCTCTTACCTTTTGGAAAGTCTCTTGGACCTGTCTTCCCGCCGGGCCTCGAACCACATTACTATCGGCCATTGACATGTCGCTGAAGAACTCGAGCAGGGATTGCTCCATGGCACTGGGGTTGGCCAGCACAACCAGCATGAAACCAGTCAGAGCGTGACACTTCTCGTCTGTCCATTGCACCTTCTTGATGGCACGGATGAAAGCGGGAGCAATCTGTGCGAGATGGACCGCCAGCGAAGGTGCGCATCCAAGGCCTAGGCGGCCCAGGGCGATTGCTGCGTTCTCATTCAGGGACTCGGGAACCCTCTGGTCAAACAAAATGGTACCAAGTTTCTGCAGCAGTTTTTCAACATATGGCTGCATGCCTTCCTTATGACACATAGCGATCTCGCCAACGGACCAACAGGCATTGTTAATAACTGAGTATCCCGTGTCCAGGGTATCGAAGTTCATTTGCTCAAAGTCGAGCTGTGGGATAAGGATGTTCAAGATATCCGGTAGGCAAGGCTGGAGCTGCTGGAAGACGTAGATGGCGCAGTCTCCAAGAAGAGCGTAGGCCGACTGTCGGACGTCATTATTGAGGTCTCTCATGCAGACAGCCAACAGTTGGAAGAAGGTGGGTGCTTGTGAGACCAGTGTCGCACTGTCCTGAAGATTCAAAGCTTGAATGATGGCGCTAAGCAAGTCGAGGCTGGTCACCAAGAAGTCCTTGTCCGGAGGCTCGAAACCATTAATCTCAGATGCCATGACCCCTTCTTCAAGGTTGCGGTGGATGATCTTGATACACCTGGCAAATATACCAGCTGCATAGGGGGCAAACTTAGGCCCGAGGGCTGTGGCGACATACGAAAGACACTCAAGCAACGGGAACATTTCCCTAGAATGGTCAGACACCTTGTTCCAGCGTTGGATGAGAGCAGGCATAAGTGTTTGAACGAGCTCGTCTTTGGACAATTCAGGTCCGACGTGTTCGGCCAGTGTCTGGACACAATCGTAGAGGATGAACATGTTCCTGTCCTTGTACATGGAAAAGCATTGGACGAACTGCCGAACGATGACAGAGCAGTAGGGTGCAAGTTCGGTGTTTGCTTTCTCTTCGAGGTTGGCAAAGGCAGATGCCGCGGCTTCCTGCACGCGCTTGTTCCTGTCAAGCATCTTCATCAAAATGCCCTCCATGACCGGCTCGAAAAACTGCTTCTTGCCGGCCGCGTCGAGATGGGAAGCCCATCCTGAGTAACGGCCGAGTGTCCAACATGTGATCTGGCGAACAACGGGCTTGGGGTCGTCTAACAGAGTGATGAGAAATGGCGTGAGCATAGGAAGATGTGGTTCAACCACCGACATGCAACCATCCGCAATAGCGCCAAGGGCAAGGACAGCCGACTCGCGGTGGGGCCACTCAGCATGGTTAAGGTTGTCTGTTAGGTAAGGAAGCGTTGCTTGGAAAACGGCTTCGTGGAACACCGATGCGAGGACGTCGAGCGCCGCAGCAGAGCATTTTCGAAGGTTCCACTGCTCCTCTGGATCTCCGAATTCATCATCATCATCCTCATCCTCATCATCGAAATCGTCGATTTCACCATCGCTAAGATCGTTATTGTCCTCAGCTGAAGCGCCCGGTGCTCCATTGGCGGCAGGAACGGTTTCGCCATTCGCGTTGGTGGTAAGTCTTCCAGCTTTACTCGATGCGAAAGTCGGTTTGATATCCTGTTCTCGGTCTTCGACCTCATAGTCTTCCTCTTCGCCCTCAAGACGCATGATATCATCTTCACTATATACCATGCTCGCAAGCAGGACCGGTACGATCTTAGCCAAATACGGGCCAAGATGATCACGCATTTTCTCGTCTTCACTAGCACACAGCCAGAACTCGGCCGCGTCCAGGGCCAAGTCCGGGTTGTTTGGTGTGCACTGCTGCGTAACCATAAATTCGACCAGGCCGTCCATATGTGGCGTTATCTTTTGAGGGGCAATGTCGGCAATATGAACAAAAGTCCTGCATACGTGCTTGCGCACATCTTCACTGGAATCGCTGGCCAACTGAAACAGTTGTTGCAGCAACGTATCGATGTGAGAGACTACGGTCGGTGGCTTTTCAGGAACAAACACGTTGATAGCAGCCAATGCGTCGGCGCGTACCCGAGGCTGGGAGCTCGTGGTTAGTTCGAGGAGCTTTGGAAATATGAAGTCGAGAGGCTTCTGCCCCTGGTACTGCTTATCGAGGGCCTTCCTGTTGTCCTCGCAAATCTTCAGCAATGCACCCATGGCACCTTCTTGCGCCTGCGTTGAGACATTGCTGTCGGCGTTGCTGACCATGCTGATGAGCTCCGAAAGAATCTGAGGCCATGCCATGATACCTCCCTGGCGCACAATTTCTGTAATGACGTTCCCGGCATAGCCCCGTATTTGTGATGCTGGGTCTTGCAGACCGACAAGGATTACTGATCGTATATAGTCTTTGGTAGAGTCGGGCATGGATTTGTAGGTCGTCTTGACGTCATTCTTGAGCATGACGGCTGCCGCAGCTCGTGCCTGAAAGTATTGCGCAGCGTCCATGCTGATACTGGACGGAGGCTGGTTGTTTGAGAATACGTAGGCTAGATATTTGTCGATGTCGGGCGATGTTTGCGCCGATTTGAGCATCTGTATGGATCGAGGTCAGCACCATGCAAACGCCCAGTACATTGATGGAGGATACTGACCTCTCCGGCACTCTTTCGCGCATTTGCGTCACTGCCACTCAGCGAGTCGCTGAGACACTGGACTAGTTGCCGTAGAGGCTCTTGTTGCGGTTGCCACGCCATGGCGGAGGGGGGTTTGCTTCGCCGTGCAAGGAACAGGTGCGCGGGAGTGTCGACTAGCAGGCCTTGAGTTGGGAAGCAGTGGTTAAGGCAGAAGTGTACTGCGAGATAAGGCAGGAGAAAAAAAGAGTAGGCCCTGTAGGCTTAAGCTTGGTCTGCTGGCATGCTTCATGGTTAGCTTTAGTGGGGAAGGCCAGTGAACAAATGATTGAGGGGCAGTGTCAACCTACAAACCTCTGGCGAAGATGGGGCGTTTCACAAGACAAATTGCATTTTTCTTCTTCTCAAAGCCCACGGACGTCGTTGCAGTCTGGTTGTGATAAATTCGGTGTGCCGCAATAAGTTTGCTAGTGATGATGCGCGGGGCGCAGCGGAAACGTGCTTTGCGGGTCCTCAGTGTGCGACCAATCGAGTGCTTCGGTAGTCGAGGGTAAGGGACGAGCTGCAGAGCAACTTAATCAAAGACAGGATGCACAAAAAAAAGAAGCCTCGGCAGGTTTGGGGGGAGGCGGGTGAGAGATGCTGGCAGGAGCGGTGGTATAAGGGGGGAAAAGGCGGTTCAAAGTTTTGTGAGCGCGCGTCTGCTGGGCCGACCCGCCTATCTGCGACCTCCCAACTTTGGCCGGGTCACTTGAAAAGGGCGACAACGAGCTAACTTTGAGACATGTGCCGGACGTGTGCCAGCTCTTCCACACGCTGTCTATCGCCCTAGGGGATATGTAGCTATCGTGACGCGTTACCATTGCTATTGCATTCACATGGCCTTGGTGATATCGGACCTTGGGGCGGCGCCTGTGACAGCCCGTACGTACGTTGCACGACTCGATGCGCGTTGCATGGTTGTACCGAGTACACAAATTTTGCTCCCGCCCTGCATCGTGTAGTCTAGCAGTCCTTGGGTCAAATACCTTCTGCATGTTCTAGGCATGCTTGCTTGACATGTGCTGGGAATTCACGTGACGTGCAGTCGCCGCTACTTTGGACCTGGACACACTACTTGCAACTCTTGTCGTTGATCATACTCGCACCAGACAGTATGCTGCGTGGCCGTCGTCAATCTCTCAACAGTATGTGGAGAGATAGGAAGGTATACCAGAGGAATGATGAAATTAGCATTTACTAATCGTCGCTGCTCACACTATATCCACTTCCCCTAGTACTAACTGCCCTCAATCAAGAGAGACAAGGTTCACGTTTTCATAGACCAAAGATTACCTGGCGCAAGTGGCGGATATCAGCTTCGCGCTATACTCACTCAAGATGTATACCCGCAGTGTGCGACCCCGAATAGATTCGAGACAAACTTGGCTGCAGCTGCTGTCTACAGGATTCACATGTAGTTCTATCAGTTCTAGATTGATGCTGGACCTGTTGTCGATGTTTTGCCTCGAGGCACATCTGTACGTGATTAGGTCACTTCCTGATCTGAGCACCTTCTCCTTGATCTCCTAGATTGCTGAACAAGAAGACTCATTACGTGTCTCATAGCTTGTATCTGATTTTGTTCTTTTCCTTTTCTTCTTGAACGCTCTGGTCACCAGGGCATCTTCAAACATCTCATCTGTTGCATCAGCCGGTACAACACGGAAGTATCATGATTGGACGAATGACGACATGTCGCTGGCTGTATGCATGGAACCATCTGTGGCAGCGCGGAAAGTGAATGTGGTTGAGATGCAAAGGCAGTCTGACATCATCAGGTGTAGTTGACATGAATGGGTATGCGGATCAAGCCTTGCAAGGCTGATGTTACCGTACATAGCAAATGCGACTCGACGGCACCGACAAGATTCGGGTCGCGCACGAACACTGGAAGGGGATGCAGGCAAAGCTGTTTCCAATGCTGAAGCGCCTTCGTAGGCGGCTCTGCAATGTCAATGTTTCACGAGTGCATGACGTCGGGCTATGAGTGGTGGACTGGGTGCTTCACGAACCGTGTGCCGACCGCGCCTACGCGCGCCTATAGCTGCACCCCAATTTTAGCATTTGTCCTCTCTTGAAACCCTAGGCTGGATGCTATATTGCTTTTCTCTTCTCACCGAGCCAAAAATGGTTGCATGTGTGTGTGTGTAGATGCAAAAGCGCCAACAAGAGCCGGCCGTTGATGGCAACACACGTGATCTATTATACGCTGCAGGACGAATACCCGGCGTGGAAAAGTGGCATGCAAAGCGTTGTGTCGTGGCCATGCAAGGTGTTGTTGGTGTAAATGTCTAGGCCTGGGCCTGGATGGCGGCGGCAGCGACGGCGACGGCGCAACCATGGTGTCGAGAGCTAGGGCGATAGGAGACGCCGTTGGCAATGCAAGATACAGGTGGTGTTTTGATAGTGCGCGTACTGCTAGAACCAATGTGCAAGCGAAAGCGTGACGGCTAGATCGGCAGAGGAGGTGTCGTGTGCAGACAGCGGAGGAGGTGGCAAAGCAGCGAGCGAGTCCAAGCCAAGCTGAGCTGCGTCAGGCACTTGACGTCTCACGCACATCTCACCACTGCGCCCGGCCGACCGGCGCCATCCTATCCCGCTTCCACGCCTTTCCTCGACCCTCTTCAACGACACTCGCACTGCATCCGCTGCCTGCGAACACCCCATCTCACCACCACTGTCGTCGCCGCCGCCATCGCCGCCATCGTCGCCAGCACCGCGTCTTGTCGCCGCACGTCACCGAGCTGGACCCGGCCCCCACTGCGCCATCGACACAACGAGCGCCCACAGCCCGCCAACTCGCACCAGCAGCGCTGCTGCGCTTCTCACCACGGCCTGGATTGCCTCGTCCGCCTTCCGTTGCCTCCTGTCTGAGATAGCATCCACGTAGCCCCTTTGCAATGCTGCCCCAGCAACCCCTCCGGCCGGCCTCGCCGACGACGACGCTCTACAAGTCGTACTACCCCAGTGACGCTCTCCCATCCACGCATACGACAGCCTTCACCCAACAAAACGCACCACACAATGACGCCGCGCACGCATCCGCATACCAAAACAATCTCGGATCCACGGCAAAGGGAATCATGATTGGCATCTTCTCCGTCCTCGGCGCTGCTGGAATATGCCTCATTATCGCCGCCATTGTTTACTACTTCAGGTACACGCACACGGGCCGCATTTTTCTCGACCGGATAACGCGGCCGGGTGAATACGATGACGAGCAGCAGTTTGCCAAGGAAGAGGCCGAGGCTCTTGAGACCATGGACGACCTGCAGCGAACAGAGTACCTGAGAGCAAAAGGTATGCTACGTACTCCAAAGTGACGGCCGGGCACTGACTTTCCACAGCTTTTGTGCAAGCAAACCCTCCCGAATCTGTTCAGACCGACATATCTCTTTCACAATTCCTAGCTATTCAAGAGAAGGGTGTATCTGCCTGGGAATTCGAGCCCGAACTCGAAATTGCCAATTGTTTCGTAGAAGGCCGGACCGAAATTGAATTCTTCGACTCCGAATGCAGCGTCCAGAGCAACCTGCCGATACCTAAGCAGAACGAAGTTTACTATTGGGAAGCCAAAGTTTACGAGAAGCCCGAGAGTACAAGCATAGCGATCGGCGTGACAACCAAACCGTATCCCTTGTTCAGGCTACCGGGTACGTCTAGTATTACGCCCCACCCTCTGCTCTGCATTCTAACACCTCTCAGGTTATCATAAGTCGTCCATATCGTACATGTCCAACGGAAATCGCCGATACAATCAGCCCTTCCAACCTTCTGCATACGGCCCCGCTTATGTTCAGGGGGATGTCATCGGTGTCGGATACCGACCTCGAACCGGAACCGTCTTCTTCACACGCAACGGCAAGAAACTCGATGACGTTGCACACGGCCTCAAGACGCAAAATTTCTTCCCCACAGTCGGCGCAAATGGACCGTGCCAGGTACACGTCAACTTTGGACAGATGGGCTTTGTATTCATCGAAGCCAATGTTAAGAAATGGGGTTTGGCACCACAAACCGGAAGCCTGGCCCCACCACCACCATATGGCAGCGAGCAAGGGTCGATACTTCTGGATTCTGGACGTGAAGGCGTAAGAGAGGGAATGGCTGGGAGTTATATCCAAGCGGGCTACGCACATGCACGGTCTAGCAGTCAGCAAATGCGTCTTGGAAGACAAGTACCCACAAGCCCAGGGCCTCAACGTAGTCCGACAGACATCTCTTTGGCAGCACTTAGCCTCATAGACTCGGATGATGATGCCGGCGAAGGTACGAGCGAGGACCCTCGAACAACAATCCCAGCCAGCCAAGGCCTGACCCTTTTGCAACCTGGCGAGCTTCCCCCCGAATACAGCAGCCCCGTCGGCTCCCCTAGCCTGCGACACACAGCTAGCCATCAGAACAACTATTGGGACGAGCGAGCACCACTCATGCAGAACCAACAATCATCGAGTGAAACCACTCCACCTATCCCCAGCTACGATGCTGCCATAGCCGACACACCACAGATCCGGCCACCTACAATCAGAGTACGCAGTGCGACTGAAGCGGGCGTTCGACCTCGGCCTCGAGCATCTCACTAATGCATGACTGCATAGCATTAACAATCTTTTCCTTTTGTTACCTCGTATCATGAAGATGCCCTGTCCGCATTCCTCCTCATTACAACTATACCCCATCGTTCATTTTTTTCCTTTTCGTCAGGACCATTAGTCAGCCAAGCGATGGCGACAGTTGTATATCTGAACTTCCAATGGGCGCATACAGCGAAGCGAGCCCATCTGTTGAGTCAGACGGCTTCTGGAGTTTGAAGCCATGGGCGTTGTGTATTCTCTTTGTTACCGAATTTGGGCGTCCTGTTATTATTTTTCTTCTCCTTTTCCTTCGAGCGAGCATTGTTATATGATCCCCCGGGGGCTTTATGGAGGGAAGCACACGGATTGGCGTTGTTGTACGTGAGTAGACTGTGCCATACTGTGTACTTGAGCAGGTTTTGGATTGTAGCCGTCAGCCAGTTGTTTCGGTTCCCGCTTGATTGGCCTTGCGACTATAGATGACAATGTCACTACCGAAATTGCACACACGTACACTTTATGTCTGCCTCGTATGTGACCCTCCATTTCATATCGTCACAGCAACAGGGATGATGGATTGGTGCAATGCTACTCCAACTTCGGTCTCTTTTTGTTTTCATCCACACTGTTCAACGTCTACGATGGCCCCCACCCCCACTACAAGACATATCGGAAGTACGGATTTTCTTTATCAGTCAAGTCCATAAATGCCAGCTTGTCACGCTCTGCTTCGTTGATAGGGATACTATCTCTCTTCTTGTTCTCGCGCTGAAGAACGAGGTAGAGTGCTATGGCTACAGCGATGGTGATGCAGTAGCTGTGTATCTTATTAGCGTCTTAATTCTCATGTTGATCAAACTCAGCAAAGAGAGTAAGAAGATAGGGATAGAGAAAGCAGAGTGAGATGTTTGACAAAAGAGAGAGGTGCTGGTTGCTGTACATACCAAATAATCAGACCTGTCCACAACTTTGGATAATGCGCTGTCTTCTCTTGACTGTCGATCAACTGCGGTCCCACGATATTCCCCACACAGTATGCTACAAAGATGGCAGCCGCCATAGCACTCTTCTTAGTCGCTCCCGCTACATTGGACATGCCAATGACAATGGTCTGACTAACGACAGCACCAAAAGTGCCGATGATGGAGTATCCTGCAACGGGTGTGGCGGCGTGGTAGGTCCATTTTGCTTTCCAGATCATGGCGCAACCAGCGAGAACGGGGAGACAGTTTACCACGAGCAGCATGAGGCGTATATTCGGAATGCGCGAGCTGAGGTAGCCGCACAACAGGATGGTAATGAGACACAGACCGCCGAGGGGGAATTGCCAGAGAATGGACTCGAGTGTTGACCAACCAAATGTACTCACAATCAGCGGGCCAAAACCAGATACTGCGCCATTGACTGTGTACGCCGAGGCCATGAGGATGAATACAAGCCACAGTTTGATATCCAGAGCTGCCTCCTTGAGCTGAGCGGGTTTGATCTTCTGGCAACGTACGCCAGTCGCGCCTTTGCGCAACCGCTCCACAGCTACAATGCGCTCTGCAGGCGAGAGAAACCACGCCGACGCACATGAGTTGGGAATGACAAAACACCACAGGCCGAAGAGAAACGTCAGACAGCCCGCCAGGAGGTAAATGTACTGCCACCGTCTCAAGTCTCCGGCTGTAATCTGTGCGAAGCCGTAGTTGAGTGCGCCGCCGATGATGGTGAAGAGGCCTGTAGAGCTGAACCACCAGCTTTGTCGTATAGCTTGTTCCTGTTGCGTGTAGTAGCTAGATACTATGGTCATGAATCCCGTGGGTATAATACTCTCTACGAAGCCGAGGAAGAAGCGCTGCGCGTACAGCCCTTTGTATGTGGTTACAGCTGCAGTTAACATACAGATCAACGCCCATAGCACGACTACGCCACCGAGTATGCGCCCGAGGTTGAAACGCTGCAGGGCAAACGTCATGGGATAGAGACCCGCTAGCATCCCAAAGTAGAAGAGTGATGTTGCCCACGACAGACGCGACGTGTCGGTCGTTGGTGGCCTCGTGCTGGTGTCTGTGATGCTGAGTGAGAGGTCCTTTGTCATGCCAAAGAGGACGGCAGAACCTAAAATGGCTTTGTCGTAGTATACCAGTCCATATCCTAGGTTACGTCAATTGAACGATTCGAGGTTTCACAGACCATGGGCTGTAAAGAAATACCGACGATCATGGCGGGTATCAAGAACCAGTCAATCTTTCGTAGCACTCTTGCCTCGACTTCTGGATCGATTTCCTGTGCGTGCTCTCCAACAAGGCCTATCGCTAAGTCTTTCTCCTGCGACACCGAGTTTGCGCCCGACTCTACGTCGTGGCGAGTTGCCAGAGGCGACTCTGTATGCTCCGCGGCCCCATGGTCTGTATGAGGCGTCATGCTCGATGAGCAGTTGGAAATGCAAGATTTGCAGTTCAAGGGTTCAAGTGAACCTTGAAAAGACCGATGAGTGAAAGAAAAAAGAGAAAATAGCAACTAGCTTAGCGATTTCTTGCATGTCAGTTGATTATACACGCACGGCTTGGATACACGCGGGATGCCACTCGAAGCTAGCGCCATATCCAACATGCCAAACCTGTGCAAGCGATGTCGCAATCTGTACGGACGTCTAGATCTACGGCTTGCGCCCAAGCGATATAGCAAGCACGGCTACCTATGTAGCCATATGATTGGTGCAATGGCTAAATATGCCATGTGAGATGGCCGATGTTGAGAAGCCATAGCAGCGGAAGTGTGAAGAAGCTAGTATTAAATTAGGTATAGTGGGCATGATGACATAATCGTAGCAAAAACCTTTCGGCGCGAATTGCTGCACCTGCTTCCGTCTTCCTGCCAACCAATACTTTGCTTCGAGGCATCAGCATCCCCGTGAGGTGTCTGTACACACATGCCGTAAGCGCGCATGATATTCTGTTCCCGTATTCATCAAGTTTGTGAATATAAAGACAAGGTTCCAGCGCAGAAGTTTGTGTAGTAGGAAATTTGGTCTCCTGCCTCGCTCAATCCGCTGTTCCATCAGCAGATTTCGAGCTGGATACACATGTTCTCTTTCATAGAGACGCGTGTACGAGACAAGAGTAAACGCGACGATCTTTGAGTACGGAACCGCCTGAATCCATGTGTCGGATCTCCGTAATTTATCTGTCGGAACATACCTCGGATTGCTGTTTTGCTATGGTGATGCGGATTGAAGCTAGTAGAAAACAGTTAGAACCCACCAAGAGCTGAAGTAGAATCGTTCGGCAGACGGAATGATTCGACCTATTCTACCAATCATTGCCAACACATCTCTTTTGGTTTTTGTTTATACATTTACAGTTCGGAAATATGTTGAAGTATTATCAATCTACATTCATTTTAGTCTGAGCTACATTGTACTAGCTATGTTAGCTTCTATGTAGTGCTGGCTACTTTGATGAAAATGTAAAGAATAGCCTAGCTCTTCAGAAAAAGAGACAGAGAGAAACAAGTTTCAAACGGTATAAGAAAGTAAGCTTCCCTTCGAAAAACAACGTAGCGTGGAGGGTAGGTTTCTAGGGATATCTGTTATCTATGTGAACATATAGACGCAAAAAGTTTCCCCTTGTACAAAGTACCGATGACTACACTGAAAGGAGCGTACTACCAAAAAGATACGTAAATATCAAGAAGACAACAAAAACAAAATGAGGTTTGCTAACGCCCAGAATTGAACTAGGGATCTTCGCATGACTGTACTTGGTACAAGTGCGACGCGTTACCACTGCGCCACGCCAGCAATTCAAATACCTGTGATAGGTGAAAATTTCCAAAATCGATGTCTGTATATCGGTAAAAATTCGCTTAGTAATCCAGTGCAAACTGAAAATCACTCTTGAGGTCTTCAGACTGAATAATCATTCTCAAGCGCAGATAACCTTCCTGAATTTTAGTCATTGGCGGGCTGCTCTTTGCCTACCTACTCCTGAGAGGACAAAAATTTGAACGCTCAACACGAACACAGATGTCTTAGATCCTCAGATCTCGTCAGGTGTGATCAAGTGCCGGAATAACTATCTGCTACCATCAACAAATGACTGTCTTCACAGGTGCAGGCAGATGTCAGCAAAGTCTACTTGTCGGGCGATATCTTGGAAACAGATCACTGCGAGTAGATCATTTCCGCGCAAAAGACAGTCTGGGAAAGTGAGGCATTGTAGTGCGCCGATGTTGTGTACAAAATATAGCCTCAGTATGTGTTCTGATGGGGACGTCGTGTAGCTGTGGCTGATCATGGCTACCATAACTGATGGCAGTGACTAAACCGGATTTACATGTGCTAATTCGCCGGTATATAGAATAGCTCGACAGTCAGAATCAAGGTCTGGTTGTGTATATAATATTGTCAGTGTGTTCTCCATGGCCTCGAAACGTCCACAGCGTGGTTCGGACCTTGGCATAGCCAGATCTGACCTCGGAACACGCGAGTGATCATAACGAAACCGTGAATCAAATCCAGGGTAGGTGTCTAGTGTATAATTGACACTAGAGGAGAGGGGTTACAACAGGGCATCCGTATCTGTACCTATGCAATTCTACCACATGGGTTGCAAATACGTCGCGCGACAAAGGCCGAGGATTAGCCTCACCTTTGCGTTCCGTAGTTGGTGGGCTGAAGCTCCGACCACCCCATCTACATCATCGCCGCGAAAGGACAGGCAACGTATAAACCTACACTTTCACCCCACCGTATGCTCCCACATCACAGTCCTTTCCGGTTGTATTCCCGTTTGCTGGAAGTTTCTCCTCCCGCAGCATACTAGTGCGACTTCTAAACCAAGACTTGGGCAGGGTAGAAGGTCCCTTAGTCAAAGATGGCGGATAATGGTGTGGACATCGAGTCGCTCTCACCAGACCAACAAGCGGCACTTCAACAATACACCGCCGTCACCGACCAAGCAATCGATGCTGCGATACCGATCCTGCAGCGAGCACAGTGGAACGTCAACATTGCCGTAACACGCTTCTTTGATGGCGAACCTACCGAAGATCCCGTCGCTGTGGCAGCCGCACAGCAACCTCCACGAGATAGCCGGCGGCAAGAAACACTGTTGAATGGTTTTGGAGCACCTAGGTCATCAACAAGTAGTGCAAGGAGGGTTAGGATAGAACCAGCGCCGAGGGTCGTCCCGCAACCGGAAAGCCAGGTCAGCACGCAAGTGCCGCTGGTCCTCGCAATCTTCTTTGCGCCCTTTTCGCTCGTATACTCGCTTTTTTCGAAAAGCTTCCGGTTATTAGGCTGGATATTTCCTTTTCTACCTCGCGCATGGGGAAGGCTCACAGCCAGCAACATCAACACGCCTGCGTCGCAACGTAGCGCAAGCGGGCGTCGGCCTTTGAACCCACGAGACACAGCCGCCCGATTCATTCGCGAATTCGAAGAGGAGTATGGGAGTCACAACCTGCCGTTCTTTGAGAGTGGATATGCTCAAGCCTTCGACCTGGCGAAGAAGAACCTCCAATTCCTCATGGTCGTACTCATCAGCCCAGAGCACGATGAAACATCCTCCTTCATCCGCGACACCCTCCTCGCACCCGAAGTCATCGAATTCGTACGAAATCCTGATAACAACATAATTCTCTGGGCAGGCAATGTCCAAGACTCTGAAGCATACCAAGTATCCTCTGCGCTGTCATGTACGAAATTCCCATTTACGGGATTGATCGTACATACACCGCAGGTGTCTTCGACCGCCATGGGTATCGCAACGCGAGTCACAGGCCCCGTGCCTCCGCAGCAATATGTTGCCAAGCTGCGCACTGCAATGCAACAGCACACGGAGCCTCTGAACCGTGTGCGCAGCCAGCGTGCAGAGCAGCAGGCCACCCGCAATATTCGAGAGCAGCAGAACAGTGCCTACGAGCGCTCACTCGCTGCCGACCGCGAGAAAGCGCGCAAGAAGAAGGAAGAAGCCGAGCGCAAAGTGAGAGAAGAAAAAGAAGCTCTAGAGCGCGAACAAGCCCTCGAGCGCTATGCCCAGAACTTACACCAATGGCGCAAGTGGCGCGCGGCTTCCATACGCCCTGAACCTGAGGCTGGTGAAACAGACGTGGTGAGAATTAGTTTGCGCATGCCTGACGCTCAACGCGTTGTGCGCAAGTTCGCAGCGGACGCGCCCATTGAGGAACTGTACGCTTTCGTCGAGTGTTACGATATCCTCCAGTCAGAAAATGAGCCTGAGGAAAAGGCCGATGAGCCAAAGGATTTCGAACACGAGTACAAGTTCCAGCTCGTGTCGCCCATGCCGAGAGAAGTCTATGACTTGAAAGCCGGGGGTTCAATCAAGCAGCGTATCGGGCGGAGTGGGAATCTCATTGTTGAGCGTACAGACCTCGAGGAAGACGATGACGAAGAGGATGAGGATGCATAATGCATCTAATGAGGCATGGTGTGGCGTTTTTTTTTCTCGATCATTTAGCGTGGGAGTCTTGAATGAATCGCCTCTACAGATCATGGACGGCTTGTTGACTATAGTGTATATCAGACGATAAGATCTATACGTACACATGAACGCGGTATCTTTAATGAAATGCAGAGAATTCACTCGTTGACTGATTCATTCTTATTTTCTCGTTATCTACCAGCTTAGCCGCTGAGGGTATCTATCTTTGGCTGTTGAAAGGCCAGATTATATTCTTTTTCATTGTCCTACGCCAAAAAAACCCCTTACCCTGATGCAATGACGATACCGCGATCCAGATGCCGCACCGTGCGGTGGCCTGGAGACGGCAAGCACGGCCATCTCTCATGGCGGCATGCTTTTTCTCTCTCGTAGATTGTTGAAATACACGAGCTTCCACGCTCACATTGTGTGAAAAACGCTTAGCTGCTGTAAGTCTGTTTGGGCTGCGGGTACGAGGGGCCAAGCTCCTGAATGCTGAGCTTTGCGAGCCACTGACCCATATCGATGGCCTTGTCAAGGGGCTTGCCCTGGACGATACCGGCGACGAAACCACCAGCAAATGCGTCACCAGCACCGTTGGTGTCGTTGATTTTGTCGCTGCTGATGGCGTGGACGGCAACCTCCTTAACCTCGGGTTCACCACCCTCCTTCGCGGTGATAGCGATGGTGGGGTCGGTGCCCTGAGTAAAGACGACCGTCCTTGGCCTGTTGGTGTTCTTCTTAGGCATGCTTGCAATCTTCTTTGCAATCTCCTTCACATCCTTTGTCTCGATGCCGTGCGATTCAGCGAACGCGGCGGCCTCGGTCTCATTGCCGATCAGAATGTCGACATATGGGAGGATCTCATCGAGGGGATCCTTGAAGAATTGTGAGATAAAGGGCGCGGAGAGGTTGAGAATGAATTGCTGGGAGCCGGTCAGTATTCGGGCCTATTATCAACCAGACCAGAAAATGTCCGTACCTTGTCCTTTGACGCAGCTTCCTCGGCAAGCGCCTTGATGGCTGGCACGCAGACGGTCAAGTGGAAGCCGCCGACATAGAAGACCTTGGCGTTCTCAACCTGCTTCCAGATGCGGTCCTGCTTCAAGTGTTCAAGCTTGTAGTTGTTGGCAGCAGCGAGGTCAGTGCACAATGAGCGGTTGTGGCCGGTGATGACAACACCGCAGCGGCCGGTGGGGGTCTTTTCGTCGTAGAGGTATTCGGTCTTGACGCCAGCATCGGCGGAGATCTTCTCAAGGGTCTCACCATACTTGTCCTTACCGATGCAACCGATGTAGACGACCGAGTTAGGCTCGAGCATATACGCAGCACCTCTGGCAGTGTTCTGCGCAGCGCCACCAGCAATGAGGACAGCCTTGTAGTTTTGAATCAAGTCCTCGTACAGTCCCGCGTGCTTCTCTGGGTCGGCGAGAATGGCATCATTGGCCTTGAGACCATACTTGTCAAGAAGAGCCTGGTCACTGCGAGCTGTCAACATAAACTCCTGCGCCTTGGCGAGGGAATACGACTTACCCAACACCCTGGATGTCCAGAAGCGGGTTCTCAAGGCACAGAAGCTCGTAGTTTCCAGGCATTTTTGTTGTTGGTATTGTTGTTGGTGGATAACGCGGTTGTTGAGTTCGTAACGGAGAGAAAGTGCAGAACGTGGGGCAGAGCTTCGGAGGACGAGGGGCAGCAAGTCTCACGCTAAGTCGTGTTAGATCGGCCGAGAACGATGGCGCGGTACTGGGGACACGGAGCCGACCAAGCATTTTCGATTACACGTTGTGTTTGAAGGAAAGAAGGCGAAATGCTTGAATGTTTTAATATTGGCGAGGGGTATGGCGATGTTGCATGTTTCTGCGAAGTCATGCTTTCCTGCTGTCACGCCGTCACGTTCCGATCACCAAATATCATACCATCATTTCTGGTCCTGTACATTGGCAGCTGTGTTTCCACTTCAATGATCACTTTGCGAACGAATGAAATTGAAAAAGTTTCATTGCCTTATGAATAACCTGTGTCTTGTCTGCTTCCTAATATTCCATCCCTCAATACAACAACTCGTAGCTCGTGCAAAACCTGCCCATATCCTATCTTGATGATGAGTTTCTGACCCATGATGCCATTCACGCCCATGCTCTTTACAGTAACCTATAGAATGTCAAACCTTGAGGTTATGACAACATCATCTTGCATGATCCTAGCAGTCATATTGGAACAACTTGCACGTTGCTCTCGCAAAAAAAAATGAGGCTATCCGAGGGAACTAGAGCTAGTGGAATCCTATTTCCGACCTGCTCGTACCAAATCCTGGAATGCCGACTCCAGTGCTCGCTTCACTTCCCGGTAGCTGACAATCAGTACGTTTTGCTCATCTCTGCTCACCAGTCCTATTCTCTCATCCGTGCCAGCGTCTAGTTTGTTGAGACAGTCCAAAATATGCGCCAAATCCGTAACCGGGTGTCCATTTGCATCCACCTGGTGGAAAACGTAATCACGGAAAAGCTTGAGGTAGTATCGTTCTCCGGTTTCTGCCCATACCGAGGATGGATTTGTGCCACTGTTCCCTGGTATATTTTGAGACGCGTCTAGCTCCGGTCGCTCGTTGATCATGTTGAGCTTGATCAGTAGGCGGACTAATCGGGACGATTCCAATTCTTTTCCAAGGTGGACTGTCAGAGTGTCCTGAGCATGTAGCTCACTATCAAAGACTGATGCAAATTGATCCGCAATTCCCCCCAGAAAAGTGTCAATATCTTTTTGCAGAGGCGCTGGGGAGGTTGGAGATGACGGGACTCCAGCCGGTGGCTGAGGACTGAGTAGCCATTGTACGCATTCCTTGAGCCGGGCCGTATAGCTTCTAGTGATATAGTCCATGGACTTCTGCATCTGCAAGTGAGCTGTAGGGTTATTGTTCGCGATGCAAAGTATCAACCGTCCAAGTTGAACAAAGTCGTCTGCTTGAAGCTCAGGCACAGAACGCGCATTGTCAAACTGGACGATGTCCATAATGGCGCAGGCATTCAACCTTATCCGGTTCTTTGAAGTGAGCAGTATCTTCGAAGGCGTGATCAATCTTGCAGCCAATCCTGATCCGTGTATGGCTTTCAACGCAGACGCAATTTGGACAGTGTAACCCCACAAAACTTGCTCTGGCACGTGTGATGATGTTGGCTGTCGGCCATGAAACCGTTGTACTGGCTTGAAGTGCTCGTCGGCAAGTGATTTAGAGTTTGGGTGATAGTCTGTGACGAGAATCAAGGAACTGTCACCGAAAGCTCGAGTGGTAAACGCTTCGTGGATAGTAACGACATTGCCGTTCAGTACACGTTTCCAGGGCTGAGCGGAGCGAATGGCAGTTTCACTCGTTAAACGAAAGTTTTCTAGGCGGCGCAACGCGTATGTTTTGCCATCTTTGCTGGACACAGCTCTGTATATCCAGCTAGCATATCCGAAAGGTGCCGTGTTCTTCTGCGGCGACATGTCCAAGCAAAACAATGAATGAAACTGCTCAATTACAGGCAGCGTACTGTTTGGGGCAATCTGGCGTGCGACTTCCGCTTTCTTTTGCAATTCTTCCCGCAGCGCGTCAGGTATGAAGAAGTCATGAGCAGTGCGCTGGTAAGCAAGCAAACCAGTAGGCTGCGGCCCTACCGGCCAGTACAAGTGATACGCTGGATTCTGGAAGGCATTGGCGTTCTGGAAGTACGTTGCCGAAGCGTCTTGGGCGTAAGGGTTGATGGTAGCGGCCTGATGGCTTGGACCAGCCAGTGTGGAAATACTAGTAGGTGTACTAAACGGATCGTAGCCAAGGTTAGGGTCGACCTAGGCTAATTGTAAGTCGAAATGCTTGCATAAGCCAGATTGGCGTCAAGCACGCCATGTCATATCTTTCTGGAGACAAAGAACCAGGTGTAATGAAAGCCCCACGCACCATCTGCTGACCATCAAAGGACTGTGGAACAAATTCTTGAAAGTCTTGCGAATGCCAATCAATTGCGGGCTCTTTCGCATGCACACGCGGAGTAGTGACGGCTGAAATAATCAGCATGTGAACGATAGTACAACTGGCGACTACTAAAGACTCACTGGAGCGTTGTGATTTGGGTGTAAAAACAGCAGCATTGGCCGCCTTGGGGGAGATGGCAGCACTGCGAGGTGAAGGGGTCACGGATCCGTTAGTATTTGCCTGCAACGGAGTGAAGGACGGCGAGTCAACATTGAACCTCTTTTTGGTGTTCTCATTCTGACTCAATTTGAGGTTGTCGTGAATGTAGGGACAAGCTAGACAAGGTCACTACAAAGCACTCGGCAGATGCGGTCATGGACACTTACTATTCTCGTACCGACAGTGCCCATAGATGGTGACATTGCGGCAGAGAGTGTTCTTTGCTTCTGCATAAGCCTGTCAGATTTGGTGCGAGAGTACGTATGTGTGGCTGGGTCATACCGCGACCCTTGGGGCGAGGAGAGACTACTCCCCTTCGCGAATCTCCCGAAGGACCTCCAAAGGCTGTTGCCATGAATCGCGTCTGGCTCGACGATGGGTTGTTTGTAGCAATATAGGAATGTTGGCGTGTCTTAGACGCGCTCTGGGGAGACGAAGCGGCGCTCTGCGCGAGCTCTGCTGGCTGTGACGTGGGGGGTTTGCGGTCGGACCCGGTGTCATCTGAAGACCCTCCTCCCCTACTCCATCTGCTGCTCGACTTGTTCGACTGCTTCCGCCTGTTGTTGCGCGCCTGTTTCTGGGGCGTAGTAGGGCCGTTGCGCCCTTGGGGAGTGGGTAGCGAGTCCCGCGACGATGACGACGTCACTTCGGAAAATGATTCAGTGGTGGAGGAGCCAGAGCTTGCAATGACTGTCGCATGTGGGTGGCCCCTAGGAATGGGAAAGTATGCAGGCTGGTTGGGGGAGGTGGAAGAATGCGGCGCGCCTTTGCTCGGCGGCGACGCAGGCTGAATGGTGGGCAACTTGCTACCCTTCTTTTGGTGGATGTTTCCTGCAAGGGCATTAGAGAGCGGGTCTATCCAAGACGAGAAGCTGTAAAACGCGGACGGCTCCTGGAAATTTCCAGGGCCGCCGGAAGACATAGCGGGCGGGATGTTCGCGATAGCAGAGTGGCATGGAAGCGGGACAGGACTGGGACAACTGGGGTGAGTACCTTTCGGAATTGCGGGCTATGAGCCACCCCCAACGTTTCCAGCGTCGTCCTGTAGGAGCAGCAGCCGCTTCTCCATCAGCAGGCACAGTCCAAGAAACAAGGGCAAACTAGGTCAGCAGGCGCGCTCGAGTGTGACGGTGCGATGGGCTGAAACCTTGCAGCGCTTCGCCGGCTTCCTTGCATGCCTGTGTTTGATGTGTTTGCAACTGGCCCTGCTTAGTCACGTGAGTACGTCTCACGCTGCACCCACCTCGGCAGACCTGATACACGCATTGCATCGACACACCCCCCACCCCCACCACATCCACATCCACATCCACATCCACATATACATACAATCAACGTCTGCCTGCATCTCCGGCTGCCACCCGGAGTCAACAGACAGCTGCTTCACGTCACGCTGGCAAGATTGTTTAGGTCTAAACGATACCATCAAAGCGCCTCATAGAAAACATCAGATATACGCATAACTCCGTGTTAATATCCTAAAGCAGAAAACATTGTCAGGACTGGCCCATTTCCACAAAAGCCGAAAACTGGTGCCCGCATAGAGGACAGCGGGGCGCTGTGCGACTTCAGAAAGCCAAAGACTCGCCTCACAGATCTGCCGTGGTCTCAATACAGAAAGTCCAGATCAGCCCCAACAAGATACTACCGTAATTCCCAATGTGAAGCATATTGTGGTCGTTGTCTTCTCTTCCTTGGTTGTTCCTCTCGCTATGGATAGTCGTCAAGACATGAACGAAAGCGTGAGTAAGTTCTCAGGGGATTGAAACAGATTCCCAAAGTCTTCTGTTCCGAGAAGCATTCGATAGACATCTTGGCTGCCGCATAGGTACCAGGTGGAAACAATTTAGCTTCTTTGCGCTTCGTGCGAGCCGAATATTTGGTGTTACACCGCGACAGCAAAGGGCGGTGGAAGGGTCTTGACCTCCACGACGATTGATGAGAAGACAGCATTGAGCAGCTTACTACGGCTGCGCTACCGTCAATCAACCGCCTTGGCCGTTGGGTGGAGTACGTCCCCATGAATTATGAGCGCCATCTCCATAGGAGCTGAACAGTAGCGGACTGGCCATGTTGGCATTCGAAGCGTATCCATACTCATGGTGATTGTTGGTGTTGTTGTTGAAGCTGTTGCTATATGAAGAAGATCCCCAGTGCGAGAGATTGCCTCCTTGGTTTCCCCAGGCGGCACCACTGCCAAGGCCACCACTAAAGCTACCACTCATAGGTCGCAGGGTCCGGGCAGTGATAGGGGTAATGGCATCAGCATTCAAAAGTGAGTTTGCAGAGTCTCCTCGTACATGACCAGACATACCAGCCTTTGTGCTATTCATCGGAGACCTACGAACATCATTTCCGAACCCGCTTGAACTCATCATGGGTGGTGACGCTGGGCCAGGTGTACGGTTCCAGATAGAGTTCGAGTTCCACTGGCCATCGGGCACCGAGGGTAAATTCGGTGGCTGGCGGATAGAAGAAGTAGATCCAGTCCTGCCCATAGGAGCAGAAAGCAATGCAGATGCAGGACCGGGGGATAGTGGTTTGTAGTTTCTAACCGAGTTGACCAGATCGTTGACTGACAATGTTGCAGGGGCGAACGTTGTATCGTTGACAACCGTGGTGTCATCAAATGTCTGTTCCGGAGGGGTGGGCGGGATGTTTTCATCCTCTTCCACCAACGGGTCCAATCCAGCCTCCTCTCCTACTAGGTCATCTACCATATTGCGCATCGCATTGTCCTTGGCAAGCGTAATAGATGCGGATTCCGAGGCCGCAGCAACACTATACGACTTTTGATCATCTGGAATCGGTGTCTCTGCATGTTGGAATAGAGTCATGTCGGCTGCTTGAACTGACAAAACAGGAGAGCCGTCAGGCTGATTGGTGGGGCTTGCCAACAATTCAGATGGTACACCCTCTTCCAGATAGATGAAACGCGGGCCTGCCAAATCCAAGGGGGCATCTGGGTTCTGCACAAGAAGCAGACCATCGATGAGTAGGTCTTTGACTCGCATAAGCATCTCGACGTTTGGGTGGTTACGCTCCAACTCAGTCCACTTCGGTTTCATCTTGTCTCCATTGTACCACACCTTCATAGTGTCAGGGTGAATAAGGGGCTCAAATCCGATCGTGTCTGTGTCTTCCTCGAGCATATATACTTCCTTAGGCAGCTGGTCGACTGGAAAACTGGACGCCAGGAGAGAGAGGGTCGCGGCATATGCTTTCCACAACTCTTGTACATCGACAGTGTTGAGAGTATCAGCAATATTGGCATTGAGTACCTTCCAATAGCGTGTGAACCACGTGCTGTACAAACGAAGTCCTGGCAGGATACGGCGGGCTACGGCAGTGATTTTGTCGGAGAGTTGCATTGCGCGTTCACCGTTCTGGTGCTTTACATCGTTGCCTTCAGATAGGCGGTCCAGCTCTGGCTGCAAGACCTGTAGGAGGATAAAGAAGGTCTTGACATTCAGCCGGAGATAGTAGAAATACGTGCGCATGATGTTGGGAGGAGGGTTTTCGCCTGGTTGAGTCAGTACAGTCAATCATTGAGAGTTTTCGACATACTTTGCAGCTGGACGGTTGCGAAATATTCTGCCGACATGTTGATAAGGATGATCTTAGTCAAAACAGAATCCAACGGACGTTCCTTGAGCTCAATGGCTAGATGGCTAAGTACTTCGCCCTCCAGCTCGTCGTGTGCTGCAAACTCCTCGCCCTTGTGGAGCTTGCTATGCAAGCGGATAAACCATGCAATGAGAGCACGACCGGCATTTCCTTCGGCTGATTTGTGGTTGTTGATGAGTTGCCCATTGTCCCATGCGGTAATGACGCGCTTGAATTCGGTGGCCAAATTGGACTTGGCCTGGGGATATGGCTCTTTACTTGCAAGTGAGCGGTACAAATGATATACACAACGGAAATGGTCGCCATCCTCACGCGCGATTACGGCGAGTTGATTCGGTGCATGCCCAGAGTCTGGGTAGATGTCGGCAGCCAAATCATAATACCCCTTGGCGGGGCCCCAATTACGCTCCTTGTTCTTCTCGACGAGTTCGGTCTCGCGGTAACGGGAGAGATCGCCGAGTTGGATGAGGGTTTGGTGACACGAGAAGAGAACCTGCGACCTCAAGTTTGCGGGAATGGGTCGGCGCGGAGACGACTTTGAGGCTGCTTTACAAATAAGCTTGGCATGGCTGGCGGGGCGAGGGAGCCTACTGTCGTCCTTCCATTTCTGGGCAATCTTGCGCAACTCAGGAATGCCGTCGAATTGGGCATCTAGGTTCAGTATGTACTGGCGGTAGAAGCGCTGACTGGCCTTGATGAATTGGAGATAAGTCTTTTGGAACTTTCTAATCTCCACGACATGGTCCTTGGAGCGCTTGAGCTGCGCGTGTGTTAGTGCCATCCCAAACCTGCATACTCGGTAGTCCATACGAGCTTGTGTTCCTGTCTGAATGTAGCATTGACCTTCAGATGCGCGTTCCATAGCGCCGTCTGGAGTTCGTGGGCGAGAGCGTATTCGAAGTTGGAGGAGATGAGGGCCTCACAAGCGGCACGGTACCTGTTGCGGGATTAGTGGTCGCCGGCATCGTATGGCGTCGTTGCCTACTCTTGCAGTACGGCAGCTAGCTCGGCACAGCCGGAGCCGCCATCGACGCGTTTGTAGAGCTCCTTCTCAATCGCCTTCGCCCGCCTGTTCTTGGTCAGCATCTTCTGCGGCCACGACTGAGGCGCATGGAGATCCCACCTGTCGAGTTGTTCGGTATTCGCGGCCATGCCTTTTGTGTGCAGGAGCCGGCGACGTTCATATGTGACCCCACGGTCGGCGGGCAGGTCAGACCAAGGCACGGAGCAGGCGGCGGACGTTGTGGCTGGCGTGCTCCATTTATGGTGAAGTTGCGTGCCCTGCGTCAAGGACAATCAGCGCTCAGGAGGGTCTCGGAAGCAAACAGCACCCAAGACGCAGAGATGTATGGCGTCAGGCTGGGGGGGCGATGGCCGTGGTGGAGAGATGTGAGAAAGTCAGGCCGGCGGCTGAGTCGCGAACTAGTGTGGCCGTCAGTCTCGGGGCTAAGCAACCACGTCCCGGCCGGCTGTCGATTTGGCTTGCTATCCGCCCACCAGACCCTCGCCTTTGCAACCACTCGCACGCGGCAACGTTGAAAGCACCCTCGCGGGACAAGACAGGAGCACCAAAAGCAATACTTGCCAGTCAAAGGTACTGCCCATTTTCATACTACGCCTCCTTCTAGTCAGCTCCGTACAAGAAAATATCACAATGGGAGTCAAGCGCTCACACCGCGACTCCTCGTCTTCAGACGAACACAGCACCTCGTACCCGCGTGAGACGTCGGTCGATAGCAAGATAGTCCAACTAGACGCCGAATCCGCTGTATCAGACGAGCACGTCGTCATGAAGTGCTCACTGCCCCCGCACGACCCGCTTACTTTTGCTTCCATTGAGGAACACGATGTGCACTACCACCAGGTACACATGAACCGTTGCAGCGAATGCCAGAAGAATTTCCCAGACCAGCACTACCTACATCTGCATATTGCCGAGTACCATGACCCTATCAACGCTGCCAAGCGGGATCAAGGAGAGAAAACGGTAGGTCACGCTTCTTTGCTCAGGTCCTTGCCTATCTGCTTCTTGTCCCCATGTTCTATTTGTTGTTCAAGGCCGAGAAGACCCTTTTATCTATCTACATACAGGAACCTCAACTGTGGCGGATGATAAGTACGTCCAACGCCGTATTGTGGACCTTACAACTGATGTGTCACAGTATGCTTGTCTTCTACCAGACTGCGATCGGATGTGCAGCACACCTCAGAAGCGCCGCTTGCACTGTATAGACAAGCATCAGTTTCCCCGCGAATATGACTTCATTGTCGTAAAGGATGGCATCGATAGGCGAAGCAGCATGCTGATACCCCCTCACCGTCGGAGAAGTTCTACTATGAGCTCGGCAGGTGGGACCAATGGAGCGACTGGGAGGCGGAGAGGTGAGTCGAGTGCAAGTGCAGCAGGTGAGAGTATGGATGTCGTACGCGACCAAGATGAGGATAACGAGAAAGAACAACAGGACGAAGGAGAGACTCGGCGCTATCCCATCAAGCTCCATGGACGTGGCGGATTTGGCCATGGCCAGAGAACTGGTCGTGCAATTGGGCATGGAGACCTGCAAGCAACAGCTTCTCCCAATGCTGTCTCAGCGGCGAAACCCGTAGATCCTATGGACAGCCTAGCCTCGAGTATGTCTGCCCTCAAGTTTATCCCTCATAGTGTACGTGTGGCGCGGGGTAGAGGAACTGGGAAAGTGGTCTAGCGACTATCACGACACAGAAAAACATCCCAGGAGTCTCTCCATTCTTCTCATGAGCGTAATCGACTAGTGTGATTGGTGTACGTTTTGCGGGCTCCTGTTGGGACCACATTGCCCTGTATCATTTCTCACACGTCTCTTTGCCGTCACCTGGATTTGGGTGCAACACAATCGTCCCATCTTTCCCCCATAAGCTTCAAGTAAATCATGAAAGCTCTACCTTGGCAGTCTTGTATCATCTGCTGGCTGCGGTAGCAAGTTGCATATGCAGTCCATCTATCTATAAGACCTTCAGAACGACAGATAACTGTACCTACGGTCACCTTCCCCTCCTACTTGATGCTGTCGTTGCATCGGCAATAGGCTGTATTTCCTGTGCGCACTGCGTGGTTTGCTTCCTTTGTTTTTCTTTCTTTCCTTGTATCGTGTGTAACCGAATAGGCTAGCGAGAGTGGAGCTTACAGTTGTTTGCTGCCATGTGGTCAAGTTACGCGTGATCCTCACCTCATCGCCACGACCGCACCATCACTACAGACACGCAATACTCACATGCGTTCGAAGTCTTTCCGCATTTATAACCACTATGAAGCCGACAACTATGACTCAATATGCGACAGCGAACCAAGTTCTCCGCCGTAGAAAACAGACAGTTTGTGATAAAGCCCTGCACCCGCAGCTCGTTTCTTCCACCACAGCCGAAAGAGGTCGCAGCACAGAACCAATTACTGTTCAGACTGGCACATTAAAAAGGGTTAACTCAAACTAAAGTAAGTCGAAGCCTGTGCACAGCATTGAAGAGATGGTACAGATGCCTAGCTGACATGCCGACTCTAATAGTGCACCGCCGAAGGTCCAGTGTGTGGAGACCGACGTTAGACCGCGATTGCACAAATAGCGCAGTGCTGGTGGCTCTGCAACTAAATGCAGAGAGGAGCAGCTTGAAAGCTTTAAGAAATGCCCCATCAGCTAACATCGATGTGGAAGCGGAGCTGGATGCTCCAGAAGAACAACTAAACATCGTTGCGCCTTCGCATCGAGCTCAGAACCCACATAAAGAAGACACGCTTGCATTCCATTTCCCTCCACTGAACGATCGAAATGCTTTCAATATCTTTATTCCGGAACCTGACATGGATAGTTCGAGCGAGCGCACGTCGCCTACTTCCGATGCGACGTTGTTCGACGACGACTTGGACGTGTGGCCCGTCAGTCAACCGACAGGTGTCGAATCTATGTGGGGATGCACAGCTAAGAACAATACGTTGACAAACCAAAGTTTCCATACTATTTGCCATCAAGTCCAGGAACACACTGCAACCCCTCTTAAGAGACAAGGTACACAAAACTGGTGCCATACATCCTCGAGCTCAGTGTTCGATGCTCTCAGGACACCATACCAGCTGAGCACTACTCGAGTTAATGCTACGGTAGATGTTTTGACCGCCGAAGAACGAGAAATGGAGTACAAACATCGCCATACCTTTATCGGGACTGCTTCACTAGATGAGTTCCTTGAGCTCCTAGAAATTTCGTCCTCACATCATGTTACCCAGAGTGCAGTAGTAAGAGCCTTCATACGATTGGCATCAACAGAACAATTATATGCTCGACAGTACTCTACAAAACTAGACGGGTGGGGACTGGTAGCACGAACAACACTAGATTACAAGGATATCGCTAGCGTCGACTACGTTGTGCAATCGCGAGTTAAACTAGGTACGATCACGCTACGGCAGTTTCTGAGCATGATTCCCTTCGATCAAGAAAACAAAGTAGCGGCAATGAAGGTTCTTGACGCCTTTTCTGCTGCAAGCCATATAGACGCGAAGACACACATGGATGTGAGAAACAAAGCCAGGGCTTTCAGAAGTTGGATCGTCTCACAAGAGATCGATGCAGGTTGCTGCTGAATGAATCCGGACTGCTCCAAATGTTTCTCGCTCGTAAACCACCCTGGCAACAGTAGCTCGGTCTCAACCAACTGTTTCGCCATAAGCTTTCCTGTCTTTGTTTCCAAAAAGAAGCTACAGCGCATGGTGACGTAGACATGACTCGCCAATGTCCAGCTCACTGCGGGTAACGGGTGGAGCGACGCGATCTGACGTGCTGTTAGATCTGGAGACAGAAAAGAGCATGACCTTGTTTACTACTACTAGTTTCTGTGAAGCTAGTCGCTAGGGTGATCAGGAAGGGATGGTGCTTCTATGATGGCGGTACCATGCATGCCGTGGACCTCGCTACCACACTGCACTATGGCCAAGTTTAATTCGATCAACCACCGGCTTCACACAGAGTAGGCATACGGGGATTCTGTCGATGTGGCGCGTGCGATCTCTCCCGGCCCGCCCATCGAACAGGAACAGGGGCGGTTTCTCGATTCAGTGAGCCTGGAGCGGATGTCGTCCGTCTACCAGGGTTGTCATGGTCCCGGAGTGGCAAAGGCACTTGGCGCCAAGGACATTGCAAGGAGCCGCCAACGCCGCCTGGATACTTGGCGGCTGACATTACGCATACGGCTTTTGTGCCAACTTCAAACCGGGCACTGGCCGTAGTTGTAAGATGAGACACTTTTTAAGCGTCTCAGGCTCGGCTGCCAAGGCTGCTGCCAAGTCTCCGCATCCAACCCTGGGCTTGAACTACGCGGAGAGATGACTTCCAAGCGCCGCACAGTCGCCCAGCACCTGCTGCGGCACTGCGCCATGACTTGGCCTTACTCCAAGGGGTTTCATAACCTCATTGTGCCTCGCAACCTGTGTAGGCCGAATTTGAGGCTTCTTCCCATTTCCCCCACGACATACCCGCACACACCTCAGGCTCCGCTACGCTCGCTCTTCCTCTCTCGCTCCACTAACTGTCTGAGGCACACTCATTTATTCTACACATGCTCGATCTTCGCATAACCGTTTCCTGTTCGTGATATTTTGGAGATCCATTATGAGGCCTTCAAGTTTGTTTTTCGGCGCAGTTGGAATACTGTCTCCAATCTCTACCTTCGCTCTTGAGCTGAATGTTGACGATCCAGGTGCGCCCCCTGCACGCGTTCCTAGACTCCATTAACATGAAATGACCAGCCTCTATCAAACAAGCGGCCAAAGTCGTCGCGGCAGGCCTTCGAGATTGGTACACCGGTGACCGACCGGGAGACGTCCCCGGAAATTTACCAGATCCCTACTACTGGTGGCTATGCGGTGCCATGTTCGGCTCCTTTGTCGACTATTGGTATTACACAGGCGATGACACTTACAACAATATCACAACACAAGCAATGGTGCATCAAATAGGCCAACCACAGGCGTTTATGCCGCCCAATCAGACGAGTACTTTGGGAAACGATGACCAGGCGTTTTGGGCATTGACGGCCTTATCGGCGGCTGAAAACAAGCTTCCGGATGCCGAAGGACAGCTCTCCTGGTTATCGCTTGCTATTGCAGTTTTCAATACACAGGCGCCGCGTTGGAACACCAGAACCTGTGGTGGTGGACTCAACTGGCAAATCTTCCCGTTCAACAACGGGTTTGATTACAAGAACACAATCTCCAACGGATGCTTTTTCAACATTGCTGCAAGACTTGCGAAATATACCAACAACGATACATATACGGAGTGGGCAATGAGGGCATGGGAGTGGGAACACAGCGTCGGTCTGATGAGCAAAGACTACCATTTCTATGATGGAACTAGCGAGCGACAAAATTGCACAGAGATGAACCACATACAATGGACGTACAATGCAGGCATTCACATGTCGGGCGCAGCAGCATTATGGAACATGTCGGAGACACGGGGCAATACTGTAAGCTCCTTCCCTGATACTTATCATTTTTCTCCTTTTTCTTCCTTCTAACACAACAAAGACCCAAGCTGCATATTGGCGCGAACGCTTAGAAGGAATTATCGATGGTGTCGGTATTTTCTTTAATCCGGACGGTGCACCCGACGTTATGTTCGAAGTAGCCTGCGAGCGCAATGGGTTATGCGACCACGACCAACGCTCTTTCAAAGCCTATCTCAGCCGCTGGATGGGCTGGACCATGTTGACTGCTCCCTGGACCCGGGAAAAGATAATGCCGAAGCTGAGGACGTCTGCTGTTGCAGCAGCAAAACAGTGTGGGCCAGGCAAAGGCGGATGTGGACTTCGTTGGTGGAGAAACGGCGTAAATGACGGGGAAGTCGGCGTCGGAGAGCAAATGTCTGCATTGGAGGTAATGCAAAATCTACTCATTGATCAAGTCGCTGGACCAGTCGGGTTGGATACGGGAGGCATTAGTAAGAACGACCCGACTGCCGGAAGTGATGTAGGGGGTTTTCAGGTCAAGCACGATGCGATAACAACAGGAGACAAGGCTGGTGCAGCGATTCTCACCATTCTGGTTGTTTCCATGCTTTTTGGTGGAGCGTGGTGGATGATAATGAGCGAATAGTTGCGCTTCTACTAGTTTCATTGTTTACTTCATTCCAGCTTTCATTCTATGTCCTTTGTCTATGTGAGTACTCCAACCCTTCAAAAATATGGCATGCGGATTCGCCTCCGCTTTACACTCAAAGCTCTTGGTCCACACATCTTGACTATTGGAGTTGTGTATGTGTATAACCTACTTACGTAACTCGACTACATGCTAGATGATGCAACCGTTCGATCCTCCAACTCAAATCATACACAAAGCTCTCATTTATGTTTTGAGAATTGCAACTAAGCGCTACGAATCACTACGAAACGTATCACCTACCATCCGCATGCTGCCAACAAGTCTTCGAAACCCGAACCGTGCGTCCAGTGCCAACCAGCCAGCAAGATCAAGATGTCCTAGAGGGAAAGCCCGCAAGTAGTTTACAGAATGAAGATTTCGTGTCTTCAGGGACTGCTGTTTCAGCAGCATCATGTCCAGGTTTATTGAAGTCTCATGTCTTCGGCTTTCCTACGTCCACCAAGAACACCCAGTACTCAAATCATTGACTGGGGCTTTCTCTATAGCCCCATTAAGCATAACGATAATGCAGAACCTGAATGCACCAGCTATCACAGGCGCCTTCTCCAACGCGACCCCGACGCCTCTGCCAAGTCCCAGTTGGCTAACATCAGGATTATCAATGATGTTGCACTTTCACGCCTTGAGGTGGGGTTGCTGTCGACAACATCGTTGTTGCCAATGAATATTTCTAATCACATCTCGAATGAATTCTCTCACATAATACTTGCTGTATTAATAATATGTCATTTGTCAAGTATGCATACGTTGTGCCTTGAGACTGTGAGCAAAATGACATCAAAGCGACGATCATGGACGGAAAGAGCTAAGCTGTACTAGCCTAGGCTGGCCTAGCTCGAGCATACACGCGTGAGGCCTACTTCAGTCAACAAGCATTTGTAAGTCCACTTGATTGCCTACACGACTTCACCATTAACATAAAGACATTGCCCATCCGCCGTTGAATGAATTCAGTCTTCAAGAAGTCTTAAGACAGTTCGCGATAATAGCCAGTGTTCACAGAGACAATGACGAGACCTAAGCCGTTCAGCATCGCACCCAAAAATGCCCAACAGCAACCGACACCGTTTGAGCTGCATGTTGAGGAAGAGAAGTTGCAGGAACTCAAAACTTTGATCAAACTCAGTCCAATCGCCAAGGAGACATACGAGAACAAGCAGGATGAAGGTGGACACAGCAAGTTTGGAGTGAGTCGAAAGTGGGTGGTTGATGCGAAGAAGGAGTGGCTCGAGAGGTTCGATTGGTACGTCTTCTTGATTGAAAGCATATGCAACTAGTTTGACTGATGTTTCTTAGGCGAAAAGAGGAAGATTCTATCAACTCTTTCCCGAACTTCAAGAGCACTATCAGCGATGATGATGACAACAAGTACGACGTCCACTTCGTTGCGCTGTTCTCCAACAAGCCCGATGCTATTCCCATTGCCTTCTTTCACGGTTGGCCCGGCTCTTTTCTCGAGTTCCTACCATTGATGGAGCTGTTGCGCAAGAAGTATACGCCAGACTCTCTGCCATATCATATCGTTGTACCCTCCCTTCCCGGCTTTGCTCTCTCATCTGATCCCCCACTAGACAGGGATTGGAAAGTCGCTGATACTTCGCGTATTATGCATAAGCTCATGCTTTCACTGGGGTTCGGCATACCAGGCTACCTTGTACAGGGCGGCGATATCGGTAGCATGGTTTCGCGACATATTGCTGCGACATACGCTGAATGCAAAGGCATGCACCTCAACTTTATGCATACCAGGGATATTCAGTCTTATTCTTCGCCCGAAGACGAGCTCAGTGATGCAGAGAGAAAGGGTATCGAGAGGATGAATGAATTCTTGACTGTTGGACGCGCGTACGCCATGGAGCACCAGACAAAACCCTCTACCATCGGGCTGGTACTATCCAGTTCACCTATTGCCCAACTGGGTTGGATTGGAGAGAAGTTTCTTGCATGGTCCGATCCTTCAACTACGCCTTCTCTCAACACCATACTAGCGGACATCACGCTATATTGGTTGACTGGATGTTATCCGACATCAATCTACACGTACAGGGAGTTCAAGCAGACGCTATATGTTGACAAGCCCACGGGTTACAGCTGGTTTCCGTATGAGCTTTCACCGGTTCCAAAGGCTTGGGCGGGGAAGACGGCGAACATAGCTTTTTTCAGGGCACACGAGATGGGTGGCCATTTTGCGGCATTGGAAAGACCAGAGGTGCTATGGGCAGACGTAGAAGAATGGGTTAAGGTTGCCTGGAAGTAAAAGGAGATGTTACTAATGGTGGTGGACTAAATTGGACAAGCATTTTGGAACAGTCAAAGCCTGTATGTAGAACGTGCGGACAATAGCAAAAAAGGTTATTTTTAGTTGTGGTTGAGAGGTCAATAGAAAAAGCAGTGGCGCAAATGGCATGCGTCGGGGCGTGGTGTACAGCGCTCGCCGCCACTTTGTCAGGGGATGTGAGTGCAGGTGTGGCTTCTATCCTAGATCTACCGACGCTACAACTAGTCAGTATCAATTGATCTCCGGATCCTCCAGAAGATCTAGAATGGAGACTAAAGGATGTTTATAAGGAATGGACTTTGGGACCGGAGTAAGTAGTTCTGTTAAAACGTCTGGAAGTGGCTAGCGGGGTGGCTGTGTCGGCCCCTAATGACGTACCGTACCAATAACGACGACCTTGCCAACGCAACTCATCTGCATGCCTGCGACAGCTGTCGCACAGTGAAACGTGCGGTCTCACAGTCGAATGGTCAATGGATACATCAACCAAAGTCGCTCGCTCTACAATTCCGCATCTGTCCCTCTCGTTGCTCTCGTCTTGTCCTTTTGTCCTATCAGCGCTCGTTATCAACCACACACTCGCTTGCCGAAACCCGGCAGACCCGGCACTTTCTTACCACATCGCCTAAGCAATGGGTTACTTTGAATTTAGAGAATTGGGTGCAATTTGCAGTTATGTACGGAACAAGTATGAGGAAAGAGCCGAGACACAGGGGAAGCGTAGAAGATCGGAAAGCGATTCTGCCATGATAATATTGGAACGCAAACAGAAGTATGGCAAATTGCACAAGCCGCCTACTGTACAGTCGCTGCATGAACGACAGGAACGACCGCGCAACAGACTCCAGAAAAGCAGGCCGCAATCAATGCTGAGCGTATTGCAGCCTACACCCTACCTTTTCGTGCTCGAGTACGATCCTTATCCGTACAATACACGGCCATGTCAATTTCTGGGAGTGTTTTCAAGCATTAACACGGTCACGGCGGGTGCTTTCCATCACGGTGCGTACTCATTTTCAAGAGAGGGGTTACTGGATGGGTCGGAATACCTCAGCCCAACGGGTCGCATCAAGATTGTTTCGCTTCCGGTGCAATCCACGGGCGTGACTGCTGCCGTGCCGGGAGAGACGCCAAAGAAGGATGGCGAGCACATGCGCCTTGACATCCCGCATCCACTCACCCAAAAAGCATCGCGAATTGACAGCCATCAAGATCTCAGCAGAGCGAAAAGGAGCGAAGAGACTATCTACCTGGCGCTTCATGAGAGTCCACACAGTGCTTTTTGCATCGGGCTGTTTACGAGCAAGAGTCTGGCTTGGGGTGCGTGCTTGAAAGATAAGGCTTGGCTAGAGTGGACCGACAAACTGGTTGAACAGGAGAGAAGTGTGGGCGAGGACAACTCACCACGGGTTTCGGGGAGATTGGTTGGAAGTGGACGGCATTGTTGGTTTGTCAAAGGTTTACGTGTTGATGATACGGGCAGATGAAGCGCTACTGGGTACTTCTTTGAACATCATCACACACAAGGCTCAGCCTCAAGACGGAACAGATACATACGACACGTATCGCGAGTGTCTCTGAAGGACCAAGCGGGGGGGACACCCAGGGCAACGCAACGCAACGCACGACTACAGCACACATGATCACCGGTGAGGATCCATCGAATACGGTCCCAGATTCTGGGTCTAGAAGCGCCGTCTGACGCACGCATGCGCAAGTGTATCGGCATGTATCTCGGCAAAGTGCATTCAAATACTCTTTTTTTGGCCATGCCTGTATAGGTGTTAGCATTACGCCTAAAGAAGTGTACCATGCTGCAATCCAGCGTGAGAAGTGGCTTCTCTTGTCCGAGTTTTCCCCCCGTATTGTAAACATTCGCTAGGAAAGGAGTCATATTAACGTAGGGACTAGACTGGTTATGAATGCTCTCGGTAAACGGAAGCATGCATGGAGATATCGGGACGATTTTGGTGACAAACGTGTGGACAAGCGAGGGGTATAAGACTAAGAGTTTTATTGGATTAGTAGCATAGTGTATGAAAAAACCTTGATTTGTAACTCTCATGACTCGTAGCTTTGGTTGGTCTTGCTTTCGATTGTGTTCCGGACTCTCAAACAGGGACTCAGTGCGCATGTTCTTTTTTTTTTGTTTCTTTCATCCGCACAGGTGCTCGAAATGCCACAGTAATGTATGTTATTCAATATAAGGAAACAGCAAGAACATCTTGTCTTGAGTGACACTGTTTTCCTTGTTCTCTCTTCTTTTCCTTTCCTGGAGAGGAATGAATAAAAGGGGAGTGTAGATCACCCACCATCCAACGACAGTTATCATCCTGTATCATTGACAGACTACATACAAACTCACATCTTTTTCGCAATTCAAGATAGTTACTTGGTCTGAACGTTTCCCGGGAACTAGAGCAAGACACTGTACTTTTTCTTTACATTCTCCCTCGAGTCTTTTTTCCTCGCCATGCCTGAGAAATCACTTGGCTTATTAGCATCAGCAAAGGGAGATGCAAACCCAATAAAGAAGATATTATCGAAGGCGCGATTATCAGGATCTCCCAGGGACCGCTTTCGGGGCTGTCATGCGCCTAGCTGAAGATCTTTTTTATCTCGCTAGTAAGAACATTGTTTTCTATTTTGTTTCCAAGCTTCATGGGCAGGTCTGGGGGAGGGGGACAAGATGAAGAAAAACTAAGGGCGGTTGTTCAAGGTGCAAAGTCTGGATTTGGGGTATGAGGGGCAGTTCGTGGGTTGGTAGAGTGATATCTGATGGCTCACTGCGAAAACAGTGACGGCAATTGATGACGCGGGGACGACTAGCAAGGTGAATGGTGTATATGGTGATGTCTGGTGCGAAAGTGAAAAGCCATAGTACAAGGGGGAGGATGTGGTTGTTTGTATACTAGTAGCTTCTGCTTACTTGTATCAACACAGAGTTAAGCTCTTTACACCTGGCTTTCCAAGTTTGCTCAGCATGGGCCCTGTATTACTGATGATGAACGACGCATACCAAGAGTTATGCAGGGCAACAGCATGCACACGGCGAACTGCGTCAAATGGGTGGATTACCGAAGATAGAGAGTATGTAGGTAGCAGAACTCAACGGGCGGATCAAGTATTCAGAATGGACTTGTGTCGCGTATGCATACTCTATCCTGCAACACCGAGTACAACACCGGCTACGCTTGGTGCCTGATGGCTGCCACGCTCGTATGTCAACCAGCATAGTTGTCACGTCTCCGGTAGGTGCCGATACCCAAGTCGAGATCAATTGCATATTGGTGCTATCATGTGCACGATGTCAGCAGCCACTTGAAAGTCTCATGGCATTTCTTGACTGACGGCAATCCGGCCCGTCGTGTTCAGACATTCGTGTGGCAAGGAAACCAACCACATGCACTTCAAGGCAGAAGTGTATCATCTAGGTGAAGCGACGGGCGTTCTTGAGGCGTCTAGACGTCATCATTCAAGCGCGTCGACTGGCTACCGATGTATTGGTATGGTGCGACGTGGTATCTGTGATTCGGTAGTTGCAATGACAAGCTAGGCCAGGCCAGACCGTGCTGGTGCAAGGGCCCGCGGTTCTTGCGAAGCCACAGTCGGTGTCTATCCTATCCCGTCGCTGTGCAGGGTAGCAGTTCGAGAGGATATCTACCGAGCCAATCGCAGGACAATCCTTAAACACAGAACAGAAAGCTTTGATAATCCAGCGTGAATTTATTGCGGGGGGAGTACGAGTCAGGCGATTCAATCTATGCGGATGAGAAGGGTGAGTTGTGGAAATAGTGCCAGCCTCTTGCATTTTGTGCAAGGGGGGGAAGGGGCCATCTGGAATGCATTTGTCCGCTACCTTGTCGGCGCTGATGCGCGGGATTGACGACTGGTAAGTAGGCTCCCAGGACGGAGGAGACGAGCCGATCGTCTCCTGCCAACAGGATCTGCGATTGATTGGTGGTGGCGGCCGGGCTGCTGCATGAGGAAGGCTGGCGGGTAACTAAAGAGAGCAAGTAGTGACTTCAGCTGGCAATACGAGACTGGCGGGGGCCCTGGTAGATGGCAGACCGGGCAGACCGGAGAGGCTCTGAAGCACTGATATTGCCAGGATTAGGAATATTGAAGGAAGTGGGGCACGGCAGTATGACCGCATGAGTGCCGACAGCAATAGCAGCCACAGTACGCTTCACAATGGGCTGGAGTTGATACGAGCGGATCTCCCTTTTGAAGACTAGTGGTGAAACTGAGAAAAGTACCTGGATGCAGTATTAGTGGTCCCCGCAAGTTATTGGGGCTGCTACACCCCTCATCCGGTCCTGTATGATCGCCGCCCAGGTCCAATAGCATCCAACACGGGCTATGGGATGTGCTGCAAGGGCCGGGACCACGGCCGTCTCATGTGAGGAACGACACATGTTTGTTTTGTTGGGTGATTGTGGCGCGCGTCGATCCGGGTCTTTGTTTGTGTGGCTGACTGCTAATTCCAACTCCACACGCGGGTCGCGGCCATGATGCGCCACCAAGTCGCAGCACAGACTAGAAATGATCCTGTCTCGGTCTAGGACATGGGCAGATGATCATGTTGAGGGGCTGAAATGCACCCACCTATCAATATATGAGGCGGTTATAGGGTCTGCTGCATTGATGGTTAGCCTTGGTATCCTGAGGCGTACACGAACGCAACCCCGTAAGACGAAAGTGGTAAAATGGGCCGATAATAGAGTACATGATACTGTAACTCCACCACCCTTACTAGGTTGCTGCTTTTGTAGCCTCACATTCTTGAATTACATTCAAAACAGGGAAGTTTGCAGTGTAGCTTTGCTGTTCTAGCACGAAAACAATTCTATGGTACAGTTGCTGCCCAACCGCGTCGTTGCAGTGGATCCCCCCTCTTGGCCGTTAGTGACAGCTGTCGTTCGCTGCGCTAGCCCGTCAGGCTCAGGGCAAAGTCTGTTGCCGCCCAATAACCAGAACAAGATATTGTGACCTTGGGTTGAACTGCCCTGGAACTCTTGGCCGTCTTTTCGCCGTATCTTGCTTTGCAGCAAGGCGGTCCTGGGGGATCCACATGCACTCGTTACTCGGCGCTTCACTTCGTCCACCTCATCAGCCCATGCGTCGTATACCCCATCAAAACTTCCCAGCGCCTGCGCCGGGCTATCTGTACTAGCATTAAGACGCGCACCCAAAAGCAACCATGTTCCAAAATATCTGTGCACCCAAGATATGTCGTCAACATGAACCGTGCGTTACAATTGCGTTCGTACCCTGAGGCTTCCCCGCTTTTCCCTAAATGCGCGCCGGAAGGAAATGGAGAAAGCCAAAAAGCTGGCGACAAAAAAGAAACGCAGTCATATATGACTCCAAGTTGATGAGAAAAACGCTAGAGAAAAAAAAGAAGCCGCTGATGGTACTATGTTTGGGCAAGGAAGATGGGGGTAGATCGCCTTCCGCCATGAGCACCCCATGCCCATTGCCCTTTATAGGCTCAACGAAAAAGAGAAAAAAAACATGATCGAATGCGCCATGACCGGTATATGTACAAGTGAGAAAAAGCAGCCCATGTCGTTTGTGTATTGGGAAGAAAGTCGTGCGCTCAATGCGGGTCAGGGCATACCGTTGGTATGTGCGTGAAACGCACTGCCTGAAGGACCTTCAGATACTGCACAATAGCAAGCCACCAGCAGGATCGCCATTGTCCGAGCTTGCCCACTATCATCGCCGACGTGCTGTAGATGTGGGTCGTTGTGCTGAGGAGCCTGCGCCGACTTCCTCGAGAAGGTCCATGCAAGATGTCAACACTATGCAAAGTCAGCAAGAGGCACCATAGATAACAATAGCGCTATACTAACTCGCTACGATCTCCTCTTCCCATACACCCATTTGGTAGTCGACCAGGCCGTGCTTTTCCATGCTATCACAGTTCTTGACAAGCTGCGTACCCATCTTTTCCAGGAAATCGTAATCAATGAGCGATTTTGGAGCCTGTGGGCGCTGGCCTGTGTTGATCATTTCCTGCGTCATGGCCTTTTGCTTCTGAAGTGTGGAGAGCCAGCAGGTGTTGAACTCTTCCCATAGCTGTAGCCGCTGTTGGTAGTAGGTTTCGTCGTCGCGCACTAAGCCTGCTACAGTCAATTCAGCTGCTCGTCCTATTCGGTATGGGCAGAGGAACTTACCCAGCGTCTCTGCAAAGTGTAAAAGCCAATCCGACATCCTAAACAGCATCGTGCCGGCTTCACTGAGCCGGCTGTCACGCACATGCTCAAACGTCTTCTTGAGCTCGCTTTGATAGGTTCTGTAGAAATCATCGTAATCGTTGCCGCTGGCGCCTTGCGACTCGCTGTAGCTGCCCTGCGGGTAGCCCGCTTGGGAGGGGGTTTGGTTGGGGTCCGTCATGCCAGCAGCAGTGTAGGCGGGGGCAAGGGCTTCTCGTCCGACCTGGGTCTGGGATGCTGTATATGCTAGAGACGGGTACTGGGAAGGAACGCTCTGGGAGGCAATGGCAGAAGCCGGTGCGCTCGTGGGCCCACCTTCATAGTATTGCGGTTGTGCAACGCCAAAGCCGGTGCTAAGGACCTGTATAGCCGAGTCCCTGTTTTGCTGATACTGTTCCACAGGCTCGTACTGCGACGACCCCGTTGCGGCGCCCTGCGCGCCGGGCACGCTGTACATGATATTTTGGCCGTAGGGCGTGTATTGTTGCGGCGTACGCTGCGTCTGTTGTTGTTGCTGTTGCTGCTGTTGCTGTTGAGGCTGCTGCTGCTGCTCGGTGCCATAGTCTTGGGCACCATACGACACGGTCGAGGACTGGATGGATGAGCCAAACTGTGCGCCTTCACCGTAAGCGTAACCGTAACCCTGAGGACTGGCGCGACTTCCGGAAGAGGGGAGAGAGGTAGGCGGGGCAGGTGCTGTCAAGGGCGGCTGCCTGAAGCGATCGGATGCGCTTACCACTGGATAGGATGCCTGTGGTGGAAGGAGCGCGCCTTGCTGGCTCGCGTAACCTGAGGGAGTATGCCGTGGCCGGCGGTCATTGTCCATCCCAACCAACCCGCCTTTCAACTGCAGACTGAAGGGCGAGTCGAGGGCCCGGTACGCCGAGGGCGAGACTGGCGGCGTCGCGTAGTTGGCCAGCTTGCAGGCTTGGGCAAGACAGGTCGTAGAGGGTCGGCGCAAGAGGTGGGGTGAGACGGGCGGGGTGCAAGAGGTGTATCTATCGGGTATGTGTGCGCGTGCGAATGGACCAGAAAGAGATGGCGAGAAGGTGGGCCAGTGGTTGGTTGATGTATGACGTCCAAGATTGGCAGACCAGACAGAGGATTCAAGGACCAGATGATTTGGATATAAACACGGCCCCCGACACGTCGACTACTCGGCCAATGGAGCCCAATGATGTAGCTGAGGAAGCTCGCGCAAGAGCCTCGGCACTGGCTGGGATATCCTCGCTTTGGGGTGTACGAGGATGAGGGCAATGCAATGCTCCAGGAACCGGGATGATTGGCCCCGAAGTAGAAATGCTGGAGAAAATATGTGCGTCGAGTGGACCGACTAAACACGTAGGCAGTCCTCCCCGACTGCGAAATTGTCCGGTGGAGTCGAGCGTGGAGGACCCTGTCTAGGCTGGGCTGGTGGTGAGGCGACGCTTATGCGTGACGAGTTTGAAGGGTAGTCCTTGCAAACCGATCAGTGTTCCAACGAGTCGGACTGAGCAGAGGCCGGTCTAGGAGATCGTCTCAAACAACTTAACGTCTGCGGTGCGGTAGCTTAACGGCCTAGATGCACACTGACGTTCTCAACGCTACCGTGTCTTTGTCGTCAAGGGAGGAGGCTGGTGCGCACTGGGCGAGAGCAAGTAGCATGCAGAGACGAAGGGAAGTCTTCGGTCCGAGGCCAGACTGAAAGTGCGACAGACGGTCAGCGGCAGACAACGGAAAGCCTTTATTAGCAGTGTCGAGAGGATCACTGGCGCCCGTGCGAGCTTGGAGCGTCACGACGACACGCAGAAGCTTGAGGGAGCTTTCACGGCTGCCCTGAATGGGCGACCGGACGCGGTCCTTGCGAGAGCGAGGGCGTAGGCGTATGCGTAGGCGTAGTGGGGGGGGGGCTGGTCGGCGGTGCTAGCCTGCCTGTAGCAGTGGTGGTGGAGGGGAGGGAATGATGCAAAATCACTACATTGGGAGAGCATGGGGCCGCGTGAGGGCAAAAAGGAAGTAGTCTCCAAGCCACGCCGGCGAGGTCTGTAAATACCTGGACCAGGGTGTTGAAACTAGAGGAGAAAACAATGGTGGGTACCTGAGGAGTGGGTGTGGCTGCAGGCCGGGCGAGCGACTGCTGACGAGTAGAAGACGTCTGTGAGCGCTCAGTGTCAGCGACCATGCGAAGCATCCGATTTCCGATCTGGGCAGAGTGGGGCTAGCAAATACCCTGTCCGCCGTACTCCTAGTTACGGATCGCCCATGGTGGATCTGCATGCGCCAGTGCAGGGCCATGGTCGCCTTGTTGGGTGTTGGCTGCGCTGCACCACCGGACGTCGTCTGCTCTGCTCTGCTCTGCTCTGCTCTGCTCTGCTCTGCTCTGCTCTGCTCTTGTCTTGTCCCGGCCGCAGCAAGACAACCCAAGTCCAGTCCAGTCCAGTCCCGTCCCGCGGGCCCACAGCGGCCAAATGTCACAGGTTGCTGGTCGAGGAATTCGTCCTTTCACCAGGCTGGCCTTGGCGCTCGACCGTGACAAAGACGCCGCAGAGCATTTGCCCGCAACGACGGGCACACGACGGGCACACGACGGGCTCTGCAGCGCACCCAGTGCGCCGTGGGAGCAACACTAGCCTTCAACAGCCCCGTTCCGAGCCCTGTCGCGCTCTTGTTTCACACTGCCATGGAGCGTCGGTTGCTGAAGCGCTCCTGCACGCTTGTCTTTGCTGCCAAATCATCAAACAAACGTCGAACTTGGCCGGCCTCAGCACGTCGCCGCCCGCCTCCACGCGCATGGCATGGCAGCGGACCATCAGCCGCGCTGGTTACGCACTTGAGGGAGGGGGGCCCATGAGGAAGAGAGTGACAGAAGGTTTAGGGGCTATCTCGGGCTCTACGCTCGATTCGACCACCTCTCATCTCTGCCACGCTGCAAGTTCCCGCCTAGGGGCAGGGGTGCGCTCGCCTGTGGTCGATCCTGCCTTGTGATGCTCCTCATTCCTTAGCCTCACTTGTCGATCCTGCCCACTGCAAAAACCTTCCGTCCAACATGTTCAACATGTCTCATCCATCCATCCTCTCTGCCCGCCATGCCGAGCTCTGGCCACAACAACCCCTCGCCGGCGTATGTATGTATGTATCTGCTCTGCGCCGCAGAGCGTCCTCAAATCTTACGCAGTACCGCCTAGGCCTGGGCTGGAGTGGGGCTAGCGCCATTTCGGACTGTGCTGCCGACAAACATCAGTGGCTTTTGCCGCGAACTCTCCGTCATGTCCTGTCCTCCGGCAGAGCTGCCCACACTAAGCTGCACCGTTTATTTGGAGCTAAAAAAGTCCGTCTAGCATTGGAAATGACACATGGAATGCACCGCTTGTCGCGCCACATGCTTCACGCACGGATCCATCTCAAAGGTCACGATATGAAGCTCGCTCCACGTGAGCGTCGCAAACCTGCATACTTCTGGAAGTAAGCCTGCGGTGCACAGCATGCACCCCCCTCCCCCTCCCCCAAGCGCCTCGTCGCGTAACGAAACCAAAGCAGTCCAATTGCCCGCTTGTCTATCCTCACAGGCCACGCGAGTGCGTCATTTCGGTACGGCTGGCGATCATCAAGTGGCCCCAGCTGCCGCGTCAACCTGCACCCTCCTGCATCCTAACATAATCAAGGACCATGGCGCTGAACATGCTTCGAGAAGGTTTCGCTCTCTTCCAAATAAAACCCGTCTGACTCGTCTCACCGCTTCATCCTCGTCGCAGAGCAATGGACAAGAGCCATGTCAATTAGCCCATCCACGCATTCGTCGACACCATCACCTAGCGGCGGTGAGAATCGCGGGCGTTAGAACGGCTGCCGTTTGGATGCTCGTTGGTGGTTGAGGCTTCCTGTTAACCCTATCTCGCACTGCATGTTCCACCCCAACCGCTATCTCCGCTATTCCAACTCTGTCCACGATGCGTCCCGGAGTAACCGAGATGCCTATGCGAGTGGATACTTAGTACCACCGTTTGAGACGGATCCCAATTGGTCGCCTTACGGTTGAGTTCAAACAGACGAGTCAGGGTTGTCATCACCTCGCTTCTGATTACCGGACACTGTACCGTCACGTTGGTCGTAAATGCCATTGGCGATGATTTTTTTCCATTTGACGCGCTTTGCTTACACGCTTACAAAGCCCTCTCCTTTGTAATTTCGCTTTGTTTTTCGGGATCAATCGTCGCAGTATTCGCGCGCATCCGACGTCTGCTTGTGTTTCAACACAGCCATGTCATTAATAGCATTGTGCCCACCACAGCAATTTTGCGTGCGTCTAGCGGTGCAGTTATTTGATGCAACCAGGCATCCTCGCCCAAGGATTGTTGTTCAAGGAACGGTTGTCAAAGGCTGTCAGGAACGGACCGAGAAAGCAAAAATAGTCAGCCACCACTTTGGCAGGGTTGATTCAGCATGCCTGTACAAGGTGATACTTGGTCTGCATACCGAGGCATTAGAAGCACGGTTGAGCCCATGTCAACTCCAAAGTGTTACGAGTTCTGTGCACTGAGAGGCATACTGAGGGGGGAGGAGGGGGTTTCCTGGTATGCGTACCATAATAAGATAAACGGTGAGTTATCCACAAAGCGCTTGGTCATGTCTTATCCGTTGCATCTCAGAACATGCTAGTCTGACTTGTGCGCGACGCCATTGAAGCTACACCATGTCTCTTGGGGCCAAGGACGTCTTACAGACAGTATGTCAATGCACATAGTGGTAAAGCAGACGCTCCATGCCCGAGAGCGGTGAAATTCACGCATTTGGAACTTGAAAATTGCAGTGACAATATCTTACGGTGGCAAGAGATTGATGATGTATTCGACAATGCTACCAAGGTCATGCCCAGTGAAACGAAGACCGTGTGTAGGGAAACCAGTGTTCATCGCTTGACCCAGGTAGGCATCTTGCGCGCTTTCACATGACCTGGCTTCTTCCTCTCCACCTTCCTTGGGTCGCGTGTTATGGCACCAGCTAAAAAGTAATCAGCAATCGTGTTTTAAAAGCGCATGCACAACATTTTGAGAGCTTCCAAGGGCTTCGTTTGAGACTGTACAGGGCATAATCATGGGGGGTGGCGTTAGGCACAGGCTTGCATTGGCCATGTGCGGGAAACAGTCGGAGGAGCATTGCTATGATGAAGACGCCTGAACAGGGACAAAGAAAAATAACTCACCTCTTCGTAGTGCTGGCTTTAACGCGGGCTCATGGACCAACAATGATTTTGCTACTGCTAAAGTCATAGCCTCTGCCTGACCGGTCAGACCTCCGCCTTGCACTAGTGCGAAAACGTTGTACTTGTCAAGGCGCTGGGTAGCCTTGAGCGCCCACACCGCGCTTTCCCGATGATGCAGCCGTCCAAAAAACTGGGAGAGTGATTTGCCGTTGACCAGCACCTCACCCTCGCCTTCAATCAGCCATGCAACGGCAGACGACGTCTTCCTTCGTCCGACACCTTTGGCACGCCCAAGCTCGTCAATGATACCTGGCTTTGGCTTAATATCTCCAGGCTGGACTGGCTTCTTGTACCGCTGCATGGCTTGTAAAACCTCGTCCGGCATGAGCGAGGGGTGAATGCAGTTCAACCTTCGCAATATTTGGAGCATCCTATGGTATCGCGCTGTTTTCACTGGCTCGTTGGTCATGATACGATACTGCTCGATTGTCTTCCATGCCACCTTCGGCGCCTCTGCAGGTGGTATGACGGGTAGGGTAGCGACCTTGCGGAGAAGAGCAGAAAGCGAGAGGAAATCGTCGGTAAAGGTAGGCTTCGCGCTGAAGTAGGACGGCGATGCAGGGACAACACGCAGTGTCCGTAATACGTTTTTCTTTTCCCCTTCCTCGCCACTGCCTCCAAGCCCGTCAAAGTTGATTTCAGGTGCTGCCTTGAACGGTTCCCGCAGCTCTTCTTCCGTGACCTCTGCATACCGTGCAGCTGTTGTCGAGATGCATCGCCGTATCTGAGGATGGAGGCTCCGTTGAGTCTGTCGAACGGTCCGTTCACACTGGAGTTGTGGTCGGCTTCCTAGGGCATCGAATGCCCTCCACAAGCTCCGTGAGAGCTCCCTGCTTGCCATTGCGCCTCTTGTGTATGGGGATGCACAAAAACTGCCAGTGGTTGAAGATCGACTGCGCGCACAAAATGCCAAGACGGGCGAACTAAAATTACCGTCTGTGCACAGACACAGATTTCTGCGAAGGCCATAGCCCCGCGCTCATTTCAACCAGCCTTTTTTTTCTTCCACATCCGCTTCCTCACACTGATTGTTTTGCTCAACCACGGTGAACTCTGCAATCATGTCTTTCGGAAAGCTCTACAGCTACTCGGTACGTTTTATTGACTACAGCATCGCAATGCATGGCAAAAAGTGCTGACAGGAGTTCGACAGGGCAACCCACGTACGACCTCTCTCCTGGCCGTCGCGAAGGAGAATGGCCTCGACATTGAGTTCGTCGAGACTGAGCCTGCTAAGGGTGTCTCTACCGAGTACCTGAAGCTCAACAAGCTCGGCAAGGTTCCCACCTTCGAGGGCGCTGACGGCTTTGTCCTCTCTGAGTGCATCGCCATCGCTGTCTACCGTAAGTGCTACCCCGCTTGCCTACCCCCTTTTTGCACAACATGATGTGGAATGTTTTATCATTCAGTTATCCCTGTCTGAAAACTATTGTTGAGAACTTACTATTCTGATTTACGCTTGCAACTCTTGTTCTGTTTGCCCAGTTTTTGTTTGGTGGTGACTCAGAGCTGACGTCTTGCAGTTGCTTCGCAGAACGAGAAGACCAGCCTCCTCGGCAAGACCAAGCAGGACTACGCCACCATCCTGCGATGGATGTCCTTTGCCAACACTGAGGTCCTCTCTCCCCTCGGCGGCTGGTTCCGCCCTATTCTCGGTCGCGACCCTTACAACAAGAAGAACGTCGAGGAATCCCAGAAGGCCGCCCTCAAGGCCATCCACGTCATTGAGGAGCACCTTCTTACACACACCTACCTTGTTGGTGAGCGTCTGACTCTTGCCGACATCTTCGCTACCAGCATCCTTGCTCGTGGCTTCCAGTACTTCTTTGACAAGCAATGGCGTGACTCCAACCCCAACGTCACCCGTTGGTACGAGACCATCTACAACCAGGCTAGCTACTCAGCTGTCGCGCCCAAGCTCGAGTTCATCTCTGAGGCCTTGAAGAACGTCGCACCCAAGAAGGAGGGTGGTGAGAAGAAGAAGGAGCAGCCCAAGGCCGCCCCTAAGCCCAAGGCTGAAGAGCCCGAGGAGGAGGAGGAGGAGGCCCCCAAGCCCAAGGCTAAGCACCCTCTCGAATCCCTGCCAAAGGCCAGCTTCGTTCTTGACGACTGGAAGCGCAAGTACTCCAACGAGGAGACCCGCGAGGTTGCCCTCCCCTGGTTCTGGGAGAACGCCAACTTTGAGGAGTACTCCCTTTACAAGGTTGACTACAAGTACAACGACGAGTTGACCCTCACCTTCATGACCTCCAACTTGATTGGTAAGTGTATCCATTAGTCTTATTGCAGTATCAATGCTGACGTCACGTAGGTGGTTTCTTCGCCCGTCTTGAGGCCAGCCGCAAGTACCTCTTCGGTGCCTGCTCTGTATACGGCCAGTCCAACGACTCGGTTGTCACAGGTGCTTTCCTTGTCCGTGGTCAGGACGCCCTCCCTGCTTTCGATGTCGCTCCCGACTTCGAGAGCTACGAGTTCACCAAGCTTGACCCCACCAAGGAGGAGGACCGTGAGTTCGTCAACGACCAGTGGGCGTGGGACAAGCCCATCACCGTCAACGGCAAGACCATGGAGTGGGCCGACGGTAAGGTGTTCAAGTAAATGCTTTGCTGGCTTAGTAAAGGGTTGCTTTTGATTTATGATGCGGATGATTTACGACCTGGCATGGGTATAGATGGGATAACGGATAAGGACTCATGAGATGACGCTGGGCAGCCTTTGGTAGATCAGCACTACTGCCACGGCCCGAGAGAGGCTCGAAAAAAAATGCTGCACAAGAAAGTTCATGATACCCAAGACAAAACACTACGCATTTATCACGTGACGTACATATTGAAAGTGCTCCCTTGATGCCGTGGCTGGAAATCGAGCCTAAAGCTGGGCGAGCCTGCCACTCAGATTCCTTATCAGTGTTTACAAACGTATCCAAGACAGGAATCAAGAAAGCATAGAAATTTGCCTTACAGCACCTTGCCCTCGCCTAGATTCCTTCAGGCGTTCACAACCCCAGATCTAGGCTCGAAGAGGCGGGGCCAACGGCATGTGGCTTGACCTGGGGCTGCGAGTGATTGGTTGAGGACGGACAAGGAAACGATCAACCCGAACCAACCGCCAAAGAAAGGCTGGCAAGGACGGCGTAGGCGGGCGCATAGGCGCACGCATGTCTTTGAGCTTTCGAGTCCTCTCTCTCAAGTCCAAGGACCATCACACTTACTTTGTACTACCAACAATCGCGGCGCCCTCATACATCCCGCGCCGGACACACGACCGCTACCTCTTTTGGGGCCGACGCGTTGATCTTGCCGCAGTCCTGTGCAGCGCCTGCGGTTCTTTTCGCGGCCATAAACACGGCTGCGTCGGTGTCGGTGGGTAATCGCCAAACCACCTCGCAAGCCATTCCAAGACCGTAGTCGTTGTTCCACCTCCCTGCCGCGCCTCAGCTGGCAATCTTCTCTCGACCAGTAGTTTTTTGATTTGTTTGTCTTTCTAGGAGAAAAGAGCTAGGCGGTCTGGTCTGAAACGAGCACTACAAGGACAAGGGTAACGGTACAGACGGCTCTTGAGAGCATAGGCTGTGCGTGTGTAAGAGCTGTTGTCAAACTCCGGCTCCCTGCGCCAGCTATTGCCGCCTTGTCTGCCGGATTACCCACGCTGTGCAACGATTGCCCTTCCAGAATTGTGCGGCTAGGCGAAATCCAGTCATCCAGCTTCAAGGGTTGCTGCGCCTGGACAAGCTGCTTGTGATCTCGAGAAGAAGAAGAAGAAGAAGAAGAAGAAGAAGGGGAAAGCGCAATTATTGGCATTTGCATGCGCAAGCGGAACTGTCGGGAACTTGTTCGAGAACACGATAAGGGGGAGCCCAGGACATCTGGCCAGAATCCTTGGTTATTGTCTTGTTTCTTGCGTGAAACGCAGCGGCTCACCAACCAGGGCTGGGGCATCAAGAAGAAGGTCAACTGTGTGGGTGGCCTGAGGCTAGGGTTTGGGATTAACAGATCATATACGAGTTACGGAGTTCGGAAGACAAGGCTTCTTTGTTGAGGGCGAAGGCTAGAGAGGACTCAGAGAGACGTCATTACTGTGGGGATGAGAGAAGATGATGGAAGGGTGGTTCGGAGGTCGTCGGGACACTCTAACGAACCTGCGATTCAGGTCATCTGTCTGGTGAGTTGATGCAGAAAATCATTCGTAATTGTTGGATTGTGGATACTATCCATGCAGCCTTGGGCTTGGAGTCATGAAGAACGATATTCACCTTATAGGCACTTTTGTCGAAATGAAGGCTGACATCAACAGGGCTCGGGCGGTGGACCAAGCGAGGACAATGTCACAGGCTTTCTCGTACGATCAACAGCAACGAAATGGGCAAAGAACTCAGTCATTGCTGTAGATGCCGGCTCTCATCTTGCATCCATTACCAATATATTGGCGAAAGACTTTCCGCTTGTCTCCGACCCTGACCCACCTCTACCGAATTCTCGAAACGTCAATGGTAATGGAACTCCTGACCATACCGACTCTCCATCTCCAGGTACTACGCATGTTACGCCATCGGATGATGAGTCCGATGTGCACACGCCCGTCTCTGATAGTGAAATACTGAGGACTATTACTACCCTAAAGAGAGGTGCGTTCGCTGGATTGCCATTCCCATACCAGAGTGCTAGGGCAAATGCGCTGCATGTCGTGAGAGAGCATGTCTCGACATACCTGATCACGCATCCGCACTTGGATCATCTATCAGGTTTTGTCATAAATACAGCAGCTTTCCATAATACGTCGCGGCCAAAACGGTTAGCCGCACTGCCCTTTACAGTCAACGCCATTAAGAATCATATCTTCAACAATATTATCTGGCCTAACCTCACGGACGAAGACGGCGGGGTCGGCCTCGTGACCTTCCAGAGACTTGCAGAGGGCGGAAACATTGCGCTAGGTGAAGGTAGCTCAAGAGGTTACATCGAGGTTTGTGATGGTCTCGGCGTGAAAGGGTTCAAAGTGAGCCATGGACACTGCATGCAGGGATCGGGCCATGTGCACCGCGGTTCAAACGCCAACCTCTTGGAGATACCAGGCACTCAGCAATCAGGCCAACAACTGGATGGGTACGACGGCCGCTCGATGAGCTTATCAGGCGCAATCCACAGTGCCCCATGCACACCAGGCTTCAATGGAGGCACGGAACTAAGCCGACGTACCAGTAGCATGACTGTCGCACAATCACAGCAATCACCCCAAGATGAGTGTGTCATTGATTCAACAGCATACTTCATCCGGGCAGAATCCACCACTACGACGCCCAAACGCGAGATCCTCATCTTTGGCGACGTAGAGCCAGACTCTATATCTCTCTCCCCACGTACCGCTCAGATTTGGAGCGAAGCCGCTCCAAAAATCGCTGCAGGCATACTGAGAGGAATTTTCATCGAAGTCTCGTATACCAATGCGCAAGCCGATGCCGTGCTTTTTGGACATTTGGCGCCGCGTCATTTGCTCGAAGAGCTCGGCGTGCTCGCCGATATGGTGCGCGAGAAGAAGAGGGCACACGAAAGAGGAAAAGAGGAACTACGTATGAAGAAGAAGCGAAAGAGGGCAAGCGGCGCCTTGCAGCTCGACAGCCTGGCATCTCCGGACCCGCGGAAACCCAAAGTCAACTACATGGGCGTTGGAAAAGGCATCGATTCGCCCGTTTCAACAACGAATCCGCAGACAGACGACGAAGCCATGTCTGACTTTCTCGCATCAAGAGGCGATACAGGAACGCACACGCCCAACCCGGCCGCACTTACGCCCAACAATCATCACAGCACCAGCAACGAAAACGGTTCTGCCGACGCGGCAGCTCCCTCCTCACACCCTTCTGCGCCCGCTGCCATGAACCTCTCTGCCGTCTCTGCAGAACACAACCGCGCCATGCTTTCTGCGGCGTTTGACTCGCCGCTCAAGGGCGTCAAGGTCGTCATTATACACGTCAAAGACACGTTTGCCGATGGACCCTTGGTGGGCGGCCAGATCTTGAGCGAGTTGAGGCAGGGCGAGATGGCGTTGCAGGACATGGGCAAAGGGCTGGGTTGCCAGTTTGAGGTCATCAAGGCTGGGGAGAGTTACTGGTTTTAATTGTTTAGAGGAAACAGGTAGTTGGGAGGTGAAGGAGAAGCATGGATCGATAATTTGGCATACTCATTTTTCTGGTAGGGTAAAATGCATCTTTGGGGGGAGGGGGGGGAGGGGGGTTGGGGCGTTGCATAGATGGACGGCAGTGGTTCGAGCTTCGGCTTTTTTCTTTGTTGGGGGGCTTCCATGTTAGATTGATGGCTTTGCGACTGTCTCTCTGTTTAGAGAGAAAGAATGTGCTTCTTTGCATGGACATGCATTGCATCATGAGGCCTAGAGAAAGTTTCGAGTCTAGGACTCTGCATCATAGTGGGTACGACGGATGTAACACTATGTAGTAATGTGCCCTTTCTTTTTTTCTTACGACTCTAAGTTTTTCTTTTTTTTTGTGTAGATTGGTCAAACGAGAATTTTCTAATGGAAATAAAATCAATGTTTGTGTAAAGCTGGTTTGGGCCTTCATCTCTCTTGTCGCTACACAAAACTGGACCAGCTTGGCATATCAGGGACATGGCACCTACTTTCTCTACGATAGCCTTTACAGCTAGAAGCGTGATAATTAGCTAGACTGCGTTGATTGGAATAGCTCACTGTCATGAAGGACACTCTATCAGGGATCTTGTAGGGCGCTGGAAGATATTGTATTGATTGAGTTGTGGAGGAAGGTCAAGGTCTTCCGATCTACTCATAGTATCCTGTACGAATGTCCACCTACTTGTAGCTCTTATCGGATAGGCGCAGCCTAACCCTTAACAAAAAGTGGTACAAGACCAGGGACGCCTACACAGTACACAAACAGCAAATCTGCACAAAGAGACGTGTATGCTTAAGCATCGACGCGATGGCTATTGCTGTATTAGTAAAATAGTATGAGAGTGTGAGAAATCTGGTTAACTTACGCATAACGTTCCTTATTGGGATTGTACACAGGCGGCAAACCAGTACCTGCCTCGCTGTTCACTGCCGCCTTTCTTGAGGCCGACCTCTTCTTCTCTCCATAAACGGCCGCAGCAACCCAAAGCAGCCACATTGTGCCCGCAGCAACACCATAGACAATCATCTGGGCGCGGCTAGCAGCGATTCCTGTGAATGCAGGCGCATCAGAAGCAAGCAGTAGGCCGAGGCCGCCGTTGAGCATTCCCAGAGTGATGAGTATACGTCCTAGCCAGAGATGGCCGTAGGACCACACTGTTCGACGACTATACTTTTTGTACTGGAGATGGTGGATGAAGCCAAGTATGGGCTGGAAGAACAGCATGACGAATATGACGACGCCAACAATAGGGTGGTTGTTCTCCATTAGATTGATGGGAGTGTTGTTGATCATCCATATGCCGATGCCAAATGCGGCGAGGTAGACTACGTAGGCAAAGAGCTGGAACAATCCATGCACGATCCAGAGGCCGCGAAATGATCCCAAGCGGATGAGAATCGATCCGGCTGGGAAGAAGACGACGAATGCCAGGGCAGCGAGAACGCCATGTGCTGCGATGAGTTTGCGGCGGGACTCTGAGTTGGCGTTTGAGAAGCCATCACTTGGACCATAGCCGTATGACGGGGTGTAGTCGTTGTCGTCGTCTTCTCCACCTCCCCAAGAGTCTGGGCCCCAACCACCGCCGGATCCAGGTCCAAACTGTGCGGAGACGACTGTGGCTACTGCTGTCAAATCAGCGTGAGGCTTCAAGACCGGCTTTACCTACATACCTAGGCCAAATAACAGGGCTCTTGTGTTGAGAGTCATAGTGGGTTATGCCACGTCAAACGAGTGGCATGGGATTGACACAAAGACTTTATTGAGCTGAGAGAAGAAAACATGGACTACTTATTCGTTCAACGCTTACAGCAGCTGATGGTGCAGCATTATCGGCGATGCAGGCCAAGCATGCCCAAAACGTCGTCGCGTACCTGAAAGAGACACAAATAGGATAATCAAAAGCAGATCAAGGTTAAGCTTACGCGTTTCTGCATCGCTTTTGGTTGTTTCAAGTGGTAGACATCGTTCAGCTAGTGCTGGGTTGGGATCGGGATACACATGGAGAGCCGGAGGTAAGATGTCGGCATAAACAGGCACGCAAAACTCCGACATGTAAGTACAAACGATGGGACGACTATGTGAGACTAAGAGCTTGCTCGACGTCAACACAAAGTATTGCTGAGGTCGTGTCAAAGATGAAGATCCAGTGGTTATACTTGTGATGAGCACGTGCTTGAAACGTGTGTATTGCCTCGAACGGGCCGACGCACCCCAGCGTACCGAAAGGGCTAGAGTAATCTGTCGTTGCCCTGATGCTGTGGACAGCGAGTCGGTAGCGACTAGGCAGCGTAGCTTTGACCTGGTATTTTTTCTTTCTGGCGCATGAGGTGCAATCAGTCAGGAGCGCAAGGCTAGCTAACGACTAGATGAATCAATGACGTAGGACATGTCTGAACGAAGTGTGTGTACCCCGGCCGTTTGTGAGGAAGATGGGTGTTAAGATCCTTGGAAACGTTCCTGTGTTGCAGCATGGGCGGCGACGTGACATGGCGGTCGACATCGTGATGTGGCATGCCCACGCAAGCCCGCCTACCCGTTGCGGCTCGACCCCATGGCGGCCAGAGCGCGGATGTTGAGAATTTCTACCGCCTTCTATCCGGGGTCATGGCATAGAACTGGCCAGGCACATGGCGGTGTTGTAGGGAGGTTATTCTTGTCACTCTTGTCATGTGGTGCTCGTTGCAGTCATATGTCTCTGGTCGTATGTGCCCTGCGCAGGCACGGCGAAACCGGTTTTTTTTGGAGGTAGTGTCTCAGCAACGCAGGCAGACAAGCAGAAAGGCAAGCAGGCACGGTCGGTTCTGGCACGGCGGCCTGAGGCGAAGAAGCAAAAAGGAGGTCAAGCGCGGTAGATGATGATGAGTTGTTTGGGCAAGAAGGAGGTGAAGAGCCTTACAGCGCTGAGTTGTGCATGCCCAGAACCAGGCATGACTCCTGCAAGACCCGATCTTCGGCTGCGGCAGCTGACCAATGACGCGATGGGCCGGCAGTGACAGCGGGCCGCGATTCGCTGTCGTCCCCCATCTTCCTGATCCCCGTCACACCACTGCGCGGCTCTGAGTCACCCTGCCGCCTACGGGCATGGCTGACTTGGTAGGGTACCTGCATGAATGATGTGATGCTGTCCAGCGTATATAAGGGATACAAAGTATCTGCCTTCTATGCCTGCCTCTACTGCGATTATTAGCCGCCCTTGCGGCTTTTCGCCCCGCCTCCCTCCGTACCTCTCTCCTCTATTACTACCACTACCACCACTACTACTACTACTCAACCTCAATCTCATCTACCACTACATCTTACGCCACAGCCAACAAGGACTTGAAAAGAGACATTATGGGCAAACGTCACAACAGAAAGCGAACCAGAAGCCGCCCTAGGAACCGCAACAATAATCATAATAATACCAACAACCTGAACGTTAATACGACAATCCCAATCCCCATCCTCACCCGAAGCGAGTCTGTCAGCACCGCCTCTTCTTCAACTCTATCGCCAACAAGCTCTTGCTTCCAGCCTTCGGGCTGCCCGCTTGCCAACGTGCCCACAAATCACTGGCACCAGACATACACAGCATGGCAGACACGGCTGCGGCTTCAGCGGGAGCAGGAGCAGGAGCAGGAGTTGGAGACGCAGAGACTACGCATCTTTGGTGGATTGCCCGAGGATGAGCGGTGCCTGATGGAGCCCATGCTCAAGGTGGTCACGGATCTGTTTGATGGGTTCTATGATTACGAGGACCCTTGAAAAGCAGGGAGCCCGGTTGACCTGCAGCATAACTTCTCCACTCTTGTGCGTCGCGCGCATCCCCGGCCCCACTTTTTTCCTTGTCGCAGGGGGGGTTAAAAGCGGTGAGAGCATCACTTCGTTGTATACACGGTCGCTTGGGCGAGTGTCTAGAACCACGAGTGCATTGTTCTCGCCCTCTTTTTTTGTTGCGTTTCGAAAACTTGTCGACCGACCTTAATCCACTTTTGGACCAAGCGTAGGCTTTTGTCGACCGACTTTTTTCGCTTCTGCGCACCAATACGACACCAAATTTGACAAGTCAACTATTACCCAACGGAAGCTCATGATTCTGGGAGCCAGGCGGAGGCGTGGGACACCATCTGGGCACGGACTCGTAGCAGGTCCGACAGGGGCATTTGGGAGTCGTCTTTCATCAAGTCGATTCGCAAAGCGCTCGTCGGATTGGTTCATTATTGCTCGGCCCTAGGACTCCGTCTATTGCGCATGCCCAGTGGACGCAAAGGACAAAGGAACGAATTGAACTCACGAATGAACGAATGAAAGAAGCAGCTTGATGCACGCTCGGTGTTTTTACATCTGCTCGAGTCTACCGGCTCGCAGATGCACAACACCGTGCTTGAGCGTCGCGGCTTCAGCAGGGAAACCACGCAAGGGGAAGAAACCATGCGTAATTGGTGGAGGAATCATGGGAAAACCAGAAAAGCGTGTCGTTGGTGTCTTTTTTTTTGTATTGTTTCACTTCTCACCTCGCACAAGTAATATACGTACATCGCAACGAAACTGGAGGAGGATGTGAAATCAAAGGCATAATGTGGCGGATCAATGAATGTAACGGCACCTCTCTTTTGCATATATAGTCTCTAAATTAATTTCTTTCCAAATCACAAGTCTTTACCCCTATCACAATCTCTTTTCCCAGACTAGCTTTGTGTTCTCGTCCACGAATATATCACTGCTGATACCCCACGTCCCTCACCTTGCAAACTTCGCTTCCCCCCTCCCTCCTCCTCTTTCTTTTTCCTTCTTCTTCTTCCGTTGCACCACCTGTGTTTCGTTCCCCCACCAGAAAAACCATCCGTCTGTCGACTCAGGTCCTCCACGCACCGTTGGGAAAACCACACACGCACTGCGACTGCGCCGAGGAAGAAGAAATAGCCGCATATCCCCATGTTGAGCACCAAAAGCGTGTACGTGGCAAGCGGGTCTGGGCCTTGGGTGTAGGTAGCGTTGTCAGACATGCTTTGTGGGCGGTTGGTTAGGGGGAACGAAGAAAAGGAGAATGTTAGAGTATGAAACTAGCCTTGTGGGGGGACTTTTCCGTGTTTGATTGTGTTGTTGTTGTAGTTATTAGAGAATGGTATTAGGTATAACGAACATCGTTTTCTTCATATGCGTATAGTTATTGAATCACGGATATGTTACACACAAGTCACATGATAGATATGTCTTCTTGAGAAGAGCGCAAATCAACTCGTGGAAAAAAAGTCACTGCAGTCATATGTGAATGACGGAGTTACTAGAAGAGATTTGATTGGTATATAACAGGTGGAATGTTGTAGCGTTCGTATCATTATGGAAGGGACAAGAAAAAGAAAAAAAGAAACTACAGATACGCCTACAAAAAAATGCGCAAATCCTAAAATTTCAAAAAGTGGTATCACACAAAATGAAAATTAGAACCAAAACAAACAGAACTTCCTCCCTTCTCCCCTCCCAGAAAAAGCAACCAACTGTCTCGTCCAGCTATGGTATGCTATACTCACTTGATTTGGGGCAAGGCATCAATCTTGGCATACAGCTCTTGTGGATCGTCGAAGACGTACCACACATCCTTGGGTACACCCTTGAAGGCCTTTTCGAATCGTTCCGCGCTGTTCTTGGTACCTTGATCCATCTCGGCAACGCCAGTCACCCTTCGAATGTAGATGGCGCCAACCCACTTGCCGCCAAACTTGCGATAGGCTTCGCCGTATGACTCGGGGTCTGTTTGGGTAGAGTCACCAATGAGGATGAACCTGCGCTTGGGGAACCATCCGTTGACTTTTTCAATGCGATCAACTTTGTAGGCTTCGGTTCCTTGGGTCAAGTTTGCGAGAAAGCCGGCAAGATTCATCCAGCTAGCATCGCGTAGTATCATGGTGCCGTTGGGATAGTACTGGTCGCGGAACTTGCGCAGAAAGGGGTAGAGGTTGTAGGGCGAGGCCGAGAGGTACCAGAAGGGCGGGTTGTCAAGCTTCTGGACAATGTGCTTGTATAGCTGGGGCATGCCCTTGATGGGCTCTGGCTCCTCGGCAAACGTAGTGGTCAAGATACCGACAGGCGACGGCGTGAGCGTCTTCTTGATTGTGTCGTCGATGTCGGAGAGGACAGCCCAGCCCTTGGACTTGGCAAAGGTAATGTTGAAGGGAGTTGCCGTGGCGTCGACGGCCTTGAAACTGGCGACCTCGCCTTCTTTGTGGTCGTTGCCAGGTATGGCCAGCTCGTCGACGCTGATGCCGTCGCGCCCACTAGGGCCCAGTCTGGCAGTCAAACCCAGGAGATCGATATCAACGGCGTGGGCGGGGAGGATCTGGTCAGTGAAGGGTTGCAGCCTCGTTGCGACGGTTTGTCTGGCTTGCTCGTCGTCTGCAAGGCCAGTCTTCTCGCTGACCCAGGCGACTACCTTGGAAAGGTCTTTGCCACTGTCTTTGACGAAATAGCAGGCAACAAACTCAGCCTTCCACCTGCCCAGTCGGTTCTGGTAGGCGGTGTTGTCGAGAATCCAGACATAGTCGGTCTTGGGGTTGACTGAAGAGTAGAAAGGGTTCTTGCGACCAAGGTAGGAGGAAAGGTTGTCCTTGAGCGAGAAGCTGAAGCGGTTGGCGAGTTTGGGCATGTCTGCTTCGAAAGCGGCAAAATCCGAGTGTTCTCTGGTTACACGCTCTTGATCAGTTTCTTCAGTACGCATGCGGACACGGCCTGCCATGGCAGTAGCGGATTCAGGCGCCATTTTGTAGGGTAGGCAGAGGGTAGGTAGAGGCTAGGCAAAGGCGATGATGGCTATGGTGGTTGAAGGGTCAGGAGGGTAATGTGTAGCACGGGACGAGGGGAGGCGATGGCCATTGTCAAGGTCATATACTTTGTGACTAGCACTTGACCAGGTGTTTCGTGAGTGGCTGTCGACTCGTTGTCTCGCAGACAGAGCGACTGCGCATGAGGAATGACGTCTCGCCAAGCCCCAGGCGCCGCACGCTGTAAGGGTGATCGCCTGCCGAAGAAGCGGGTCGCCGGCCCCTGCAGCTTGTTACCGCACCCTCTGTGTTGCATGGAGGCGGCATGGGCCAGGGACGTGGCTCAAGTGCTTGACCAAAGACAGTAGACTGTAGACGTGGATGAGTGGATTGATGGATGGATAGTGGATAGGTGGGAGCCTGGTGGTGTCATGGCACATTGCAAGTGGCGCAAGCATACATAGTCAGGCTATGTTGAAAGTGTGGATCTGCAGCCAGCATAGGTGGATTGGCATGGGTCTGGTGCACTGGATGTATCTTGGCTGACTCATGCGTGTTCAAATGGGTGTGTATGTGTGTGTGTATGTGTGTGTATGTACGTATATCATACAGGAACGAGATGCGCGTCACGCAATCATGCCCCGCGTCCACTCTGCTGCTGGGCGCACTAAACACCATCAATCCCCCCGTCACCCCCCGTCCAAAGGGTCCAACAACAGCACACTACCTACATATATACACTATCGGACCGCGGGCGTGCATGCTCAAGACCGGCAACGCTTTCTTGGCACTCCCTCCGTCCTCGAGGACGCGTACTGTGGCTCTGGTGGCGGCTGTCAGACAGTGGTGAACAAGCCCGCGGCCACACGTTTGCTCTACGCGGCGGTTGACGTCGCCCCGCTGTCATGGCTTGGGCGGGCTAAGAGACGCCTTGTCTAGGAAACGTCCGCTGTCCGCTCCGCGCAAAGCACAGCGCGTGCGTGCTGGGCGCCTCATCTCTTTCTTACCTGCAGAACTTGGACAGTATATCTCATATATGCATGCATATTGCACGAGCCCTGCATCCTACATACAGCTTCCGTGCCACATTGAGCTGCTAGCTTGCGCTTTGCCGCGACACCACCTGGCCATCGTCTTCGCACTCTAGATCCGCCCTTGCCCGCCATCGCAACCATGGAGCTCAAGAAGCGCCTCAACCTGGGCAGCTTGATGCGCAGACGACCGTGTTAGTCGCGCATCCACACTCCGAGGACTACGTCGTTGACACAGACAGCGCCATCGTCCCGGGACGCCCCCGTAGATGCACACGCCGATACGCCAGAAGCAAATGCTGCCAGGGGAGTGGTAAGCCACCTTGTCTCGCCAGTGCATACACAGCCAGACTAACACCACCCAGAGACTCTTCTGCGAGTCTGGCGCCGCCAACTCGGTATGCCCCGTCCCAAAGTGCTTGCCTCGCCCTCGCCCTCGTCCCCGCTGACCATACCGCAATCACTAGGGCGAAGAAGTACTTCACCTCCCCACCATTGTTGAGTCCGCCGTCGCAAGCCCTGCTGCTGCCGCCGCCGCCGCCAGACAGATCCGCGTATTTCTTTCCAAGGAAAACTACAACCGCCCTCATGTCCAGTACAATGCCATTATGCTCATCCGCATACTGGCTGACAACCCGGGCCCGTCCTTCACCAAGAACCTCGACAAGCCATTTGCCGACACGGTGAAGCACCTCTTGCGCAATGGCCAAGATCCCAGTGTTGCGCAGATCACAAAGGAGACATTGGATGCCATGGAGCGAGACAAGGCCCACGACTCCAATCTGAACACGCTCTTCGCCATGTACAAGAAGGAAAAGGGCCTCATGGCCAACGCCGCAAAGCAGTTCAGCCCCCGAACACTGAATGCGCCAGGATGGTCCGGGTCGCAGAACATACAGGGCGGCTTCAGCTCAGGAAGCAGTGGATCCCAGTCCAAGACTCTGCCGCCGCCCACCGAGCTGGCAGCTCGCATCGAAGAAGCGCGCACATCGGCGAAGCTCCTCCTGCAATTTGTACAATCGACCCCGCCCAACGAGCTGCTAAGCAACGAGCTGGTCAAGGAGTTTGCGGAACGCTGCACTGCTGCTCAGCGTAGCATACACGGCTACATTGCCTGCGACAATCCCGCGCCTGACGACGATACCATGCTCACGCTCATCGAAACAAACGAGCAACTCTCTCTTGCTGCCTCCAAGCACCAGCGCGCTGTGCTCCAGGCCCGCCGCCTCATGGGTGCCTCGCCCTCCCCAACACCTTCAAACGGCAATGCCCCAGCTGGCGTGCCTCTGCAGTCATACATGCCACCGCATAACGACGCGCCCGCACTACCTCCTTTGAACGTGACAACCACCCAACCGGCCGCCTCTCCCTCGTCGCAAGCGGCGCCGAACAATCCGAGTGCGCCAGAGGACAATCCATTTGCTGACCACTACACGTCTGCGCCCGCGCCTCCAAACCCCCGAGCAACAAGTGGTTACAGTGGCTCACCCGATTCGTACCATCCTGGCTATCACTCGACTCCGTCTTACCTAGGCCGACAAGAGAGTTCTGCGAACAACTTGACAATGCACGGCGCGCAGGCACCCATTGCTGAAGAGGATGAGCACATGCGATCACGGTCCGAACGCCCCCGAACGCCCGAGAGCAACGTACCCCAGCAGCAGGCGCATGACGTGTCGCCGATTGTAGAGCGTAACACAATAACGTACAGATACTAGGAACTGCCGCGGTGGATGTGATGATGGATTGGTTAGCGGACCAAGCGCGGACGTGCCAATGTGGGGTAGCGTGCTGCAGCCCGAGTGTCCTCACGGCTGAACCGACGGGCACCCCCGTTGCTTTGAAATCACAAGCAAAGCGCAATAATTTTTGCCCTGTTGGGCAGGTTCTGGTAGTTGTGTCTGCACAGCCAGCATGGCTCGAAGCGCGGTTGTTTGAGAAGAGATACCACAGTTAGTTTTTTTTGATCTGGGTTTGGCATTTACAGCAATGGCATCAAGGTCGTGTAGTTGCTTTGTCCTGCCCCGCATGCTGCAAGCCCACACGCGTGCAAGCCCTGTGACCTCATGCTAGACGCTATACATACATATGTACCCAACATCGCGTGTATCTCACGCGTTCCTGTGCTGCATCAATCACGCAATCCGCACTGCACCTGTAATCCACCAACTTACGATATACCCATCACTCCTGTCAGCGCGACGAGCCGGGGAGTCTCGCAACCAACCCCTCCAATCTGGAAGGCAGACCCCGACACGCCCCCCACTGCGGCAGAAACCAGCACCGCGCCTAGCGCAAAAAGATTTAAAGGAGCCGTCATGTTGAAGACATACACTACCGATCTGCCCTGCCGCCTGCCTCCCTCTACTCCTACCTGGCCTTTCTCCCCCTCTCTCTTTTCCTCATGGCCTACTGCTACAACAGTCCATGGCTCGTTCGTTTCCGAAATGCGTCGACACGGTGATCATTGGTAACTTCCCGAGCGAGCCGCATTTCTGAGCAAGATGCTGATTACAAATTGCAGGCAATGGCCCATCTGCCCTCATCCTTTCCTACATACTGCACGGGCACATTCCCTACTACATCGGCGGTCATCATGATACGATACTGGACGCGAAACTCCAAAATGCGCCCAATCTTCTTCACCTAACCCCGGATCTCTACGCGCACTTTCTGTCCTCTCTCCGCTACTCGACCCAGGCGCTACCTGTCAACACGCTTCTCGATACTCTTATTCGGCCAAACGCCGACACTGAGTTGAATCCCAAGTCATGCGTCGAATGGCGGTACGAGCCTGACAGGGCCATCCCGCATCTTGCTATTGGCGAGACCGCACATGCCGGCGGACAATGGGCCGAAGATTCTCCTTCTGCGAGCGCCCACATAGGGACGCTAAGTTACGCCGAACAGCTTAGCCTCCCAGGCTATTCGTACGCGGACCATCTAGCTAGCATCGGCAAAAAAGACGAGGCGGAATTTGTACGTCCATCGAGGACGGAAGTCGCAGACTATCTCAAGGCTTATCCCGACGCAGTAGGCATATCCGACTGTGTGCTTACGGGGCTCAAGGCTGAGCGTGTATACCGCACCGTCAAGGGCTTTTCTATCGGCAGCCTCGGAATACAATGCAGGCATCTTGTACTAGCATCTGGCATATTTACAGTCAACATTCCACCTCCACCTCTCCTTGCTCCCATTTCGCAGCTTAATTCGCCCGAGGCTCCGTTGCTCGTCATCGGGTCGGGGTTTTCTGCGGCGGACGTCATAATATCGGCGCCGCCAAGACGCAGGATCATACACGTCTACCAGTGGGATCCGGAGAAACGGCCATCTCCGCTCCGGGGCTGCCATCATACTGCTTATCCGGAATACGCCACTGTCTATCGTCAGATGAAGCTGGCAGCAATTGCATCTTCGAAGAAAAGCAAAACTGGAAGGCCATCCTATCTAAGGAGAAAATCCAGCGCCTTCCAGCACCGGGACTGGGCTCTCTACGAAGGTCTGCCTAGCGCAGAAGTTATCCACGCAGACACGTTTGGGAACGGAGCCAAAGTAGAAATACGACTATCTTCGGGCGAGGTTGTTACACGTGAAGTGGGTGGCTTGGCCTACGTCGTAGGGAGACGCGGTACACTCGACTTTCTATCCCCCGACTTACAATCTGAAGTCTTGAGCACGCCTGGCAATGCAACGGCCGAACCATTGTCAGACCATCTCATATCGGGTCGCACGCTCCGCTCAAAAGCTGAAACTACCTCCCTTGAAGTCGCTAGGGATGTTTTTATTACTGGAAGCCTTACCGGCGACTCTCTCATCAGACACGCAGTTGGCGGCTGCGTTTTTGCAGCTGGTCGCATCCTCGGGATGATACCAAGCACGTACCTTTCTGACAACACTCTCTCGCCAACCTTGTCGACACCCCGGTCATCATCACCAGTCTCTACCTCTGATGCCGAAGCTGCCACGTCGGAAGCCGGTTCCAGTCCACACAGACCACGGACTGGGCAGCGGACACCCTCTGAGCTGACGAATGGACATGAAGACTTGCACCTTGACCGACGGAAGCTTGTTCGTGCTGTAGAGACAGCGCATGCGGAAAATAAATCTTGGGTCGATTCGGGCTGGTGGGCTGGTGGGCTGGGACCTGGAAGGCCTTGAAGTGCAGGAACTTCATCTGCCAGTACTGTGGAGTTTATATTGTTGTTTGCACTACATACCCAATATAGTTGCAGGGAAAGAGTCAATCATGTTTGAGTCAACACTAAAAGTCTTTACGAAATTTCGCTTGTGCGACGAGAGGCTCTGCGGGTCTAAAGAGCAACTTTTTGTTTAAAAACAAATATAGCAACAAGATCTTCTGTTTAGCTGAAACTTTTCAAGCCGCTCATAACACCCAAGGTTCTAGGCAACAGAGCGAGATGTGTGATGATATTCGTGTGCATTGACCATATGTTAGCGCCAGCATCGCCACATTGCTGACTTTCGCGTCACGCATCATAAGCTTTTGACTGCCAATTCGCTCAGTCAACAATGATCGCAGCTGCAGAGCAGGATGAAAAGTCCCATGACTCGCAAGGCGCACACAAAGTCGAGGAACGGCTGCATACTCTGTAAGAGGCGTCGTATAAAGGTGCACCTACCCCGATTAGGCAACGAAACGCTACTTTGGGGCTGACAGGTTTCTCAAGTGCGATGAACAGAAACCTAGTTGTGCAAACTGTGTGAAACAAGGCGCCGAGTGCGGGTATCAGGCTTCAGCAAGTCGTGAGGCTTCGCACACGTCGCCTTTGCCAAGTGGAACACCTGCGTTCACATCATCCGAGGTAGACAGCACTGGCACTGGTATTAGCACGACCCTGAATATGCCGCAATTGCGACTGCTCCAGTACGTGGGTTTCTTATTTTTGGCAATTGTCTTGCCCACTAATCCATTCACAAAGGCAACCAAAAGTTCTGAGCTAACACCACAACATAGTCACTACATGACGGCCACTGCCAAAACACTTGCAGCACATACTGATGCCGAGGATGTATACAAAACAACCCTACTAGAGATCGCATTCGACCATCCCTACCTTCTTCAAGCCACTCTTTCTCTCAGTGCATTACACATGAGCCGGCTTGCACACCCAGAAGAAGCCCAAGAGTACTTGTACCAAGCTGAGAGGTACCGTGAAGCTGCGCTCAACGGCTTTCAAACCACGGTGCGTGACATTGATGATTCGAATTTCAAAGCGGTACTGCTTTTTACTGGCACACTATTCCCACACGCGTGTATCTCTTCGATTGCTGCAGGAAATGACCTGGACTATACTTTCGAAAGCATCATCTCCAACCTCGTCCTCACCCGGGGCATGCGGCCTATGGTAGCGAGTTTCTACGCGCAGATGAAGGAGAGCGACTTGGGCCGCGTAATTCCCGACGACGTCAAAAACATTGACTGGCACACCAACGAGCAGCCGCCTGATACCGAACTTGTTCAGCTCCGCAGATTCTCACAGGTTGTCCATCACGTCTATCCTTTTGACATCGTCCAAGCATACGGCTCTGCCTGCCATCTTCTCGAGCTGGTCTTCCACGTCGCAGCTTCGTCCCCCAAGCCGCCGTCGGATGCGCTGTTGAAGATATGGATCCATCTTGTCTCAGATCGCTACATTGAGCTTTTATCGGAGAAACAGCCGGGCTCGCTCATCATCTTTGCTCATTTCGCCGTTATGATGGACAGAGCGGCGGAACACTATTGGTACATGGAGGGCGTTGCAGAGCAGATACTTCGGGTTGCAGAGCGCTTGGTTCCTAAGGAGTGGAAGACTTGGCTGCAGTGGCCCAAAGAGCAGATATTGTTGGCCTCGAAATCTCAGAAATCAACTTCGGGTTGTACGACTTGAAATTTGAGTAATTCCAGCTTTTGCTATCATGCGAATGGTGTTTTATTGCGGTTCTAAATACATTTACGCTCACTTCGTAGGGAGCAATGGTTGACCACTGAAATCGATTGCTCGGCGGCAGGAACTGCTACTAGACTTGAAGCCATTAATGTTTTACTTTTACCCTTTGTGTGCAGGACGGCTGTTGAAAGGAGACATGAGGCTTCTGACGTGACAGCACTTTTACACGAGGCCAGACTGCTTCCGGTGGTGCTTGCGAAAGACAATTGCTGCGATTGATGAACTTGGTGTTTTTAAAAAAGGTTGAGTAAACACGCAATAACCAAGATATGATCAACGCATAGGTTTCTATGGTAAACTAGTTCTCCGATGTATGCTTCGGCTGGTACGCAAGAGGACATTGTGAGTCTCGCAGCATGTTATGGGTAGCTTTATCTATCCAGACACCATGCGCGACAGTGTACCAAGGTCTTTTGAAGAATCAAATCAATAACATTCCTCTCTCTCTTCGATAGCTCGCGCTACTACCATGCACGAGGAAGCGATTGTGACATGTTCGCGCTAACGTGGTTGATAAGCGAGTCGGCCATATAAGCGAGTCGGCCACCCCACCATGTTTGATCACCTTTGAACTTTCTATCATTATGGCTCAACCACCACGTGCTCTATCATTATATCATGAATCTGATATTATCCTTGCCTCTCTATCTATTGATCGTCAGCAGTTTCAAAGCTCTAGACTAGCTGCCTCTACATATGGAGTACCAAAGTCGACGCTGAACGATCGACGCGCTGGGAAGCCTGCCCGACGTGATTGCCAGCCCAACTCAAGGAAGCTCACTCAGGTAGAGGAGCAGGTGATAGTCAGCCATATACTTAACTTGGATTCACGAGGATTTTCCCCTACGTACGCAGCTGTACGTGATATGGCTGATAGTCTCCTGGCTGCGCGCGACGCTGGTCAGGTTGGTGTCCTCTGGCCACGCAACTTTGTTAAGCGTACAGACTCCCTGAGGACGTGTTTTAATCGCGCGTACGATAGGCAGAGAGCTCTCTGTGAGGATCCAAGCCTGATCAGAGCCTGGTTTAAGCTGGTAGAGGAGACACAGGCGAGGTACGGCATCCTAGATGATGACGTCTACAACTTCGACGAGGCTGGCTTTATGATGGGCAAGATCACGACGCAGCTTGTCATAACAGGGTCAGAAAGAAGAGGCAGGCCAAAGGCTCTTCAGCCAGGCAATCGCGAGTGGGTAACAGTGATCGCAGCGATCAACTCAGCTGGATGGGCACTCCCACCATTTATCATCTTTGGCGGCAAGTACCACCTCTCTGCCTGGTACCAGGAGGACATCCCACGCGACTGGGTAATCGCACTTAGCGACAACGGCTGGACGAACAACGAGCTAGGTATTGCCTGGCTAAAGCACTTCAACGCGTATACAAAGACTCGCACGAAGGGTGCGCGTTAGCTGCTCATCCTAGATGGGCATGAGAGCCACCACTCTCTTGAGTTCCAGAAGCTCTGCAAGGAGAACAATATCTACACGCTCTGCATGCCTTCTCACTCATCTCACCTGCTGCAACCTCTTGACGTAGGCTGCTTCTCTCCTCTAAAGCGCGCGTATAGCCGCGAGGTAGAGGCTCTGATACGCCATCAGATCAACCACGTTACCAAGCTAGAGTTCCTGCCTGCATTTAAGTCAGCATTCAACCAATCGTTCACTATATCTAATATCTGCTCAGCCTTTCGAGGAGCAGGTATCATACCTCTCCAGCCAGATACTGTGCTCTCAAAGCTTGACGTACAGCTGCGTACGCCTACTCCTCCTTCAGCTGCCCTCGTAGAGGCTCTCTGGGAGGCGCGTACGCCGAGTAACGTACGTGAACTTGAGGCTCAATCAACGCTAATACGTGAGCGCGTACGCCAGCATAAGAGCTCATCACCAGCTTCTATCATTGAGGCGATTGATCAGCTCAAGAAAGGAGCTGAGGTGATGATCCTATCAGCTGAGCTGATGCGTGATCGGATCGCCAGCCTTGAGAAGGCTAATCAGGCAGCCTCAGCGCGTAAGCAACGCCGAAAAAAGAGACTACAGAAGAGGGGAGTCTTAACAAAGGGAGATGGAGAGGATCTAGTGGCTCAACGTGAGGCTATCGAGGAGGTAGCTCGCGCGGCGCGTCAGGAAGGAGAGCGATCAGGTATCAGCCGCCAGGCTCTTGCGCGCTGCACCAGGTGCAGGGAGACCGGGCACAACTCACGCACGTGTAAAAAGGATATGTCAGGTACTACTTAATTCAATATATTAATATTAATATACTGTACTACAGCGTTGTTGAGATATTGAGCTTCAAAGGTGATCAAACATGGTGGGGTGGCCGACTCGCTTATATGGCCGACTCGCTTATCAACCACGTTATAACTCTTAGAGAAGGGAGTCGGGTATTCCAGCAGCAATGCGATTGGACGTCGTATTCGGATACGCTGCTCGTGTGCACGGACTCTCATCCTCTTCTCTATACGACAGTCACGTATCTCGACAGTGCATAGGTTGCTCTAGCAATTCGCATATGAATTCTCGATTTAGATCCTTGGTATGGGGTATTGAGTGTGCCCCACTGTGACCTATCTAGTTATAAACACAGACTCACCATGAACTTGTCTATTAAACCCCATAGCCTGTGTACCATCACTGCACCCTTCTTTTTATCCAGAGCATCTCTTTTCTCTCTCTTTCCTTTTATACCAAGATATTCCCTACCACACCTCGTGTATCCTAATTCTTTCCACCCCATACTCCCCTCCGAGCGATCATGTCCCCAACAACATCTGCCACCGACTCCTCCCCACCTCCAAAGTACACACTCTGGCCCTACACACCCGCCATCTCCGCCGGCGTCATCGCCACCATCGTCATGTCCGCTCTCTTCCTCCTCCACGCATACCGCCTCATAAAGCACAAGACATGGTTCTGCATCCCCTTTGTCCTCGGCGCCCTAGTACGTTCCTACCCCCGTCTCCCAAATCAAACCACTCCCAGCGATCAAACACACAAAAAAGAACATCCCACTAACACTCTCCCTTCTCTTCTTCCGTAAAAAACAGTTCGAAGCAATAGGTTACGCCGCGCGCATCGCCGCTCACAATGCCACTCAATCCACGAGGCCCTACATCATTCAATCGACGCTCATCCTGCTCGCGCCCATCCTCTTTGCCGCATCCGTGTACATGATCCTCGGACGCGTAGTGCGCCGCACAGAATCGACGTCGTACTCGATTGTTAAAGTCACCTGGCTGACGAAAATCTTTGTTGGAGGTGATGTCTTGTGTTTGTGAGAATTTGTCCCCCTCTTCCCCCTCTCTCTCTTCTCAATCTTCTTTTGAATGTAGCACGACCAACTGTCTTCCTTTCTTTCTTTCTCCCTTTCTTTCTTATGTCTTAGAGGATAAACACACACACGCACAAGCAGGACAACAAGCTAACCAGTATTCCCAAAAATCCAGCATGATCCAGGGCGGAGGCGCAGGCATGTTAGTTTCGGCATCCGACGCCGCCGGGTTCCAGCGAGGCGAGAGCATTATCCTCGGGGGCTTGGTGCTGCAGATTCTGCTGTTTGGCTTCTTCGTAGTCGTCGCGGCCATTTGGCATGTGCGTATGCGTGCGCGGCCTACGGCTTCGTCTGCAGGTGTCGCGTGGGAAGCCATGATGGGGCGGTTGTATGCGGCGAGTTGGTGTATCATGCTGAGGAATGTGTTTAGGGTGGTCGAGTATGGTATCGGTCAGGTATGACGATGGGAGATTCTTCTCTCGTCCCCTTTTTCTTTTGGGGAGGAAAGCTGACTTGAGGCGTAGGATGGCTATCTTACCACTCATGAGTGGCCTATTTACATCTTTGACTTTTTGCTCATGGCTGTTACACTGGTCGTTTGTGTCTGGTGGTATGATGCTGATATCCAGCCTGATTCGCGCAAGGGCGACGTTGAATTTCGCTCGGCTCGTTGAGGAGGATGAGGATTCGAGAAGAGTAGGAGGGTGAATTTAGGATGGGGGAAAATTGTGTGGTGTGTCTGGTGGGGGTTTTTAGGTATGAATGTTCGGTTACTAGACAACAGTTTTCTTTTGTCTTTTCGCTTTTGAATAGCCGGGAGGAAAACAGTCACCAACTTACTTGTGAAGCATGAGCTTCGAAACGACGGGTTGGCAGTGTTTTGGTTTCTCTACTCCCGCAGGCTATATGGTTGACCTAAACGGCATCGAATTCAGCATAGTTAATATTATACGCTATATAAAGAAATACTCAAGGTCAGCCAAAACGTTTCTTATATGACTAGAGCGCAGACAGTTCAACATTCCCACATAATTCAATATCAACACAGTCTCAAATCTCAGGTGACAGTAATATATTACCAACAATGTCTTTTCTTCCAAACTACACAAAAGAAAAACACAAGTTAATGTAACAAGACCCCGAGAAACATGACCTAATAGACCTTAAACTCAACCAACCTAACCTTTTGCCCCGTAGTAGGCGTAAACACAACCCTAACCTTGCTACTCTGCACGTTATTCCACTGCACATCCGTAATGCCATTCGCCACTATGGGCGCATACTTTGCGCCACCCGCATCCTGCCACGCACCGTTCTGCCCAGCAATCTGAATCCTGTACTTTGTCGGGGCGGCGAAGCCTTGGTCCTTGTTGGCGAAGAAGGCCAGCTCGGCACTGCTGGTGCTGACCTGCTTGCCAAAGTCGATCTGGAACCACACTTCTGCGCCGGTGCCGACGGGCGAGTCCCACCCGTTGGCTGCGTCGGGCGTCGAGTAGAACCAGATGCGGCCGTCGATGGCTGGGTACGTGTTGGAGTCGCCGGCGGAGACGGAGCCGCGGGGATACTGGGTCGTGCTGTTGAGCTGGATCGACTTTGCGATGCGTGTCGTCATGGGCGCGGGCGCAGCGGCGCGCTTGAGCTGGACGGAAATCCTTCCAGCTGTGGGCTGAGATGCAACTACTTTGCCGTCGACTTCGACTTGGAGGCCTTTGGTGCCGTAGCGCGAGCCGTCGGCGTCCCATTGTACGGCGATTTCGTGACCGTGGTAGATGATGCGCTCGGCGCGGAAATACTTGATTGATGAGTCGGCGAGTGGGTTGACGACCAGCACGTCATCTGCAGAGGGACGGATGCCAACAAGACCGCTGAGAACAAGGTCGTTGAAGCCAGAGTGGAAGTAGTGGTGTGAGCGCTTGAGCCCTACAATGGGTAGGCCCGTGTCTGGATGGTAGTCTTCTTCCAAGTCAAGAATTTTAGTGGAGGGATTGCGATGGAGTTTTGCGTACTTTCTTAGCATGCTTGTGTAGTCTTTTGTGGTGATGATACCTGTTTTAGCACCTGTGCTGTAGTGGTCGAGGAAGTTTGCCAGACCCGAGAGTGTTTGGGTATATTGAAAGGGCCAGACAGGTCCGTTCCATTGACACTCTGGGCGTGTGCCTTCGTAGCGATACTGGCGCATGTAGTACTGGTAGCTTGGTTCTACGGTGCGGAGACCAGCTGATCCGGACAGCTGGTTGCTGTTGAGCACGTGGGACCAGGCGCGGGCGTATTCAGCTTTGTCGTCCGGGAGGTCGTGGGTCCATGGCACCATGCCGGCAAGCTCGCGTCCGCGGATAAAGTCCCAATACTTGACGTATTGGTTGTTGACTTGGAAACGATCGATGAAGTGCTCGAATGTAGAGTTCCAGAGCGCATCCTGTACACGCTGTTTAAGCGCCTGCGCCCGTCCGTTGTAGGTTGAAACAGTGCTGTCCATGCCGCCTTTGAGTGCTGCCATGCTAGCAATTGCCCGTGCATTGGCATATTGGAAGCTGTTGATGGTCGGTCGGAATGACTGCCCTCCAGTAAAGCCGTCGCGGCCACCAGATGCATCGATACTCGAGATGGTGTACTCTGTGGCATCGCGGAGCGGTTCGACCCAGTATAGGCCCTTTGAAGTGTCGTAAGAGTCCTTCCACGCGTCGTATACGGTTTGCATAGCATCCAGTCTTTTGGTCGCATCTGCCACCGAACCGTCGACCAGATATCCCTGCCAAACAGCCGCAGCCATGCTTTCAGAGAATTGGCGCTTGCTGCTGTCTTTGCTGTACATAAAGGTCGCATAGTCCTCCTTGAATCTTCGATCGCGACACCATCTGGCCTCCAGAATATGGAAGCCCGTAGCATCATTCAGCGAAGCCCACGGCTTGGTTTGCCAGCTTACGTCGTCCAGAAACTCGGTTGTAATGAATCCGTAAGAGCCTATATCGCGTTGGTGGGAGCGGAAGATGGACCAGCGGTAGTAGTATGTATCGGTGATGTCTTGGTCGCTTGATTCAAAGAGAGGAATGCGATCGTGATACCACGGTGCGTCGCTACCGAAGTACTTGGTGGTTGTAGCATTTGCATCGAGGAGAGCAAAACCCTGATGGACGAGAGCGCTCAGTGCTAGCGAAGTACTCAGCTTCATGATGGGCAGTAAGAGATCGGACTACAGCATGAAAGACGTTGACTTTGTCGAGTGCGACTGCATCTTTTTTATGTCGCCCCACGCCGTAGCATGTCACCGAAGATAATATTATTCTCATTGATCCTGTTGCATGTAATCACCGGTTAATTAAGCTCAATCGTTAGCTTGAAAAGGTAGGTTGCCTCGTATTCGCTATCGTTAGTTTTCTGCGGGCGGCTCTTGGGCGAGCATCAACGTCAACCGCCCCACTTCTTCCCCGCAGACTTGATGATATGCGTGGAGATAATTCCTCCGTCGCGGGTTGAGCAAATCGTGCCTAGACCTGCGGACGTCATAATGGGGTATTGAACAGGTGCCGCGGCTCTTCTCCAGGAAGAGCCCAAGGCACCTCGTGATCGCACGGCTATGTGCTTCAGGATTTGGAGTGACATCGTAGTGAAACGGCCCGCTGTATCCCCCTCCTATGACCCGCGTGGCAGCATGTAAGCGGTTATGCAACTCGTCTTAAGAAAACTGACCAAGGTGCGTCGCGAATACAAGCTTTCGTTGCGCAAATTCAAGCCTTTTTTAATTATATGGTTTCCCGTTGTTGATTAGCCTCGGGTCAACCCAGCCGGGTCAGCTACTAGTCGCCTGTTGGTGCATTGCTCCACGTTTGAACTTGTTTCAACCAACTCATGTCCCTCCCGGGTAAGCACCAAAAAGAGCGAGACGCATGATTAGCGCTATATTCCAGAACTGTAATCCTGGTAGGAAGATAGGGGCAGTATCCAGGAAATGATTGCTGGCAATTCGGGTGTATGTAATAAACTATCGATGTTTGAGCGCGAGGCCGTTGCTAGGATTTTGATTATCGGCGAGTTGGGAGCGGCCTGCTGGCTTTTAGGCCAGAATAACTTGATTGTCAAATGCAGTAATGGACTGTCAAAAGAAGAGAAAAAAAATGACAATATCTCGCTAGTCGTGGTAGTTAAAAGTACAGTACATAAAGTCAATGGCTCTTTCGTGTGCAGCACCAAACATACATTACCTCTCGGGCATCATGTGGTTCTGTTCCCAATTTCTCTCGTGCCTAATAAGGTGTATCTGCCTTTCTAATAGCCTCCCAATTCGTGACATTTTGGCCTGACATGGCACCAGGATGGACATGTTGACCGTGAATGGCAGGATTACCGTCAGTGCCTCCAAAGCCAGTGCCAAACCTCTCAGTGTTCATAGGAAGGCCGGTATGCGGCTCAATCACGGTAGAGTTGTGGTTGAGATCAGTGGTGGGATGGGCACCATATACACCGTGACTAGTTTCACTGTGGCTTCTATTAGGTTTCACTTGAGAACATTCCGCAAAACACAACGTGAGCTTACCGGTCACCGCTAATTGCGGAGGGATTACCAATAGGCCCGTCAATACCCATGTGCTCTCTCTTTCCCACAGCATACGGCTCGCCTTGGTGAGATTGCTCGAGGACTTCGCGTGCAGGATGACCCTTTGGCGGGTCCTTGTGCAGAAGGTGCTTCCCCTTCCAGCGCGGTGAGTCGGAATCTTCGCTGTAGTCCTTGGAATGTCTTGAGCTGTGTTCTTTTGACTGGCGGGGCGAAGACTCGGGGCTTGCCGATGACTTTTCTTTCTTGGATTTATCACGGTGCAAGAAACCCAATACTTTGTGCTTCTTCTCTTCGGGTTCGTTTTCCTTCTCAAACTTTCTTTCACGATTATGCTCTTCCTTCTCACGCTCCAGGGCTGTCTTCCTGAGACGATCGTCGGCTTCGTGCTGGTTCTGATATCGATGATCAACGTACGCTGCACCGCCGAGTCCTGCTGCTCCAACAGCACCGCCTAATATAGGGGCGTTGTGCGTGTCATGCTCTTCTCGTGCTGGATCCTGAACGTGCGTGTTATGCGGCGCAATTGTGCCCTGACCAGGATATGATGAGTGGGTAGAGGTATCCTGCAGAGGCCAAGAAGACTGTGTAGTATCCTGGGCAGGATGTACAGGCTCCGAAACCGGTCCTCCTTGAGTGAGTGGTACATGATCTTCCTTTTGGCGAAGTGGTAGTTCTTGAGTAGCATGGGCATGCGGCTCACGAGTGTAAGCTCCAGCACCCAAGGCCGCACCAGCTAAACCGGCCCCAGTGAATGCAGCGTTCCGATTGACATGATCATTCGGGTCTGTTCGGTTGACGTTGTTCAGAGTAGTAGGATTGTTATAGTCGTATTGACTCCTAGACGCAATGGGGTTGGACGCTCGAGCATTAGAAACAGCGGGATCGTATCGTTGCTCTGGCATAGAAGCACCGGGCTGCGTCATCTTATGGTTACTATACGCATCTACAGCATCTTGAGCATCATGCTTGGTAGTGCGAACACCAGTTGGAGCAATGTTGTGAGAAGGGTCGTGTGAAATGGGAGGTCCAGAAATGGCTCGATTACCGCCATGGTCAGCCTTGGCCACAGGGTCGAATCGTTGCTTCTCCAGCTTGGACTTGTCTCCCAGAACACGAGGATCGAGTGCCTTGCCAGTGTACGGGCTGGAATCTTCATACAACAGAGGATTGCTACCAACATCTCGACTGCCATGTTTTTGGGAAGCCTCGTGAGCTTCCACGCCTGCAGCTCCAGCAAGGAGACCACCGGCAATTGCAGCATCACGAGGATGGTGGCTGTCACCAGCTGACTTTGGTCTTGGCTCTCCGAGTGTTCCGGTGTGCCTCAACTCATGGTTTCCAGTAACAGGGGCATGATCTGTAGAAGACTCACCCGAAGCTGGGACAGTGGTGGCAGAAGGGCTTTGAACAGACGCATTCTCATCTACACGACCGGACGTTGGTTCCAAGGCGGAACCGTAATTCAGAAACAACTTCGACTCGTCGCTCGGTGTGGCAATGTATTCACCAGGAATATGCCTATGGTGTGACTCAAGGCGTGAGTTGATTGGGCGCCCACAGTCGCTAATTGGTTCCGTTGTGGGCAGGATTATTCCGTTGTTGTCAGTCTCCAGCCTCTTTTCTTGAGTGGTTGATGGAAGTGAAGAGGAATTAGAGGCGACAGCACTAGCTGCAGGGAACGCTGTAGGATGGTTTTCAGATTGTTGTTGATTCACAAGTCCAGTTCCAGTTTGAGTCTACGCCATTATTATTTTCTATCAAACACAGTGCAAACTGATAGATCCTCAATATACGTACAGTAGTGTTCGGGACAGTAGTTGATGGAGCATCCCCATATGTAGCTTGACGGGTTTCAGCGCCTTTGTTGCGGATGTCCTTTTCCTCGGACATGGACATGGTGTGAGAAGCTCCGCTGACAGTAGCGGCGGCGGCGGCGGCGCCAGCAAGTCCCTCGCGCGCATGACCTGCATGGCTTGGACGCTCATGGGGGCTGGATGTTACGCCACCAGCAAGCGGAAATGATCGATTGGTGTCGGTAGTATAGCTCTCCTGGCGCAGAGTGTTTTCGTAGGGTTGTTGCTCGCTTGCATAGTTGGGAAGAACAGTAGTAGCTGGCTGATGGCCGACTGCATTCGTCTCTAAAACTTTTGGTCAGAATTTGTGGGTGGAATTAATGTATTATAAGTTAGACGTGTATCTACGTACGAGTATCTGTGTGAGCACCAGGGCCTGGCTGCATGCCTCTGCCTTCAGTCATTCCAGCAGTACCAGGACTTCCGCCTCCGACTACTTGGTCCTCGGTCATGGAGCTCTCGGTGGGGTTGTGCATTGACATGGCAGCGTGTCCTTGGGACTCTGTTGGACCAAAACCAATCACTCCGCTCTTGATGCTAGCAATACTAGCCTCTTGAGTATGGCCATGAGGATGCGGATCGGGACGGAGGGTTCCCGTAGGCGGCGCGGTGGTAGTGGTTGAGGATTGTGCTGCATCCGTGCCAGTTGAACCATCTGCACTGACGTACTCTGGGTGTCCGTGGGACCCGTGGCCATGAAGACCTGCTGAACCACTAGGCTGGGCTAACTCTGTGTAAGGCGCACCAGTCGTGGTTTTGACGCTGTACGGTGGCTGGCCAGAAGGCGCGTGCTTGCCTTGGTCGCTAGTCTTCATTTCGTCATAAATGGGATGTTGCTGACTGCGTTTACTATTAGCGGCATTTGGTGAGGGCAGGGAAGGGAATACAGACGCCCCGGTAGTGGATGGAGGGTCGCGGGAGTCGGGGGCGGCATCCTGGTCTTTCTTGTGTCCGTGACTGGGGGTTAGTTAGCTATGTTTGTTGGTGTTTGAAGCCTTGTGTACGCACAGGACGCTCTTAATCTTGTCCATGTTGGCGGTAGCAGGCCGTGGATTTGGCCAGGGTCCGATGAAGGATGAGCTTGAGATGGTGGGAGAAAGTCAAGGGTCAGCGCAAGCGAGGAATTAACATTACCAGGATAGTGTGATGAATTAGTAGTAGGGGAGGGTAGAAGAGCAGAAACAGGGCACAGCTGGTGAGGTCAAGACATGACGGCGTGTAGTGTAGCACAGTCGACCAGCTCGACGCCGATGAGGTCATGGTGTTGGGGTAGCTGGGTAGCTGCAGAGGCTAGACGCGCGCCAGCCAATCACAACGGCCGCTGGGGCAGCTACGGCGGTGCAGGCGAATGCAGCGATGCGCATGCTACACCGTGTGCCCTTTGCAACGATTCTTGTGCCGTTCAGCGATCCAGCATCAAGGGCCAATACTGCATTCTACTACACCACTATACAAAGGGTCATCGGGCTGTAAGGCATGCGGGGCCAGCGTCATCCTGGCAAGCGATCAGTCGGCCCAGTCCCGTCCCGTCGAATCGAGTCAAGTCGGGTCCAGCTCAGTCGAGTGCGCGGGCAGCCATGGGAATGATGGGTTGCCATGTCAGGGTGGCACCGATATCTCTCAAGGGTTACATCTCGCTGTGGCCGTCGCCAGAGGGCAGTACGAACCTTGTATAGTAGCTGACCTGACCGCTGATAGTGATGATGACGATGACGATGTCCAGGTGAAGACGGCCCCCACACAGCCACACATACTCTGCTGTACACCTAGTAGGTAACCAGTACATACATTGGCGTAGTCGATAGCAGCCAGAACACCACGACTAGATCCGACTCGACTCGAGGACCGCTCCCTGTCGGTTCGAGGCTACGGTAAGCCATGGAGGCAGAATGCGCGAATTACCAGCAGCGGGTGGCAAAGCACGGCTGCAACGCCAACGGCAGTTCGACCCAGACCAGCTTAGCGCTCACGCTTTTGCCCGTCTGGCCCACTCGCTCTGCTGTTTGGCTCGCCCTCGGCCGACCAGCTTCCGGGGCCTACTGCGCTTTTCGCGCCTATCTTGCTCTTGGGGTCTTGGGATTCTAGAAAACTTCCACACCCACCCGAAGCAGAGACCGGGGCGCTCGCTAACCCCCTCGCCCTCGCTCGTCGGCGCAGAGTCGAAGCGAACCCTCGTCATCCAGTTGCAGCAGAGTGCAGCGCAGCGCAGTGCAGTGCAGTGCAGGCGGCCAAGCGCTGCGCGACCCTCCGCCTTTTCTTCTAGCCCTGCATTGCCGCCCACCCGCTGCCCGTCATATACCTCTATCCCTCCTCCGCTTCCCCAGTCCAACCGCCTGACACCAGACTGAGTGTCTCGCGCCTTGTTCTCTCCATTCTGTGTGGCCCGCCTTCCAATCAGGCCTAGGGCTCCCTCAGCGTCTGTGTCACGCCCCACTCCTAATCAGCCTCACTGCAGCCGACATCATATCGGATCTCTCTTCCGACTGCCCTCTTCCTTCTTCTGCAGCAATCCCGCTCCTCCACACTCACTCACAACTCCTCCACCACCACTCGCACACCACAGTACACTAATCTAATCACCCGCCCCTCGCCCACAATGCCTGGCCATCTACGCACCCGGTTAAAGCGTGTTCTCACGGCCGGCTCCCACAGACATGCAAAGCCAGAAGAGCCAGAGTCCGACTTCTACAAGCCTGGCGAGAAGATGCCCCCGCTCAAGTACCGTCGTGCCGTCGACCCGGAACACAAGAAGAAGCTCGAGGCCTTTAGCTTTTCCACCGCATGGCGTCGACACAGCAACGCCTCTCTGTACTCGCCCATGGGAAGCAGACTCCCCAGTCGTCGCAGCAGCTTTAGAAGGCGGAGCCGCAGCCGCAGCATGCACCGCAGCAGAAGAGGCAGCTGTGCCTCAGACTACGACCCCGAGTCTGAATGGGTAGACAGCGGCATCGGCGCCAGCATTGCCGGCGACGACAGGCCCGCCAACATCAAAGAGGCCTCGGACGACGAAGGCGACGTGCTGAATGGTATGTGCAACACCTCGTGGACATGGCGGATGTCTTACTGACGTGCCCTAGTCGGCCTCTCCCGAAATCCTACCGAGGATCCTCGCGACGCCCGCCGCAAACAATCCCAAGGTGCAAGCCGAACCAGCGACGCCCGACAATCATCACGACCCACTACTGCATCAGATCGTACTCGTCAAGCCTCGCAGCCCTTCACGGCTGAAGAGCTCGAAATGGCCCTGCAAAAATCCCACCTAGAGGCCACCAAAGAAGAATCCGACAAGAGCGCGGGAGAGAGCCCATTCGAAGACTTTGACGACCCCAGTCCCTTCCTCAGACCGCGTGGTGGATCCATCTATGTGCCATACAACGGCCAAGGAACTCCTCCGAAATTGCCTTTCTGGGGCACCGCCTACCCCTCGTGCGACGACGAGATGTCCACCGGCCATTTCTCCAGACGGGCATCTGTGTTCCTCCCTGCTGACGGATCGTGCACACCACAGTACGAGCGCAGCGGATCCTTTTTTGTGCCAATGGATGCCTCGGGCCTCTCACAGGCGCGCCGAGCTTCAGCCTTTGTTACCGACGACGACGACGACGACGATGAGCAAGAGTGCGAATGCCCGCCTCCTGCGCCCGCTCCTGAGGAGCCGAAACGCAAGACCCATCCTTGCGCCCCGTGTGACGCCGTGGCCGCCATTCTCGCCAGGCCCGATTGATGCGCTCGTCTACATTTGCCTTCACTTCGCTGTTAATATTTGATGCCTCCAGATTTCATCTTGTTGCATTTGCCTGGCGTTATTTCCATGTAAGAACCCTCGGACTGGTTCCATGTCTCCATGCTAGGACTCGGCGTTATTTCTTTACTCTACATGCATTGGGCTTGGTCTATCCCATAGAATACATTGCCAATGACTTCGGAACTTGGTCACGACAACGGCAATTCTCTGTGTTTCTTTTTTCCTTTCGACATATGCCGGCTTTTCAAATTTCATCTGGTTTCTGACCATTGGTCTCCCAAAAAACATATATTTGAGCTCGAGGCGCATGCATATACAATAGTCGAGAATGAGAAATCTATCAAGTTTCATGACCGTACGTCTAGTGATCGGCAAACGTTTTCTTCCGAAAGTCAGATTTCTTTTGCAGCGGGCAGCACGCGCGCGGCCAGGGCCTTGGGGCCGTGAAGGTTACGGCAGTAGCCACACACGCACCCACGTACGCACCCAACGGTAATATGCACCGATCCAAACCTCAGCTGGGCGTTGGGCTGTATGATGCATTGTCACTGAGCCTCACTCACTTGTCGGTGGGTGCAGATCTTTTACATTGCCTGCAGGCACCATTTCTCCCCAATGATCATCAAACACGCATAGTGGTTCCGTGCGCACACGCGTCGCATTGCGTTTTCCCCCTCGTCTCCGCGATCACCAGTCCTTTGACTCGCCTCGTTGTTTTTTTGAGGCGGTCAAACGACCAACAACGACAGCGACAACGTAATCGATGATGCCGGCCAGTTTGCAACAAACTATTTCATCATTGCCCCAGGCAGTTGCTGGGCATTACGTCTTTTTTTTTCTGGCCTCAGTGTTCGGCCCTATTTTCTCCAGTATCAGCGCCACACGTGCGTGGGGTACAAGTCGGCACGAGAGGGACATGGCGCTAGTTGCTTTTCTCCTGTTGTGCAGCTGCAAAGGCCGTTCATACCCAGCCCCTCCCCAGGGTGTTTTTGAATGCCGATGCATCGCTAGACCCCCAACAACAAGTGTCCCATCCTCTCCAGTGGCTCGAGGCTAATGCACCTTCGGCTCGACTCTACATATCCCTTAGTGCAGCAATCTCGTAAGATGGGGAGTGGGTGGTTCCTGCTTCTCCCGTTCTCCGCTACCAACAAGGCAAAGAATACGCAATGTATGGTACACTAAGGCCGGCATACTCGGCGCATACAAAGACATGGTCCAACCCAGCATTTGCAGCCAGCCACCCATCTTACGGGATTGCTCTCCGCCCTGTTCAACAGAAATAGGAAAGAGAGAAGAGAAGGAAAAACTCTACTTGGTCTAAGCGTGTGGTTGGTCGCCGGCTCCATTGGCAGGGCCATGGCAATGGCATGGCATGGCATGACATAACGCACAAGCGCGGAATTAGATGCCCAATGTCGGAAGTGAGCCCCCCACTCACACGGGTGGACGGCGTTTGTTGCTGTGCTGCCCCACGCTCGCAATGGGGGTGATGCACCCAACCCAACGAGCGGATTACCTCTTTTGTCCACTACCCGCTTACAAACAAGGATAGGTCTGTATGTCAGTATCTGCACTTCTTTTCATCTAGTGTACGGGGCTACAAAGTCGTACATGGCAGACATTTGAGTTTGTCGCACACGATTCTTAATGCTAATCTTGGCTTTCCTGTCTAGCTCTCTTTTTTTTTTATCATCTCGGATGATCCCCATACATATGTATGTGCATGCGCAGGCGCGTGCCAAAAGCGTTCTTGGTACGCGGGCTGGGCTGGGCTGGGCCGGGCTAGGCTGGGCAAAGTCGGAGTGAGGGGAAGGGAGTGAAGAGAAAAAAACACTCTCCACAAAAATAAGACTAGGATCTGTGTATCATGATCGTGAACATGTTTGCACCATGTGGGTTTCCGCTTTCTTTCTTTCTTTTTCCCATCTCTGGAGGATCTTCCCTTTTTCGGAATTTTGGGAGGGAAAAGAAGGGGAAGAGAGAAATTGTGGCGTGGGGAAAGAAACAATAGGAACACTACTTGTCTGTTGTTGTGTTTCGCATTAGATCGACCCCTTTCTGACGGTATTTACCTTCATCTCCGATTCTGGATCATGCTTTGTTTTTGTTCCATTTGTTGATGTTTTGATAACTACATGACGTCAACATCCTGCTCTCAATATCTCAGCTTTTTTTCTTCTTTCCCTCCTCCGTTTTTTTTTCCTCTCCCCTTAATTGATAGACACTTGTGCTGGCAGCTGGTATAACACGTGTTTGTTATGTTCTGATCTACTTTTTCACCAAGGGCGAGGACATCGACTGTATGCGTGAATATGTGATCGTATGAAATGCCGCTGACTCGATTTATGGAGGGTACGTATAGTCGGGGATATGTTTGAAAGATATCGCGTTCCTAACGTACATGCATTCCCTGGTGTACAACTGTTTACCTCCTATAGAAAACATGTAGAACGCATACTAATACAAAAGTATGTCAGAGCGAAGGAAAATGATACCATAGACGACGCGCAGGCCCGTACAAACCCCATGAAACTTGTTCTTCCATCTCATCAATTCTTTCTGATAACCGGTGTTGTGTTGAGTGCTTCATCCCTCTTTGCCCGCCTCTCTCTCCTCTTCAGATCCTTCTATAAGAATCGTCCGTACCTTTCACAGGACTCAGAACAAAAAACGTAAGGTTGCCGTACGAAGTAGGTTGAATGAACGTTGCGTATGCCGGTTGATCCTAGTAAGGTTGATGCATCGGAAGCTAACAGCAAAGCGGGAAAAGAGCTGTTTGGGGAGATTGGGTTATCAGTGTTTGTTCTTGCTTTACAGCCGTTCGACCTTGGAGTTAGTTCGACTTGCCTAAGAAAAAAACAGGGGAACAAGAAATTCCATGTTGGAGTGCTTCATCTTGAGCCAACATTGGACACAGAACGAATAAAAAACTGCAAAGACATCATGCTGTTTTGGAAAACTATAGCAACAATGTTATTTTATGTACATGTCTAACCACTGACTCTATGCTAGCTTGACTAATCACTGCCCATCTATTACCAATGTATGTGTCGTACATCAGAAGCCTCTTTCTCGGCAACGAGTTTAGCACTCACAACACATGTTGAAAAGATGCGTGGCCTGGTGAAGATGCCGTGGATTGTGGCTGAGTGCGTAACATAGGCCTGTTGATGTAGTAGAAATGGTATACCACCCAACATCATGACTGTGAGACTAGATGGGTAGATGGGGTAGATCACCCATTCACAAAACAAGGAAATACTCCGCTGAACGACGCTAATGATCCATTCAAACAAGGCCAGTGACAGCGATAACCATGAGCTTAAGTAAAGTTGGCAAAAAGCTTAGTCTGGCGGGAAAGGGGGTTGAATACAGGTATGCGATTCTGCTCAAGATGGAGATCTGGCAATGAACGTCATGCGTGTTGATACAAGTGACTTTGAGATATAACCAGTATGGCTCCCGTCGACGAGAGTGTTGGACAATGAGGTCATCTTTTGTCTGGTAATCACACTTCCACTGCAAAAGACATTGCTCAAGAACGAGTGAACTTGTTGGTATCACTTTGCATCTGATCCAAGGCACCAAGTCTGAGATGCCATTCTTCTCCATGCGTCACGGTATATGCAGAGGTCTGTAGATGGGTCAAGGGATGAGCTGTGACATCAAGTGAGACAAGAAGCAAACATGTTACGGTTCATATGAGCAGAAACCTTTCTCTGAGCAATGGACGACAGATAATGTATGACGAAGATACATAGGCCCTGCAGGCAAAGCGGTGTTCTTGGTTAGGTAGCGTTCACGTGACGGTTGAAGATCACAGACAGACGCGGATCGACGACAGACAGTAGCGTATTTCCGCGAGTCTAGCCAGCCAATAAGAAATCGTCCGAATCCCCTGACAGCCCGCGCTCTCCCCAACCTCTGCCACACGGTCCACGGTCGCGCCTGGTAATCGCCAGTAGCGTAAGCATGCGAGTAAACATGGTGGGCACGACAAGCTGCAGACGCGACCTGATAAAAAGAAAGACAAGATCATCCCCGCTCATCCAACCAACCCAACTCCACTCGCGGACAAGCGTGGGAACAAGTTTCCCCCATCTGGGCAACGCTCGCGGAGAGAGGCCACAAGCAGATTATGTATGCTACCCAGTCTCCGTAACGCCTCCGACGCCTTACTGCTTCGCTACAAGCCGCCCCCCATGGCGCCATCGACGGCACAGGGCCCGGAGGCGCAGCTCCTCGCCCCACTGTGGCAGCCCCAGCCAAAAGGAAGCTCGAAACAACATAACAAGGCCAAGCACCACGCCAAAAACGCGCCCCCAGAGTACGACTATGACATATCGTCTTTAGCCTTGGTGTTTGTTCCCTTCCCCTTCACTTCCGGCGGCAGCACGCCATACGCAATGGACGCTTCCGAGGCCCGCCGATTCTCCACGAGTACAGCTGAGCGCGTGGGCTTGCTCAGGGCACACGACAATGCGGCCAAGCAGCATCAGTACGGGGCCATTGTCGACCCATCTGACATTGAAAGTCTGATCGGAGATGGGCCGGCAGAAGAGCTGAGCACGACGGCGCGTCAGGAGGCCAAGTTGTTGTTCAAGTACAGCGTTCCGCTCATGGGGACGTATCTGCTGCAGTACTCGTTTAGCCTGATTACTATCTTTGTTGTCGGACATAGTGAGTACCTAGTATGGCTACAAACCCTGAGGAACCAACTGACTTGGCTTCCAATGTAGTCGGCACGGATGAGCTTGGAGCGGTCTCTCTCGCCACCATGACTGCCAACATCACGGGACTGGCAATCTATGAAGGACTAGCCACCTCTTTGGATACCCTCTGCGCGCAAGCCTACGGATCTGGAAAGAAGGCCATGGTCGGCCTCCACCTTCAGCGCATGATCTTGTTCATGCTGGCTGCTACTATTCCCATTGGCGCCATCTGGCTATGTTCCGGCTGGATCCTCGCAGCCCTCGTGCCAGAAAAGGAATTGGCTCACCTCGCCGGGTACTACCTCTCACTATTGTTAGCTGGTGCACCAGGATATGCAATTTTTGAGGCTGGAAAGAGATTCACACAAGCCCAGGGCCTCTTCAATGCTTCCCTCTTCGTTCTGCTCATTGCAACGCCGGTCAATATTGCCCTCAATTACGTCTTTGTCTTTGTTCTGGACTGGGATCTTACTGGTGCTGCGCTTGCGACCGTTGTTTCCAACAATCTTCTGCCGGTGCTCCTCTTCGTCTATGTCTATTTTGTGAACCCAGCATCGCTCGAGTGCTGGGGCGGATTCACCACAGCGGCGTTCACAAACTGGGGACCAATGGCCAGGCTAGCAGTGCCAGGTATTATTATGGTCGAAACGGAATGGCTTGCATTCGTATGTTGTTTATGTATACGACTTCGTATTCAGTATACTAATTTCCTCAGGACATTCTGACCTTCTCCACGAGCTATCTTTCCACCACCCATCTAGCGGCCCAATCAATGTAAGTCCCAGTACCCTCGGCAGACTTGTCTGATCCATACTAACACAATACCCGCAGCGTTATGACTCTTGCTGTAGCCATTTACCATGTCCCTTTCAGCGTTGGAGTCGCCGTCTCCACCCGCCTGGGCAATCTTATCGGAGCAGGTTCCCTCTCAGCCGCCCGTACAGCCACAAAAACCTACATTGCGACGTTTCTTGCAATCGGGCTCATTGATTTTGCCTTCCTTACGTCATTCCGCAACGTTCTGCCCCGCGCCTTTACCGGCGATCCTGAAGTCATAAGCATTGTTGCCACTGTACTGCCCCTGATCGCTGCCTTCCAATTCGCAGACTCGACAACTGCATTGGTAAACGCGCTGTTACGCGGTTTGGGCAAGCAGAGTATCGGCGGTTGGTGCAACTTGTTCGTCTACTACGTCATTGCGGTACCATTGGCACTATTCCTGTGCTTCCCGCGCGATTTGAAACTCGTGGGGCTCTGGACAGGGTGTGCCGTGGGTAGCTCGTGTATCACGATTTCAGAGGGCATCTATATGAAGATTTATGATTGGAACAAGGCAGTCGATGATGCCAAGGAGCGACAGGAGTAGGTCAATCATCCGACTGGGTGCAGGGCTGAGTCTTGGTAAAATCAAACAGACAAAAGAAAAAGAGGGCGGGACGCGTAATGTCAATCAAAAAAAATAAAAGAACATCACAGATCGTGGTTCTTTTTTTCTAATAGTTTCTTATTCAAATGTGAAAATGTCTAGATGCGAGTGTCTCTATATCTACATCTACAATTGGTTCTCACCCTTTGGCTTCGCCAACTTTTTCACTTCGGGATCCTTGGTGACCTCGTCATAGTCCGGTCTAGGGAGCTCGTACGCCTGCGTCGTGCGCCCGTACGTGATACCACCCAATCTAGAAATGGGCTTGAGGACCTACAAACAAAGCACACTGTTAGCACGTCTGAAACCCGACCAAAACAGCAGAGCTCGCATGGAAGCTCCAACATGTATATATATATAAAACTTACCGCAGGATCAACAAGCACGCCCTGCTCATCAACAGCATCCTCCCTAACCCAGAAATTGACGCCCTCAAGAAAAGCCGTGACGCCCGTCTTTTTGTTTGGCGTCTCTGGATTCTTACTCGTCCACTCCGTCGTGCTCACCAACTTAGCCTCGATACTGAACACGGCCTCCCTGATGCGATCCGGGCTGACAATCTTGCTCTTCTCGGAATGCAGCCCGGTGAAGGGCCACTCACTAATGCCAACGGGCGCATTGATACTGGTGAAATTCGCCGCTTCGATGAAGTCCTCTGAAATGATGCTGATAGTAGCTTCCTTTGTGTCGAGCAGGTTCTTGAGCGTGTCCTTGGCTCGGTCCAGGCCGCCTGCAAAGCCGAGCACAAACATGGGCGGGTCGTGGTTGACGAGGTTGAAGTAGCTGAACGGCGCCAGATTCGTCGATTGCCCGTCTGCGCTCACCGTCGAGACGAAGCCGACAGGGCGCGGCACAATGGCGGATATGAGCAGCTTGTAGTTGTGCACTACCGGCCGGCCTTGCTCGTACGGCGCGATGGACCGGTGCGATTTGCCCTCGCTGGACGCATGGTTGGGCCCGCTGCCGGGCGTCCAGTCGGGCTGGGGCGCTTGCGTAAAGTGGAATGAAGACGCCTTGTCAAAGGGCGGGCGGGATGCTTCGACGGCTTTGAAGTCTCCGTGTGGGTTGCGTTTGATCTCTTTTTCAGCATCTACGCGTCCGGAGGCCATGATGAGGGAAAGAAGATTTCTTTTTTGATATTTTCTTACAGTCAAATAAGGGTGTTGTTGCTCGTTACGAGTTTGCAATGGCCAAGGGAAATTGTTGTCTTTTGATCACAACCGCTCTTTCCGATGATGTATTTGGCGCCGATAAGGGAAAAAAATAAGCTGCTGCTGTTTAGTAAAGGATGATCAAGCAGCTGCAGAGTGCTGGCGACACGGCAAATGGCGGACGGATATAATTCCGGGGCATTTAGAAAAGTCTAGGGCTGCCGTGGAATGCCGGTCGAGGGCGTTAAGAAAGGCCATTGCGTCATTACTTAGCACGGCTATTCAAGCAGAATTATTTCATGGAGAAGGTTGTCAAGATTGCTGACATTTATTTGGGAGTGGTCGGTGAAATCCTTTGGTCTGTACGGTTATGCGCGGAACGTTTTCTTCGACCACAGCGCCGTAGGGTTTGCTAACGTCATGTAACCCCGCCATGCATCTGAGCTACCCCGCCATTGGTGATAGCAATAACAATGCTCTCAGTGAAGCTTATGGAAGCTTTATGACAAATAGCCGACTTCACTTGTTACGGCCCCACCACGTTTGATGCTTTAAACACTCTCCATTGTTTGCGTCCACATGAGTGAAATCTAATATCGAATCCAACATGTCGTCAGATAATGACTACCAGACTTACAACCTAGGCAATTTCAAGCTCAAATCTGGAGGTGAAATTCCGAATGCTTTCATCGCATACAAGACTCTAGGTGATCCTTCGTTGCCAGCCGTTATCTACCCGACATGGTATTCAGGAAGTAAGCACAGCGTACTGAAGTGTTATCACGCACTTGCTGACTGCTCCACGTAGCGATATCCGACAATCTCTGGCTCACAGGCGCAGGCAAAACACTAGACTCTTCCAAGTACTATATCATCATACCTGCTCTCTTCGGCAATGGACAATCCTCTTCGCCATCAAATATGCCAGCTCTACGTCCGTTCCCAGAGGTGCTGTTCTATGATAACGTACGTGCACAGCACGAGCTTGTGACGAAACATCTGGGCATCAAGCACGCTCGTGCAGTGCTTGGATGGTCGATGGGCGCTGGGCAGACGTACCAGTGGGCCACACAGTTTCCCGACTTCATGGATCTTACAGTGCCATTTTGTGGGAGTGCGAAAACTAGCTTGCACAACCAAGTCTTCCTGGAGGGCGTCAAAAGTAGCCTTTACGCTGCGCTAGGTACCAGCTCGGCGGGTATTGCAAAGCCAGATCTCTACACCGCGCAAGGTCAGAAAGTAACATTCTCACCTGAGACGCGAGAAGTCGGCCTCAAGGCTCTTGGACGCGTGTACGCTGGTTGGGGCTTCTCCCAAGCCTTTTACCGCGAAAAGTTGTATCAGAGTGCTCCAAAGCTTGCTTTCAAGGACTTGGATGACTTTCTTGTCAACTTCTGGGAGTCATGGGCGTTGTCGAAAGATCCAGAGAATATGCTTGTCATGGCACACACATGGCAGGCGGGTGATTGCTCACAGCAAGAGCCGTACAACGGTGACTTTGAGAAGGCCATGAAGGGCATCAAGGCGAAGACGTTAGTCCTTCCTGCGAAAACAGATCTCTATTTTCCACCAGAGGATTCCGAGATTGAGGTTCAGAACATGAACCCCGGCGTGGGAACATTGAAAGTTTTTCCATCGATCTGGGGACATTGGTGAGTTTGCCTACTACGACACAGCCGCATGCTTGTGATTAACTGGCGCAACAGGGCTGGTGGACCTGGACAGTCGACAGAGGATGTCAAATGGCTGGACGAGCAACTGAGAAACTTTTTTGCTGAGACCTGACGTGAACTAACTGACTGAAGTTGTCACTTGCTGCGCACTTGTGCTAGGTTCTCCTAATCGTATAGTCCCAATAATCTTAAAGCGATCTTTTTCGTCTTTGCGTTCGATAACATGAACTTCATCAACATACCAGTCCAGTGCTGTGGGTTTACTGTCTTCGTTTACATCCTGGGCAAGGAACTCAGAGATGCTCCTTGTAATCTCCATGCTAAGCTGATGTGCTCCTTCCTGACTTTGTGCTTGTCCTACAGAAAGATGGGGCCTGAAAGGGCGATGGTCACGGTTCGGTTCAGCTGCGAAAAATTCGCACTGTAGAGCTGCCTGAAGGTTTCGTACATTATGAGTGGTAGGGCCAAGCCAGACGGTCTTGCTCTTCTTGCTATGGTGGAAGATACCAGGTGGATCCGACCTGAGTGCCACATGGAAGGGCTGTATGCTTTGCGTGGCTTTTTCAATTCGTATGCGGATGTCGTGCTGAAGTCTGCCTGACGTAGAAGGCGATGAGAGGAAAGGATACAATAAATTGATATGGGGAGGCCATCGAAAAAATTGCTTATCGTGGACGCGTCGCACTGCTTCGATGGGCGCGATGACGCTTGGTGGAGGCAGCAGCACCAGTGCACTTTTGTGTGATAGTTGCGCGCGCAGCTGTTTTGTCATACTAAGGACATGGACATGGTGTTGGAGTAGTTGATACGCTGGACCGTTCCTGGGACCAGCTGCAGCAGTGCACTAGCGGCTTGGCAACGACTTGTCCCAAAGACGGATGCATCTTAGTCTTCTGATGTCGCATTTCCTTCGACAGACCCCAAATCAAAGAAAGTCGCGTCGCCATGTGGGAGCGCTGATCACATTACCAGAATCCTCCAACTCAGTCGCCTCTCACGACAATCCGTTCCGACACGCGCTTCGTCACCTGCGATTCCCTAAACATCACCTTGCCGCAGCACCCCCGAACTTGCGCGACTCCCCACACCCTACCCATCACGTCAACTATGGACGGCCAGAAGAAGCCATCACGCCAATTTGGTGTCACTAGCGCTATCTCAGAGGCAGCGCCTACCGAACATGACATCAAGTTGAACGACAAGCTCATCGAAACGCTCAAGGCGGAGAATGTCTTTGAGACTCCTGAAGGCAACCGAAGGAGGTACGTTACGTTACTTGTTTGGGAGACAGGACTGCCCGACTGACGCGATACAGGGAGGAAGTGATCGAGCACATTCAAAAAGTCGTTGAAGAGTTCATCCGTCGCGTCGGCAAACAAAAGGGTGTGCAACAGTCTGTCCTAGACGCTGCAGGCGGCAAGATCTTCACATTCGGTAGTTACGCTCTCGGTGTTCATGGCCCGTCATCCGATATCGACACACTCGTGGTCGCGCCCAAATTTGTGGCCATCCATGAGTTCTTCGAATTCTTTCCTCCAACCTTCAGAGAAATGTCCAATGTCGACGACATCGACGAGTTTGTGCCTGTCGAAGACGCCTTCGTACCAATCATCAAGATGGAGTACAGACAAGTAAGCATAGACTTGCTCTTTGCATCGTTGCCGAAACGATCGTCTATACCCAGAAATATGGACACCATCGAGAAGAAGGATCTGGAAGGCCTGTCAGAGTCGGCAACGCGAAGCGTCAACGGCACACGAGTCACCAACGAGCTTCTGGACGCAGTTCCCCAGAAGGTGAGCTTTCGGCATGCATTAAGGGCTATCAAACTGTGGTCCAACCGCCGAGGCATCTACGGAGCTGTCTTTGGATATCCCGGTGGTGTCGCGTGGGCTATCATGGTTGCTCGCATTTGCCAACTCTACCCCATGGCAAACGGTGCTACCATTGTTTCCAAGTTCTTTAGCCTAATGTACAAGTGGACCTGGCCCAGACCGGTCATGCTGAAGCACATCGAAGAAGGTGATCTGGGACTCCGGGTCTGGAACCCACAGGTACGTGTTGTTCTCGAGAATGGACACTGTGCTTATGCTAAACTCATTAGGTCTATGGTGGTGACAGAGCACATCTCATGCCCATAATCACACCTGCATTCCCTTCTATGTGCGCCACACATACTGTCATGCCATCTACCCTGCGTATTATGAAGGATGAATTCGGACGAGCGGACAAGATTCTACAGCACATCTTCGCGGGAACAAAAGACTGGAACGCACTGTTTGAGCGACACTCCTTCTTCACCAAGGACCATAAATACTACTTGAGTGTCGTTGCTGCAAGTCGGACCAAAGATGCAAATTCGACATTCTCTGGACTGGTGCAGTCGAAGATTCGTCACATCGTCAAAGGGATTGATGATGGACAGACGGGCATTGATACTGCACGTCCATATATCAACTACTTTGAGCGGTATCATCGTTGCAAAGATGAACAGTTCGCCGAAGTCACTCAGGGCTCTCTTGATTACATGATTCCAGCATCTGAAGTGCCTGCAGATGGCACGGCGCCAGCCGACGACGGCACCCATATTGTCTATACTACGACCTTTTACATTGGCCTTACTTTGCCTCCAGGTACGTCAAATCGGGTTGCATACTTTGTTGCTCACTTTGCTAACTGTCTCCATAGATGCTACCAAGTCACTGGATATCTCTTACCCTGTCAGTCAGTTTAGGAGCTATATCACGGACTCGGATCTTTACGACGAAAAATTGATGTCTGTCAAGGTGGTGCATACTCGCAAGTAAGTTGCTTAGATGCCATCACTTTACCATTTGCTGACCAAGTAGCACTGCACTTCCCGATGATGTATTCCTGCCAGGCGAAACGCGACCGAAGAAGTCCAGCAAAGACAAAAAGAAGAGGGACGCGAAAAGTGCTAAGCGCCACTTCGCCGATACTGGCCTTGACGTGCGTGAAGAACGCCTCACCAAAACCTCCCAGCGCTCACCCAAGGCTCGGGGGTAACGTTACATCAAAATGCTGACAATTGTGCTAATATAGGACAGCGAGCACTCCGCAGCAAAGCGCCAACAGTCCGAGCTTGCTGCCAATGGAGTCCCTACTCCAACAGCAGCATAGGCTCTGTTTCAGCTAAGCTTGCACATGTTCGCTACACTTCTACCCTCTCATTTACTTGACATCCTTGGTGTTTCTGACGTTTCCTTATTATCCAGTTCTCGCTGCATCCCTATGCGCAACCAAAGATCAGCTTGTTATCGAGTTACCCTTCCGATGAGACAGAGTTTGTCTACTCGCCGAGCACAGACATACCTCCGCACCGGCGATCCGACGCCGCCCCAGGTGCGTATCTGTGCTATCGAAGGCCTCTAACAAGAAAACCAGAAAAAAAAAGTAGGAAAAGAGCGTACTAATGCGCATCAAAATTCAAATACTACGAAAAGGTTTGGTCACACCCACTTAACAGTAATTCTTTTCCTCAGTCCGCACTCTACCTGGCGTTTTAATCTGGCGTTCAAAAAGCATCGGATGGCGTTTGCGAGATAAGCGGCCATGGCTCGCGCGCAAGCAGGCAACGGTGTTTTACTCTCTTTTTTTGGCTCAAGAGAAGGGCGCAACTAAATTTGCTTTTCGACACTTCGCATAATGGCAGTAAGCCGGGTACATGCAAAGGTGTGTTTTTTTAGTAGCGTCAGCAACAGCAAGCCTAGGGACTGGGTTTCTGTACATAATTTCGCACGTCTGTACAACCAAAATTTACAACATTTGGAGCCTTGGGCTCTGACAAAGTGACAAAGATGAAAAGTCTTGGTTAAGAAATGTAAAGATACGATGTATACTGCTTGATGTCTTAGACGGGATGATATTATTGTGTCCTTAGGAAACCAAAAGCATATCTAGTCGGCAACAACGAAGCATAATCATATAGAGAGACAGTCGGCCTTTAGACAATGCCATCGGCCTCGCAAGTGTAAGGGCCATAGTTCAGCAAGTGAGGCATAGTGCGAATAAAAGGTATCTCAGGTTTCTTCGCCCCAGCAATAGCAGAAGCAGCACTAGCCCAATTGAAATGTTTATGACAGGCAACGCAAAACTAGATGGGCACAACGTTAGCGTGTCTTTTCTTTTGAATAATTCTGAGGACAGGAAACTTGATGCCTTACCATGCTATTGCAGCCACTCTCCCTTTCTATGACTATTTGGCAATGCGGACACCTTTTTGCGTTCTTTGACTGCATGAGTTCTAGTGTGTGTTTCTCGACGTCGCTCATCTTGTTGCTGAGGTGCTTGGCTGTGTACTCTGTACACGTGACGCCTTTGTGCCAGGGGACCCGACATTGGGCGCAGGAGCGGAAGGAACAGGCGTTGCACGCGACCTGTGGATACCCGGCTGCCATATGGTCTGGTAGACCGATATCGTTGCATCCTGGCGATAAACATGTCATTGGTCCTGGGTCTGTATCTTCTTTCCACACGTGGAGCATCTCCATGTCGTACTTTGCTAGAGGCGCGCCGCTTGGCATGTAGCGCAAGATATCTTTGTGGTCCCATGGCTCTGTGCAACCGGGTTCTAGACATCCTATACCTACTTGACGAGCGCCCAGCATGTCCAGTATCGCGGACATGGTATTCCCTATGCAGGATTTGCATACAGGATCGACTTTCTTGTTCGGGTTGCGAGCAAGATGAGCTATGCAGTTAGAGGGAACATCTAAATCCCGTCCTCTTCTATGCCTGATTGGTACCCACTCAACGAACTTGTCGGTAGGTTTCTCTTCGACGCATATCCGGCAAGTGAAGTGGGCGGGTAGTTTGCGTGGCTTTGGGTTGGAGTTTCGCTTGCGCTTCTTCGCCAATGGGTCGGCATTTGGACGTCGCTTTTGTATCGCTGCAGGAGGATACTTGGGTATTGCTGCTTTACTTGCCACTTTGGTATGGGATCGCAAGACGCGTGTGCTGGAGGAGTAGCTTGTAATTGCTCGATGTCCTGGCATTGGGCGGGGCATATTTTATAAGTGGGATGAGTGAGATTGAAGTCTAGGCATGTACAAGCTGTGGGTTTCTCGGTAAAGCGTTATCCAAAAAGCTATGTAGATGGCGATTGTGAATGACGAGGCTAGCTATATATGAATTGAGATCATAGTCCGGTAGTGTTTGGTTTAAGGGCCGCGGGCACATGGCAGCCTTGTACCCACTCCAGTTTATGAGGTATGTCAGCCTGGTTCGTGGATACAATTCGTGCGGCTAGCCAGTGAGCCTGGGCTATTGCTCAGCAAATGTACAATTGAACAATATGGTAAGGTTTGATGAGCTTGATCAAGGCTGCAGCCCGAGGCAACAGCCATGTTTTCCTTTGTGGCGCTCGCCTTGCGTCTCGTCGTCGAGTGAAGTTGGCTCGTTGTTGGATAGAAGATGAGGCAGCGTCTCTGATGCCTAGGCCAACGACGCGCTAGTGGCAGCGGAAGTGCGCGCCCCACTTTGGCTTGCAGGGATCTGGTAGCACAGATCTCCGGGGCCGAACTTTTTCTGCGACTGCTTGCGACTTGTGAAATTTGTACACACGCGACAATACCCTGCAATTCCTTGCTGTCCGAGCCATGGCGCCAAAACTTGATGACGATTTTATCTTCACAATCTCCGACCACGACGATGTGTCCGATGACGGAGGCGCCGACGAATCCGCTGCAGCGAACGCGAAACTAGCAGGTGCTGGCAAGAAGAGGAAGTACACAGAGGACCCGGACCTTAATGTTAAGCCCAAGGAAGTCGCCTCGAAGAAGGCAAAGAAGGACAAGAAGAAGGGAAAGAAGGGAAAGCAGACTGAGCCTGGACCAGAGCCTGAAGACGATGAGGACGACAACGTAATGCCGCAGCCGGGCGAGGACGTGGACCAAAACGACGATATTGCCAGCGACTTCGAGTTTGCTGTCGGTGATATAGACACTGGTTTCGTAGACGACTTCGACGGCTGGGGGAATGACAACGGTACAGTCGCGCAAGAGTCTGGAAAGAAGAGCACTGCGGTCGACATCGACGACATCATTGAGCGCAGGCGGAACAAGAAGAAGCCGCAGCAGGCTGTCGAGCTAGACTCCCCAGATGCCTCGGTCGATGGTGACTTTGAGGGTTTCGGCGAAGATGATGAGCTTATGGCAGAAGACGGCTTCGGTATGGGTGCTGCTAGCGACTCTGAAGATGACGAGGACGAAGAGGATGCTTCAGACAATGAAGAAGACAGAGGGGACAAAGATTCTGACGAGGGGAGCGGATCGGACAACGACGATGACGAAGAGGCACCGCACGTACCACATCCTATGGATCTCGAGGGAGCTGAGACAGAAGATGAGGACGCGAGCGAGCAAGAGGACGCTGTTGAGGCCAAGAAGGCAGCCGCTTTCTTCGCACCGGAAGAAAGTATTAGTATCAAGAAGAAAAAGGGCACAAAAGGTGGTATGGGCTCATTTCAAGCTATGTCACTCTCACGACCTATTTTGCGGGGTCTGGCCTCCGTGGGCTTTACTGAGCCGACTCCCATTCAGAGCAAGGCAGTCCCCATTGCCATGCAAGGAAAAGACGTTGTTGGTGGTGCCGAGACTGGTTCGGGTAAAACGGCTGCTTTCCTCATTCCCATTCTTGAGCGCCTTCTGTACCGCCCGAAAAAGGTCCCAACTACGCGCGTTGCCATCTTCATGCCTACGCGTGAATTGGCGGTGCAATGTTTCAACGTCGCCACGAAACTTGCATCATTCACTGACATCACTTTTGCGTTGATGGCTGGTGGTTTCTCCTCCCGTGAGCAGGAGGCTGTGCTGAAGACGAGGCCAGACGTGGTCATTGCAACACCCGGTCGTTTCATTGACCATATGCACAACACAGCTGCCTTCCAGGTGGAACACCTTGAAATTCTTGTCCTTGATGAGGCCGACCGCATGCTCGAAGAAGGTTTCGAGAGTCAGTTGAACGAGATCTTGACTACCATCCCAAAGTCACGACAGACCATGCTGTTCTCCGCTACCATGACGAGCTCAGTCGACAAGCTCATTCGCATTGGTATGGACAAACCTGTGCGTCTCATGGTGGATGCCAAGAAACAGACCGTCAAAGGGCTGACGCAGGAGTTTGTGCGATTGAGGCAAGGCAAAGAAGACAAGAGGCTTGCATATTTGATGTACATCTGTGAGAAGATTTACACTGAGAAGGTCATCATCTTCTTCAGACAAAAGAAGGAGGCACACAGGGTTCGCGTTGTATTTGCACTCTGTGGACTCAAGGCCAGTGAGCTTCACGGTAACATGAGCCAAGAGCAGGCAAGTTCTCCTCCCTATTGTAGGCACAGGGTGATACTAACTATCTCATAGCGTATTCAAGCCGTTGAGGCATTCCGTTCTGGCAAGTCGGACTATTTGCTTGCAACTGATGTTGCCTCGCGTGGTCTTGACATCAAGAACGTGTCAACAGTCATTAACTATGAAGCCCCTCAAACTCACGAGATTTACTTGCATCGTGTCGGTCGTACGGCTCGTGCTGGACGAAGCGGCCGAGCATGTACGCTTGCTGCAGAGCCGGATCGTAAAGTGGTCAAGCAGGCCGTCAAGGCATCTCGTGAGCAAGGAGCCAAAGTGGTCAGCCGTCAGGTGCCGGCGGAGGAGACCGATAGGTGGTTGAAGAAGATCAAGAGTCTAGAAAGCGAGATTGAGGAAGTTTTGGCGGAAGAAAAGGAGGAGCGTGCTCTGAGTGTCACTGAGCGTGATCTCAAGCGCGGCGAAAATCTGATTGTGCATGAGGATGAGATCAAGGCTCGGCCGAGACGCACATGGTTTGAGTCGGAGAAGGAAAAATTGGCTGAAAAGGAGAGGGGCGCAGCAGCGCTTAATGGGTCCGCTGGAGGAGCGGGCAAGGGCAAGGACAAGAAGAAGAAGCTCAGCGGCAAAGATAGGAAGAAGCTCGAAGCAAAGGATGTTCGCACCGAAGGCAAGCAGTGGAAGAAGGGCAAGGTGGATCGTGGTCTCAGTACAAGCAAAGCAAAGGAGAAGCAGGCCAAGATGAAGAACAAGTCCAAGAAGATTGCGGCCAAGTCGAGCTTCAAGGGCTTCAAGGAGTAGGTAGTTGGCGCTTAGTGTTTGGCGTGTGTGTATGAATGTATGTATGTACAGACAATTCACTTGTCCCATGCACAATGACACTGCTCTCCACACGGCATGATCGGCCTGGCGATGGGGCTGATGTGCGGTTGACCTCGTATGCCAAGCAAGCCCCCTTTCTGGTCTAGGCGGGTAGCCGGGACCTGGCGGATGAACTGGCGAAGGAATTCTGGCGCTCAATTTCCAGGCAACACAAACTTGCATTTCGCTTCCTCTTTGACACGTACACTCTCTCTGCACGCATACCTGCATATCTTCACTTTGCTTTTGCGGCCCCTCATCCCAAGGCGCTGCATTCTTCGACCCTTGTAATTCCTGCAGCCCTGAGGTTCGTTATCGGCTTATCGGCGGCGACTTGAACATTCGACAACTTTCTGGTCGGGACCCGCACAGCTTCACCAGCTGCCGCCGGCCTCACAACCAACCCACGTCTTTCAATCACCAACGCATCGTCTCCAGATCTTTGCACCTACGCAACCACGGCCACCGAATTGCGAGTCGCCATACGCTGCTCCTTCGCCCGCCTCTGCCGCCTCGTACGTCAGAGCGTAAGCAGCGCGTGCACGCAGTCCAGCTTCACCCGGGAGCAATTGCAGCGGGGTAACCCTTGATCATCAGCTCACACAGTGAAGCAAGTATCGGGCTTGCAACTACGCGACAGGACTGCGCGGCAGAAATACTCCTATACACCATGGCATCCATTCAGCAGCAAGTCAATGGCAACGGCAATGGCGCAACAGTGAGGCCCACGAGGGCAGAACACGAGAGCCCTAAGGAGAACATTTTCCTCTTCATCCCAAACTTGATCGGTATGGCGACTCTTCTCTCACCACTGCCACTCTCCAGCCAACTGACTGACTGACTGGCAGGCTACTCACGCGTCTTTCTCGCCCTAACATCGCTCTACTACATGCCTCTCCACCCACGTACATGTACCCTCCTCTACAGCGTGTCCTGCCTTCTAGATGCACTGGACGGCTATGCAGCCCGCAGATATGAACAGAGCACCAAGTTCGGGGCTGTATTGGACATGGTCACGGACAGATGTACAACAACCTGCCTGCTTGTCTTCTTGGCACAGGCTTTTCCCAGATGGAGCATCGTGTTCCAGCTGTTGATTTCTCTGGACCTGGCGAGCCACTACATGCACATGTATGCCACTTTGAGCATGGGTGGTAGTTCGCGTAGCCACAAGAACGTCGATGAGAGCAGGAACTGGCTGCTGAAGCAGTACTACTCAAACAACGTACGTTTGACATACGGCACTGCTTGGTTGCGCCAATGCTTAATCCTTCGCTTGCTGACACCACTGTAGAAAGTTCTTTTCACCCTTTGCGCCATGAATGAAACCTTCTTCATCGCCCTCTACCTTCTATCCTTCAGCTCCCCCTACCTCTCGCCCACTCTCTTCTCAGACTCCAAGAACCCGTCGTCCCTCCAACCCGGCTCGCCCGCGGCCCCAGAGCCCTCCATGTTCTTCGCCAGCCCCTTTTCTGCCGCTGCTATGGAAATGGCTCGTGCAAACAAGATGGACTCCACTGTTCCTTGGATTGTCATGTTGGTGTCGCTACCATTCATGCTAATCAAGCAGTGGATCAACGGAGTGCAGATGAAGACAGCCAGTCAATGGCTCGCGGAAGGTGACCGTGAGGCGAGGAGGTTGGCAGGCCTGCCCAGGAAAAACGGCTCGAAGAAGAGCCAGTAAGCCTCGCACTGAAAGACAAGATAGCAGGCTCTACCACATGACACAGATGTGTCTGCCTTTGATAGGCTGTAAAGACCGGCCTGGCGTTGAGGCATAGGTGCGATACGGCGAACCCTCGTCAAGTACCATTGTGCGCAGCAAGACGCGCATGATCAGGTGGCCTCGTTTGATGGTCTATCGTATCCTGGTCACTGTATATTTCCTACATCTTCCTCCATTACCGATCTTGTAGTCACTGGCGATTTTGGCTCTTTGCCGCTGGCACCATAGCCTTCTCTTTTTTGCTTTCCTAGAGTCTTCACCCGGCACTTGCGCTTCATTCACATCTTCTCTTTTTCCGCCGTTCGTTTAATCATCATAACTCATGTAGAGCGTGTCAAGGCACAGCATCCTAATGAGAAGCTTCTGATAGCCTCGTTCATAATAATCAACTACAGAAGCGACAAGAGGAGAAAAATTACAAAGGCATTGGGCACTCTCGAAAATGTGATACGAATGGAGCGCTATAGCGGAGTAAGGGCTTGTGCCCAGAACAAATGCATCATTAGAGAAGGTCATGAAAGAGTAAAAGGAGGCAAAACCTCAGGCATCTAGAGAGAAAAGAACAGGACAAGGCCATATTCTTCGAAACGCGACAAACATCCCCCAAGCCTGATAGCGTGATGATGCAAGGACGTGAGATATCCTTGATGCACGCCCACCCCCGTAACGTCGCCTTTAAGCTTACAAAGCCATGACACCCGCAAACGCGACAGCAATACCCGCGCCCATGAGACCAACGGTACTTTGCATGGCAGCAGCACCTCCCGTCTCCTTGGGTTGCGCACTCGCACTCGCACCCGTAGCCTTTGCGCCGCCGTCGGAAGTCGAGTTGGCCGACTCGCCCAGGATAGCCTGATCAATGAGTCCCTGGACCTCCTTGTTGAACTTGTCGTAGTAGGCTTTGACGTCGCTCGGCAGCGCCGTATACCATGCTGGTGTGGCGGAAAAGGTTTCAATGCCACCGATCTTGGTGACATCGGGCGGGATCGAGTATGTGGCTGTGGCGACGAAAGAGGCCAGGCCTGCGTGCGCGGATGAGGCGCTGCGCAGGGCAGCAGGGTCCGCGGTTAGGGAGGAGAGGCCTGAGGAGACGTGGGCGAGGATAGAGGACTTGTAGCCGGAGAGCTGGAGTTGGGTGGTTAGTATTTTTGGCTGATTGGTTGTTTTGGGGGAGGGGGAGAGAGTGTGTGTGGAAGATTAGTATAAACGTACATCTGTGAGAACAGCGAGGTTGGTTGGTAGGGGTGTGGTGATGATTGCGAACTCAGCGACTGCGGTAGTTGCTACTGTGGCCATGACGGCGAGAACTAGGTTTTTGGAATACATCTTTCTATTTTTTTCTTGTTCCGCTTGTTCTTGTGCAGACGGTTTGTTGTCGAGAAGGAGTTTCGTCCTGGAACTTTGAAGTAAAAGCGACAGGAATTAGATTTGGATTAAATGCTGGAAGACGAAGACGCTTGAATGGGGGGCCCGCGGAATCGTAGCTCAACAAAAAGAACGAGTGATTGATGAAACGGTCAAAGACAGAGATGGAGACGAAAATAGGGGAGGGGGAGGAAGGAGCATATACGTGTGGAGAAGGAAAATGCGGGATGGAAGCCACAGCTTTTTAAGTAAAATTGGTTTTATTTTGTGCATCAATCAACTCGCCCACTGGGGCCCCAAGACAGGCTGAGTTCATCTTTAGACGCGAGACTCCCAGAATAGACAGGCCCCAAGGCGGGCGTGGGTGGAGAGAGCTCAGCCACTGCCAAAGGAACACTCAAGCGTGCCTTAGTTATATCTGGTACGACGCTGCGTCAGCCGCGCTTCGTAATCGCCTCTCGTTGTCTCATCTCCACATTTGTATGTCACCCGAAAAGAAAAGTATGCGATTGCGGGAAAGAAAAAGAGAGAGAGAGAGAGGTGCGTGCGGAAATGGGGGGAAAGGCACGGAAAAGCAATCAAACACTCCAAACGGGAGCTCAAACGTGAATCGCAATCGATTGAGATCCACAAATACCCATGAACGACACGCGTTGGTTGCGCAAACATATCGATAGCTACCCTGTCTAGCATCGCCTGGTCCGCTCGCGTTTGATGTTCTTCGGAAGATATTGTGGCATTTCAGGAGGTGTGGATTTTTTTCCCTGCGTTGTTCTGCTTCTGGATCTTGGGCTGCATTAGCGTCGGCTTTATACGAGATAAGCCTTCCCTCTGGGATGGTATGTTGGCTGTGCTTCTAGGCCTCCCAATACAATCCCGTGACAATCGGTGACATGACCCTTAGGAAGCAGACCCGAGTTCCCGCATGGACGCCTTCTTGATTTTGCTCAAATCTCTCTCACTACGGTGTTGACTCCCACGCGCTCATTCCCCGTCTTGTCTTCTTTTGCGATAGTATCGCGCTCTTCACTCGACGTCTCGCTTACGATCTCAGCACTGTCGGAGGGGCTGCTCTTGCTCTCTTTCCATCCAAGGAAAATGAAGCCGATGATCACAGCGATCCAATACATATTGTACGAGATGACGGAGCCGTAGGTCGCACTGTTCTGCCAGCCGAGCAGGGAGTTGAAGATTCCCCAACTGCAAGCGACGTTGTTAGTCGAGGGTCTTGTAGACAAGATAGCTACACATGCTTACCCGCCACTACCATTTTCCAGCGGAGAACAACACTGTTTGCGCAAGAGTTAGCATAAGTACCCTAAAGATAAAGGAAAAACAAAAGAGAGCAAAAACTTACGTTCACATGCCAAACGCTTTTCCTGATATCATAGCTGCCAGGGCCTGAGCCAGCTTCAGCAGCACCTTCTCCAGCGAGCTTGACCCATGCATTTTGTTCAAGACTCCAGACACCCTTGGAAAAGAGGCCCGCGGCCACGAGGTAGAGAAAGCACGTAGACACTACGAGGAAGATCTGCAGCGAGGTCTTATTGCCACCTTTGTAGATGAGAAAGCCGACTAAGGCGCCTGCACCCAGGCCACAAATGACAGCGAGGGGGAAGCTTGTCGCTGGAGCGCTGAGACTGACACCAGCGATGAATCTGGACATTCGTTCAGCCAAAGAAAACTTTAGACGAGGATGATTGCGTCGACTTACAACACTGCTTCAATGCCCTCGCGAAGCACAGTCACAAACGGCAAGAGGAACATTGCATACTTCTCAGTCCATCGCTTCAGTTTCCCTTGGATGGGTAGATTGAGATCCTTCTGCTCCAGCACTTTGGAAATCTTGGCTCGCCACTTATCCTGTAGCTTGCTAATGCGTAGTAAAGCAGCACCCATCACCGTGATGATGACGCTTGCTATGATCGCGAAGACGCCTTCCCAGATATTCTCTGCAGCCTCGAAGGTGTTTTTTCCTGCTGTGTAAAAGGTTGCTATTACACCGGCGCAGATGATCAGGCAGATGAGTGCGCCTGCTCCTACACCATACCAGACCTGGCGCACAAGTCGCTTGTGAACAGCGGCATCGTGAGAGGGCCCTAGGGTTTGCTTGAGGAAGCTAAGAAGGACGGAAACAATGATGCTAGTTTCTAGACATTCGCGAAAGCAAATGAAGAATACTAACGGTGTAAAGTTAGTACAAAGTGCGTTGGGAACACCTAGGGTGGGTGTCGTTGGCAGTCTTCTCACGCACCTGGTACTGCGAAGACGTTAGGCATCTTGGAGGCTGTCGAGCTCGATCAATCAACACTTGAACTAGAAATCAGACAAGAAGGCGACGGGCTTAAGAAGACGGGATCTTATCAGATGAGTGGAGGGGTGCATGCTCTCAGCTTCCACGGGCGTATTGTGGAATGGCGCTAATGTGAAGCTGAGTTTCGGAATGACTACATATGCGCAAAGGCTTTTTTTTTTCAATCAAGCTTGCTAACCGAGGTAGGTGACAAGGTGACGATACATCAGTACAGTACTTTGCTGGTGCAGCCATTGAAATTCGCAGAAGTTGCTGGTGTTGGTGTCTGTATTCACCGTATCATGTATCATGTACATGCTGCAGACAACAACAGCAACAACCTCAACAACACTCTCTCTCCACGCTTCAAAGGTTGCAGTCTCCCACGATCAGCGTGATCGCCAACGCCCAGCCCATGCCAAATCAAATCAAGACTCCGATCGCGCAAGCTAAAGCAGGCTTATTAGTCCTTCGGCGCCGTCGCTTGCCCACATGGCCGGGGTCCATGGCGGCCCAGATTATCAGATGGTCCGATAAGAACCGAATCGGTAGCACCCCGCAGCAAACTACTGGCTAGCAGCATGATTTCCCTCTTCCAGAGACACGGCAAGCTTCAGGTGGCGCTGCAACGATTGGATGCGTGGCCCGCAGATACAGCAGATCTAACCAGAAGAGCATGTACGCCCCCACTCTGTCCTGTTTTACCAGCGTCTTTTGCGCTTCAATGTATCAGCAGATGATCTGATAACTCGGCGCCGAAACATAGTGGCTTCAGCTCGTCGCTAGCAGCTGATAGGAAGGTGTTGTCTGATCTCCAGGCGTCAGGCCGGTCTGATGCCATTTATCTGATGATCTAATTCTCCCGGTCGAAAAACAGTCTGGGCTAGTTGTCGCACACCAAGCCGTGTACGCCGTGTGTACTCCCGTTTGCTGGACTATCTAGTACAGCTTTTTTTTTGGCTGACTAGACTCTCCAACACTCACGTCACCGCCAGTATGGCAATTTCCTTGTCCAACTTCCTCGTTTCACTGTTGCTTCTGAGCACGACCGCCCAGGCCGAGACTGTCACGTACGACTTTGACGTAGGATGGACGTATGCGAATCCAGATGGACAGTACACACGCCCGACCATAGGAATTAATGGAAAATGGCCTCTTCCGCCCATTGTGGCAACAAAGGGCGATCAAGTTGTTGTCAATGTTAAGAACTCGTTAGGAAATGAGTCAACAAGTTTGCATTTCCATGGCCTATTTATGAATGGGACGACGCACATGGATGGCGTGGTTGGCGGCTCCCAATGCGGGATCCCTCCAGGTAGCTCCTTCACGTACAACTTCACAGTGAGTATTGTGTTTCTGAGCAGAAGTACCAGCGACTGACTATCGTAGGTCGATCAAACAGGGACGTATTGGTACCATAGCCATGAGCGTGGTCAGTATCCCGACGGTCTCCGCGCACCACTCATTGTCCATGATCCAGAGAGCCCACACAAGGATCTCTACGACGAAGAAGTTGTAGTGACTCTATCTGACTGGTGAGTTGGTCTCTTCCACAACATGCAACCCAGAGAGACCCTTACTCACTAAAACACGATGATGCTTATAGGTACCACGACTCCATGCACAACCTCTTGGCAAGCTTCATCAACATCGCCAACCCCTCAGGCGCAGAACCCGTACCCCAGGCAGCCCTTCTCAACGACACTCAGAACCTGACTGTCAGCGTGCAACCAGGGAAAACGTATCTCTTCCGCATGGTCAACATGGGCGCTTTTGCCGCACAGTACGTCTGGTTCGAGGACCACACGATGCGCATTGTCGAGGTCGACGGCGTATACACTGAGCCCATGGATGCAAGCATGATTTACATTACTGCAGCTCAGCGATACAGCGTGCTTGTCACGGCTAAGAACGATACCAAATCCAACTTTGCCTTTGTGGGCAGCATGGACGAGGATCTATTCGATACGGTGCCCGACGGGTTGAATCCCAATGTCACGGGTTGGCTTGTGTACGACGACAAACAACCCTTGCCCGAGGCCAAAACCGTCGAGTCTTTCGAGCCATTTGACGATTTTAAATTGGTGCCATGGGATAAGGAGAAGACTTTTGATCGAGTGGACCAATCTATTACGCTAGACGTCAAGATGGATAATCTAAACGATGGAGCCAACTAGTAAGTCTTTCTCCTTTTTTTTGATCTTTTTATAGCTAACGGGTACTCAGCGCCTTCTTCAATGATGTAACCTACGTCAGTCCCAAAGTACCTACTTTGTATACCGTCCTATCCACTGGGCCCAACGCTACGGATCCGATTATTTACGGTACTAACACTAACGCCTTTGTCCTGGCTCAAAACGAAGTCGTTGAAATTGTATTGAACAACAAGGATCCTGGAAAGTGAGTTGCCTTCTTCTTCTCCTTCTCAACCTGTCACGCACACATCTCTATCCCTTACCAACCACTAACCCAAAAACTCCCCCACAGACACCCCTTCCATCTCCACGGCCACACCTTCCAAGTCCTCGTCCGCAGCGAAGAAGACGCCGGGTCCTACGACCCCAAGACTTCATCTCCACCAACCACGCCAACAACAACGCCCATGCGCCGCGACACCGTCCTCGTCCGGCCAAATGGGCACATGGTCCTCCGCTTCCGCTCCGACAACCCCGGCGTGTGGCTCTTCCACTGCCACATTGAGTGGCACGTCGCGTCTGGTCTAACGGCGACCATGATCGAGGCCCCGCTCGCGGTGCAGCAGCAGCTTAGCAGTCGCATTCCGCAAGATCACTGGGACGTGTGTCGCGCTGCTGGCGTGCCCACGCAGGGCAATGCGGCGGGGAATACGCGCGTGTACGACGATTTGACGGGGGAGAATAAGAGTCCCGGGAGGTTGCCCGCGGGCTTCGAGGGAAGGGGTATTGCGGCGCTGGTGGGCAGTATCGTTTCGGGCTTGTTGGGCGTGGCTGTTATTGCGTGGTATGGGTTGAAGCCCATCGGGGGGAGTGTGAGGAAGTGATCATGACCAAGAAGAAGAAGAGAAAGGGATGCTTGAAAAAAGGGGTAAGGAGAATGAGGGGGATTTGGGTTTGATAGTCAGCCTAGGCGTTTCTGTATACCCAAAAAAAGGAGGTGAAAGTGGTTGGGTTTCTGAGTGGAAGAAGTACAGCAAGAATAAATCGTGCTCAATCGACAAAAACGTTCTCTTTCTACTTTGAGTTCTCGCATTTTTTTTTCTTTCTTTCTTTCTGTGTAAGTATCACTCCATCTAATATACTTTTCCACATCTGAGTCACCGCAATTCCATCACTGCTCGTCCCAGTAATAACTCCACATTTTCGCTCCAAACAGCGAATCAGCATAGCAATCCCCTTTGGTCGTCCCCGCCGCCCCCGCGCAAACAATCAGCGGCAAAAAGTGCTCGGCCCCACCCCTTGGATGCATAGTGTATGCGTGCGGCCAATTCCTCCATTGCAGGAACTTCTCCTCCCGCTTCGCGTCTTCATCCGTCATGGCGGCATCTGTAACCGATTTACTCCACTCGGCCGTCTGCGCCTGGAGTGCTGGATTCGAGAGTTGACCAAACAGGCGCAGATTGTGGAACGAGGCGAAGCCCGACCCGACGATGGCAATGTTCTGGCTACGCAGGGTGGACAAAGCACGGCCGATAGCGTAAGAATGCGCAGGCGACTCGGACGCGAGGACGGAGAGCTGGACTATAGGAGTTGAGGCGGAGGGATCGATGAGTTTCATGGGGACAAAGACGCCATGATCCCATGCTATGTTTTATGTCCAGTCAGTGACTCCAATAAACAAGACGCGGTAAGAAGAAGGACTTACGTCGCTTGGCATCCTTCTCGCATTCTATATCCGCTTCGTTGAGTGCCTTGGCGACTTGCTCTGCCACCTCAGGACTCCCGGGCGCATCGTGTTTGATTTGGTAAGTCTCTGGCGGGAATCCATAGTAGTCGTACAGCAATTCATGTTTGGAGCCGCTGGAGATGGTCACCTTGTTTGTTGACCAATGAGCTGTGACTAGCACGATTGCTTTGGGTGCATCTGGTGTGCCCAGCTTGAGGATCTTGGGCACCCGCGTTTTGAGCGAGTTCGTAATGGCTGTATGCGATGGATCGCCGAGAAGTGGCATCGGGCCTCCGCCGTGCGAGATGGAGACTACGGGCGCAAGACGTGTCATGTTGTCGGCGTAAGACGATAGTGGAAACTGCTGTATACCGTGGAGAGGGTTGACGGTTGTGTTGGTAGAAGAAGAGTGTTGCGCGGAGCTTCGTTGAACGCCGAGTAAGGATGCGAATAGAGAAGATGCGCGATGGAACGGTCTCATGTCAGTTGCAGCGACAGTAGTATTAACGGCAGCTGGAGCCGATATATATGCAGGTCCGGACGAAACGAGGGCATTATGGCTTTCGGCAGTAGTCGTGCGGTGAGATAACGTACTAAATAGTTTATTTGTCAAATGAGGGTTTGTAAGGGTTTGGGAGTGCGGAATTGTGCCGTCACACGCTTCTATGCAGGGCCGAACATGGGCAAGGGAAATCACGTGATAGCGTGACAGCGTGAGATCGCGTATCAAAGTCGCGTCGAGAGCACATGTTGAAAGGACCCAGGCTATTGTGTCTTCATGCTGTCAGTTCGGTGAAGTCTTAGTCCAACCTGCGCTGTTTCGCACACAATGTTCTTGGGAGGTATGAAAAGAAAGGCGCACAACAATTAAGGCATGATACATTAGTGGAAAGCCATGAGAGAAGATTATCATAGCGGTCAGAGTTGAACACGCCGAGAGTGACTGTCATGTATATATCTAAGTGTAGAGAGCCTTCGTGACCCCATTAATTGGAATAGAAAGCCATTCCATGCAAGCTGAAGAATGCGACATCAGACCTGAAGGTGTACGCTGCTGCCACAAACACTCTGGTCCCAGATTCTGTATCCAGGGAAGAACGCAGCACATTGGCAGACTTTATGGCATGATATGCACCATAGCATACCCCGACGGCCAGTATTCATCGAGCGAATGATTATGAGGATTTTGGTAAGTGTGAGTCCCACCAACTAGACAGACTCGTTGATTTCGGAATCTAACTCACAGTCAGTATTGTTAACCAATATTACATTTTCTTGACGAGGGCAAACTCACCGAGCTTGTCGCCACCATCGACGGCGTTCTCTTCAGTATCTACGTCCTCACTCTTGATCTGTTTCTTGGCACGACCACGGCCCTTCTTCTCGGCAACGGGCTTCTTGGGCGCCTTCTTCTCAGAGTCTGAATCTCGGCTCTCAGACTTGATAGTCTCGACGGTAGCCTCGTCGGTAGCCTCATCGGCAGTCTTACGCTTCTTGGATTTGGGAGTGGTGGTGGATTTTGGGGTCTCGGAAGTGGGGGCAGCATTACCTGTAGACTGACCAAGGAACTTGGCAAAGGAAGGGTGGCTCTCCATGGCCTTTCTCTTGACTGGTGGCCCTAGGTTTGAGCGTGCGAAATTAGTGTATGTCGCATGCTAGTCACTAAATGCCACTTACACATCTTCTTGAGCGAGCCAGCGGTGTTCTTGGTGAGCGTGGCCATAAAGTCGTAGTCGTACTGCGAGTTGTTAGCATCAGAAGACATGAGGGCCAGCTAAAGCAGAGGGCACTTGCCTTGTCGTGACCTGTACAACTCAAGTAGGCAGCGGCGATGAGCTTGGTCTCCTTGTCAGTGAAGCCTACAAGAAGCTCGTGGGCCTCTGCACCAGTTGCGTCCTTCTTAGGCGGCATGATGTTGATATTGGGTGGAATTGGGGAATATTGTTGGGGTTGAAGGGTAATGAGTTGAGTGTGATGGAAGGAATGAGAGCAAAGAAATGGGTGGCAGTAACAGAAGAAAAGCGTTTGTTGTGGCTGGAAGAAGCCGCAGTGACGTTGGAACTTAGACTCTGCCCAGGGAAACAAGTTTCAGGCTGCGGTGAGGGATGAGGACTGCTTTCGAAGGCCCTGATTCGCCCGCGACATTGTTAGTATTTGATTCTTTGCTACTGATATTGCGTGATGGGGAAGGTGAGCTCCCAATGCTTCACTCATCACTGTTCATCACACACTGTGGTGATAGGTTCGAAACCGGTTAGACTGTGCTGGTCTGTGCTTTACATATCCAGATGCAGCACAGAACGCTTGGTCATGGTACTGTCTTGTTTCTTGAACCATATGCTTGAGCTTGTCCTGACTCCCCCTCCCCTCCTCTCTCGCTTTCAATCTGTCTCGACGATTTTTTAGTATGCGCCATGCACGTATACGACGTGCGTGCCACACGCGTCTGGAAGGAACAGCGTCTACGGTAGTGGTCTCGTGTACCGTCTAAGAGCCTGGGGGATGCGAGGACAACAAGTCAAGAAGGAGGCAGAAGAGGCACGAGGCAATTATTTGACACGCATGCTGAAAACGCATACTTTCGAGGCCTCCGGTCCGAAGTCATACCTACCGAACTGCAAGAAGCCAGGACAGCGAATGCACATTCAGCACGTCTTTTCCGCTGACTGCATGCTCCGGATAGGAACGCAAAACTTGCCAGGGTTAGAGAGAGGGTAAACAGAGCGAAGACGGACAAGGACTATTGACTCGGCATAGGCGAGGGGCATCTGGTGAGAGATTCGGGAGACGGCACCGCAAGTGCATCCCCGCTCACCGACTGCATTGCGGCGGAGGCGGCGGCGGCGGCGGAGCAGTGCAGCACAAATATGGTGGACATGGGCGTGCAGCTGTCGCGAGCCGGGGATGCAGAAGGCGAGGCCTGGATGGAACCAAAGGATAGACAATACCAAGGCGCCGGTGGGACTGGCGTGGAGCATCGGCATCTATGGGCTCAGTGCTGACAACGGACGGACATGCCGCGGAGTGAGTCGGATGCGCGTACTCGAAGTGTGTCGGACAAGACCATAGGCCATGTACACATATGTACATATGTACACATGTATAGCATGCAGTGTTACTGGCGGAGAGAGGCTCGACTGCAGCCAAAAAGGGCCCAGCCAGGATCTGCGGCGAGCGGGCCGCGCCAGGAACAGACAGGTACAGGCTCAGGCGCAATTTTTCGGCGTCTAGCTATGTATCCACGACACGACACGACACGACAGCCCGACAGCCAGTCAGCCAGACTAGCGACCGTTGGCCGACTGGACCGGCCGTCTATCGACTTTCTCTGGACCTGACCTTGACCTTGACCGTTTGCTGGTGCCCTCTTGCTGCTGCTCCCTTCGCTTTTTCTATATCTACGTCTCCTTCTACTACGCTTGCTGCTGCACTTTCTTCACTTTTTTCTCTTCTCTTCACTTCTACTTTTCTTCTGACATCACACCCCACCCGCTGCTGCCCCTCACCACCCCGCGCCCATTTTCTGCAGAGGCCTCACCACAGAACAGCACGCGCGCCAGGCCACCAGAACCACACACGTCTTCTCCATCGCCATGGCGCCTCATCCTACCCTCACCAGCACCTACCGTGCCCGGGCCTCGTCGCCCTCCGTCGCGCCTCTGGCTTCATACCTTCTCAGCTTGATGGCTGCCAAGCAAACCAATCTCTGCCTCTCCGCCGATGTCGAGACCTCTGCAGAGTTGCTGCAACTCGCCGAGGATGTGGGCGATTCCATCTGCCTGCTCAAGACACACTGCGACATCGTCACCGACTGGTCCGACAGGACGGCCCAGGCACTGAGGGAAATCGCGACGCGCAAGCGCTTCCTAATTTTCGAGGACCGGAAATTCGCTGATATCGGCGGTATGTTTGGTTACCATCGCGAGGAGCTGAGCCTGACACTGTGCAATAGAAACCGTGCAGAAGCAGTACACTTCTGGCCACCACCGCATTGCTCTTTGGGCCGAAATCACAAACGCACACGTTCTGCCTGGCCCTGCCATTGTCACCGCGCTCGAGAAGGCTGCCGAGACAACAATCGCCAAGTTCAACACTTCTGTAAACACCGAAATATCGGCTACGCGCCAGAGCAACGGACTAGACAGTGACGACCATGACAGCGAGGACACAAAAGCCCCCGACTTCACCATTGAGTCACCCATCGAGATTGAGGGCGAAGAAAGAAGGCTGAGCATCCGGGCTCCGGACAGGAAACAGAGCGTTGTGAGCGTCACGACTTCAATATCCATGCGCACAGAGAGCATATCGCCTCGTCCTGAACCCAACGACAACGGAGAAGACGTCTTCAACCTCGATACTGCTACGGAACTTTTGCGCCTTGGACCACCCCCGTTCTTGCGTTCGCTTCTTTTGCTTGCCGAAATGAGCTCCGAGGGCCACCTTATGACACCTGACTACCAGCAGAAGACGGTCGACATTGCGCGTAATCATCGAGAGTTCGTCATGGGCTTCATCGCTCAGCGCAGCCTAAACACACAACCCGAAGACAGCTTTATTACCATGACTCCAGGCTGCCAACTACCGCCTCCAGGCCAAGAGGGGAAAAAGCTGGGAGATGCCCTCGGCCAGCAGTACAACACCCCTCACAAGCTCATCTTCGACCAAGGCTGCGACATCATCATCGTCGGACGCGGCATTGTACGAGCCCAAGACCGCAAGTCAGAAGCAGAGCGCTACAGGAAAGCTGCGTGGACAGCCTACGAGGAGCGGGTACGAACAGCATGAGTACCTGGCCCCACAAGCCTTCTCAACCTTTCTTTTGATACGGACGACGACCTAGCGCATTTCTATATTAGAACTCTGCCAGAGGTCTTGCCTCTGTAGAACTTGTCTTGAAGACGATCTGGCGTTCCAGATGCCGTCAAACACAACATGCAAAAACAAGAGCAAAGCGCGGCGCTGAAGCGGAGTGACTCACTCAGTACACCGAACCGAGGAGTCTGGGTGGACGGCATGCGCCATTACAATTACGACTGCAATACAGGTCATGAATCATGTAAAAATCTTTGATTTAATTTGGTCAATTACAAAGCTATTACCTACTGCCACACGGTCAACCTCCTTCCACCTCTCCACCTCTTCTGAACTGGCAAATTTGGTTGGTCTTCGCTATTTTGTTGGACGACATTTGGCGCTGTCCTACTCGCGTGTGGGCCGACGCCAAGGCTCGTAGGCAGTGTGCTTGATATTAACGACTCTTGAATTAGCGTAGCAACCAACTTTGGTCGACATCCTGGTTGCGCCAGAATACGTATCGTTTTGCACTCACACATTGATAGCATGTCTCAATAATATTGTTTACCTGACGATGATGCGATGATTCTACAGAGCATCGTGACCCACATCTACCTTCGAAACAGCGTCGACCGAGACGACGAATCCGATTGATACTCCGACCCGGATTCTTCAGATTGAAAGCAGCGCTCGTGTGGTCAGCCTCGAAGTATGATCTAGCATACATGGCATGATACTGCACTAGACAAGTTGTAATCTGGAATGGAAAGCAGGAGAGAGAAGTACGACGCTATTTTTCAACGTATAATTAGCGCAACTTGAGTTCAAAGTATACTGCTACGTGGTTGAAGCTCTGCTCGCAAGGTTCCTTGAGAAGACAGCTGCTTTCAATCTTATCATATATTCTAAGCGTTGTTTCTACTGGCTGTCAAGCATCCCCTTGCAGCGTTATGATGATGCGCACTACTTAAGCTAGACGCTCTGCATGTGTCCGATAATATAATCAACTTTCTTCTGCAACGCAGTAGCGCATGGCGACAGTGGCTCAGGGGATATCTTTTACTCAGCTCAACAGGGCTTGCGGTCATCCTAGGGCAGATGGGCGAACTGTGGATAGGTTCTGATGACTTCTGCATAGGTTTGACCAGTATCATTCAGTGTACACATGAAGAACAATTATCAAAACCTGTACATATATCTGAGCTTACGTCAGTACCACGGATAGCCATGCAACAAGCCCGTTGAGTCTCCCATCGAAGAGGTCATGGCGTTTATCAGCCTTATATTGCCCATCCTAGCCATGCTCTGCGAGTGCTTGCCATGGTTCCCACGCTTTCTCGAGTGTCAGTGAGTGGGTGCCGATGCTCGCTACTGCTGCCATCCACCCACTCAGCAGCAGTCCATTTCACATGAGGCCTTCCCCAAGGAACAGTCACCTACTTTGATTGTTTTCTCCTCGACCTTGGTTCTGCTGTGTATTTGTGTAGATGAATCAAACAATGCGACTATTTTGTGATGAATTTATCATAGTTTTTTTTTTGATAGATCTGAACGTATATTAGGAAGCTGATTTACAGTTCAAAAGACGCAGCTCCAAGCATACTTTTGGCACCAGTCTACAGTGTACATACTTCTTGGACAACATGGCTTCTCAAGGTGAACCATCTCAATCACACAAGCTCTACAAGAACAAGGACTCGTGGTATGCGCCGTGCTCACATGCCGTGAGCAAACCTCCTAGCTTAGTGAATGGTAAACACCATGACTCTGGGAAGGAGACGGTCTCTGACGGCAAGCGCATCACTGATTTCTTTGCCCAACCTCACGGTGGCTCCGACAAGCCTACCGTGAAGCCATTTCCATTCAACCCACCCATCAGGCCTCTCACATCACCGGCTGAGAAAGAGTGTCTCCAAACAGATTGGTCACCATTGTGGCCGGATCATTCAACTCTTCCTCCCCTGCCACAAGACCCCATTGGGCCACCAACGCCCAAATCACCGTTGAAAAAGCGCGAGGAAGAAGAAGAGCCGTACGAGAAACTCGGCAGTGCCGCCTTGCTCGAAGGCAGCACACCAGACTTTGGCACAGGACATGGCCCATGGGGTCGCGACATGGACACCAAAGCCATCTGTCGCTTCTTCCACAAGCAGCACGCTCGGCGGCTTCTAAAATAAAAATTAAAATAAGAGAAAGGGAGGTGGGAGAGAGTGGGCACACAAGCGCACATGAAAGCAAGAGGATTCCATTGCACCCGTTCTCTTCTCTTCCCCCTTCCCATCTTGAACCGCTACTATGTACGGTATCAAAACGCCTTCTCTTTCTTAATCCACCAATACCCGACCGACTGCGCAACGCCCGTCTGTGCGCCAGCCCTCCTTCCTGCACCCGCCACATCTGCGACGCCATCCGCTCCAGGACGCGAAATCCAGCGACGATAACTCGCCAGCCTGATCCCCCTTTTTATTTTTCCTCTTTCTTTTCTCAGATCATGTGCCTTTGCTGCTTCCCGTCCCCCCTTCCCGTTTCTAATGCATGAATATGCGGGTGGGATATAGCCCCGAGGGGGTAATTGCGCGGTGAGGGTGAAGGAGAAAGAGAGGGGGAGAGACAGGGAAGGGGACGGAGAACGCGTGTAGACGGTGGCTTGGTGTGTTGTTGTTTGAGCGAGATTTCACGGGCCAAAAGGGTTCACGTGGAGCAAGGGGGGTGTGGAGGTGATGGGGGAGTGTGTGTGAAAGCAAGAGGGTACAATTTATCCTATGTAAATTGCTTCGAGAATCGGGCTTCTTTGCTTTTTCTTCGTATATATTTAAAACAAAGAAGAGGAAGCTATGTATATAGTATCTAGGCAATAACAAAAAAGAAAAAGATGCGTCCTTATAGCCATGTTGCGCTATAACGAATACAACAAAGAAGAAGTAGAAAATCCCGCCAATCTTTTCTCTCTCTTTTTCTCTGCGCCTTAAATCACAGCAAGGGGGGAAGCAGATTCCAAATTCTAGAACTTCTGCGTCCTGCATAACGGGCAAAACGGCAGGTCGAAACTGCATCCCAGTGCCTGTGCCTGTGTCTGTGTGTCTGTGTGTTGGCCTTGTTGCCCCACTCCCCTTCCCCCCTTGCATACTTACCCTTTGTCAAACACGCTGCCAGTCCTTCCTTGAGTCTTCTAGATCAACGGGTTCCAGGCACGGTAAAAAGGAAGCGGGGGTGGGAAGTCTGGGAGGCGATGGCAGCGCAAGAGAGGGGTATTAGTTGATGGAGCGAAAGATTTGAGAACAAGTTTTTTTTTTCTTCTTTCTGCGTTTTAATCGTATCTATCTATCTATCTACTTGGGTTGCCTAGAGTTTGTCTGGGTGAAATAATCGTGAACGAGTGGAGGAAAAAAAGGAAAAGAAAAGAAAAAATCCCATTGATCATTGAAGGATTCTAACATAGCAAAATTGGCTCCATTATCATGTTCTAGGGTATTGTCCTAGCTCAAAAAGGAAAAAAAGCAAAGTTAAGAACTAAACAAAAAGTCGTAACTACCTAGAAACGACAATCAGCCCTATGGAAGCTTGCCCGCGAGCTCCACATATCTAGGCCAAGTGTTTGTAAAGACAAGATACTTGATGCTCTCATACGCCGGGTCGAAGATGTCGTCTGTGAATTCGCTTGGCACTATGCTCCTCGTGCTCGCTGTCGACGACGACGTAACGTCGCTCTGGATACTGGCCGGCCGGCTCAGCGTGTCTTCCCACGGGCACACGACGTTCTCGCGTAGGCCGGGCGATTTCATGTTGTCAGGTGTGTCGCTGCGAGGCATGTACGGGTCGAACTCGACGTCTGCGAATATCGTCTGCAGCGGCTTGAAGATCTTGTATTCAATGTTGATGGGTATCTCGGCGGTGAATGGGTTGACGAGCGTGAAGAAGATGAGGGATGCCTCGGTGAACATTTGGCGGCGCTGCGCTGTCGTGACGACTGTGAGGCTGCCCCACTTCTTCCGGAAGTTGCGTACTTCGCGGAGGAAAATGCAGTTCTCGGCTGTGAATTCACGGGCTGCTGCCCATGCGATGAGCGGCTCGATGCTGTGCTCGATGCTGAACTCCAGGGCCTGCATTGATCCTTTGATTTTTAGCGTATTGCTCGGCATCTCAAATGATGCCTTTTCCGATAAGATGGCATGTTTGGACGCGAGGGAATCCGTGTCAGAGATGGACGAGCGACGGTAAGGTTGCACTTTCAACGCTTCGCGGAGAGGGATGATGATTAGGACTTGTTGGCACACGATCAGAGTGGGCAGAAACCTGTTGGATTACATGAGTATGAACAACGAAACACTGTCGGTAGAAGCTGGACTTACCACCCTGCTGGCGCAAAGAACTTGCTAAGGCTTCTAGCGCCTGGCGTGTTCATATATGTAAAAGCAATCCAAAGTGGCGTTCCCGGGATGCTAAACATGGTGTAAGCGACATGAAGAGCAGCAGAGCAGGTGCACATACCCAGAGATGATTGCAAGCCTCGTCTGCCACGCCCAAGAATGCACGTCCTTGATACTGCGAATCTTCCACAGAATCCACGGGCCTACCAACATTGTCCAGAACAGCTGGACAAAGATTGAGGGGATCCTGGTCATAGTTAGTTGGAGCTTCTGTCTTGTCGCAAATGCGTCGCATACCATTCACCCCCTCGGCGGCACATGCGGAAGTTTGCAGGCGTTCCAAAGAAACCGTAGGACGCATGGAAGCGGCGTGAACCAAAGAACATTATAATAGCAGGAACGAACTACTTTGATTAGCGCAACGGCTTCGAGTCTCAAGCAAACAGCTCTTACTGAAATCACCAATCCCACCAAGGTGCCAAAGTAGACTTTGCTTGCTGCATCGAGATCGCGCCATGCTTCGTATAGCCCACGGGGCGTGTATGACATCCGCTTCTTGCGTGCGCCTTCAAGGAAGTTGCGTGTCAATCGACACTGGCGCTCATAGACAGTGAGAACCTTTGCATTGCAGGCTACAAAGCGTCAGTGAATGTCAACAACCACAAGTGAAAACTACCTACCTTGGAAGAAAGCCATGCCTGATGGAAGGAATACGGACATGATCCAGAATTCGGCGGAGCATGGAAAGAGGCCATTCCAAGGGTACACTAGAAGAACGATGATGAGATATACGTGCAGCATCGTCACAGCTCCAAAGACAACGGTGATATTTCGTATCCGTATGCAGAATGCCTCGCGTCGCCGATACAAGACGTAGAGCTCTGCTGACAGTACGAGAGTGTACAGTATGGTGAAGACAATGTAACCGATGCCAAGGGCGTCCATGTTGAGTTTCTTCTCGCCATCTATTGCTCGCGGGCGCATGACAGCTGCCATGATGACCAGGTTGTATGGTTACTGAGTAAGTGTGGTAGTTTCGACCCAGTAGTTTCGACGGACGATCAACGACGTATGAAAGATTTGAAGACTTGGCTACTCCTCTTACTTAATGGAACGAATGTGGGGACGTGCTACGGAGAGGGTGTATTTCAATAGGTACCGAGTACACGGCGCAGCTTATGCAGATGTCCACTCGGTGAGAGAAGCGGCACACAGCTGCCAGGGAAGGCGGGAGGGCGGTAGAAGAATTGAGTTTGATGCACACATGGGCCTGTTCTGGCTAAGAGGGCCCCCCCAAAGACATGTTTAGCTACGGCTTGGTGGCCTGAGTGACAAAGGCTTACTCGAAACTGGTAGACAGCGGAGGCGGCCAAGCTAGAACCATTGTCTGTTGTTGGTGTAACGGAAGGGATGCGCATTCACTGCATGGACAGACGTGCGAACGTAGCTCATGGCGGCAAGTGTCACAAAGGCCAACGTGGGAATACATGCTGCTACCTTGTCTGTTGCTACTGTTATAGGATGAGGGTTGTCTGATTGGGACTTCGAGATGCAATGATCAGCTAGCGGTATGGTCATCTTTGATAAGCACAAAGGTGATTGGATGGAGACGTTAAGCATACATCGACTACATGTGCGTGGCTCGCTTGTCTTGGATCGTCGCAGCCCACATCAGACGTCGGAGGTTTCAAGAACCCCCAGGAACCCCCAAGAACTGCTCTCGACCAGCATCCCCGCACCACATCCATCCTTTGAACGGGCTCGGATGCATCGTTGCACTGAATTTCGCCGTGCCGCATTCAAGCTCCGGCCTATTCTACCCGATAAACATTCCTCTTCGGCGGTTGTCACTCTGGAAGTCTTCCGCAGTGACACATCACTTCGTCCTATGCGCCCAACTATCGCGAATCTGGCAGCTCCCCTATTGATACGGATCCACGTTGAGGGTACGGGAAGATCCATGCAGCCGAGTCATTTCAGTTTCGATCGTACCTCTTTCCATTAACCGGCAAAAAGGCTGACGTTCATGCGTTCCCTCACCCTTCGCAATTCCGGAACATTGAAAACACCACCCTACGTCAAATCGTGTTCAAAACTCCTGTCAGTCTTAAGATGGTTTCAAGTCCGATCTTGTAGGAATCTGGCGGATTTCTTCTCGCCGAATGTCATTGTGCCTGTCAAAAGCGTCATTGGACGCAGCATCACAGTTAGGCGGACGATGATACGGCCTGAAAACTGAGGCAAACTGTATCCAGTACCTTCACAGTCGTTTGATGCGAGAAGCCCGTTGTGTGACAAGTCCTTCAACGGGTTTGCATTGCAACGGCGCCGTACCGGTTGGCCCAAACATGTCGAGTTAGCACGAAAGAGCTTTAACTCTATCAGAACAGTCACACCCTCCATGACTTCTGCCCATGTAACGAAGGATATCCGAACATATATGCTGCAACTTTCCGAGTAGCTGATACGACATGTGTGATTGCTGCCGACATGATCAGATACGCGGGGTTACTGCAGCCTTGCTCAGTGTTTGTGACCTTCCCTTCAGAGCTAGTTCTTCGCGCACGTATGCATGTTGAGCACATACTGCCCCACTGCTTTCTGCGTCTACCCGTCAGCCCCGTTTCCCCGTCAGTCCGCGTGACCTGACACGATCGGCAGGCCAATGTTACCTTTACATCCCTCGACTTCATTTATTGATCCTCACTTTGACTTTATATGCTCGCCCCACTTCTCAAAACTAGTTGAATTATAGAACTATATGTATTCTCACCATCGGTATGAGGATCTATTCGCTAAAGAGAATAGCGCTGTTTCATTACCGACACCTAGTATTATATATTGAGTGCAAGTGTTCCAAGGGGGCGACCCGGGGGCTTCTCTAGGTATTGTTTGATGAAAACTGGCTTGCTGCTGCTTTGCAATGCGAGATCCTTGATGCGAACAATACGTGGGTGCGCGGGTTCAAATCTCATCCAGCTCGAATGAGTGCCTGTCAATACACATAACTGACGAATACGTTCAAGCCTGGGCTCTGCAGTCAGTATTACTGGCACAGCGAATAAAAAGGGGTCTTTAATAATTTCTGCGTTTATATTATAATCATGGCTACGTCTTTCCAATGCAGCCATGGTTGGAGCATGACCAGACAGCATCAACCACAGTTTAGCAAATTTATGGCAGTGATTTGACGCTTGGAGCTGTCTAGAAAAGTCCATGTACAAACTGTGATTCTCTTTCAAGTCTCTGAGACCATATACATATACCTGTAAAGATACATAGCTGCCCTTCTAACACCCTGATATACACCACTAAACCTGAGTCCTGAACGACGAAATGACTTCAACATACCCACCCCTAACACATTGCTACTCTTCTTAGATCATTCCGGCTACTATGCCCACCTCTCCTCCAGCTTATCAGCGCACGTACATCACAATTCTTACCGAGGAGAGCTCATGCGGAAACTTGGCGCACGCATGGTCTCCATATCGAAAATGGATCCTGTTGACTGTTGTCGCCTTCTGCCAAATAAGCATGAACTCTAACACCGCCATCTACTCCAACGCCGTTCTCTTGCTAAACGAATACTTTGCCGTCGACAATGCAAGGCTGGGAATGGCGGCTTTCCTTATTCCGTATGCATTTGGATGCGAATTCTGGGCACCCTTCTCAGAGGAAATTGGACGCTGGCCGATCGTGCAAGCCTCCCTTGGACTGACCAATACATCGGTCCTAATCTGTGCATCATCGATAAGCTTTGGCGGAGTTATCAGTGGGAGAGTTATGGGCGGATTGTCATCCGCCGGTGGTTCTGTCACCACGGGCATAGTTGCTGATGTGTTCGACAAAGACGATTAGCAATACGCCGTCTTGTGGGCTTCTCTCTTCTCCTGTCTAGAAGCTGTGCTGGTGGCATTGCTGGAGGGCCGGTACAACAATCCCTCAACCGGCGAATGGAATTTCTAGATCCAGCTCATCCTTGCTGTGGCTATGCAGCTGCTTCATCTGCTGGTCGCGAAAAAGACACGCGCTTCGGTCGTGCTCGATATTGAGGCAAAAAATCAAAGGAAAGAAGGCAATCTCAATGTCCGCGGACCAAACGACAGCAAGAGACTGAGAGAAAGTTCCTACTACAAGGGATTGGCTACGACAATGTTCCGACCGTACCAAATGCTTATCTTTGAGCCTATCATCTTGCTCCTCTCGATGCTGAGCGGCTTTGCCGATGCCCTCACCTTTTCCTTCTTCGAGAGTTACAGCTACGTACCTACGCAATGGTCTTTCACGCCCATGAACGTTTCCTTCGTTTTTGCCGCATTGGTGTGCTCGTACGTGGTCGGTTATCTAACCTTCCTCCCTGTCGTCAGTCGCCACGACGCACGACGTAGCAAATGCGGACAACTTGCTCCTGAAGCGCGCCTCAAGCCTTTACTGTACCATGTCATCCTCTTCCCTGTTGGCCTACTTATTTGCGCTTTTGTCGCCACGGGACCACCACTGCACTGGTTTAGCGTGATTATAGCCTCTGGCCTAGTCGGCATCGCCAATTTCGCTATTTACTATGCCACCGTCGACTACATGATCGCAGCCTATGGACCTTACAGCGCATCCGCTACGGATGGAAACGGTTTCATGAGAGACTCTCTTGCTGGAATAGGCGCCTTCTGCACCGGATCCATGTACAGAAAGCTGGGCATCAGGAATGCGTACTTGCTGTTGTTTGGTCTGGCCGCTGCATTTTGTGTCCCGGTATATGTTTTCTACTTCAAGGGCCGGAAATTCGCGCAAAGAGCATATTTGAAAAAAATCTGGAGGCCAAGAAAGAACACATTGAAAATAAAGCAGACTTTGAGTTCAAGGGATGTCGGACATGGGCTGGGAAGTATTAGGACCTTTGGACTGTCTGACTGTCTGACTGTCTGCAAGTGCAGGCGTAGATACTCAGGAGATATAAAACAGGTAAAAAACACAAAATAAATGATACAAAATTGTGCAGCGACTTTTTCTATGCATGACCATCGAGAGAACTAATCTAGTGTGATTTCAAGGGCTGCAGATATGATGTCGTCATAATTTAAGCAACGTCCCCACCAGACTTCTAGCAGTTGCGATCTTACGCCAATCCGGATACAACACCATGTCATTGACGGTAATGCAGGATTGCATCCCTGAGCAGATCTTGAAAGTCGGAGATTATTATGTAGTTCTCATGGCGACGAGCCAACGGCTCCCTTTCAACAACCTCTCCTTCCATCCCAATCCTTTCATACACCTGTAATTCTTGCCCATATACCACTATGGCTTCAGCAAAACCCAAGAACATCGTCATAGTAGGAGGCTCGCTAGGTGGTCTTCTGACTGGTGTCGCATTGAAACGCTTACGGAAAGACCTGACAATACGCATATTCGAGCGTAATCCGACGCCGCTGCTCCAAGACCAAGGCGCAGGTGTCGTAGCAGGCCAAGATGTACAAAAGTTTTTCAAGACCTACGATCGGACTCAAACTTCTTTGACCGTCCCAAGCCATCAGCGGCTATATCTCGACAAAGAGGGCAAAGTGATTAGCCGCCATGATCAAGAGCAACGCATGACGAGCTGGGACTTGCTGTATCATCTGCTCCGAACGAATTACGACGGCACAAAAACCGACTATGCCGAGGTACCTGTGCCTGAGGAAGGAGAGGGCAAGACATCATATGAGTACGGGTGCACAGTCACAAAGGTGGAGGCTCCAAAACCATCTCCAGCTCCTCTAGACTTCCTGAAGCCCGTCCGGGTCACTTACCAACAAAAGTCTGGAGACATATCCACAACCGATGCCGACCTAGTCATCGCAGCCGATGGCCCCAGCTCCAAGATTCGTGCCGAATACTTCCCAGATGTAAAGCGGAAATATGCGGGTTACGTAGCATGGCGAGGTACTGTTCCAGAAACACAAGTCTCACAATCTGTGGCCGATGTCTTCGTTGAGAAGTTCGCATTCTATCACAGTAAAGGCATGCAGATACTCGCGTACACTATTCCAGGAAAGCACGGCACCACAAAGGTAGGGGAGAGGCTATTAAACTGGGTGTGGTATGTAAACTACAAGGAAGAGTCACCAGAGCATAGCGAGCTCATGACGGACAAAGATGGGAAGAAACATCACATCACTCTTCCGCCAGGCGGTATCAAAGATGAAGTGTGGGCAAGCCAGAAACAGTTAGCAAAAGACGTTCTGCCTCCCCAATTCGCTGAACTAGTCAACAAGACTCAGGTCCCTTTCATTCAAACCATCACCGACGTCATCGCACCTTCTGCCCTCCTGGATGGTGGTAGGGTGCTTCTACTTGGAGATGCTCTGGCCGGCTTCAGACCACACACGGCGGCCAGCACGAATCAAGCTGCCTTGGACGCAATGAAACTTGCCAGGGCAATCGACCGACTGTTCCAAGGAGAGACTGAAGCACTAAAAGAGTGGGAAGACGAAGTGATGGAGTATGGCAAGGAAATGCAAAGCCATGGGGTACAGATGGGTAACCGAAGTCAATTTGGCGAACATCCTATGCAAAGGTAGGATATTATGGACACGGTATACAGATGCTGTGCGTAAAATTGTAGCGTTGTAAACATGTTGTTTGCTCTTTCAGTTGACAGTACAAGACTGGTAATATACGTAATACTATGATTTAGACCTCTTCCTTTGCTTTTGGTTTCGTCGTATCGCCAGTTCTCTGCTACCTATATTTGCGGTAAAAGTAACATGTCCTGAGTGGAGGCATAGCTCGCGCCAACTTCACCGTGAAAATCCCACACCACCTTGCATATACTGCTGTCTTCGCTCATCGCTCTAGAGATATCTATTACTAGCCCTATATGGAACGCCTACTTAGTCCGGTGGTGCAAAGAACGGGTCATGAGGCCCGGTTAGAAGAGCTCTTGAAGACAGTGGACGTCGCTGAAGAATCGGAGAAACAGCAAGCAATGATAGGGTAGCGTCTGAACGACAGATTTCTGCACTAATGACAGCCATCTGGCTCAGAACTCATACCGTGCAAAACCAAGAAAACCCCGCCGAATATATAAGAAAATCTATTGTCTTCGCACAAGTCCGAGAGCGACAAACAAACGAAGCAACAGAGCGTCTTCTATTGCCTGAACGGTAAGATTGCACACGACATCAAGGGAACAGAATGACCACTGCTTATATTCGCGCACTCTCTATTTTTACCAAAAAAAAAGCGGCAAAAAGCAGGAATATGGGCTACATACACTGAAAAACACATAAACCCATTCGCGCTTAAGGTCAGAACCACAAAAAATGACTTTTTCCACTACTCCAAAACGTCTAACAAACATTATCAATTTCCCTTTCCAAGGCGCCATACTATCGAGCCAGAACGAGTAAACATGGCAGAAGTACAGCAACCACTTACCTGCACCACACGAAGAGAAGATGGCTCCAACGCATCCAGATATCCCCCTCCCATTATCTTCCTCCTCTCCACCAGCCGACAAACGCAAAAAAAGAAAAATTTACTCCGCAAACATCTAGCCACTGCAACCCCGCCGCCCCCTCACCTACACCAAAAGTATCCCTACCTCCCATTTAAACCCCCCCTTTCCCTCCCGTCCTCCCGCCACACACCCAACTTATCCATTACACATTAACCCACCAATGCTATTACCGGGTAAGACCCAGCCTATCGGCACATTTCCCCCCCCCCTCCTTTTTCTTTTTCTTTTTCTTTTTCTCCGAGGAAGTAGCGCGCATGCATATGCATATGCATGTTCCTCTTTGATTCCGCGAGGTGAGGTGAGGAAAGGGGTAGGAAAAAAGCATGGAAGCTATACCATTATCATTGGCCGTTATGAACAAGGGTTGCTGTAATTAATCGGGGGAAGAAAAGGCAGGTGAGGGAGGGGTTCCTAAGAGCCTTTTTTTTTTCTCCTTTGCAAAAAGAAAATTTTCAGGTTCTTCTTGCTTGCGGATGTTGGGGGTTGTTGGGCGGTTGGTTGGGATGGATGGAGGGATGGAGGGATGGAGGGATGGGTGGATGTGGATGCGGGTAGATGACAAGCAGAGAGAGAGAGAGAGAGAGAGAGAGAGAGAGAGAGAGGGAGAAGAAGGTGGGTGAGTTTGACGTTCCAATAGTTATGCCATGCGACAGCATAGGTGAATAGACACGGCTTTCCTTCCGGTTCAAAAAGTAAAACCATACAAAGTATGATTCATGATAATCTATGTACAAGAAAGCCCTCCTTCTAAATGTTGTATTTACATGGTCTTTGTTTGAGAACAAGAACAAGAACAAAGCCGGGTGGGTTTACAAACAGGCCCATCATATCCAGTGATGGACTTTTTCGGCTGCTTCATCAGCTCGCGACTGAGGGGTCATGCAAAGAACTTTGCTTTTGCATCCACGTCTAGTACTCGAGGTCCTTGGCATGCCTCTTGGCCAGAGTCTTCACCGCAGGGCCTGGCACAGGGTAGCTGCTGAAGGAAGTAAAGACGTTGAACTTGATACCAGGGTCGGTGGCCTATATCGCGTTAGCAAATGTGAACAAGCAGAGAAGGGACACAGGGCATATGTTTCTTACAGTGTAGAAGCTAGTAGCAGGAGTACCACCGCTCAGCTTGGCAGTTCCAGAGCCCTCAACCTTGAAGTTGACGCACTGAGGGTATGCCTGAGCGCCGTTGGTCTGACCCGCAGCGTGCAGCGCGATAATCTCGTGGCGGACGACGTAGTTACCAGCGACAAGGTTGGGGAAAGTCATATTCCAACTGAAGTTGTTGGCAACCAAGTCATCGGTGGCCCACTTTCCGGGGTTGCTGCCCGACTTCCACGCCTTGGACGAAATCTTGGTCCACTGCAGACTGGCTGGGTCTACAGCGCCACAGTCACCGTTGCAAGCCGCGATGTACTCTTGCACGGGACCGATGTGGCTGACGGGCCAAGTGTCCCACTTGAAGGTGACCTGGCTGCCAGGCTTGACGGTTACGTAGGCGCCGTTGCTCTTGCCCTGCTTGTGGCAGATAATAGCAGCGGTACCAAAGGCATCGGGCGAGACGAAGCCGTTGTCGAGGTTATCGGCTTGCCAGCCAACGGTTGCAGGAATGGGGTTCTGGTACTTGAGAGCAGCGTTCCAGCCTTGGTATTCCTTGCCGTCGGCGATGACCTTGTCAACGTGACCATGGGCTGCCACAAGGGGCGCAAGAAGGACGAGGAGCGAGAGCATGATGACGGCGTTTTGAAGTGTGAAATGAAGACGATTGTTCCAAACAATCTTGAGAAGGGAGTGTAACTGTCGAAGCTGTTGCTGATGACTTCCTGTCGAGCAAGACCTTGAGGCTGGATTTCTCCTTCTTCATATACTCCTTACCACTCTTCTAGCGTCCTTTTCTCCACGCCTCCGCACTCCCTCGAGCCAGGTTTTCGACAAGCCTCGCAATCAAAACTTTCATTTCCAAGCACATGTCTGCCCGGTCTCTGAGCTGCACGCCATCCAGTCCCAAGAAGGCGCCCCCCTGTCGCCACGTTCTTAGAACGTTATTTGAGTTGGGGATTCCAGTCCTGTGACGAAATTGTGTTGATGCGATAGGCCGGATTCGGTTGAACGAGGCCAGGCTTAATATCGCTGGTGCACCATTCTCCTACACGCTGACGCTGGGTAATATATCGTCGGCTAGGGGCATCGCGCCCACTGACTGAACCGCCAACCACGTGCCAGCCTCGTCGACTGTATTGTGGAACTTCCTATCTCCTCAAGTTTCAAACAGTGGATACCACTCGGGCCATCAGCGGAAGGATCGCAGTTACATAAAGTAGCTATTGTTCCTAGCCTTACAGCCAAGCCTTTGGTCAACGTTCGCGATGGATTGTTTACAGCAGTTGTCGACGACCGCTTACGACCTTCACGGCCTATGTACGGCAGTCAGATTTTGTATTACCATTACCCCACATGCAGTGACGTTTTAATACATGGGTGTGAAGTGTATTATTCGCAGTATCGTGATCTCCAATGATTCCTGTGCTAGTGGGCCACATGTCCGGGGCGTCCAAATCCTTGTGGCGGTTAAATTGAATAGATTGCAGACACGGACCGCGGCACCGAACTTCAACCACATTCGAACAACACCAAGGTGCCATGAGGCTGAGCGTGCAGATAGTCGAAACAGTCCAAGGCGTACAGATTGGGAAGGACCGAATAGGAAATCTCGACCTTAAATCTCTACTGTCCAGCGTGTCATGCCATCCATATTCGGTGAAATTCCTGTAGCGTTCGGCTTGAAGATGGCTTTACTCAGTTCTGGACTCCTGATTCAAAACACTGACCTTGCAATATTATCCGCTGATAACGTTTGGCATATCCAAGGATACTTCTGTGGTTTGATGCATCTGCTTAGGTTTGAGTAATTATTGTGCTTGGGAACCTCGTAGCTTAAGAACAATCCTCTTTCCAAACTGCCCTCGCTCACTAAGGCTTTTTGAGAGCTTTTGAGAAGTTTTCAACATTGTTTTCTGTTCCCTCGAGCGCCCGCTGTGCTTCCATTGGGTGGCTGTCTCGTGAAACGAGGTGGTGCAGATTAAGTTCAGGGGTCCAGAACGTGCAGCAGCACAGATTTCTTTTCGAACTATTTGTACCCTTACTCATCCTCTGCTATTGAAAAGAAACGCAAGGCTAACAAATGCAAATGTGAGTATGGAGACGCCGGTGAATATTTGCTACAAAGGCGTCGCTTTAGCAGATGTGTGGTTGTCTCTAGGTTTCGTACTCAGCACGTCCGCGCGGGCGAAAAGATCAGAGCAGTTTCACGCATGCTGTGTACCGAGCTTGGAATGGCGGGCCTACCTCTGTGGACATGCTCTCGTTGAACGTCACGGACAACCGATTGTAAGCAAGTACAGATGTACTAGCATTATATAAGCAAACACTGGCTCAGTGAAGCATTGGACCAGCGACTCCACCTGGTATCAAGATGGCAAGACGATAATAGAAGGTTCGTGAAAGGCTATCAATCCAGTGCTTAGCAACTGTATATATGAAAGCATCGCGCAGTACCTTGGGATCAACCCGTGTCACGTCGCGTTACGCCACAACGCTTAAGACGCGTCTACTGGATATTTCCACATCAAGGAAAAGAAAAGAACAATGACGGAACCTGTAGAACCTAAGCCGCGGCATATGAAGCGCAGGGCGGCAGATATGCGACGACCGATGTCCGGGATCAACGAACGACGCGCATCAGTTGCGTCAACGGCTTTGCGTCATTCCATGTCGCATCGTCATATAAGGCGCTGAAGAGTGGTCCGATCGCTTCTTTGTATGGTTAACAACAGGTTGGGGAATTGCTAATGGGTGGCTGTGGGGAACTATTTTTGAAGCTCGGAAAGTCTGAAAACTGTGGTGCGGATGACGCGTCATCATGCCCAGGGCGGAACCAAGACGCCTGCTGAGGCCGACGAACGACAATCAAACCACCAAGACCTACGTATCAACATGGATGTTGATAGGCGGAGCATGAGGGAAAAAAGAAAAGGATACGAAGAACACGAGACCGAGGAATCAGCAAGGTATGCAAGACGTTGGACAAGCGTGATGCCGGATCCCAAAGGCAGAGATTGAGCCACGCCGGACGACACTACGAGCTGGGCAGCACGAATGTCCGCGGACTTTTTTTTACATACATACTTCTGTGCTACTCGTGAAGCACGCGGACGAGACGCGGGACTGGATGTGCAGCGAAGAAAAGCGACTTACGCGTTCTTGGGACGCCAACAGCGTCGAGGCGACGCAGCTCAACGTCGACAGGGTGGGGTAGAGTAAGCCGGCCGCAGCACACGAAACCGGCCTGTAGCCAATAGGACGGCCTGCGGGCGCGCCCGATTGGGTCGATGGAGGCATGGTGGGCGCGGGTCCAGAGTGTCCAAGAACTCGGGGCCGACGCACTCACACGACGTACGACGGTTTGGCACGAGGCTGCTGTTCCCACCGATGGATACGAAAGAAGCAGGCTGTCACTGTTGTCAGAGCGGAACGGGGTATATAGTCAGACCATGGCTCCAAAACGGCTCGCCCTGTAATCGAACTTCTTTTTGCGCAGACTGCTTCTCTGTCCGTGGCTTTGTGTGACGCTGGTCGCATCACATCATCATCGTGTTGGGTCGTCGTAAGCACAGCACGCAACCATTCGCTCAATCGAATTCGTCCATTCGGGCCCTCCAGCATCTTCCGGAACATCCGCCCACCTGGCTCGTATTATTCAATCCCTTTCCATCCCTTCGCTTGTCTTTAGGAGTCGCAACCTCAACCTCATCTTCAACCTTCAACTATTGTGTAATTTGCTGTGCCCCGCTGCACAACTCCGCTTGCACCACCACACCGACGTCATGCCACCATACGCCTCGGCCACCATGTTCCTCCACAAGAGAGACAATATGGGCTTCTCGATTGCCCCTAGCCTAATCATCTTCCTCGTCATCCTCGGGGCCGGTCTCCTCGTATGTTGCGGCTTCGCCGTCTTCCGATTCTATGGCAAGGAGCCTGAAGACTCAACCCGCTTCAATCGGTCACCTGAGCAAGATGCATATATGCGCGAAGTGAGGGAACGTAACTGGTCCAAACTACCCAAGTTGGGAATAAAGGGAACATATTACTCACAACAACACGCTCATGCACCCATGAGTCCAAGGTGAGATCTGCCCACTATGGCTCGTAATCATATTGCGATACTGACTCTAGCAGTGCCAGCAACACCACGTATGGCTGATGGAATAATTAAACTATCCTCTGCACACTGATGCAGCCAACGGATATAATTGAAGGATGGTTCGGGACGACACGACACGACACGATCGAGCATGCGATCGTAAGAGGCATACGGGCCAAACATCTAAAGACGACTGTGGATAATACATCGATCGGAAAACGCATGGATGCGGTTATGTTAGGAGATTGCCAGTGCCTATGCACACGTTCCAAGAAGAAGACGAAGAAGATACGACACTAATGGGTACCAAAACCTGCATCGAGCCAGCGGATTTTGTTCTGCGCCTTGCAGCGTCGAGGTAGCAATTGCACAGACGCAAGTATGAGGCTGTCGACCAATGCGAAGGTCTTGGCATTGCGGTTAGGATGGTCCCGGATCCTGGGGTGAGAGGTCACTCCAATGCGGATAGGGGCGGTCCGCCTCCGGGGATGGGCAATGCAGTGGGTATGTAGTGGGTATAGAAGCGGCGACTGGGTTTTGTCGGCGTTTCAAGTCCAGCCCGACTTGTTCGATGGGCCATGCAATTCAAGTCCAGTGCTCGTCTCCTATGACAGGTGCAGTTGTCGTGGTTATGTTGGTTGGTAAACCGTCAAGCCATGGAACGTCCTTGGCCTTGGCCTTGGCCGGCAGCATGGCGGAATGTGCAACAATGGCCCATGCCTCCATATGTTACTACTCAAGTAGCAAAAGAAAGTCATGTGTTAGCTGAATAGGCCATTGAATCACCGAAGTCCAACCAAATCCACTGTTCACATTCTCTTTCAGAGTCGAAACAAGGCATTTGAGTCTCGACACAAGCGCGAACGATTCTCGCAGGCTTTTCAAAGCAAGACGAAGGGTGTAAAAGCGTAATCATAGGCTCTATCAGGTCTTGACCATATTTTCTCTAATTGGCGAAGCTTCTCGTCCAAAAGAACTCAGAACCAAAAAACACTCGTTGGCAGAAGTTGAGAGAACAAAGTTCATCAACATTGAAGAGAAAGCAAAAAGAGCGCTTGCGTTCTCAGTGAAGACGTGTCGAACTTGGATGCGGTACCAATTCATGGCCGCGTTCATCTGGGTCACAGCCATCTTCTGGCATGATTCTTGGGTTGCTTCTGTCGTAGTTGCAAGATGGGAAACATGGAGCAAGGTTGTTGCCAGCATCCCACGTGTTACAAAACTGTGTTTGGCGGCAAGACCAGGAAGCGATTTGCGCCAAGCAGCTTGATACGCGGCTCCAACAGAGTAAAAGGGTCTTGTATCTGCTGCAAAATGCTTCACAACGTCCTTGTAGTGTGACTGAGCAGGTATCGAACAGCGCGCTAGCAGATCATCGCGCACGGAGGCATCCGTCAAATCCTTGGGTTGTGGAGAGATTGAAGAGTCTTCTGCTGTCTGTGGGAAGATCCAGATGCTGTGTCAAACGTGCGGAAACAACATGTTCCACAGCGTTTCCGGCAGTTTTCACAACCGGGCCGGCCTTGGTCACACTATTCGGGTCAACCTTAGTACCGAGATGTCACACTGGAAGTGGATGCTCCGGGCCTGATTTGCACATTTGGCAGCTCGAATGTTTCTCTTATATGGTTCCGCCTGGCTCCGCAAAGGCCCTTTACGTGAGAATATCTGTGCTTTGTTTTGGAGACTGCAGCCGGATTGGCCCGGTATGACATACCTTGACCCGTCTCTGCTTGCACTCTGTGCATCCCAGCTTTGATCTCGGATGTGGTCTTCGCGCTGCCTTGGCCGAGTGGACAGTCGCTGTGTTGAGAGTGAGGTAGTGTACTGTACTGTAGCTTAGGTTGTACAAGACAAGTTTGGAGGAAAGAGGAGGCAGCATTGGAGGTTGCCCAGGGTCTCCCCTGCCCTAACGCTTTATAGTTCCGCTGCCGAGTTGCCGACATGCTCACCTCCTTCCCCAACTATCTCACCATCTGTCCTATGTACTCAGAACCACAACTTCCTTCGGCATACGACGGATCCTGTTTGCACCAGCAGTACATGACCCATTTCGAGTTACAGCGCAGTCATATACTACTTCTCTGGACGCGCTTTGTCGCTTTGTGCACATGAGAGGTGTGCCCATCGCCCCCACCGATCGTCCCACTCGGTAGTCCACCCCAGCTATGGTGACCGAAAGAACCTCCAATACTTCCCCGCACCCGGTCAGTTGACCAATTCTATGCACTGCTGCTGGATACCGGTGGTCTTGGCCTTCTGCTTTTGTGCCATCTCCCAGCATCGGCTGACCCTTTGATCGGGGTCATAAGCGGAATGACGTTGGCATGCTCAAGGCACATGGGTCTAATGAATAGTTTTGGTGAAGGTTACATCCGCAATCTTACCCACAGACTAATATGTCAACACTCAACTCCATGAGCGGGGAACTGGCCGGCTCGGAATGCATTACGGCGAGAACAGCTAGAACAAGATACCAGCATGACCGGCTCTGTACTTGCAGGCCGTTATAATACGGCTTGGAGCACCCGCTTGTTCTTCGCTGCGCTCTCGCTGGACATTCCCCCTTCTTGGTATTGCGAGTCCGTCTTGCTGCCCAATCCAAACATGCGCAATTCCGCAGTTCTCGGTGCGCTTTCCAGCGTGCCCTTGCTGGTCTCCGCACAATGTCCAGAATACATCGACTACGCGACACAGGTACACGAACCACTGAGTTCAGGCAAGTACCGTCTTGCCTATCAGCGGCCGTCAGAAGAGTGCCGGACCTTCAAGTCTCAAGGCCTCGAAGATGTCGTTACCCGTATGAAAGACGTCATCAAGGACCCAGACTTATACCGTCTCTTCCAGAATGCATATCCCAATACGCTCGACACGGCCATTAAATGGAAGGGATATGCTGCCGATAATGCAGACGAGGAACTGACGTTTGTCATTACTGGAGACATCAACGCAATGTGGTTGCGCGACTCGTCAAACCAGATGCAGAGCTACCTGCCACTTTTGAATGCGAGCAGCGATGCAAACTCCATTGCAAGCCTATACCGTGGTGTCATCAATTTGCAAGCACGCTACCTGCTCACGGCCCCATACTGCAACTCGTTTCAGGCACCTGCCGAAAGTGGTATTCCTCCAGCCACCAATGATGCCGCGAGTCAGGATACTGTCTATCCTCTGTACTCCAACAGCAGTGTGTTCGAATGCAAGTACGAGCTAGACTCGCTCGCCGCCTTCTTGCAGATATCCGCCGATTACTACAATGTGACGGGAGATGCCGAATTCTTCGGGAAATTCAAGTGGGCCAAGGCCGTCGAGGCCATACTGGATGTAGCGGATGATATGATGCTCCCTACCTATGGTGCAGACGGAGCTGTCTTGAAAAGCCCATACACGTTTACGCGCATGACGACACGAGCCACCGAGACATTTGCGAACGACGGACTTGGCAACCCAGTCGCCAATGGTACAGGCTTGATTCGAAGTGGCTTCAGGCCCAGCGACGACGCCACCATCTTCCAGCTCTACATCCCAGCCAACATGATGTTCAGTTCGTACTTGGCGCCGGCTGCTGAGATCATGGGAAAGTTGAATACCACAAACTCCAAAGCGCTGGCGCAGAGAATGTCTGGGCTGTCAGAGTCACTGCGTAATGCTATTGAGACACATGGGACGGTTGAGCACCAGACGTATGGCAAAGTCTACCCGTTCGAGATTGACGGTTTTGGCGGGCGCACCATTATGGACGACGCCAACATCCCGGGCCTCCTCTCTGCGCCCTTTTTCAAGTACCCGGTCAACAAAGAGACGTATGCCAACACGCGCAATCTGATTCTCAGCGCAACCAACCCATACTATATGAGGGGACCTGTCATCAGCGCTGTTGGTGGACCGCATCAGGGTCCGGGCATGGCGTGGCCCATGGCATCCATTGTGCGCATTCTGACGAGCGACGACGATGACGAGATTGTGAAGCAGCTGGGGGAAATTGTCAGCAGTACGGACGGATTGGGGTTGATTCATGAAAGCATTAATTCATTCAACCAGAGCGATTGGACCAGGCAGTGGTTTTCGTGGGCGAACGGGCTGTTTGGACAGATGATGTTGGATCTCGAAGATCGCAAGCCAGCGTTGCTGCAGACTAGTTTTCAGTAACTTGTGAGGCTAATCCCGTCACGGACGGACGATTGCCGGAAATGCAACAAGCATGGGCATGTCAGTGGACCAGGCCTTGAAACCATGTGACGCCTTGTTGCTTTTTGGCCTGAACAGTGACCCTGCGTCTGGCGGGCATGGGCCCGAGCGATGAACGACTTGAGGTAGAAGCAGTATAGGATACATGCTATGTCCCAAACCTGTCCACGGCAAAAAGCAAAAACAGAAACAAAGTCACAGTCTGATGGCGACGACCGCGCGCCCGTTGACAGACGTTGGTGTTTGCGGCATAAAAAAAACAAAACAGGGTTGGGTTGTCGCATAGTGCAAGTCGGCACTGGTGCTTCCCGCGGCCGTCATGGCAACGTAACAGGTGGCACCTGGGGAGGGCCTAGGACTCGGCCCCCAAAGCAAGGTAAGGCTAGGCAAGGCAAGGCAATGCAATGCAATGCAATGTAGTCCAAGCACATGATCGCCCTTTAGTAGTGGTGGTGTTGACTGGCGATGCCTAGCTCAGCAGTGAGACCTGTGCCGCAGCGAGCGCTTGCTACATACATACATATGTACATAGTTATATACACTGTTAGTTGACAGGCCGTAGTGACGACTAGGCCAGGATCGGGATTGGCGGTACGGTACAGGCTCGGGCGAGGTGTCAGTTCCGTAATGCTGGTGCTACAGCTTGGTCGACCAGCTTATGTTGTAAAGCCGGAAAACAAAAGAAAGCAACGCCACGAGATAGATAGACATGGCGTGTTCCCAGCAACAACAGGGGCGGACCAGAAACCCGGCAACGATGGCGGCCATGGTTCTACGGACTATGTACACAATGCCTCGTGGAAGTATATCCTGCTGTGAGTGGGTCGCTTCGTCACTTGGCCGACGATGGTGTCAGGGGCGGGCGAGCGTAACCGCGCGCTCCCCTTGAGTCGTGTCTGGGTTCCCGTTGGCCAGCCGTGACAGGGGGGAGACGTGAATCAAGCAACCCGCCATCTACCGTACCTTTCTTTTCAGCTCCTCCCACGAACGACCGACATGCCCATGGCTTGGCTTCCTGAACCCCATGCGGCTCTTGCTCCTGTTCTCTTGCACGCACGCGCAACATGCTTCTATCGTGCCAATACTAGTTCGCTCGGTCCCCTTGTTTGCGTCCGAGTGCAATCATCTGCCGTCATAGCCACGACGGCTGAGGAGATCAAGGAAATGAAGGAGCTGAAGTCTCCTCTCTCGTGGATACCCACTGGCCAACGGGATCGCATTACGACATAAGCCCCATCATGCGCCTCAGATTTGGCGTGTTTTGAACCCGGCTTTCAAGTCCATCTTCAAGGCCCTCCTCGCTCGCTTGCTATTGCTCTTTTCCTTAGCATAGCGAGAAGGCGCCAGTGGCTGGCTGCCATGCACATCGTTGCTCCCCCTCCCCCTCCCCCCAAACTAACACAGACTACATCTCCGCCTTGCAACCCGTCTGCTGGTCTGCTTCCTTCTCATACCGTCCCATACCGTCCTTACTCAGTATCCAGTTGGCCCCCCCCCAGCCCGTTTCGCATACAGTGTTTCACATAGCCGATATCTCAGCGATTTGGAAGTCGGTACTAAGCGCTCAGGCTGCATCTTCTCAGCACCTATATGTCAACATCATCCACAGGCGCCAAACCCGCCAATCTTGAGCTACGCCAACTGAGCCTCCGGCTCCACACTCCAACACCTGCTGTCGCTCGGCAGTAGCCTGCATAAAACATCTAGACTTTGTTTGCTTCGGCCATTTTCCGTCCCACTGTGATTCCTCAGGCTGCGTGGTCCCCAGTCAGCCTCGCCGTAATCCCACATACACACACACAGGACTCGGTTTCAGCATCCTTCTAAACGCTTGCTACCGCGCACCAATCATCAGATTGTTTTGCTCCGTTTCCTGGTCATTCCTCTGACGCGACCACACAGAGAGAGGAGGCTCAAACATACAACACATACTTCTGCATGGACTTCTATATTTGATACCCTTGGTTCCATGCAACACCTCAGACTTAGCCAGGGCTTAGACGCGTACGCGCTTCAAATTCGACAGGCCTTACCGTTATCAGCCTAGATTTATCCGAAATCACGGTCATGGACAACACCACGCTCCACACCTTCCTCTTGTATGTCTACCCCCCTCGGTGCCTCTTTCTTCAGTGCCGTCACTCACTCTTGTATCAAGCCACTGCCCTGCCGCACTACGCAGCATCGTCTTACTTGGATCTTGGGATAACTTTACCCGACCATATCCATTAGAGCTCGACGCACGCGGGGGCCGTAACATATGGAAAGGTTGTTTTACCTTCTCTGACATCATTTGTGACGGAGACTTGAGCCAGCAAACACCCAAGCGGGACGGTCCACTCAAGATGGGCGGAACTTACTGGTACTACGTAAGTTGGAATGCTCTGCCAGAAGGATCACCAACTGACAGCAACACAGTACAAGGTTGACGGCGACGAAGAACATCACAATCCTGCAGAAGAGTCGACGACCTTTTGTCCACTTCTACCGGGACAGCGTCTCAATGTTTTGGACGTGCCTCGTGAAGGGCACAGTCGCAGCAGCTCCGAGACCAGTACCGCTTTCACACGCAATCCCAACGACAGGTATCTAACGCCAGTTCCACCTGCTCCTATGAGGTCACACCCTTCTTCACGAAAAGGCGCAGTACCAGAGTCACACACAAATCCTTTACCTTCGCCTTGGACTCCTCGTTCTGCGACACACTCGCCGACGGATTGCTTCCTATCGCCGCACTTTGTGCGTCATGCTCGAAGCGCATCAGCATCGCCCTGCATACCCTCTACTCCTCTCTTTGCAGATTTCAAGGCTCTGAAAGACAAGCTGGCCTCGAAACGAGCCACCTCGAGAAATCGCAGTGGATCAAAGCCTAGAGAGTTGGATATCAGCTCCCCTGTGCTCGTCAGTGGTGGAGAAGACCTTAACCTTATCCCCTTGTCAATGTATCGACCATCGGTCGAGTCTATAAGAGAAACACAATCAGAAAGCACCCCTCAACGCTCTTTGCCCTCCATAAGAAGAAAATTCTCTCCATTGGCATCGCATCCTGTGGACCCCGACCTCGACTCGATGTTTGGACCTGCGGAGCTACCGGCAATAGACGAACGTCCCACTCGACGACGACGATCCTATGTACCCTCAACAGTCATCACCAGCGAATTCCAGGTCGAGCAAACTAGGCTTCGTGCCAACTCAGCAGACACACGGCGCACACAGCACTATCTCTTCTCTAATGATCCATGGCTTTCCTCGCCCAAGCTTTCACAAGAGACTCAAGAGGACGACCGAGTGGTGGAAGATGACACCCCTTCTGCTCCTGTTTTGTCGCGACCCTCGAGCTATCTCGGAGGCCCGGCTTCGGATGAGCGCCCTACTTCCAGCCATGGTAACCGTGGCAACACAACCTTTAGAAAGTCAGTGCTCGACAAAGAGCTTCCTGCACTTCCTCGCTACCTGATACCCGCGCCCTTGTACGCCTGCAACCGGACGGCAACCAGTGAACTGCCATCCGAAGAGTCAGAAGACGAGTTTGAGGAACCAGATGATGATGAACGCCTGGATTACTCGAGTGTGCAGTTCCAGCAAAAAGCACGCAGTCACTTCTCCACATGGAGCAACGACTCGATTGCGTACAGCTCTCCGATCTCAGAAAACCAAGACAGTGACGAGGTGGTATTCTCACCGACATTCAGCTCCCTCACCAGCAATGACAGCGACATCGGCACATCCGAGGGTCTCTTGATCCGCTACTCCTACACAGAGCCCCAAGATGCTAAGGATTCTTCCAATCGCATATCGCAATTAATCCCCGAAATCCAGCACACCACCATTACCGACGACGAGGACGACGAAGCCGAAGACTCTGAATCAAACTACCGTCTCTCGACCCCACCCCAACTTGACGAACTGCGCATTTCGACGTTTGGCTCTGACCTCTTCTCGTCCGAGCCGACGCCAGAAACCCTTTTCTCAGACGCTTCGTCCCGGCGCTCGTCGCGGCGCCAAGCAGCCTGCTTTGGCCTGGGCTTCCAGTACAGTCTTCCCGACGACGAGACGACCAGCAAAGCCACGCTTAGTGATTCAGATACGCATACTGAGCGCATCATGCACCAGCGCAATATCAGTGTGCATAGGGAGACAGCAATGAGTCGGCTGGATGCGCTGATGGAGGACTTTGCTTTTCTGGGTGATGCCGTCATCTGATCTAGCAAACGCAACCCCCCCTTCCACGCCCCCCAGAAAATCATGGTGTGCTCATCATGACTTGGGAGGAAGAAAGAGAAGGGAGAAGGAGAATAAGCATCACGAAATCAAGTGCAACCTCCCCTCCACACCCCCAAATTCCGACGTTGGTTGCTCTTTTAGCAAGAAAATAATGTTTACCGTCGCCACGCTCGAATCTCTGACGACTTAGTCCATCTTAACGGCCGATTAGATCTTTTTTTCTCTTTTCCCGCGGTCTCTCTCTTGCCTTTTTTTTTGCTCTATTTGCGACATCAGATACCTCGAAGCTTTTATATATATATTTGATTTTGGGGTTCTCAAGCCTTCTCATAGCGCTGACCTGCCCCCCACACTCTCCCCCACCCTCCCAACTTCTTTCTTGTGCTTATCTTGAGAATCTATACCATGGTCGATGTTGTCGTCGTTGTGCTTTTGTTTAGCCGCGTTGGCAAATATCAGTAGAAGTAGCGCAATGTATCGGTAGCAATAACAGCTTTTCGTCGTGCCTTGTTTTATACTTGGGGGTTTTTCACATATTGTCTTCTTCGTCTTTGTCTTCTATGCATGTGTGATATGTATATGTGTCATGATGCAGTCTGTTTGTCCTGCGTTATTTTCAGCGCGTCGGAATAGGACGGTTAGTAGAGAATTGTTTGCTTTTGCTTGGTTGCTTGTAAAGGAGACAAGGAATTAAGTTGCTCTGAGATTGGGGCGGGAGAGATGTTGTCACATAGTGGAAAGGTAGAGGAAGATTTGTGCAAATGATAAATTGGATGAGTTCATCATACCTCTGCTGGGCCAACCCCCTTTTGTGACTCAAAATTCAATGTATAGCATGTTGTGTTTGCACAACTTAAAGCTCTGGTGCGTAAGACTTGTTGTTACACGCATCCGTTCTCACATACAAAGAGGCGGTCTTTTTTTCTTTTTTTCTTTTCAGCACAAATTCATGTCATTTCCAGTTTTAAATGTCTATCTGGACCCCGATCCACATTCCGCTTGCTAAGAATCGCAAAGGAGCCATCCTTGTCGACAACAAAAGTCTCATCCCCGTTCTACTGACGCCAGACCCTGCGAGGGGCTTTATTACAGCCACAATGTCGCCTATGAAATGGAGTAGTTTTCGGCAATAGACTTTACGTCTTTGGAGAAGTTGATATCCTGACCCATGGACAGCAGGGTTACAGACGAGACCTATAGTGTCGATTAGCTTACATTCTCATCTCATGCATGATTTGCCATGGAAAAGGAGCAAGAGCAACAACAAAAAGAAAACTTACATCTACATCGACAAAAGGTGTGGCCTTGCTGAAGCGAATGTTCATGGGGAAGAATTCCGAGTCGCTGCCAGCTTGAGCCTCAAACTCAAAGCTGCCGGAGCTATTCGCTTCGTCCACGGCACCAATGCTCCACTCGATGCTATCGCCACCAACTTCGTATACGGCGTCGAAAGAAGACACGTTTGGCTCGTCCGTCTGGTATGGGATGGTAACAGTAACGTCCTTGAGCGAATCGCCACCGGTAAGTTCGTACTCGACCGTGATGTTGTACATGTTACCAGAGTCCTCGACCCAGACACGGAATGTAATAGGTGGGTCCGAGATATCGTCTGGTCGTGGCGCCAGCTTCCATTTCATGACACCAATACCCATGTTCGAGGGGAAACCCTTACTTGTGTCGGCAAGCTGAATGACCTTGCTGTTCTTGAAGACAGTCTTGTCGACCTTGGGATGTGTCATGAGTTGAGCACCACGAGTGTCACCTGTAGCCAGGTCCAGCTTGACCTGTGTGAAGGAGGGATCGGTGATCTTGAGTTGCATCTCGCCCTTAACTTCAAACGACTTGAGAAGACCCTCGCGGTCGAGTCGGGCTGAGATGGTCTCGTTGGTGGTGATGTGAACGGGTTCGCGGTCGGTCGAGGTAGATTGACGTGCACTTGCTGGGGCTGCTGCGGCAGGTGCACTTGGCTTGGGTGCAACGAGCGGCTCTTCTTCAGCTGGCGCGACCTCACCAGTTACCTGCTCGTACATGTTGCTGGTCTTGCTCTTCTTGCCCAACTGCATGCCCTTCTTGCCGAGTGCCAATGGCTTGCTCGTAGTCTTCTTCTTCTCGGCTTCATACGAGTCGTATGTGTCGGCGACGTTGGTTGTTGGCACGCTGGGCGTGAAAGCGGGATACGATGGCGAGCGGCCGCCCATGCCACCTCCCATACCACCGCCCATGCCTCCACCTGCTCGCTGCGATCTTGACATCTCCTTGCGCTGCATCTCGAGCTGCTTGGCTCGTCGCTTGCGCTCTTCTGAAGCCTCGAGCTCTTTGTTCCGCGCAATAATCTCCTGAATACGCTCCTCGTGTGACTCCATGTCCAAGAAAGTCTTGATCTGGCTCATGGTCAAGTTCTCCCTGTATCCCAACGTGACAATCTCATCAAAGGCCGTTAGAAGCTCGAAAGCATTCTTGAGGATCTCGCGCTCGTCGAGGGACTTGCATATCGAGGAGCAGACCTGGGCAAAGAGATGCAGAGTGTTGATGTCTTGGAGAATGTTGGATTGTAGGTTGGTGATCAGGACCATGTAGAGTTCGTCGAGGGGCTGGTATACATAGCGCACGTTGTCCTGTTCGCAGGTGGTATGCTGGGTTCCGCTATCGGCAAGCTTGGGGAAAGAAGCGAGGAGAGCCTCGATGCGGGAGCGCTGCATTTCGCGGAATTGGCGCGAGAGGACCGCCTTGCCGCCTCTTGTGCATATTGAAGCCGCGAGGACCACCTGGCTTCGTCAGCGTGGTGTGCATGGATGGAGGTTCCATGTGTCGTGTGCAATTTCATACCATTGTGGCTACTACAGACTACCTGAGCGTACTAGGGAGGCAGTGGGAGAAGGCTGGAAAGTGGTGACTTTGTCGGTAGGGCCGTGGACGTGAAGCCGCGTTGTTGGAGATGGTGGGGAATATTATCGAGACGGACAGATGGGCAGCAAGGCAAGCGTGTCCTGGTGGCAGCGTCCAGGACAAGGTGTAGCAGGGCCGACTAAAGTCTGGAGCAAGACAGGGGGAATTGGCTATGTATGTGAACTAAGAGGGCAAGTTGACAGGCACCTCTTCTAAGGTACAGCTGCACCCCGTCGCAACACCTGGAGGTTCCAAGTGGACACCTGGAGTCACGTGCAGCCTGCGTTTGCCTAGCGCCGATTGCTCATTGAAGTAGCCTGTCGTCCCCAGCCAGTGCCACCAGCAACTCTTTTATTACAAAACCCGCATCTGCGCAACCCGTTTGGCTCGCTCGAGTTGCCACACAGAACCGACACTTGCTAAATCTCAACAGCCTCGACTTTTTCTACAGCGTTTCACCAAGCACACGTACACGGCGTGCTGTCACTGCCCGTTGCCCGCTTCCGCCAGAACACTTTCCTGTACTAGCGCCAACACCACCGCGCGGGCTTTGTCTCATTTCCACAGAGTCCTTTTCACCCTCACCCCAGTCCAGACTCTCCACGACTGCCAAACTGCCAGCGAACGCCTGACCATGCGATTTTAGTTCTTGCCTTTCACCGTGCATCCGCTCTTGAGTTCGCATCCCGGTGTTGCACATTGCTGCATCGCCACCTTGTGACTTGCACCAGGCTGTGACGCGCTCCCCCACGCTCCTTTTATTCTACGCGTTTCCGACCGACATACCTAGGCCCGCAAACCCCTTTGGCACCACCCCTCCCATACCTATCATGGCTACCACTACGCATCCTACGCCTAGCTTCGGCATTACTGCAGCCGATGATATGGACTTGCACTCGGATGATGGTGCTCTCGAGTACAACGACGGTGACATCGAGTTAGATCTAGAACCTCCACCTTCCTATGGCCCAGACGATGACGTCTCCATAGACGACGCAGTCTCGCCGAGCGCAATGGATGCCCAGGCTGCACCTAGCGGCGACAACGATGACTTCATGGTCGATCAAGAGGACGTTATCGAGGAGGACTATAGTTACCAAGATATCGACGTCAATACCGTCGCCGAACAATCTGTTGCAGCCGATACTATCACGACTGAGGCACAAGCCGATGTCCAGGACGAAGATTTGCTTGATTATTCTGAAGAGGACGATGACTACCACGACACTGCACTTCGTTCACCCTGGCTACAGCAACAAGATTCCATGCAAGATGACGCCGATCAGACCCAGGATGCATCTGACCAGCAGGATGAATCTGTTCAGACTCAGGATGCACCCACTGAGCCAGGCGAAGCCCCTCAGATCCAGGATGCGCCCATTCAGCAAGACGAGATACCTGCTGACTTGCAAGCTCTAATGTCCATGACCACGAGCAAAACCTCACAGAGCCCACAGGCACACGCTGATATCGTTGCCGACAATAGTCTGATTGCTGAGAACCATGAGAATTCGCCACGTCCTCAGTCGGCTGGTCCTACCGAGGAAGATGCTGAGACTAATGACGACGACGGCGGTATTATGCTCAAAGACCAAGAAGAACCTGCAACTGCCGAAAGTGGCCACAATGACATGGCAAATCCGAGCCATGATCACGATGAATCTGCTCAAGATAGTGAACAGCAGGAAGACGCTTCTTTTCGACTGCCGCCCGTCACCGTGAACTGCATGGGTGAAGAGCTGTGGCTCTTCAAACAACACGATTATGAAAATAATGGGGATTGGCTCCTCGAAGATGCGTCAGTGGCCAGAACGAGCATGTCAGATCTCTTTCAGGCATGTCGTTCAGCGCTTGGTCACGAGGTGCTGAGTGGAATGGAGATTGGCTTCCGCTTTGACCATTTTCAAAACATGGAGTTGTTTGAAGAGAGCACGGCATCCGTAGCCGTCTCACTTGAACGTCTTGTGGGTTACTACCACATGCTCTATGAGCAAGACGGTAACAACGAGCCAGACTCGTTTTACATCACTCTAATGTATCGCCCACGTTTCGCTACCTTGCTTGCAGACATTGCAAGATATGCTGACAGTGGACGTGGCTACTCTGGCCTCGAAGCTGCTATTGCTGCAGGCGAGACTAACTTTCATAGTGCATCTCTTGGTCTTCCAGTCGATGAAACCACTGAATGGGAAAATAAAGGGCAAGAACAGGAGCAGCCACAGGCGGATGACGATGAGCATGAGCCCGAGCCCGAGCCCGAAGGAGATGCGAACGAGCAAACGCATGAGGAAGACGCGAATGATGCAGAGCATACAGAAGATCCCAATGAGCAAAAGAATGTGGAAGACCAGGCCCAGCAAGACGCTGGGGCTGGAGTACATGTGGGAAATCAACTTGAGCCAGAGGAACAAGATGAACAGACCTACGAAGAAGCTCAGATCCAGGAGAACCGCGAACACGAGTCTGATCATAGTGAAGGCGATGACACGCAGGATGCTCAAGAGGAAGGAGGCGTCGGTATTCATGAGAACGAAGGGGTTGCAGCTGAAGATACATCCAGTGAAGACCATGAAGAGAACAATGTCGAGGATCAGACGCAACAGCCCCTCAGTTCTAATGAAGTCTCTGCGAACGCACAAGAGGTTGCAGATTACCCTGAACAGACACGGTCACAATCTGAAGACCAGACTGCTGCTGAACTGGAGGCCCGCCGCTTGCAAGAAGAAGGTGACATTATTGATTACAGCGATGGAGAGGACGAAGAATCCGCTACCGTCGAGGAGGTAGAACAAGCACTTCGTACTGATTTGTCACCTTCGCCTGCCACTGTCCAAGGCGATGAGTCAACCAATGTGGAGAAGCAACTGTCCGTTTCAGGATCGCTAAGTGTTGGTAAACAAACGGATGGAAATGATGGCGGAGCCAGCTTCGACACCGCGGAAGACACGAACGCCGACGCCGAGCAAGATTTTGACAGCAATCCCAATGGAAATGGAGATGAGGACTACTGGGCATACGTCGAGGCTAGCGAAGAACGCTCTCTTTCCGATGAGTCCCATTCGGGGGAAGTCGGAGAAGATGGCGCAGCCTTGGAGCATCAAGGCCATGCTAACGAAGACTATGGAAACTATGAATACCAGGACTTGGAGCAACAAGCAGAAGCCGAGCTGGAATTTATGAACGGAGAAGACTTCAATGGTGGTGAAAACGCTGCGACCGATGGCGATGACTTCACCGGCGCGAATGACATCCTGGATTTGGACAATGCACAGTGGGGTGTCAACCAGGAGCTTGAAGGCGTCGCAGAGAAGACGGCCACGGCACATGAAGATGACAACGTCGACGCCCAAGACGAAGAGGACGGTGTAGCTGGACAAGTCGTCAGCGCAACGTCTTCGGCTGCAGATCCTACAACAGCCTCGGCTACGGATGCCCATGAAGTGTCTCCACAAGGACACAAGCGATCTATCGACGAGGCTGGGCATGGAGTAGATATTGCACCCGACTCTATAGGTATGCCTGCCTTCTGTCTAACCCGCAAACGAAACGCAAGCACTGACATTTTCCTTGCAGACGCCAAGCGCGCGCGAGTATGAAGGCGCTCCGTCCTCTGAGTCTTTGGGTCTTCGGACATACTAACAAGCAGTTGCCTACCTTTCTTCCCTTGGAATCTACCTGTGTTTGAACTAGTACGAGTATTTACTAATTATAGGACCGATTTGCAGTGCGCGAAGGGGTATTGAGGTTTTGAGATATTGGTGATGGGGGGCAAAAGGTAAGAGGGAAGGTAATTTCGGGCAATTTCCTTTTGTTCTACCCTACTACGATGACCCGGTTTGTGTTTTGAGTGTTGCGTTTCCCTTCCCCGGCGCACGATTAGTGGTGCGAGCAACGACCCACGTGGGGTTGTTTTGACGGTCATGGGGTGGCTGGTAGGGAGTAGGGAGTAGAGAGGGAAGAGTGGAAGGTGGTTTGAACTATATACCCAGTGCTTTGAGGCGCTTTTCAAAAAATACCCCCAGGATTGTACAGACATGATCAGCTTCTTAATGGAAGATTGACAAGTTCACGAGGGTGTTAGGTTGTTTGCAGATTGTGATGCTTGACTAGTGTAGCGTCATAACTCGAAAGGGCTTTTTTCGTTTTCTTTTTTTCTTCTTGGAGATGATGACGCGAATCAGGACGGGCTCTCCGTGTTTTGTCCACTAGGTTGTGGGGAAAAAGGTTACGAGGCGTGCTATTTTGGGCCGACTAAAGACGGGATGACGAGGCGCAATTGCTACACTAGGGGCAGGCTTGCCAAAACATGTTTAGCAGACACGAGGGCCCTAGTCGGATGAAGCGTGCACAGTCAAGGACCAGCAAAGACGAGGAAGTGGTGAGGACGCTGGAGCATAGTTTGTAAGTGAATGCTGCAGGGCGGGAAAGCCGGGGCGGGTGTGTGACGAAGCGATCGGCAAGCTATGACTGTCAGTGTGTCGGGGGCCAGGGGAAGCTGACCAGGGGAGCCAACTGTCTCCAAGTGTGCCGTGAAACGTTGGAGCGTGCTGACACTGGCGTGACGGGAGATATGGCACGCCACTGCTGAGATGGCCGTGGAGAAAGGGCCGCTGAATGTTTCTCTTTGAACCCGCAGACGGTGCGGTGCGGCAGGGAACCACGACGACACTCGTTTACCACTTCCATTTTTACTGCCACTGCTACTACTGTTATTATAGTACTACTTTTCTGCCCTTTGTCTTATTACTACCGCCACTGCTACTCTGACCACGGCCATCTGTGCTTGTTTGGTCCGCTTGTTTCAACGCGACACAGACTCGAACAAGACGACACAGGCTCGACAAGACCTTGGCCTGGCCTTGGTGAAACCCACAGCCCCTCTTGCACAAATATTCTCCGACCTGCATTGCGTCGTCCCTCGGCATCCTTTGCACACTGCACCACATACATCACAAACCACAGGCCGAAGACGGTGCCAGACGATAGCCGCCGCACTTGCGCTGCATCGCGCGCGTTGCCTCTGTTCGGGTAGACTGTACATACGTAGGCCACGACACGGCGGCCTATCGATAGCCACTCAGCCAGCCCACATCTAGGCCACGCCACGCCACGCCTGCCCTGCTCCACCATCCACTCTCTCTCTCCCTCTCGTCGGCGCCCGCACACCACCAGCTTTCACAGCACCACCACTCTCGCTTTTACGCCCCCGCCGCCATCCTTCTGTCCATTCTCATCTGGCCGCGAACCGGCTGAGACTGGTCGCATAGACCTCTACACGGCGGCATCATGGTGGAAGACAAGTACGTTATGCGCCCGCTCCGCGCTGCCACCCAGGCTTGGCCACTGACTGTGAGGCCAGATATGTAGGGCTCATGCTGGCCATGAGCTCGTCCCTGGCCATCGGCGCGAGTTTTGTCATTACCAAGAAGGGCCTCAATGCCTCGATTGAGAAGCATGGCTTCAACGGAGACGGCTTCGGATATCTCCAGAATCCCGTGTGGTGGGCGGGCATCATCACAAGTGAGTGTCGCGTGAACAGCCACATGCAGAGGCTTGCAAGGCTGACTCGGCTACAGTGGTACTTGGCGAGATATTCAACTTCGCGGCATACGCGTTTGCACCAGCCATCCTCGTCACTCCGCTCGGAGCTCTCTCAGTCCTTATCGGCGCTGTCCTCGGCTCATACTTTTTGGACGAGCAACTCGGCCGTCTGGGAAAGATTGGTTGCGCAATATGTCTAATCGGGTCCGTCATCATCGTGCTACACGCCCCGCCAGACAAGGAGGTTCAGTCGGTTGAGGAGATCTTGAACCTTGCCCTGCAGCCTGGTACGTCCACGCCTGCTTCGTTCCTGCATGGCACACCAACTAACGAGACACGACTACAGGCTTCCTCTTTTACTGCGCCTTCTGCGTCGTCTTCTGCGTCTTCATGATCTACCAGATTGCACCCAAGTACGGTCGCAAGAACCCACTCATCTATCTCTCCATCTGCTCTACGTCTGGCTCAGTTTCCATCATGTTCATCAAGGCCTTTGGCATTGCACTCAAGATGACATTTGCTGGAAACAATCAGTTCACACATCCTTCGACATATGTCTTCGTCATCCTGGTAGTAGGCTGCATCCTCACTCAGATGAACTACTTCAACAAGGCTCTGAGCCAGTTTTCTACAAACATGTACGTCTTAATGTCCCAGCCTTGGGCCATGGGTGCTAACATTGCAACTAAGCGTGAACCCCCTCTACTACGTAACCTTTACGACTTGCACTCTTGTTGCTTCGTGTCTCTTATTTCAGGGCTTCAATACTACGTCGGCGGTCAACACCATTTCTCTCCTTTGTGGTTTCCTTATTATCTTTTCCGGTGTATACCTCCTCAACTTGTCGCGCGAAGACCCCAACGGCAGCCAGACACTGGGCTCGCGATTTACCGACGGCCCGCCATCTGACGCCATATCCGGTTTCCCCACAAGACGCAGTATGCAAGCTCGACGCAGCGGAGACCCTTATGAGCACTCGAATGGCGTTATTCGAAACAGCAGGTCTAGCTACGCGGATGCCGGTGACAGAGGCGCACTGATGCATGATTACGACGCTGAGACCCAGTTCGAGCTCGGCGATCTCGCTGGTGACAGCGATGATGATTTGGAAAGCGGCCGAAACACAAAGCGAGCTAGCTTCGATGAGGACACGCGGTTAAATGGCAGACTCAGCGGGACAGGGAGAGGACGGGTGCAGAAAGAGTTCGCGCAGCCAAAGAGGAATCACTCCGCACGCCGGTAGAACAAACTGGTGTAGGGTGGGAGTGGGTGTATAAATGCTGCTGCTGTTCCAGTTGTCTATGGGAGACATTTTCACCCATCTTGTGACTTGGGTATTAGATCTGATCTGTGCGATGCGTTGCATCGGATCGTGGCGTTTACGGCTCTTGTTGAAGTGTATTGGTTAGAGGCATGGGGAAACGGCCCCCGGATTAGGTGCCGGCCACTTGTATTTGTACTATGATAGCATGACATAGATACCCAGAGGGATCCTGGCGATGGCTGGGTACTTATTTCTTTAGTGTATGAATGGGAAACATTCATACCCCGTATAATCTACACGCTTACGCGAATACAATAGTCGCATCAAAGTGCTAAACACCACAATTCTGCCCCGCGCCATCTTTGTGAAGGACAATGCGCGAACAAATCTGAGAACGTGATAGCGCGAGTACGCTAGTCAGGTTTGGACTAGGACGCGCTTCTACAAACAAATCACCATCACCGAATACATGACCCATCTTCTTGCCCTCTCATACAACGGCCCCTCGAGGCCAGCGAATCCGCAATCATGGCGACTACACCACCAGCAAAAAGGCAGCAGTTGTTGCAACAGGCGGAGAAGACTCTGCTGCATCCAATTCACCCGCATCTCATATCCTACTGTCCTAGCATGGACCTTGTTGCAGTAGTCACCAATGAAGAGAGCCTGGATGTCTACAGGATCAATGGCCAAAGAGCTTTTGGTCTAAAGAGAAAGAGCGAGGACGTGCACGTCGATGCGATGCAATGGGAATTCAACGGCAAGAGTATCGCTGTTAGTTGGAGTGATGGGAGTACAGATCTCATAAGTGCGGAAACGGGCAAGGTTACCCATAAAGATGTCATGCTGCCTGAAGTGGAAGGAGGAATCGGAAGTATGGCAGAAGAGGAGGCCTCGGCGCGTGTGAAGTGTATAGGCTGGGGTCTGAATTTCATCGATGTTGAAGCTGTAAAAAAGAGGACAGGGCTGATGTCAAAGACCAATGGCGCCACGTCTGAGAAGACGGATGTCTTTGGAAACCCCACAACTGAAGACTGGGACGCTTTCAAAGACGACACAACGTTGGAGGATTTTATGCAGCGACAACCTGATTTCCAGACTTTGGACATTGCGCCCGATCTGCCCGACCAACTTGCAATGATGGACACGGAAGCATTGTTGCCCAAGCTCCCTGCGATACCGCTACCACCAGCACTACCATTCATGCGCATCTCACAGGCAGATTCTGGGGCGTTTGGTTCTCAAGCCGAGGTAGATTCGCTGCTACACTCGCACCACTTGAAAGACCACAACTCTGTAGACATGTTCATTCGCCTGTCAGACCGAGGAACCGTACATCCGTCAATCTACGATTCTCTGGAAACGGTCAATGTTCAACTCCCGAAAGCATGGAACACATCGCACACACCTCTGTTACATACAAGCCATCCATATAGCTGCACACATAGCCTTTTGATGCAGACAAATTTCACCGCCTCACCGGAAAGAAAGAGCATTGCCTTCATTCCGCTGACGTTGAACTTCATACCTACCGCAGGAATTTATCTGCATCTCATCGCTGCAAAGACTTCGCAACTGCAGAACCTTCTCCTCTATATTACGCAAACTCTTCAACGCGTACGAGCTTTCTTTAAACACGCCCAAGATCTGCCGCGCAAGTTTATGATGAACATAAGCGAAACACTGGAGGAAAAGGATCTGGGCGACTTAGTCACAAATCTGTTTCACATAGCGTGTACAGGAAATTGCAATCCTATAATGAAAGAGTGGCTGGTCGACGAGCTGGCAGAAGCAGGTCACAAGCGCTGGGATACGACCGTCACATCATCCTTTACCACTCTCCTCGCCCTTCTTCATGAGAACCTCATCCCAGCATTGGACCGCTGTTCTATTGTCATATCACGTTTGCGTGGCCTCGCACAATTTCACGACCGAGATTGGATCTTCAGTGGGCCTATTACCGACTTCTCAGACCTTCTCGAAACGCTGAAAAATATGAGGCTGCTCGCTCATACTGCCCTGCTGTATGCTTCTGAGGAGAAACGCCAATTCCATAGCTTCAGCAAATGGCTGCGCTTTACGATTGATTTTCAGGCCACAGAGCCGGATTCCCAATCACGCATGGAAATGGAACAACGCGATCCGGGAGTCGACGTATCTCAGGTTCTTGCGTATATCCAATACGGGCTGACCAAATCTGACCTCACTCCTTACTTGAGACCGGAAGCTCAGCTCGATGCCAAGAGTCAAGAGAAGGATGCAGCAAGCTACGAGGACACGAAGAAGGCAATTGAATTGCTGAAAGAGGGCGCGACATTTAAGGAAGAAGCGCTGTGTCTGGAACATGTGCTTCGGCACTTCGCAACAGGTGTGACGGGCTTGCTGAGGCAGGTGAGCAAATGGCAACAAGCCAATATACAGATGGACTCGGGACTTGCCCTCGAAGAAACGGAAGGAAAAGAGGAAGAATCAGGTATTATTGCAGATATGCGTATGGTGTTTGAGGTAAAAAAACTTATCCACCCAAAATCCGGCTTCAACCAGAATACTAATCTCTCAAAAAGCTTTCTCAGTCAGCGTCCTCTGACGCCATCTCAACATACATCCTGCTCTCCTCACAATCCACACCTGCCCACCTACACATCCACCGCCTCACTCACGCGCAGAGTATATCCCACCTAGCCCGCGATCTTTACACCTATGCCATCTCCACTCTCGACTTCACCTCAGCTTCGCCCTCGTCCAGCACCGCCACCAAGATCCTCGACGCCAAATTCGCAGACGACAAAAACCTGCTTGTTCTCCTCCAACTTTCAGCGTCATCGTCAGGCGAAGATGTCAAAAACCAATCCAAGGCAACCAACGTTATCATTTCTCTGCCTTATACACAGACCACCATGTCATCTTCACGTGGAAAACAACAACAGCAGCAGCAGGAGGAAGAACAGCTGATATCATACACACCCCTCTCTTCCCCCTCTTCAGTCTCGTCTTCCCTCCTTCCCCAAGGCACGCCTGTGCCTCCTTCATCTCGACACACCATCCGCATTACGCCTGAGAGCGTGGAAAAGTACACGCGCCACGTCTTCGATGGCCGCTTTACGCCGCTCAAGTTGGTCGTCAATGGGCGAAAGGACAGGAGGGTGATTGTGGTGCTGGGCAGTGACAGGAAGCATTATAGGGTGCTGGATATGGATTACAGCGTGGACAAGGGCAAGAACAGGAAGAGTAAGGGCGATGCAGAGGGCGAGGATGGTGGTAGCAGTAGTGGCTCTGACGAGGATGGTCATGATGGTCATGATGGATATGCAAGCGGAGATAGAGATGGAGACGTCGAGATGGGTGGGGCATAATACTGTCAAAGTCCAGTCCATTCTACACTCAAACTTGACCACAACCAACACTCAAAATCATATCAAGCACGTTTCAGAAGTACAGACCAGATGCATTTTTTTATCGGAATCACATTCCCTAAAGAACCTATCATGCATGCAAGCCACAGTAGGGAAAAGCCTAGCTTGCCGAGAAAGTTTCCATTTCGTTAAAACGCCCGGCCACCCGCATAGAGAGGTATGGAGAGAATAACCGACCGCATCATCGTCGTCGTTCCTATCGTTGACAAACGCCACCACATCACAGACAACCACTCTAGTCCTTTGTCTTCTGAGTACCACGGAGCAGACCTGTCCTCCGCGCGGCAATGAGACCGGCCTTTTGACCCTGGGTGGCGTACCGGGAGATGGTCGAGGCTTTACCGATATGCTGGTGGTTACCACCACCGTGAGGATGGTCGACGGGGTTCATGGCAACACCACGAGTCCTGGGCCAGCTGTTGCGCTTGGCAGCGAACTGTAATTGTTAGCAACAGCGCTCGTCTGCTCGACGGAAATCAGGCGTACCTTGTGCTTGGCGCGCGACGCCTTCATAAGAGGCTTGTCTGTACGGCCACCTCCGGCGACGATACCGACCATACCACGGCATGAGCTGGGAAGAACCTTCTTGGCACCGGATGGGAGCTTGACACGGGTCTTGCCCTCATCTGGGTTGTGGCCGATGACAGTAACGTAGTTACCAGAGGTACGGCCGAGCGCACCACGGTCACCGTTCTTGTCCTCGACGTTGGTGAGGACGGTACCTTCGGGGACGGAGTGGAGGGGAAGGACGTTGCCGATGGTGAGCGCAGCGTTCTTTCCGGCGTAGATGAACTGGGCTCGATGTTAGTCCCGCTGTTTTCCCCCAGGCTTCATCTAGGATGGAAAATCCCAAAAACTGACCTGGCCAGTGTACATTCCCTCGTTAGCGATGAAAGTCTCGGTGTCGTGCTTGAACTTGTATGGGTTGCGGAAAGAAACCCTGGCAAGAGGAGCACCTGTTCAAAAACGGTCAATTGGAGTCCCGAATTACGCTTTCTCGGACTGGCTACTCACCACGACCGGAGTCGTGGACGATCTCCTTTACGACACCCCGAATGTATCCATTGCGCTCAGCCTGTGCCCGTTAGCCCTCGGTTCCCAGTGTACGTGTCTAATTTTGCCGTGGGTCGTGGGCGGCGGAACATACGTAGTCGAGCGTGCGGAACTGGGCGGGGTTCTTGTTCAGGCGTGTGTTGGCCGTGAAGATGGATCCGCGACCCTTACGCTGGTTGCGAATTACCCTACCCATGGCGACGGTGTTGTTGTGAGTAGGAGGTTGTCGTGGGAAGTCTCGAAGTCGAGAATTCGAACTTCGTCGTGGCGTGGCATTGAGCCCTAAGCGAACCATTAGCGCCCACACGGACCACCAACTCACGCTTCATACCTTTGCGCTGCCGTCACCGAGCATTAGAACATCAAACGACGACATCCTTTTGTTATGGCTTCTTATTAAATTCTTGCAGTGCAAGCCTGAATGCAGAAAATGTCTTCATGCGAGTCATGCAAACAACACACTTACCATACTCTCGAATTATTATCGGCGCACGTGCTGTCTATCTCCCCCATCACTCCCCCATCTGTAATCAGCACAGCGAGAGTCGCATTGTCCCACTGTTAGCTTGGATGAGATGTACTGTTCAGCCATCAACTTACCGCTATGTTGTTCTTATGTTCAAGTCCAAGCCGTTCGTCATCGCAACTGTTCGGCATTTCACGGAGCCTGCGACGCGACGACGTACTGTTGTATTGTATAAACTAGCATGGCGATAATGTCGCCAACCTCATTCGTATTCATCCTCGCTATGCATTCACATAGTTTGCTATTGTACGACCGAAGCGTTGGGGACAAGAATCGTCAATTGTGGGTATGGGCGTGGCAGCGTTCAGTGAGAAGGATGAAGATGAACTGCCTGTAACCGTCGACATTGCTGCTATCACAGCATCTTTTGATGTGACGGCCATTGAATTCTGTGAGAAATCTATATCTGCAGTAGTGGCAGAGATCACAGGTTCAGCATGCGCGCCACCCAGGAGGTCAGTGGCATGACAATGGCCAGCCCTCGAAGTTCGCCATACCTGAAGCTCTGCACCGCCAGTACTCTCCACCTTTACTTCCTCCTAAGTCCCCGCCGTTTAGTATCAGAGCAACCGTGCAAAGCGCCCAGAAGTGCTTTCGCTGTAATCCTAGAAACCTCGAGCTCTGCAGCGCAGGTTCATCGTTACTCTTGCCTTCAGCAGCCTTAGGCGGTAAAAGGGAACCTGTCACGGACGGCTCATGGGTTTGAGTGAACTGATGTAATGAATGAGGGTGTTCGTGTGTTCGGTCGACCTCAATATCAGAGGGGTGCATATATCACGTGCGGTGTATCTGCCACTGCCAAGAACGTCTATCATGCTAATGCAAGGAAAAACAGATATTCATTTCATCATTCCAAAACAAGATCAACAACTAGGCAGTAACTTGAACGTTCAACTACATCAGGACCCGGATAATAAAACTGCTGAAGCCATGCCGCGTTCCACAATGTGAGACACCAAGGCACTACTCCAGTTATATTAGATGGGTGTCTTTGAATCTTATTGGCAGTACTCCATGTTGACAATCGTATGTTGCGCGGCTAACAAGCAGTAGGTGGCGAAACTGATTTCAACTAGTAACAATGTGCATTGAGCCCTAATGCGGCTATTTCCAGTGTCTGCGATCTAGGTGGCAAATCTAAGGATTTTGGGACACAGATTCGAGTTTCTGGGGATGTATGGGCCCGTCTGATATTCATGGGCCGCGCAAAGTACGGTCGCCAACGTAGAGAGTAGATGGATCGTATTCAAAGTCAGCATACACACAAGTCTTCACCCCACGAACTTGTGCATAGCCTTGTAGAAATATAGGCTAATTCACATGTCCAAACTTTAAAAGACTTTGGTCCGATCTGGTCTTGGCAGGAGTAACCGCCTTGGATATCGGACGATTTTCTTATTTGTCCGATGAACCACCTTCCCGCCCGCTCTTACTTACGTATGTGCATAGTGATTTAAGCTTTTTTTTAATATACGTCTCTGCGCAAACAACTGCCGGGCCCATGTCAAGTCCCCATTTTTACCTGTATATACTCCTCAACTGTGTAACTAGTGTAGAAACTACATGCTGAAAAAAAAGTAACATTTATCACAAGCCAAACAATTCACTATGCACAACAAGGAACCAAGATTTTATAAGCTGCCATGCCTTCAAGACATGACAGACCCGAAATATGTATATTTGAAGAGTCTCTACAAGAAACTTCCAAAGAAAACGCAGAAGCTGCAAAATATGTACATGCTATGGGTGTGTCAAGACCCTAACAGAAAGAAGTAGATGAACAAAAAACAACAACTCAACCATCCAACCAACTCTCAAAAACCCCTGCTTGCGATCGGCAACACCATAGCCTCATTCTTCAATAGATGGCGCAAGCCGTGTTTCAAACCCCAGAACCAACTCCCCCCTTGTTTGGCTGACTGCGGCGGACCGTAATTTAAGCGGCGGAGATGGTGTACTGGGACTTTCCAGCGGCGTTGCCCCAGCCCTCAGTGCTGAGAGTCTGGTAGTCGTGCTGACCAAGCTTCATGCCGAGCTTAGCCCAGGCGTCGAAGTGGCACTTGGTGGTGACGGTGCCGCTGCCGGGCCTCTTGTTCACACGGTTGCTGATGTACTGGGTGAAGGTGGTGGTGCCGACAATGGAAGGCTGGTTGACCTGGGTGTGCTTCCAGATGTCGTAGACGGAGCCGTCGCAAGTAACCTGGCCCATCTTCTGGCCCTGAGCGGAACCAGAGCCGCCCGAGGTGTACTCCTGGACGTAGTACTCAACAAGAGGGTTCTTGGTCCAGCCGTAGACGGCAACGAGGACAGTGCCAGCCTGGGCCTGAGTGGATCCCTGGAACTTGATGTTCCTGGCGGCACCAGTCCTCCATCCCTTTCCGAGGACGAAGTCCTGAGCGCCGGAGAAGGTGATGGAGTAACCGTTGTTGGTGGGGTTGTACTGGATGTTGCCACCAGTCTTGTAGTTCTGGTTGTAGTCTTGACGAGCAGCCAGGCTCTTGGGGGTAGCGCTGAGCTCGAAGTCGAGAACATCAGCAGTAGGGGCAGCGAAGGCAGAGCCAGCAATGGCCGAGAGGCCGAGGATGATAGAGCTGAAGGCAACCATTTTGATAGTGTTTGGTGGAAAAAGAAGCTAGTTCTTGTGTTTTTTAATAAGAAAAGAGTGAAAGGAAGGCGAAGTGAAGTGAAGAGTGCTTGAGTGTTGAAGATGGAAGGCTTGGTGGTGAGCTTATTTGGCCTTGGAAGTCTTGATCTATATACTCAACGACGGTTAAAAGGCTCTCCTCTCGACCGTATGAAACATATTGCAGTTGTTTCAAGCGCCACTTTCATGGGGCCTTTTCTTCCGTGTCATGGCACCATAGCACCCGCCCCTTCTTGTCCGTGATTTTAATCGGTCTACACGGGTGTTACGATCGCGTCGTATCCAATGAGCATAATCGGCCCTGCATCTAGCCACCATACTATCCCGCATTCTACGATGTGCAGCAAGTCATGGCCCCTACAATTAATCAAGCTCCATCACACGTGTGGATCCTTTCATATGGACTTTTGTGGGGAAGCAGTGTAGTGAGTGGTGCAGCAGCGTGCATGGATCGTCGTGCTTAATTACTTCGGCAAAAGGCTTGGACAGGCTTGGATCGCTTGGGTTTCCTTGTCCACGATAACCATATGCCGGTGGTTATACTGGAATGCACTGACTTGTCGATCGTAAATCAAATGTAGAGGCGCCTGGTTTTGGGTAGGTAGGTGGCAATGCGTCATGCGAGCTAATGCTACCGTGCAGGGCTGCAACCTTCTCGGTACCTCGCCGGGCCCAGGCACACCGTCCGTGCATTATCGCCGCCATTCGGACGACTACACAGAGACTGGGTGATCACGTTGACATGTTTGACACACTGTCGGATTAATGGATAAACCCAGCGTTATTGCAAAAAAAAATGTAATTGTCACGCGTCGACCCTTGGCTGTAACAAGGCCACGCAATCGTGTGCTACAAGCAGTCCACCATCTACCATGCCATCCCCCTTCAAGGCGTCGATGCGATGTGCCTTGGAACAAGCCCTGTGCTTTGAATAGACCGCTTTTCATGTTTCTCAAACATTGCGGCTTCGCATTGAAGTGAAACATGCACCGGTTATGGCCATGACGCTTCCCGAATATGCATGAATCGTGCTCGACCACCACGTCCCCAAACCGACTAGCATGACTAACCAAGGCTGTTACAAGATCTAAATGCGGATACCGACTTCCTGTTTGCCGACGGCCTCGTCGGTTTTCATGGTTAGATTAGGATAGATGCAGCCGTAGGACGTTCGAAGGTATACTGTTCGGCACGCATGAAACATGCCCTTCTCCACTCTAGAGATAGCACTCATTTCCGATTCTCTTCTAGAACCTGTTTGTTCACAGCGTCCAAGCTCACCGGAAGGGCATTGGTCCAGATCGCACGCCACCATGTCAATTGCCGTGCGGGCGACTAAAAATGCACACCTGCTTCCATAAACTACGTACATATTCGACCCCTGTTTGTCTTTAGGGGTAACTATTGACATCGGGCACAAAGGCGACCCCACAATGACGCCGTGAAACTGACACGCAAGCCCCATGCCAATGTCGCTCAATATTTACAAGCACAATATATGCACCAGAAACTAAAAACACCCAGAAATGCCGACCATCGTCCAGAACCCATTGGACAAAGACGCCATTGTACACGATGCAACCCCTCGACTATGCTCCGAGAGCGACTGCTCTATCGTCGCGTAGCTTCGATAGCCTTCTCCAAACCAACAATCCTCAAGCTCTTCCCCCTTCCAAGCTTTCCAGTCATCAGCCCTGCTGCGGGAATAAGTTTGTCGTCCCAGTGACGGAACAGAACCTTCATATCGCGAGGAACACCTTCTAATACAACTGTTGTGACGGGCATGAACGGCCGATCTTCTTCTGAGACAGCGAGCATGCCATACGCCTGCGCAAACATCAGAGCCGTGGAGAATGCGTGCGCTTGAGTACGAGATAAGGAGCCGACGATACTGCTATACGTTAACATGTTGTTCGTGATGGTTTCCATGATGCCGCTAAGGTATCAACAGCAGGAAGACTTACATGTACATCTCAAAGAATGCATCAAGTACATAGATGTTCTCCGGCTCCAGATCCCTCTGCGAAAAAGGCATCACCTCTTTGATCTCCGTCTTGATGACACCCTGAGGTGACTTGGGTGTGAGCGGCGTCTGTGGCCTTTGTTCAGCAGCGTTCCAAGACGGTCTTCGTAGCAGCGGCGCGAAAAAAGAGCTGCTCACCTGGAGTGCCTGGCCCCAGCCTGCCTGCTGGTTGATCGTTTGTTCGACTTTGTAGAGACGTGCACGGTACTTGTCGGAGGTGGCTTTGTAGCGCCAGTGGTCTGCTGAGCGGGGAATTGCAGGTCCCTTTGACGGGACCGGAGAGGGTGGAAAGGTGTTGTGGAGAAAGTCATGGGGTTCGGCGCCTTCGGCGATTTCGTTATAATCACCAGTGAGCGCAAGATCCATGCCCATCAGACGTGCACCAGACACTTCTTCAGCGGAGCAGCCACGGCCCTTCCAAAGGTAGACCTTGCCTGCGGAGGTGGCGACCAGGTAAGGAAAAGCCGAGCAGAGACTCTTGAGCGAGAAATCGACTTCATCAAACGCGAGGTGCCCAATATGGCGACGTCCACATAACATGAACTCCTTTGATCCTGGCTTTACACCACGCCTGGTAATGACGATGCCGCCTAATGCTTCAAAAAAGTTCGGTGTCTCCTGTCCTTGTCGAATGATCAACAATCGGCCTTGGCTTGTACGTGCATGGTTCTTTGCGAAAAGCTGCACGTCTTCTAGTGTAGGCTCGGGCACACCGTTGCCGGCCCATAGGTAAACGTCGGTATGCTTACTGCCTTTCGAATCTTCGTAGACGTGTGTACATAGGTACATTGAGTCTTGGAAGAGAATGTGCTCCTCTTGTGCCGGAATGGGTGAAAGTTTTCCATCGCTTGTCACTTCGTCTATTTGCTTGCGTAAAGTCCTGATCTTTCCTGTGGGACCGAGATCAAGTGGCGGTGACTTGAGAATATGCATTGTGTCGATGTGCTCTGGCAGCTGGCTTTCTGTCACCGGGGCTTCATCAAAGAAGTCCGCGAACATGCCATCATTCTTCTTCAAAGTTGGCGATGCAATAGGATGGTCTGGAAACGGCTTGCTTGCACTCCCTGGTGGTGACATTGGTGTGCTCTTGGGCGACTGCGAGATTGATTCTCGTGACCGGGATGCGACCAATCCACCTAAGCTGCCCAAGCTGAAGCCCAGTCCAACAGGCTTTGGCTTTGGCGGCAGCGGCTTCACCTCAACAGACGATTGAGAGCCAGGTTGGGGAAGATCAGGTAGAGCCTTCGGCTCTGCCTCGGAGCGAATCAAACCAGCATTCTCCATCGCAGCCTTTTCGTCTGCTTGTGTAGGAAGTTTGATTGGTGACTTTGCTCTCACTGGCACGGGTGATGAGGACGCAGATGATCTACCCCACAGAGCGCTAGCGCTCTTAACTGACGAAAACGTTGTCTTCTCTGGCGACGAATCACCTTCGGCATGTGAGACCTCCACATTGGGCGTTGAGATTTCCCTTAGTGGTGTTGACCTAGGACTCTCTGCTGCTTGCTTGGGAGGTAGTGTGGGCAACGGACGTGAAAATCGAGAATGAGGAGATTGAGATGGAGATGACGGCTTTGGCGTTTCAGCTTGGGCTGGTAGTGGTGACTTTTGGGGCGTGTTTTGTGACCCGGAGACCCGCCTCTCCGACTCTAACGACGCTGGTTTCTTTGGAATTACTGGTGATGAAGGCTTGGACGAGCTGATAGATTCTGGCCTAGGTGAAGCCTTGGGCGTAGCCTGAGACTCTGGCTTCTTCGGAAGCTCGGGAGTAGAGGCTTTCCCAAAGTTCCCGGACGAAATACGTGCTGACTTGGCTGGTGTAGCAGGCTTTTCGGTCGACGACTGCCTGGCCGGCGTCCTCGCTACTGGTCGCTCCTCTGGTTTTCCGTTAGTCTTAGGAGGCTCAGAGCTAGAGAGGACAGGCTCAGAATTCACCAAGGAGAGAGCAGTAGCGGCAGCAGTAGGCACTTCCTCTTGATCCTGTTCCGATTCAACAGCCGCCTTTTTCGAGGCCGGTGCCCTTCGTTTAGGTCCACGGGCGCGACCCTTGGTCATATGTTGCAGCTCTGGTGCAGGCCCAGTTTTTTCTTCTCGCGTCGGCCTGGCAGGTGACCCATCTACCTCAGCACTTGATGTAGATCTGTCTGTCGCCTGAGGAGGCGGGCCTCGAGCAAGCATGCCGGCCAATGCAGGGTTGAAACGACTCGCCAGCTTACCAGACATTGCTGGTTCTTTTTTAGCAAACAAAGGAGCAGGTTGAGCAGTCTTATTGTCGGGAATGGACCTGACGACCCCAAGGCTCTTCCTTCTAGCCAGAGCTTCTGGTATAGGGTCCTTCTCTTTCGGTATGGCCATAACTTTGGCTTCACTGTCTCTCCGTTGCAATCCCTTTTGCCTGGCAATAGCTTCCGGAGTGGGAGGAGATGGTTTTGACGAGCTGTCCGACGACCTTTTCAAGACAGAACCTTCCTCCTGAGCTTTATCAAAGATGGTTGATTTCCTCTTGATGAGACTTTCCCTAAATTCATCCTTTCGGACCGAAGGCTTAGGACCACCAGTCACATTCAGAGCGTCTTTGCCTCTTGTGATATTTTCTTTGAGGATATCAGGGGCAACATAGTTCTTCGTTTCCGCCTTTCTTAACCTGCCAAAGACATTCTGGAATTCGTTGACTTCATCCTTCTTTGAGCTGTCTGATACAGGCTGACGTGACTTGAGCCCAGCCCGGAAGTCCTTCTTTGGCGGTGATTCTGATCTGGCAGCTGGAAGACTGCGGCCAATATCTTTGGCGAACCTGGAGGCTACAGGCTTGGCGTCTACTGGTGCTTGTTTTTCTTCAGTCACCGGTGGGACTGTTGGTGCTGGCGTGTCATCAGGCGCCTGCTCGGGAGCGTCTTTTGAGGCTACAGGGTCTTCTGAAGCCGGTGTCTCTCCTGAGGGCTTGGGCTCTTCCTTGGCGAACAAAGGTTTCGGTACTGCCGTGGGCGCAGAGGTTGAGGATTGCTCTTTGAGCGTTTCCATCTCTTTCTTAGGAGACTCAGACCGGCGGAGACCAACAGGCCTAAGTTGTATGTCCTTAATGGGTGATGTTCGGCCGGAGCCAGTGGACTCACCGAACGGACTGGCTCTGCCCAGGTCAACACTGCTGCGCTGTTGCTTGATGCGATTGATCTCAGCCATCCATGCGGGTTGGGCGGGAGGAGCTTGCTTTGGCTTGGGAGACTCTGGCCTGCTTAGCGCGCTCTCCAACCAGCTTGATTTGGTAGGGCTCCATCGCTTCGAAGGACTTGCGGGTGAGGTTTCGTCCTGTGATGCATCCTTTTCGCTGAAAGTCGCACTGAAAGTTGATGCGACTGATTTGGCTCTGCTGTGACGAGGCAGGGATGGCTTGACAAATTCGTCCTTGAGCGCGTTGTCTTTTTCGGCACCAGTGATGGTCGCGTTGCTATGACTGGACGTGGGACGGGATGGCTCTATAGAATTGTCTCTAGTCAAGACAGGTCGCTCGATGTTTGAGAGTGAGCCGTAGACACTTCCGCGGTTGCTCAAAGTAGAGTTCTGCCTGCTCAAGCCGGGTGGTGTTTGCGTGCTCCAACGCTTGCTTACGCTGTCGCTACGCTTGAGCATGGCACTCTGCACAAACCCGCCCATACCCTTGGTTGGTGACGCAGAACGTTCACGCTCTGGTGAGATTCTCCCTTGCGTAGGTGACATGGCGAGTGCGCGGGCTGCGCGTTCGGTGTCTCCACCATCGACTGAGGAACCCTGTTCAGAGGGTGGAGCAAATTTCTGGGAGTCCAACACAGGCAGGGGCGTTCTTCCCTTTACTGCTGAATCCGAATCGCCGCCGGAAATCGATGTGCTGGTAGAAAAGCGGTTGCTCATTATGGCGCTGCCGCGAACGGAGCCACCTCGCGAACCGGGTGAACTCGAGCGAGCGCTTTCTGTAGGCGGGCTGCCGACGTCCTGCTCTACAGTCGAATCGCGTGACATGCCCGGCAACTGCCTCCTGCCTGACACTGACCCAGTCTCTGAAGCGGTGTCGTCTTGGGTTTTCCTGAACGCGGCCGAACCCCTTTGGCCATCTGACGTCTGCCGAAAGAAAGCCGGGTCCTTTGCGCCCAAGGAAGCTGCAATGGAGCTTCTTGAGATGCTGGGCTCCGGCGAGGAGGGTTCGGGCGTGTTGCTAGAAGGCGGCCGTTCGGGGGACCGCGATGCGACTGAGAGCGGGCGTCGAACGCTCCCCGATTGTGGTCTCTGCTTCCATGATAATGTGCCCGACCTCCCCAAGGCTGCAGCGCTGGTGGCAGGCTTCTTGGGCTCCATGTCTTCGAGAGTCAGTGGTGTTGATGTTGACGTCGTCGTCGGCGGCGGCGGTGGAGAGCTGGTGAGTTGGTGCAGCGATTCGTCGCGAGCGGCATCCCGTGATGGCGGGCTCAAGGGAGGTGCAGGTGTGGTGGCCGCCTTCTCCTGTACCGCTTGAGGGGTGCCAGCGACCGAGCGTGGCGATTGTGGTGTGTATGGCTTGTCGGGAGAAATTGAACGGGCTCGTTCTGTTTGGCAAAAACATCAGCAACTGGAACCAAGGCCAAGTCTAGCAACCATGGAGCAGAAAAACAAACCTGCTCGTCGCGCTAGTCTCTCGCTGCGGCCCTGGATGAGCTCTTCTTCCAATTTCTTAACGCGCTCGGCATCCTCCTGGTCACGCTGGTCGCCCAAGCGCCGGATCCGCTCTACAAACTCGGTCGGATCGACTTCTCTGTCGTCCGACGACATGGTTGCGACGCTACGACGGTTGGGTGCACGGGTTGAGGCTGCTCGGCAGTGAGGGTGAATCCCAGGCGGATCTCGGAGCTAGACAATCGTTAAATTGCTTCGACTCGGTTACCTCATCCTTGGCTGAGGTTTCAGATGCTGATGGCACGCAGGGCTGCAGGGGGGTGGAGTGGGGGGACGAAGGCGTGCGAGTGAAGTGCAGCAGACAGGTGGACAGGAAAGCAGCGGGTGCAGGCTCTGAAGACAACGATGACGACGGCGACGGCCTTTGAGCGTGTTTGTTTATGCTACCGACGTTGAGGCTGCGACGCCCGCTCCACACGTTAGCGGTTGGACCTTGTCCAGACTAATACCGCTGCACTAAAGCTAATACCCGCATCTACCCTTTGGGCTGCGGTGCGTCGCGTTGCGTTGCGTTGCGCTGCCCTGCGCTGCCCCTTATGCCTCCGATGCTTAACCACTACCACTACCACTACCCTTCAATACAAGAAGAGGCGGGCTTTTGCGTCCTGTACCACCCATTCAAGCCCCTCGTGCAGGTTCATGCCCGTCATGGCACTGCAGGCCATGATATGCCACTTGTGTGTCTTGATGGCTTCCAGCCGCAGACCCTGTGCTCAGTTAGTACCATTGGCCTGCCAACCAGGCTCAACATTTTCGTCCGCCTCTTCGCCCAACCCACCTCGCGAATCTCGTCCTCAGTCATGGAGCCGGGGACATCGCTCTTGTTCTTGAAGACTAGCAAACTTGCTCCGGAGAGGCGCTTCCTTGGTCAGACGCGGTCTTGAGCCATCAATGCTTGTATTGCATACACACCTCCTCGAGTAGTAGTCCTGCCAATTCCTGTCTGCAGTCATCTATCCGCTCCCTATCTGTCGCGTCGACGACCCATATGAGCGTGTCCGTCTTTTCAAAGTAGTTCTTCCAGTACGTCCGCAGTGTCTTTTGTCCGCCAACATCCCCTGTTCTGTCAGCATGCGCTTGGACGGGGGCGAGCAGCTGAAGTACATATGTTCAATTTGTAGCTATTCCATTAGCCCCAGCTTGTCCAATGAGCCTGCCCTACATACCCGTCGTAATCAATCGTCTTGATGATGAACCCAAGTGTCGGGCTGACGCTGTTCACGTCCTCGTTCATGATCTTCTTCACAATGGTCGTCTTTCCCGCATTGTCCAGACCCCTGATACTGTTAGTCTTTGCAACCGCGAGCGTTCTGGAAGCACGCACAGCATCAGGATGCGCATCTCCTTGTCCTTTAGACGAGCTTTCCGTAATATGGAAAGCATCTTGCGCTGCTTAATTCCGAGTGAATGTTCCTGCTAGGCAGAAACAGAATGGTGAGAATGGACTTCCCAGAACCGCTTCAGAGCTAAACCGTTTGCGGACACCTGCATTCAACCTCCACACGGCCATGCTTCTTCGCTTCCAACCTCTGTCCTCATTAGATAACCAAGATGACGCTAATGACTGCAATGTATTACTATCAGTGGTTTCATGTATGATATTGTCATGGAAGGCATCTTCATCCTGCAACCTTGGTACGGTAATAACGGCTATGTTAGTCGCCCATACGCTCTTTCTATAGTCAAAATATCACTGCTTGTTATCTGAAGGTGCGTTGGGTCCGTGCATAATAACTGGTGAAGGGCTCGCCCTATGAAAGGTAAGTGAAATGAGATTACTTAGCATTCGCTGCATGTGTTAGGCAGCCTCAACCATGGATACCTAGTACTATATTATCAGACGTTCCAACTCTCCACATTTACTTCTAGTCAATTCCTCTTTCTGTCTATAAGACCCTTTCTACCCCTCTCCTCTTCTTTTAGATGCTAAAGGAAGGTCAACGCCATGAATACAGCGGCAAGAAATCTGTCTTCGCGCACCAAGCTGGCATCTTCCAATACGCATACCGATATTACGAAGCAACAGAACAGCACAGGCATGACTTGGCAGCAGGAGGAGACTTTCCCTCAGATTTCGGTAAGTAATCTCAACCTTATACCCACTTCGCGTTTTGCTTTTCTTCCCCCAACTACGCACACTAACAATTGAAACAATGATAGAAGCCGCACAAGCATCACTACCGTCGGTCTCGGAAGAAGCCATCACACCATAACGCTGAGGATAAAGTGCACTTAACAACGAGCAATGGTGGAATCAGCGCGCTAACACAGCAGGCCGAGTCACAATCCCAACCCAAGTCTCGCAGACGCGCATCACGTGCCCAGGCAACTGACTCACCTTCCCCTTGTCACATCACACCGGCCGCGCTTGCCGATACTTCATTCTCTAACTCAGACAAGGCCAAGCACGTGCCGAAAGCCCCAGATTCTTCGAAGAACAAATCCGCAAGCAACAAAAAGAACGGACCAAAAGAGGCCAACATGACTCCGCTACGAAAAGAAGCATATATTCCACCTCACTTGCGCAATTGTAACTCTGCCAACGGTATGAAAGCGAATCCAGGGAGTAGTGACGGCGCTGCCAATGACCCACCTGCTTCCTCCGCAACGTCCAGATCCACGGTTCCTATCAAGCCCGAGTTGATTCCGTAAGTTCTTCATGGCGTTCTAGGGCCCAGACTGCTACTGTCTATATCTCCACCCTTCTAACACGGTTTCAGAAACTGCGCCATTGTGCATCATGTAACACCACCTTCGCCAGCAACTACACCATACGAGCCTGCAGAGCATGAGAATCCAGATGCGGCCATGCCTGAGAGCGTCTACGCTGGCTGGGATGAGCCTAAGATCAAGCACCCATATGCTGTCCAGAAAGCCGGAAAGCCGCGCTGGCCTCGCGAGCCCCGGCCCTACAAGAAGAAAGCATGGCCAAAAAACAAGGATATGAAGCATATTCCCTCAAGTAGCTGCAGCGATGGTGGTGTCGCCTATAGGTCGAACAGCAACGGCGACCCCGACTACGACGTCAAGAAATTGCTAGACTGGAACGGCGATTGGCTCCCTGCTCCCGAATCGTGGTCCGCTCGGAAAGGGCACGATGACCGTCACCTCGGGGAGCATGTGGAGCAATGGATGAACGGACAAGCCCCGGAGTGCATTAGACCCATATACTACCCATCGGATACATTCAGTCCCGAGAATGGAGCTTGTAAAGAGCTGGCGCCTCGTTACTGGCTCGAGGCAAAGGTTGAAGGCAGCAATCTAAGAGAGTCTTGGAAGATAGTCTCCGCTTCGCATCCGAAACCACTGGATGATGAGGACCTCACTGATCATCCACCGTGGTGGGAGTTGTACGAGGATGTTGTCTACACCGAGGTCGTACAAGAGGATGGTCAGGAACAGAAGCGCCTTCAGCATGCAAGCTGTTACCTCAACGCTCTACCAGTACCAGAAGCCAAAATCGACACTACCGATATAGAGAACCTCGTAGTTCCTCAGCAGCTGGCTTCTGCTACAGAAAAGGTTCTAGAAAAGAAAAAACGCATGGAAGCGAAGCAACGTCGCATGTTGGCCAAGCTTAATCGCCCAATTTCCACATCGACAGTTGCAATCCCTCAAATGGAAGACCGTCGCCTGCGTCCTCAAGCCAACATCTATATTCGTCCAGTTCAGCCAGCGGATGTGATCAGTATTGCAGTAAGTCTAGCCTCGCCCGTTTTTCATGAGTTTACTTCATACACTGAATATAATACATCTTTTATAACCTAACAGTATTGTCGTTTAGGAGATATACAACTACTACATTGAGAACACCATCTATGCCGCAGAGTTTGATGGACGCACCGAAGCCCAGATGCGTCAGCGAATCAATACTATTACCAGTGCGGGCCTTCCGTACTTGGTTGCGATTTCGAAGAGCAATCAGTCCAGGGCTACTCCGGGATACGTGAGCGAGAAGATTGTTGGCTACATCAATCTGGATGATTACTGCAGTCAGTCAAGCTTGTTCCGCTATACCTTCGAGATGGAGATTTTTGTCCATCCTGGCTTTACCGGCAAAGGGATTGGGAAGTGTCTCATGGATCGGCTTCTGGAGATGGCAGATACGAGCTACCGCGCCCGCGGCGGATATGAGTACATCAACAACTACGAGTATCTCAAGACTGGTCCATCGAGAGTCATCAAGACCATTCTGCTCAACGTTCACCATGAGAATGGCGAAGACGCGGATAATGCATGGCAGGGCCAGTTTCTCCACGCTTGCAAGTTCTACCGTGTTGGTCGGCTCCCAAAAGTGGGGTATAAGCACGATAAGGTTGTCGATGTTGCCGTCTACGCGCACCACACCAAGGAGGACATCGATGCAAGTGTCCGCCCCACTGTCGCAGGATAATCCGATACCAGATGCTGCTCGAAGATAGGTGAACCATCCAAGTGAATGGTAGGGTGAAAGCTCTGAAGATTCAGATATTACATAACGATTCCTATGACAGAGTGTCGTTGTATCCGATGCGGCAGGAGACCCTTGCGCTGACCGAATTGGGTCGTCCTACCGCGCTACATCTGCTTTGGCTGCTCAATAAAAGTGGTTTACGACATTGGTTTATTTGCTTTTGAATCCTATAAGCCATCCACACGATCACAAGTGCAGTGGCTGTCGCCTATCCTTGTCCTTGTGTTCCCTTTGCTTTTGAAGGAAATACGTATGAAGGATGCTGAGAGTTATCACCTATACGAAGTCGACCAAAATTTGGCCTTTTCCTGAACTCCAAATGCATACCTGTTCACATGCTGTACAGTAAATCCCCACTTTTCCCAAAATACATACACGAATACTTTGATAATTCTGTGGTGATTCTATATGACGAGTGTAATGGTGATGTCGATCCCCCTGTCACGTACCATACCCCGCTAAATCCTGTAAGGCGTCAAACCTCCCACGCCCATGAAGCCATCAGTGACGTCACAGCCCACTCGAAAGCTTGATCTGCGCTGTAACACATAACGGGGCCCCGGGGCTTTCCAGGTCTAACGCAGCTAACATAAAGTCGTCACACCTGCATGCGAGTGAACCCTATTTCGTATCCCTACTTTCTCTAGCTTATACAGAATACTACTAGAAATCGCTACATCCCATCTACCAACAAAGCGATCCGATAAACAAACACACAAAAAGAGCATCCGAGCATATCAAGAAGCTCATAAAGCCTTTTGGAAGAAGGAATATTTTGTTGGTGTCTTTCAAAAATCCGTCGGCAAAGAAACATGGCGCAAGACAAGAAAGAAGAACAGTCGCAGCAAGAGCACATTCCTACGGAGCCACAGGATGACGGACAAGAAGAGCAAAAAGGCACCGGGGGCCTTTTGAGTGCTATTGGTGATCCTGCCGGTACGTGTCTCTCATTCTCCTTCTTCTACCCACCCACACCCATCACTCAACCCCAACCCCACTAAACGCATACACAACAGGCAAAGTCCTCGGCACAGCGCTGCGCCCCGTAGGCGCGCCGGTGGAGAAATTCGTCACGGGACCTCTAGGCGACGGGCTGGGCGGCACCACGCGCGGCGCCCTGGGCCCGCTGCTGGGCCACGACGAGGAGCGCTCGGAGCTGCTAGGCGGCAAGAACGTAGATAGCTACAGCAAGCCGGAGAAGATTGCCGGCAAAGAGCAGACGGGGCAGAATCCGCTGGGTTTGGACCAGACGGGGCGGTGGGGGTTCGAGGATGAGGAGAAGAAGTGAAGTGACATGAAATAAATCAATGAATGAATGTAGAAATTAAGAGAAAAAAAACGGGTGTAATATTGAGAGGATTCGGACCAGGTTTTGTGCTGGTAGGGGGTATATAGTCAAGGAAGATTTCTAACTTTTTTTCATCATCATCTTCTTCGCCTTCTTCAAAACATCTCACTCATACCACTATCACCCAAGACGCCTTCTTCACAGAACGAGTGCTCGGCATAGTCTGCTTCTCGCGCCTCTCGCTGGGCGCGAAAGGTATCGTCCAAGCCTTGAACGGTACCCGTACTATCGCCAAACTCTTGCTCCTCTCGCTGTCTGTTCCTCTCTTCCTCGCTGACACCCGGTATCGGCGTGCGCCCGGTCAGGATATCATACAGACTATCGTCGGATCCTTCGCCCTCATCCTCCTCCTCCTCCTCCTCCTCCTCCTCCTCCTCTTCTTTTCCGTCTGGCCAAATGAGGACAGAAGCTTGGTTGTGGGCGAATGCGAAACAGGGTTTCTTGTCTGCAGGGGTAGAGAGCCAGCAGGCTGTCCACCTGGCGGGCGCTGAGACTGCAGGTTTGGAGATGTGAGAGGACAGGGAGAGGATGGCGGGCGGGCGTTGCGTTGTTGAGGAGGAGCTTGCGGATGAGGAGGAGGTTGGATGTGAGCGTTGTGAGGCCGTGTACAAGTATATTGTAGGTTCATCGTGTGACGTCTGGATGAGTAGTTGGTTGGGGTCGTGGGGATGCCAGAGCAGCGCTTTTACAGGAGCGTACATGATGATTATCGTCCGCGGCCTCAAGCTTCTTAAATCCCAGATCCACACTGTACATGGAGTGCTGTCGTCCCTGCTCGCACACATTGTCCCTTCCGAGTTGAAGCTCAGCATGCCGATGCCTTGCTTCAGAAGCGCATTCTCGTTCTTCTCCAAGGCGGCTTTCGGCGGCGTGGCGGGCTGCTGTGTGGCTACAAAACTGCGATTGCCCCGGCTGTCAACTTGTTCCGTATACACGGGCGCGCTGGGTACATCTATGACCGCAGTGTGGTCGAGAAACACAATAGGTGCAAATGTGCGCGTAGAGAGGATACGAACGCGGCGATCCCAGCCACCAACTGCCAGACGTTCATGTCCAGGGACCCATTCCAAGCTCTTGATACCTAAGCCTTCTACCTCCCATTCACTGGCATCTTCAGAGGCTTCGCGGATTATCGTGCGGTACAAATGTCCGTCGGCCGTGTATATGCAAAGCTTATAGCCGGCAGACGCGGCGTCCCAGATTGCCAGCCAGCGACCATCCCGACTCCATCTCAGACCTGCGGCATCTATAGTGGGGAGTTCGACTCGGCTTAGAACTTTGTACGTCTGCGGGGCAAGGAGTAACAGAATATCGGTTCCTGATGCGCGACACAGCAATGCTAAAACACGGCCTCGCCCTCTTCCATTTCTTGGTCCCGCATCGTCAGCCGGTCGGTACCCCCAGCCTTTACCATCTTTGCCAGGAAATTTTGGATCGCGTATCTCTACTGCCCTGCCGGTTTTCAAGCACCATATCTTGATACATGCAGTAAAATCACTCCAGACAAGCACCTCGTCCTCGTTTCCTCCGAATTCGACGTGCACGTTTTTGCCCATGCCCCCCGAGCCATTGCTGATGACGGCATTCCATTTCTCGTCGCGGATATCGTAAACACGCGTCGTTTCTTCGTCAAAGATAAGGACGCGATTCGAACAAGGGTGCGGTACTCGTGACAAGCGACGGCGAGGTGTAGTATTGGGCGAAGATGCGTGTGTCGATGAGGTCAAAGGTGGGATGGTCGGTGGTGACCAAGCAATCTTTGAAGTTCGCAAATCATGACTAGATGGAATCGCTATACTTCGCACGACCTCGAAAGTGGTGATGCATCGTATTTGCAAGCGTGCGCCATTGACACATGCAGCATGTGTCGCGGCTGGTGACGGGACAGACAGCGTCGTAGCTGGTGCGGATCAGTAACTGGCATATGCCATATCTTGCTTTTCGAGACTCACATTTGAGCTGCTGAGATATCTCCATGTTCTGTATTGCGTTGGACATGGAGTGGTGGCCCTAGGTGGCTTTGCAATGATGATGTTTGCGCCGAGTAAACAAAAGGGAGAGACGGACGCTCGACCAATAAGCGCTCGAAGCGGCCGCAACTAGCGTGAATGCCATGCATCCAGCCCTCAAGCAGCTTTCTTCTTGTAGTAAGTGTATCCAATCTCATTTCACACATTTGTTCAGCTCACCGTAATTCATACCACAACTGTTACGTACCGCAGCGTAGGAGAGTTGATTTCTATCATACTTGATCGCAATAAGAGCAAGGATATTGATATGCACGTCAATATACAGCAAAAAAGTACATGACAGACATGAGATGTCCTGGGTGTAGCCATCTTAGGGAGAAATCATATCCGGCCTGGAAGCACGATTGTGTAAAGATAACTTGTATATACGAGAGATGACGAAGAAAATGCCCAATCGCTTGCTTGCTACACGATCAATTCCAAAGATAACATCGGTCATCAACTTCACCATAGACGCCTCTAGGATGTTCATGTGCTGTAAACAGGGGCCTTGATTAAAACCGTCTTGCCGCGGATCTGCACTGCAAATCCGACAGCCATGCGGACGCGAGGTGGTGCAGACTCGTCTTTTACACCACTTGAGCCGCCTGGTGCGCTTTGTGTCAGACTCTGCTGGCTACCTCCTTGACCTAGGGATGATTCTCGCTTGCCGAGAGCAGCGGGAGAAGCTCCTGTTTTCTTTGGAGCTCCAAAGCCAAACATACTGCGTTTCTTGTCCTCCTTTGGGAGCTGACCCCCTTGTGACTGAGCTTGATCCTGCTCCGCGATGGAGACATTGTCATCAGGTTTCGATGCCATACTCCTGATCGAAGCTCTGTCAGCTTCATCCAGCTCGACAATGGGAGCTGTCAGAGCGGGGATGCCAGATTCTAGCTTCATCAAGTCGCTCACAATGCCATGGCCCGGTGGGAAGTACTCGATCTGTACTTCTCGGCTTTCAAGTGGCAAGTGTTGGGCAACGCTGATGGCCAGCTCGATGATCATTGGAACACCTCCGTTGAGGTCTGGAGGGGCGGGATCATTCAGGTGCAGTTGAAGAGACGCAATCAACTTTTCATTGAGCGTTTCAGTAAGTGCCTCTCGATAAGTAGTAGCCTGCGGGGCCCTCAAAGTATCCGCAAGGCCTTCTAGTGTGGCCAGCCGCCAGTTGACAATCTTGGCAGCAAGCGAGTCTTCGTCTTCTGCGCTGTGGCAAGGGGGCGCGAATTTCCGAATGTTCGACACAATCGACTGCAATTGTGTCGAAAAACCTGGCTCGAGATCCGGATGGAAGTACTTGTCGAATATGTTCTCTACTAGCCATTGTGAGATGAATGCACGACCGACTGCCGTCATCTCCTGCTTTCCAGTTTCCACGGCTGTTTTGTTGACTACTGGATGTAGCCACTGTGGTATCGACCTCCACTCCTTACGGATAGAGAAGGACAGTTGAGCTATTAATCCATCTAAGCGGTTGAAGCGGGTTGAATATTCACTGTCATCCCATGAGGTGCGTGAAAGAGACAGCCGCTGGTTCGCAAGGGTGTTTTGAAGCTGGTGCACCTGGGTTTGTTGTTCGAAAAAGTACCTTTTAACTTTCTGATACTTCTCACCTGTTGGCTTGTTAATGCAATCGTCTTTCTCTTGAAGCATGGTACTTACGCAAGACGTCATGTTCCTTGATCATCTTCTCAATCTCTTCTTCTGTCATCTCGGACGCAGAGGTGCGTGGCGGTGGTGTTGCTCGCCCCATCTCGGAACTCTGTTGGCCTTGCTTCTCGGGCCGGTACGGTTGCCCTTGAGAAGCTGTCGGTACAACGTTAGCGTCGAACGTTGCAAGGCCCGGAGACACAGCCGGCTGGCCGAGAGTCTGACCTTGAGCAGCAGGCGGTTGGAGTTGAGATGGCTCTTGAGACGGTGCCCCTGGCTGTGGCTGGCTGCCCTCGTTGACTTTCCTCACTGTGTTCCTGCTGTTGCCCTGACCGGTAGATGTCATACCCTCTTGCCCTTGCTGATGCGGCGTGTTGTTCGGTGAATGTAGATCGGAAGGCTGGGAGAGCTTTGCTTGCTGCGTCTCGTGATGTTGGTAGGGTGTGGGCTGAAGAGGCGACGGTGGGGCAAGCTGATGAGACGATGGCGGCCGGCGTTGTTGGGACTGATGTTGCTCGGTGGTCTGTTGTACGGTGGGGGGATGCTGCCGAGTTGTTTGTGGGAGGTGCTGTTCAGTTTGGCGCTGGTCTGATTGGGGCTGAAGCTGAGGTGCAAAGTGAGGCTGCTGTTGATGGTGCACACCCTGCTGTGGATTCTCTAGCGACGATTGGCTCTGGGACAGCGGAGATGGCTGCTGGTGCTGGTAGTAATTCTGTTGGCTGTCTTGAACCGAAGCGCTCTGTCCATGCAGCTGAGCGCTTTGAGGCAAAGGGCTTGGCGCGTTTTGTGGAATGTACGTCTGAGGGTTGTTTGATCCTTGCAGGGTCTGGGCAGTGGCTAGATAGCTGGGATATTGCTGCTGTTTGCGGGGGATTTGATGTAGCTGTGATTGTTGTTGTTGTTGTTGCTGTTGTGGACCTTGAGCTTGGTGTTGCTCTGAGCTGTACTGATCTACCCCGCCTTGGGTCGAATAGCTGCCCTCCGTGCTCACCCTGCCAAGTGGGGGCCGAACGTAGGGTTCTTGATGCAACTGCCCAGCGAACTGTTGAGTAGACTGTATACTCTGCTGATACTTGGTGTCTTTGGGTGGAACTTGGGGTGTTTCGTCGCTTTCTTGCTGGAGGAATGGATCAAGGTTGTCCTCGTTTTGCTCTCTCGAGGCGGGCAAGTGTGAAGTGGAGCCCTGGTGTTGATGCCAGTGTTGCAGGCGATTGTCTCCTTGTGCTTGATACTCGTGCACCCGAGGGTCACTCTTCCGTACCGACTGTCGCCTGTTCAGGTCGTTCTTGTGTGATTTGGCTTCGTCGTCCTTGTTGTATCCCCTGACCCCAGCTGCAATGCGACTGCGTAGCGACTGCTTCTTGTTCTCGGGGCTGTATGCAGGAGGAGAGTGTTGTTGCTGGTAGGCGACGGGATTGGGCGATTCGAGGCCTGGTTGAGACGGGGGTCGAGGGCCAAGTTGTTGCTGGTAGTTCTGCGACGACTGGCCGAGGGAGACATGTGCGCTCAACCTATGACTAGCATTTCGCAACGACGGCTCACAGTGTTGGCCCTGCGTGACACCAGGAGGAGTTCGTTGTTGTACAGAAGGCTGCTGGATATGAACAGATTCGTGGTGACTGTCAGGCGTCTGGTATCGCTGCGCTGTAACGTGCTCGCTGAGGTCCTTGGCAGATGGCACGGGTGAGGGATGTTCTGTCGCGGTATTGTCGACGGATTGGTGAGACCGATTCGACTTTGTCCATGGAAAGTTCGGCATGGCAGAGGTGGCAGCTTCAATCTCCGCCGCGAAGTAGGTTGATGATGCGGGGGCGGAGATGATGTGCCCAGCTAATAATAAACCAAGTCTGAGCAACGGTTAACCTAGGCGACAATTGCACCCGATGGAGACAGCATTGCGCGCGGTTGGACAAGAGTCTTGAACAGGATGCGCTGAGCTACATACTCGATGCGCGTCTTCCGCCATCAGCCCCAGCCTTGCTGCACGTGCAGAGCTGACGAACAAATGAAGCCAGATGCACGCGAGTCCCGTCCCGGTGCAGCTAAGTCCAGAAGGAGTTGCTGATATGGCGGCGGTGGCAGTGCTGACTTCGCGCGATGCTGTATTAGTAGTCGTCGACTCACAAACCAAACATTTCATTATCATTTGTCACCCGCCCGAGGGAACGCACAGCGAGCACGCCAAGTGGAGAGCCATGTCTGGTGTACAACTAGGCGGCCATTGCAACTCATGCCCCGAACAGGACATGACTAAACCACCATCAGCCTCTCGCTGCGTTTGCGCCCGTCTATCACCTTCTTACTAACTCCCACGTCCTGCTTGCGCCAAGTGCGCCCGCATGAGATTGCGACAAGGTGATCCGCTTCAGCTCTACATAGTACACATCTCCACCTCCATCCGCCCCATATTGTCTACCAATCACACTCTGCTTCATCACCAGCAATCAAACAAAGGAATACACCATTCAACCGCCTAGCGATCGACTTCCAAAACATCGACTATCAGAAACCCAGCGGCCCCTCGGCACGTGAAATCAGCGAGACGCTTGCCATAATCAAGCTTTACAAAGGAAGCGGCACTTACACCAGGCACCCACGGCCGAGCCGCCCGCCAAAGCTAACTGAGAGAGACCAGCACCACCTTTTGCGCAAAGTGAAGAAGAACCCGAGAATCCAGTCTTGTATTGCGTGCTTGTCCAGGCAACGGGCTTCGTCGACCCTATTACTTCGCAACCGACCATCTCTCGCAAATACTATCATTCATCGCGCAACATCACAGCATTCGAAACACAACGCCCAAATGAAACGCGTGTTTTCTCCGCCCCCAATCGGATATGTACCGCTATAATATTACCTTAGCCTCACCGCAGCACATCATGCCCTCTAGCCTCACGCTTCCGGTGTGCTCCACAATTAAGCCTCGGTTGCTCTATTTTCGGCGCGTCTGACATGTGGCCAGCTTCGCTTTTTGCTTCTATCTATCTAGGCCTCCACCATATCGTGATCCGTCACCCCCAATCCCGCTCCTACAGGCCTGGACTTTTCTAGAAGCCCGTTGTCCTTGACTCGATTGTCTGGTCTCCGTTGGCCATAGTGTTCGTCTTATTTGATATTTTTCTTCAAAGTTCTGAATAACTTTCAGAAGGAACATAGTAGGTTAGAGCGGTCATGCACGTCTTCCTTCATGCTTGTTGCGTTGAATCCAACACATGCGAGATTATGGCGCTTGCAAGGGACGCCGCAAGAACGAGGCAGTGTCGCGCGCTTCCTTATCAACTTGCTCTCAAAATCAGGGAGCTCCCTCCGAAAGCTCGTCCTTTTTCTCGGCCGACAAGAATATGTACTGTATATGCGAACACGCGAAGTGCATTGTGCAAGCCGGTAAATCAGAGAGCAATGGAGTTTGTCTTGTTTGACTCATGCGTTTCCACTTGTGCGAATGTAGTTCTAAAAAGTCATGGGAGGCACAAAAACAGAACTTATGTGCTATCCATAGTACATCGAGGGTCAAACGTGGTATCATTTCCTGAGTTTAAAAAAAACACTTTCCCAAGTGAAGGAGCCGAGGCTTATTGCTGAGCTTCGTCCACGTAACCCAACGCCTCGCCAACCTTGACTTTCTTCCCTTGTTCAATATTCCACTTGAAGCCACCTTTTCTCTCGCCACGTGTGCCGCTGAAACCTTCGTCTAGACTAGGTCGGACGCCCTTTGGCGCTTCAAACACCAGGACAATTGTGCTTCCCAGCTGGAAGCCACCCATTTCCTCGCCACGCTTGAGTGCGTATCCTCCTAGGACACGACTTGCGCTCGTATAGGAAGCTTCGGCAAAGCCAGAGTACGGCTCACCCCGGGCCGCGGCTTCTTCTGCAGCACGGTCTGCCGCAGTGTCCGTGGTCAGACTGTTGGTACGGAGTTCGCGGTCAAAGTTGATCTTGATGGATCCAACATTGGTTGCGCCAACTGGCGTGTACGAAAAGAAGCCCCAGCGCCATCTTCCGAGCAGCACTACGCGTTCGTTTAGGGTAAATAGACCAGGCATAGTGCGCTGTAGATATGGCGATACACTATAAAGCTCGCCGGCGAAATGACGGCGCGATTCAACCACCCATGACACAGGGGAATGGAACCGGTGGTAGTCGCCTGGCGCGAGATATACAACGCAATAGTAGAGAACAGTGGGTGTCTGTGATGAGGCGGGTGCCCACCATGGGCGCTCGGATTCGCTCAGAGCAAGGTCGGCACGTACTTCGGCTTCAGACGAGGGTTTTGATGGCACTGACTGATCCGTCGGCATTTCAGCAGGCTGTCCGCCTTTTGGCCACGGTCCAGAGAACAGGTTCGGTAGGGTATACGAAATGCCATTCACGTTTGCAAATTCCTCGTCTGCGCGCACAGTATCCTCTTCGTTTTGTGGTGTTTTCTCGTGCTCGCTGGCGCGAACTTGGGAATTGGCAACATTCTGCTCTGGTGTGCTGGGCTTGGTGGAGCCTAGCAGAGCATCCAAACTGTATGTTACACCCTTGACTTGCTCGACTTCTCCGTGCTCAATGGTGCCAAACTGAATGATCTTGCCGTCTGCGGGCGAGAGAACTGCATTGGGATTGGGATCTAGAGGACGAACTCCAGGTTTGAGGGTGCGGTAGAAAAAGGCGGCGAGATTAGGATATACGTGCAGGTCTGGCTCTGAAACTTCTGAGAGACTACAAACGGTTAGATATGGGATTGGCGATACTTGGTGTTGTGACGTACTTGACTCCAAAAATCCAAGAGTAAAGCTTGAACCCCGGCACACGCAGGTAGTATGGGATGTCAATCTCGTTGAAGCGACCCCACAAGCGCGAAAGTGCCTTGAGAGGAAGAGTAGACATGACCTGGACAGTCCATGGTCCACTCGGCCTTATTCTCTCGCGCTTCTTCGGACGACCTTGGTGGTCTGTTGCGACATCGTCTCCATTTCTTCTCTCGGCTTCTGTGTGCTTCTCTCGGCGTTGTATGCGGTACAATTGGAATGCACCGAGAAAGCCAATGCCGAGTGCAATGGGTATTGGCTCCCACTTGATTTTGGTATTTTTGAGCGCGGAATTGAGCCGTGACCTAAAAGATTCTTTTCTGTGGAAGTTTTGCTCGTTGCATGCCCGGGTCGAGGTGAAGGTGCGAGATGGGGCGGAGAGGCGCGCATGTGAATGTATGGGTGCATTAAATCGCGGACGGAAGGGAGCTCGCGTGAGCTGGCGCGAGCAGGGAGACGCCATGTTCACGATGTATGCATAGGCGACGTCTCTTTTTATGTTCTCGAGTACTTCAAGAGGGGCGGACTCGCAATGGCGAGGCGGAAAGATGACGGCAAAGGCGTCGCGTGGTGTGGGAAAATCCACTTCCTCGGCCAACCAATGACGTACCCAGCCGTGGAGAGTCTAGCGTGCTGCGGCCGTGGTCTCGGAGGTGCTTACCACTAGGTAGCATCCAACCTCGACTGTCGCATCGTGTGTGCAACTTGTAAAGACGCTTCAAGTACAGACAAGTAGGCGGCGGAAATCTGGATTTATATCCCCCAAGGGTCTGGCAGGATATCCCAGTGCGCGTTTCACTGTGCATGGCAGCCGTCATCGTACGGACGGCGAATCGGGCGCTTTAAACGAAACGTATACAAACACGTCGCCCACTTGCAGACCGAGAACTTTCTATCACTCACCCTAATCGCTACCTCTCACGGACAGCATGGCGGGAGCAGAGCAGACGATCAACCTCAAGGTCCTCTCGCCTTCAGCCGAACTAGAGGGCGGCGTAACCCTCGCGGACATCCCCGCTTCCACCACAGTCAAAGAGCTCCGGAGTCGCATACAGGATGCTGTGCCCTCTAAACCTGCTCCAGAGCGCATGCGCCTCATATACCGAGGGCGAGTAGTAGCGAACGACGCCGATACACTGAGTGCTGTGTTTGGCGCCGACAATGTATGTTGCTACCACTATCGGGTGAGCTCTTGCTAACGACAAGCATAGATACGTGAGAGCAAAGACCAAAGCCTTCACCTGGTTATACGAGAGCTACCTCCTAATGCAAACTCGCCTGCGCCGCGGTCGTCTACTGCCCCATCAAACCCCTTCCGCCCTGAAGTTCCAGACGGTCCACCCGCGAACCCTCTACAAACAAATCCATTCCGGGCACTACCACAAACCCGCCCAACTACACAACCCCAGATACCTCAGCCGCAACTGCATCCTCATCTCCTTCCAGAACAAGTGAACCCTATTCCTCTGCCTCTGCCCTTACAGCTTCACCGACCATTCGCTCAAGCAATGGCCCACCAAGGGCAACGAGGTGATGAACAACCTTCAGGTCGGACCAACGAACAACCGGATCAGGATACACAAGCAGCTGCAGACGGAGCGCACCCACCACCTCCTGGAGCAGCCCCTCTGCCGCCATCAGGCCTACCAAACCTTCCCGGAAACGGCGATCAGCCCATAAGGCGAGAAGGAATTACGCACAATGGGGCACGGTGGACTTTCACAGCATACAACCCACTGAACATACCTGCGCGACTTCCGCAGCCTGTTGTCCCATTTCCTGTTCCACATGCACTGGCATTTGGTCGTCCACCAATTTCGGGTGAAAACCAACGGTTATTACCTCGTATTCAAGGGATCTTCTCGGAAACAAAACGAGAGATTGAACACATTCGGATGTTGTTGCAATTGCCTACTGACTCCGATGCGCAGGCTGGAGGACTCCTGACGTCACATCTATCTTCGTCGCTAAGTATCCCAGCATGGAGGGTTGAACGCCTACGTCAGCGCTTGAACACAGTCAATCAAAATCTGAACGTTATTGACCGGGCTCTGACGCTGCTTCCCACAGAACCTGAAGTGGTGGCACTTAGACGCTCGGCTACCGAACTCAGGGTTGATGCGGTCGAGTTGAGTATCATGCTCGATCGTCAGCAGGGCGAAGCTCCTGAGGCAACTCTAGAAACAGCACCAGGGGCACCAGTCATAGCTCCATCAGCGCAAAATACATCTCAGGTACAAGCAGATGCCACACAAACAATACCAGCAGATATGCCTGCGGAGCTGTTCCTTTTGTCAAGCCCCCAGGGTCCGGTTGGGATTCTCTTCGATCAGCGAGGCACGTACACTACGGCCCCTATGGCGCCCACTCTACCATTCCAAACCTTCTCAAGTCAATTTGCACAGAACAGACAGCTTCTTGCCGATCTTGGACAACGACTGGCACACGGGACAAATCAGTTGCATAACCAGCTGGCCAATATGCAACCAACACCAACAGGGCAGCCAATAGCTGGTGGACAAGCTCAAGATCAAAACCAAGGACAAAATCAAGTGCAGAATCAGAATCAGAACCAGAACCAAAATGAAAACCAGAACGGACCGCAACCAGAAGAAAATGACCGGATAAACAATATCGCTGGACACTTATGGCTGATTTTTAAGTTGGCCATCTTCGTCTACGTCTTTGCCGGAAGTGGTGGTTTCTACAGACCTGCTATGCTGGGTGCTGTTGCCGGTTTCGTCTATTTAGCACAGATTGGTATGTTCGAGGATCAGATCAACTTCGTACGTCGTCACTTCGAAGCTCTTCTTCCTGTCGGAGCTATTGGTGAGCATGCTGCACAACCCAACAACCAACGTCCCCGCGGTAATCTATCGCCAGAGGAAGCTGCAAGGCGACTATTACAGCAAAGGCAAGATGAGAGGTTTGGCTGGTTACGAGATAGCTTGCGTGGAATCGAACGCGCTTTCACCCTTTTCGTTGCTAGCTTGTTCCCTGGTGTAGGTGAGAGAATGGTTCACGCGCAAGAAGAAAGAGAGAGGTTGGAGAGAGTGGCAGCGGAGGAAGAGAGACAGAGGCAAGAGGAGGAGGCAAGAAAGCGAGAAGAAGAGGCTCAGGCGCAACAGCAACAGCAGAGTGACGAGAAGAACAGTGATGCCAAGATTGAGACGGACGGTGAAGCTAGCCCAAGTGGCAGTTCAAAGGGCAAGGAGATGGCTGAACAGGCGCAGACTGATATTTCGGCATCAACTTCGTGATGTGGCGAGAGTCATTTTCTCTTCTTACATCTTTACGGATGTTTGGTAATGCTACCATATAGCTCTTTTTGTACCCTTAGCGAGATAGTTTCAATTGATAAGTTGGCGGCATCATTGACATGTCCTGCCGAGGCTTCTTTCCATGGTCTTTATAGATCGGACAATGGGCAATGTGCACACAGTAAGCTTCTTGTTGCAATCAGGTTTTCACTCGTTCCTCACTGCTCGGTACTATCAAACGAGAGGTGGCGGCAAGTTCTCTCCCACACACACACACACACACACACACACACACACACACACACACACAGCACACATCGGTTTAAAAACAACAACAATAGCGTGGGGTAGCATAAGTCAGCTGCTAAGACCCAATACTTACTACACTAGTCCAAGACGCTGTTTCTCTCGATTCATCCCATCTATCCATCCCTTGACTCATTCCCACGTCGACGAAAAAAAAGTCACTCTATCATGTAATGAGAATAGACAACTAAATCCGCCACGAAGCGTGTAACACTGCCCTTCTGCTCATCCAAAAAACAACAACAGCAACAGCCCGTAAAAGGGAGCATTTGAATACGACCTCGCTCCATGGTTCAGCTCGCCAAGGGGGGAAAGGGAAAAACAAAGACGGGTAGTCTAGTAGGTAACTGCAGGGCTAAACAGGGTGTTCAACACTAGCAGCGTGGTGAACCATGGGTTTGGCTAGCTGCGACGCGCGTGCACCCAGCGTGGTCTTTCTTGGGTGTACCTGCGATAAAAGCAAAAAGCCGGGGAGATTATGTAGGTTGATGTGGGTAGCCGGCGCAGATGCGGCGCGGGACGGAAGAGCAGGGGCTTGCAGCTAGATGGCGGCAGGGACGATGGGGGGAAAAGAAAAGAAAGGAAATCAGTGGTTGCTTGAAGAAACGTTAGGGATGTACATGTCGAGCAGATAAGTGGGTTATGGGTTTTAATGCAGTATGTAGGGGGAGATTAAAGTAGAAGCTCTCTTGAAAGAAGAGATAAAGTCTTTTTTTTTCATTGGTATTATTATCATTATTGGCATTGGCAAGGACAAATACAACTAGCCAAGAAGAAGAAAATGATGATGATGCAAGAACAGCAGCGACGCGAACCCTGACCAATGGGCGAGAACAGGGGATATCGTTGGGACTCTCAAATCCAATAAGACTAACCATGCAAAACATAAACAGCAAACTTTTCCTTTTCTTGGTTTAGCGACGCAGTCCAGAGTCACCGGGGAACAAGATGCCATTAGGATGGAACTTGTAACGCCAAGACCTCCAGTTGGCACAGGTCCTTTGCATCTCTGCAAATCCATCCTTGGCCTTGATTTCTGATTTGCGTTCGAGGAATTGCACGCCGAGACCCGCGGCAATATGGAAGGGGATGTGGCAGTGCATGAGCCATGCGCCAGGATTATCAGACTCGAAAGCAAGGACCAAGTAGCCGTTCGCAGGAAGATCAGCCGTATCGCGACGAATCGGATTGTCAGTCTTCAGAGTTGAAATATCTCCGTTCCAGACTGCATTCTCTGCCTGCGCAAGGACGTAGAAGTCGTGGCCGTGAAGGTGGATAGGGTGGGGGAGTGGTGGGTTGGTGCTGTTTTGTTGGATGACCCAATACTGCCACTAGAGTCTTTGTTAATCACCAAACAATGATAGCAAACAGAAGAGATAGCTTACCTTATTTGTCTCGTCAACAGCAAACACGTGGCGATTGTTTCCGTAGGTGACATTGCTATCCAGCACAGACTGCAGTGTCGGGACTTCAAGGTCAACTGCCATGGGACTATCGTTAACGAGCCATTGGACGAGACCTTGATTCTGCGTCACGTCACTGGTCCAGTTAGGGTTGAAGCCCACGCTCAACTGTTCGGGCATATCCCGAGGAACATTTGTCTTGGAGTAGGGCACAACGGTCTCATCGTAGCAGCCCGCTGGAAGGACACCGGTCGTATTGGGCTCCATGGCTGGAGCGCCAGCATATCGGAAGATACTCCTGATGTTTGCCGCGTTGGCGTTAGGACCATCACAGGCACCGCCGGTACCCACACGGAACCAGTAGTTACCAACAGCCTCGGTTGCATTAATGATGACCTCATATCGTTGACCTAGTGATGTTCTTAGTGAAACGTTCATCAACGGTGGTGATCGTGACAGCATCCTCGTGAGCTGAGCATTGTCACACAGCACAATGTCGTGCGAAGCAAGACGGGCGCGCATATGAACACAACTTCGGGTTAACTTACCGACTGCAAGGACCAAATTATCGGTGTAGAAAGGTTCGATGGGTGTGAAGTCAGCTGAAATGACCTGGAACTTATGCCCATCGAGGCCGACGTGGAGATAGTTGTTGATGCCAACATTCATCAAGCGCAACAAGTGCGCTTTGCCAGGGGTTAAGATGGTCTCGGCGTATTTTCCACCAAAAGATGAAGTCATTGAGCCATTGACAAGAACATTGTCCGCAGTGGGAGGACCTCTTGCATGAACGGCTGCAGCATTGACAGTGAAAGTTGTTGCGTGAAACCAGTCGGTCATTGGCAATGCACCAAGATCAATGTCGTAGTTTGCTGTTGAGGGTCCTCTAATGATTAAAGGCCCTACAATGCCGTCGCCATATTGCACGGAGTAGTGTGAGTGGTACCACTGTGGCGGTCAGTCGTCTTCCTACAACGTGCCTCACAGTCTGCGATACTTACAGTGGAGCCGTAATGCGTTGCTTTGAACTTGTAGACTTTGGAGTCACCGGGCGCGATTGGGCATTCGGTAATGCCGTTCACACCATCTTGTTCATTTGACCCGAGTTGCCGCAAACCGTGCCAATGTATACCCGTGCCATTGTTTTCTAGGCCGTTGGTAACGGTAATCTCCAAATCATCTCCCCAATCAGCGACTATGGTCTACAGTTGGTTAGAAAAGAGCCACGGATACGTTTTACATGACACTCACTGGTCCAGGGTATTGACCGTTAATCAAGAACATTGGCCTCTCGAAACCGTCCGGAGCTCCAGTAGAATTTGTAATAGTCAGGTGATATTTGACTGTCTTTCCCGTGTTTGGCCACTTCAAGTCCATATCAGTGTCGATGTTGAAGTCATCGTACCAGCAATCTCTTGATTGCGGACCATTATTGCAAGAGGTCTCATATCCCTGTCGTTTGATGTGTCCACTGAAGAGCCCGGTATTCTTCCAAGGGACTTCGGGCGTCCTTGGTGCGAGGTTTTCATTAGATATAGCAAAAGAGGTGACAGTAGGCAAGAGAAGGCCCAGTGTGGTGACCACTTTCGGGATTGAAAAGACCATGATGGGCTAAGGAAAGGTGAAAGAAAGGACGTAACCGCGGAGGAAGACTGTCCGACCCTTAAAGATAGAGCCAACGAGTGCAGATCCGCCCAAGGTTCTGATGTACAAACAAGAGCGAAGGCTGGCTGCGTGGACAAAGAATGGGTGGTACAAGTAATATAACTCCAAGCATGGCGAACTCGCCCTGCTCCATTAGTGGGTCGAGAAATAGCTCTAAACGGCATCATCTACTAGTAGAATGTTTCCACCACTAGCAGTTGACATGATGGCTCCATGGAGGGAGCGTAGACGCGGCTTGTGGCAGTCCCTTAGACCGCCATCAAGACGGCATGCGGCACATGAACGGTATGGAGGCTGAGTATGACCACCTTCCCAGAAAAGTGAGCGTAAGAGATAGCTGCATATCAGCCCTAAGTAGACGAACGGAGAATTTTGAGTGGTCGAGGTGGTGTTGGATGCCGGTATTACTTGCGTTACATGACCAAATGCAGCTAGACATACCGATGCAAGCTCCAAATCTTGATCGAGGAAGACGGGCTAGATAGCAGGCGAAACTGCAGGCATGGCTGAGCTGTGTACGCTGGCAAAGCCACCCCAGTAAGCTGTGGAGCGGCTGCAGGTAGGAGTGGTGCCCTGATCATGCATAAAGCGGGGTGTCTAAGAATTAGGTTGACATGTCGATACAAGGCGCATGTGGCAATATGGAGAGCCCGCGGGTCAGGGCTCAGGTCCGGGCTCTCCATGAGGTCGAGAGTAGTCTCTTGGGGCTTGGAAAGCTTGATGCTCTAGCAAGCGAGTAGAAGGATCAGAAGAAGCGCAAGCGAGCCGCGCTGATCTGTGCTATTTACAGCAACGCTAGCCCTTTTTTGGAGCACGTCTCGGAGTTTCGAGAGGGGTCCCGAACCTCTGTTCCGACCACAACATCACCACATGCGGGTCCTGGCCTCTGAGAGCGCAAACACTCTTATGATTAGGCCGAACATGGCATCTTGCTCGGCTGTAATCGCCTGATTGAAGAGGTTTCCCACTGTTTCAATGACGTTTCGTGCCAAACACAGACTATCGATATGCATCAGAAACGCACCGGTTGCTTTAGCTACTGTAGGTACAGTCGGGTGCGTCTCTTCATATGTCGGTCCAGCTTGCAATATTGACATCTCGCCACGCCAGTATGTATGGGTGGAGCGGCTACGTGCTTTTCAACAAAGCGTGCTGGCATCCGACACCTGCACACGACTGGAAAGGTGTCGTTAGGTGCAGCCTTTTGTAACGCCACCCTTACCGGTGAGGATTAACGGGCGATTGCTCACAGCAACTCTCGTGCCACGCACAAGGATTTTGCAGAATAGAAACATTTGACGGTATCGTGTAAGATCTAGCACTTCTCTACCGAGACGCCTTGGCGGATCCAGGCATGACAGCGAAGCGCGCCACAATATTGGAGGGACAGGGTGCGTCTGCTTACCTGCATGCCGCAGTAACACTCAGCCCTCAGCTCACAGTCTATCATATCACTCCACCAGAAGCAAGACAAGCACTTTTGTCATGCTCACCGTGACTTTGACAGGGCGCAGCAGGGCTCGAGAACGTGCCGAATGACGTAACAGTTGTCTTTGAATGTGTCTATTTCGCGTTACACCGTCAGCACACCACAGCCAAGACAGCAATGAGGGCCAGTATAATTTCTTGCAAAGGCTCTTGAGTCTGGGCAGACTCAAGGAAAGTGGCTTGGTTTCGCCAACCAACAAACGCCAAAAATAAAGGTAAACGCCATTGTACCGTTAGAGTTGAGGCTGCTGCAGTTGGATGTCACTAGTGCAAAGTATCAGTCAGAGCATCGTGCTTATCCACGTCAATGCTCAAACCTGGTCACCGTTTATGTTAGACAAAAGCTTCGAGACTAACATGCACGACCCTGGCTGTGCATACCAAGCCTGGCCGATCAAGGGTCGTTGACACGGATATCGGCCTGTCCGTTCCAGCTATCCATCAGCGAGACAGCTGGGCAGAGAGCCGCTTGAATGAACTAAGAACTTTCTCACCACGATTTTTAAAATGTCTCTTGAAACAGCAGATAGATTGGTCCAGCCAAAAGAGTATGTCATGGACCTTGATGATTCTCAGGTCGCAAGGCCAAATTGAATCCTCACAGTGGGAAATCAGATTTCACTAGTTTTCAAAAACCTTGTTATAAAATCATACATGGTGATCATGACTTCTCCAGGTAATCACCTTTCCATATTCCCAGTCAGTGACAGTCTTTAGTGAATTCGAACCTCGCCCCCGTTCCTGCATCTTGTGCGACACACGGGCTCTTCCGCACCGGCATCCACCCAAGCAAGCGTAGCTTCCGAGATCGATGGCAGGGTATCTCGACAAGCGCGTGCGTACGCATGGATGGCGAAAGAAGCAAAGTTGATATAGCCTGAACTATCGCATCCACGGCGTGGGGGCCTTGTACCAGGAAACCATTGCTCCAGAGAGACTGGAGAGATGGAAACGCTGTGTAAGAAATGGATCTGCTTCGCATGTAAACGGTAGCACTACATTTCTTGATGTGGCGCTCAGGTTGAGCACCAACCGCAGTGTCACTGTCGTCACTCCTTCAAAGCCTTATACGGGAGTTAACGCAAGTAACCTGTCTCGAAGCATCTGTTGGCTAGCGACAAGGAGCCATCGCCAGCAAGGATCCCCTACTGTAGCCTCCTCAGTGATGTCTTGCAGCCGATGAAACGTTGCTTTCGCCGTGTGTGCATACCCGCCGTGCTTCGACGCGCGGCTCACATGGAAACCTTGTAGATCCAGCAGATGACGATCGCGTGTGGCGTACGTACGAGCACATTCCGTGCATTGAGAAATCCCCTGTACTTACCGTACCGTGGGTAATAGTAGTGGGGGCTAGTTTGTATGAGTAATAGAAGATGCTGCTAAGTACATGCTATGAGAGGCAGAAGGCTTCGACTAAAGCATACATGCATTGCTGATCAGAATACACAGCGTGGCTGTGGCTCGAGTGCATATCGGGTGCGTGCGCTGGGGGAAGAAGCTGGTAAAGGGGTTCGTCTGCTACGAACAGTTGCCCAGACGACGCTGGAAGAGCGCTTTTCTTTTAAACGTTTTAGTTATCGAAGATACCGAAGGAGTATGCTGGTAGTTCCTTCCACTCTGGCGAAATCCGTAAGTGCTTCGCCGTTATGCATCTCACCCTCAAGCTGCTCAACTGGATATACGGCAGATGATGTGTACTCCCTAAATAACAAATGATCCAACTCCCACCCCATACATCTTCTTACTCTCTACAAAAGTCTCCACTAGATCTTAAAATGGTATAACTTCTTGCAGTGTTGCAAAGTAGTAAAAGTGCGAAAGAAAAAACCCATACAAATAAACTGACACCCAATACAGTAAGACTCCAACAGCCAAATCAATTTCTCCCTATTACACAGGGAACAATTACCCAAAAAGTAAGTTCTACTTATAATCCTAGACGAAAACGCAAAAACACTTATGCGCAAAGGCTAGCTTAGTTCCGTTGAAAGCACTTGGCATATTCCCTACCTTACCCGGGAAATCACTTTAGCCGACGCCGTCACGGCGACTAGACGTGTAAGTGTGACGCAAGAATGATGCGTGGTTTCGTTTGACCCTGCCCGTGTATTTAGAGACGATGAGCAGAACGAGCTAGATAAGGCAAAACACGCAAAGGTAACATGGAGTCTATCAACAAAACCATATCTTTCCTTTTAGCCAAATAAAAAACAATTCAAAATGTTGGTAGACGGTACTTCTATTCGTAAATGGCTTGATACATAACAAACAAGCCTGATCATAACAATTAAAAAAAACTCTACATGACCATCTTAAACTCGGGGTCTCTGTCGTCTCCTTTGCCTTCAAATTCCGCATACTTGCCGTTTGCCTTATCCCTGTTGATTTTCCACACCCATGCCACGTTTGCCGCGACCCTGCGATTCGTGTTGTTAGCCACTGTTTATCAAGTAGATGACGACGATTTCCCCAAAAGAGAGAAGATAATAAGAAAGATGCAAAAAACTTACAACACCCAAGCTGCGCAAAGCAAGCCCAGCATAATCTTATGACTCTTGTGAAAATGGGGCTTCTCGCTCTTCTGATAGGTAAAGCTAGCTACGAAACCACCCGCATTCGCAATAGCGAGCTGCAACGCCGAGGTCGTCGCGCGCTTGTAGTGACCCGCAGAATTGTTGCTGTTCCAGGAGAGAATACAAGGGACCGAGGCGTACATGCCCGTTGCCATCAGGAAAGTCATGCCGTATTGGACCTTTGGGTTCGTGGACTGGCTGATGACTCCATACCCAACGATTGCGATCGGGAGGGTACACAGCATGACTGGGCCACGGAGGGCGAGACGATCAGAAAGAATAGCGACAATGACGGTAAAGACAGATGCAACGGCGTAGGGGATGACCGTCCATAGCTGGGCTTTGTTCGGGTCCTTTTCAAATCCGTTGTTGATGATGGTGGGGAGGAAGAGACCAAAGGAGTAGAGGCCGGAGAGAATGGCAAAGTAGGCTGTGGCTGTTAGCCAGACCTGCAGGTTGAAGATGCCACGTTTGACCTCGGCCCAGTCGAAGCGCTCATGCGTTCCGGATTCGCCTAGTCGAGAGCGGGCGTGGACTTTTTCGGCGGAAGTGAGGAAGCCAGCTGACTCGATGGAGTTTGGAAGGAATATAGCAGAGGATACTCCGACAGCGACTGTAATCAATCCTTCAATGATAAGGATCCACCTCCAGCCTGCTAGTCCTCCTGCTGAGCCGATGGTGTTGAGTCCTCGAGCGAGCAGTCCTCCAAAAGCACCAGAGAGTGAGGCTGCAGTGTAGAATATACCAATGCGTAGAGCAAGCTCCTGGCGCCGGTAAAAGTGCGAGAGATATAGTACCTAAATGATACGTTAACAAAACCCGGATTACACACGCTACCGGTAGCTTACCATTCCAGGCAGTAGACCACCTTCCGCGACACCAAGCAGCGCGCGAACAGTAGCGAAAGATGCAAAGCTTGTCACAAAGCCTAGACACATAGTCAGGATGCCCCAGACAGCAGTCAACACGGGCAGCCAAATCTTCGGCGACACCTTCTTCAGCACCAGGTTCGACGGGAGTTCACTGCATAATTAACTCAGTCTTTGGCACAGCCGATCGCGCAGCGTCGCACAGAAAACTCACCTCGCAATGTACGTAGCGTAGAATACACAGAGGCCGATCGCATACTCGTGGTCTGTAAGATGGATATCTTTTTCCAGACCAAGAATCTTTACATTGCCAACGTTGGTGCGGTCGATGAAAGAACACAAGAATAGCAGCGCAAGAACTGGGAGGATGCTGTAAACAAAAAACCAAAACGTCAGCTGTGCAAAAGATTGAAGCATGATCAGTGAAAACCAAAGAACCAGAAAGCATACCGAACATCCATCTTCAACAGCAGCTTCTTAGCAGCCTGGTCGTCCTCCACGATGCCTGCCTCCAACTGCTCGCTCCCACTCCGCCGCTCGAGCTTCTCATCGTGCATCTTTTCCACGCTCATTCCGTAGTATTGTCGTATCCCGCTGACCCACTGTCCGGCAGTCGTTCGCTCCAGGAGATGAAAAAAATAAAAAGGCCCAAAGAAAGCAGAAAGACGACTACGACCCGGGACCCAGGGAGCAAGAAGGGCACAAAAGAGGGAAAACACAAAAGACGTACGAAAGGCGCGCGTAGAAGTGCTTCTTTTATCTCTCCAGCCCACCGGCCCCCAAGGCCCCCGCCAAAAACTAGGTAAAGCCTAGCACCTGGTACAGCAACCAGACCGCCGCCGCACCCATGCCCCCGACCCCACGGGGTGCATGAGGTGCGCCGTTGGACGGCAGAATCAAATACTAATCATTGTGCTTGATTGGCCGTGCAGCTAGGACCACTCGACAACTTATGCTGAAAACACGATAGCGGATGCATTCTGCCCAGGCGATCGGCCGGCTGAAAAAGATTAGCGGTAAGCCAATGATGCCATGAGCCGAAGCCTATCCCCCCCCCTCCTCGTTCATCCTACGGGCTTTGTTTTGCTGCCGAGGCGGTGACTCGCTCGAAAGTTGGTACTTAGGTATGGTGGTAAGCAGTAGGTCGGGTCCTTCTTTATTCATCAGTAATAGAAAAACTCCCAGCTATACCCCCAAAGGGGACTGTGAGCTTTTGATTGCGTGGGAGACGCGTCCGGAAATACATCTATACCAAGCTTTTGCGACGGCGGCGAACATGGCGGGGCGACCAAGCTATGCGAAGCCTTTTGCTTGACCCCGCTTGGCCAGCTTGGCTGCTGTGCCCGCCCCCTTTGCCTCGGATCCCAGAAGTGGGCCCATTTGTACCAACAAACTTTGTTCAATTGGTATCTCGCAAAAGGCCAAGTACTCAAAATGAATCAGCCTGGTAAGTACTGTTGCGCAACTCAAATTGCATGCGCAACCATCTTCTTCCGGCTGGGCATAGTATCATGCACTACGTGGTCACTCACACGCGAAACAAAAAGGTGGTAAAATGTGATATTTACAATGCTTCACCATACACAAGCCAGCAAAAGAACCAAAACACGAACCCTACTCCATCGGCTTAACATCACTCGCAACCTCAAACTTCGCATCCGTCTTTGCCCTGACATCCTCCACACTAACCCCCGGCGCCACCTCCGTAAGCGTCAAAGTCCCATGCTTCCTATTAACCTCAAAGACGCACATGTCCGTTATAATGGTGCTCACGCACTTTGCTCCTGTCAGGGGGAGCTTGCACTCTTGAACAATCTTACTCGATCCATCTTTCGCTACGTGCTCCGTCGCAACAACTACCTTTGTGGCATCAGGGTTGCTGACGAGATCCATCGCGCCGCCCATGCCTTTGAATACCTTTCCAGGAACCATGTAGTTGGCGAGATCGCCCGAAGCACTGACTTGTAGAGCGCCGAGAATGGACACGTCGACGTGGCCGCCGCGGATCATGCCAAAGGACTCGGCGCTGTCAAAGGTCGAGGCCCCGGGCAGAAGCGTTACAGTCTCCTTGCCGGCGTTGATGATGTCCGGGTCTATTTCTTCCTCAGTGGGATATGGGCCCATGCCTAGGATACCGTTCTCAGACTGCAGCCACACCTTGACTCCATCGGGCACAAAAGACGCTGCGGCCGTTGGGATGCCGACACCCAGATTCACATAGTATCCCTGCTTAAGCTCCTTGGCCGCCCGGCGGGCTATCCGGTCGCGACGTTCAGCGGCTTCGTTCTTTGACGCAGCATCTGTGGAAGTAGAAGGCTTCCGAACCTTCTTGATTTCAATGTTCTTAGGCGCGGTAGCTGGTACGAGGCGGTCAACGAAGATGCCAGGGAGGTCGATATCGTTGGCATCAAATGTGCCAATGGGAACTATCTCTTCCGCTTCGACAATGGTGAGACGCGCGGCTTTGGCCATTATGGGCCCGAAGGCCTTGGTGGTGTACCTGGGCATGTTGTTAGTAAGTCTCAAGACATCCGAGCCGCGGAATCTTTACCTGAAGATACAGTTACCGGCTTCATCAGCCTTGTGCGCGCGAATAACGGCAACGTCGCCTGTCAATGCAGTTTCCATGAGGAATTTCTTGCCATTGAACTCTCTGACCTCGCGCTTCTGACCATAGCCTACAGCCTTGCCTTCCTTGTCAAATTTGGCTGGAATTTGGCCATCTTGTAGCAGCGTGTTTACCGCGGTTGGTGTGTAAAAGGCTGGGATGCCTGCACCACCAGCTCGTATCCTCTCGGCAAGTGTACCTTGTGGACAGAGCTCGATTTCAATGCCACCGCTCAGATATTGCTTCTCAAGCGCCTTGTTGTTCCCCAAAAAGCTTATGATGAGCTTTTTGACTTGTCCATTCTTTGTGAGATGTGCCAAACCTCCTACATCTTCGATACCAGCATTGTTTGAGACAGCCGTTAATGAGTGCAATGACTGAGGTCCCCGCTTCTTCATTGCTGTAATCAGCGTGTCTGCGACACCACATAGCCCAAATCCTGCGCTCAGAACGGTGGAACCAGGTTGTACATCCGCCACTGCTTCGTCTGCATCCTTGAAGAGCTTCGATTTTGAGCGATCAATTGTCGGCGCACGTTCACTGATGCATCGCAGTTGACCTGTAAGCCGCCATCGCGGCGGTAGAGTTCGTGCGGCTCGTAGTTGTGGGGGAATAGGTCGCCGGGCACACAGCCGTGAGGGAAGAGCTGCGAGCAGTCGGCAAGAAGCAGGCAGTGTATCCATTGCGAAGCAAATTAAGATGATAACAACAGCAAGACCAGCCTAATTAAATCGTTCAGGAAGGAGGCTCAAGAACGGCCGACTCATCCAAACGGGCTGTGGTTTCGCAGTTGAGCTCCGAACATGGGGCATCGAACGCGTGCGACAATCGCATTGCAGATCCAACGTCATGCATCTTTGGATCTGTCGGCACCAATTCAAGTGCCGAATGTTGAGCGGCCTTGAGGCTCGGAGCGGGGCTTTGCCTACCCTCGGTCGGATGAGGTTTAGGCATCCTAGCGAAGCCCGAGGTTCAGCCACGCTCCACATATCTGCAGCTTGGCAATTCACCAGGCACTCGAGCAGGACCGACCATCCCATGACGCACCTGGCAATGGGTTGATACGTTTCTATATTATGTCATCATGGAAAGTTGAAATCGGGCAGGTTCATCCAGTCTGTCCATAGCGGGTTGGAGTCGTTCCATGGCAGATCGAGTAATGCTGCAGAGAATAGACCCGAGTTTATGACGGTTTCATTGACCTCGTTGTAAGACATCGCAGAGAAATCTAGACGATCGGGCCAATAGCCACTCGTTGGATCTGGTCCTAAGGAATGACTGCTTGGGGCTGGCAACTCGTTATGTGCAAGGTTCGGGGGTGAGAGGAGGTCCGGTATAGCTATTGACGTTGGTGCATGATCCTGCAGAGGCACAGGCGGTGGCATCTCGATCTCAGGGGCCTGCTTGACTAACACACGCAAGAACCTACCGTACACGACTGACGCGCCGTTTCGGTGCGCGGGCGTGCTGCCAATGCGCTCCAGGACGGTTGCGGTATCTTCGATAAGGTGCCGCACACTTGGAGCAAGGCTCTTCTTGTTGCCACTCTCCTCAGGCACTGGTGCGCTTAGAGCGAGTGCTATACTGGCTGCAAAGCAGATCATTGTGACAGTGTTATTAGGCATTGACTTGAGCCGCGCCTCGCCTTGGATAGCTGCACGCATGACATTAAGTGCTGAGGATAACGCAGACTTACGGAACGAACGCTTCACTTCTGGTGGCGCACTTGGATGGTTCAGGAGCATTGAATAGGTCGATAGTCGTGTGTGCGTAACTAGGATCTCAACATAAGGAGGCAAGCTCTTGCTCTTTGGATCGCTGATCACCACTGGCCATGCTCGGGACCAATGGTCGAAGAAATCCTCAATGGACTTGTCGATTTCCTGCGCGACCTCTGAGCCGACTTCGACCAAGCGATAGTTGTCGCATCGAGTGCGTACTTCGGCAAAGAGGTTGTCCAGATCGCGGCGTAGTACCGCCATGGACACCAGCGGACCATCCTGAGCATCTGCATGCTTGTGGCAGTGCCATCTATCGCTGTATTGGATCAAGCAGGTCTTTGGCACACAGTAGCTGCGGCCACGAGCGAGACACACGCCACGCTCTAGCACGAAGAGAGAAATCCAAACTCGTTCTCTCCGACGAAGCAGTCGCTGGCCCCATTCGGAAGTAGGGTCAACATCCTCGAAACCATCCATAGCTAGCGCTTTTCTTGCGTCGAGACACTCCGCCTTGGGTATTTTTCTAGTAAGATCCTGGTCAAAAGATGGCGATGGTGTGATGACCTTGTCTAGCATGAGGTCCAACGAAATAGATAATCCAGTGGCTAGATAGAGACTTGTATCGTCGTCGCTTGCATGCGACCCTGGGGGCATCCACGGTATACTAACCATGAACGCCAGCACGATTTCAACAGACCTATACTTTTGGACGATGACCTGTTGAGCAAGGAACCTGCGGTGCAAAAGCAGTCTTTTGGCCAAAGCAGAGGTTTCTGGCAAAAAGATGGCCGTCATAGCCAGCAATGTGGTAAACAAAAAGGCCGAGCGGTTTCGAACAAACGACAGAGTGTGCACAGCTGGATCGAGACCCCATCGCGTATGAGCCAATTTCTTATGGAAGCTGTGTGCTGTGAGCATTTGTTGCCGCCTCGTCGAGAGCACTTACTATTGTAAAAGCATTTCAGCTTCATCCTTGGTCACCAAGCCGACGTCAATTGGATCCAAGCCTGATCCCTGGTCCAGGTGAGCCTTCATTGGCAAGAAGAAGTGATGAACGTCCAGGAATGCACTCTGCTCGCTGCCGTTAAACCTGCCTTCAGGGCTAGCGACACTCGTGTTATACGATTGTGGAGTGGTGGCGATTCTCAAGTCTGACGCGCGAGCTAGCAATTGGAGCGGATTCTCAACGTCTTCAACGGCAAGCTGGTCATCGCTCGAAGTGCGGATCGTTTCTTTTGTTGGTACATAGCAAGGTTCTGCTGAGATTGGCGATGTTTTTGCATCTTGGCTCGAGCCATTGTCTCCTTGTGCGTCGTTCAGAAGCTGCTGTAAATGCTGTAGGGTGCTTTGATTGGCGGCTGCATTTGATTTCCTTTTTTTGATGGCTTCTTCTACTTGGTATATGGCTTTCTCCAACCCTGAACGTTTGCTGGAAACTGTGAGCTTGACTAGCACATTCGAAACCATGACTTACTTCTTAACGCCCTTTTGCCTGCCACTAAACGTCGGTGTGTGAAGTCAGTGCATGTGCCGCAACGAGTTTGTATATTGGCATCACGTACATGTGGAATTCGGGAATGATGCACTCTACGCCTACGCTCGAACATCTCTCACATACGGGAGCGCCTTCTTCGCGCCGGCATTTGATCTTGCTTTTACGGCAGTTTAGACATGCCGCCTGCTTGACATTCATCTCTCTTTGGTCGTTCCTGGGCAGGTTGAGTTCTAGGTGCTGTGTTCACAGTTGGGCGTAGATGGCTGCAACATGGTAGATAGTCCGGAAGGTTGACAAGGCTGAGCATCTGCGAGGAAAGTAGGGTCTTCGAGGTCCAATGCGAGCGAAAGCTTAGGAAGCAAGCCAAGAAGCTGCCGAGTGAATCCGAATGTAAGGGATCAACTAGCCTGGAGCCGGCAGTGCGCTAATTGGACCCTGACCTGGAACGTGGAAAGAGCGGGCGGGCGACGTGCAGGTCTCTACAGCTGCATGCAGTGTGCATGGTATATATACACCCATTGCGCCAAGCCATTGATTGTGAATCATCGTGTATGTAAACTATTAAAGTTGATAATGTGTACGAGAGGCTTGCGCAGTCAAAGCCTCTAAATCCACGGCTACTAATACGATACAATAAGCAAAGGCCACTCGGGCCAAATCAAGTGAAAGGCGTCATTAAAGTCAATCAAAACAGAATACACGGATATACAAGCAAAACACACATGGTCGCGACTATAGCTTACTGTCGCTCTGCTTCAATCGCACAAGGCCCTGTTCATGTCAGTACGGTCCACTACGACAGACACCAGCAAACTGCTTACCTCCTGGACGCAGCTAGCTATAAGCGTTCCGTTCTTGGTATACATCCTCTGGAAAACGAGACCACGGCCATCGCCAGCCCAAGGGGTCTCCATCTCGGTGAAGATCCATTCATCTGCCCGGAAGCTACGAGGGTTGTGGAAGTAGATGGTGTGGTCCAGGCTGACCATCATGCCAATCTCAGGCTTTGCCTCGGCCCTCTTTGCCTCATCCTCGGCGTTCTTCAGTTCACGGATGCGTTGTTTGTCTGACTCGTTGACATTGCTTTGGCGCTGGAGCTCGACGTCATCCATCTCGAGCAGCTTCTTTAGCACATCCTCGTCGATGCTCGACCTGGCGCGGCTCTGGCGTTGTTTCGAATAGCGCAACAGTTTGTGCGAACGTGCAACGGTGCCGATGAAGTAGCTGTCCGACATGTACGCTATGGCTGAGAGATGGGCTTCGTGACCACCAGCGGGGGAGATCTGGCCGCGTGCCTTTATCCACTGTCGGCATCTCTTGGTGTGAGGCTTATCGGAGTCATCTGCCAAACATGAGCCGAAGCAAGCTAGAGGGTGACATGGGAGGCTACTCACCGTTCTCAATGGGCAGCAGGTGGGTCTGAAAGGGACTTTGCCCGGTGCCGGGTGTCTTCAAGTCGTCGCTTCCCTCCTTGGGCGCTGGGACGTCTGGCATGGGATGGAAGTGCTCGATCTTGTTGGCGCCTCCGCTGTTCTGCCGCACAAAGCTCATGGTGGTGGTGAAGATGACCTTGCCCCTTTGCCGCGCCTGCACCGTCCTCGTCGCATACGACTTTCCTGAGCGTACCCTCTCCACATGGTATATGACGGGTATCTCAGCATTGCCGGCAAGGATGAAGTAGCAGTGCATCGAATGTATGGTGAAATCAGGGTCGACTGTCTTCATGGCGGCGCTCAGTGTCTGCGCGATGGCAGCCCCGCCATAGATTCCGCGCGCGCCCGGCGGGTGCCATAGCGGACGGGTATTGGTAAAGAGGTTGGGATCGATGTCGGACAGCTGCGTCAGTTCCAGGACGTTCTCGATGGCCGACTGGGAATGGTCGACGGGCGGAGGGTGGATGAGCGTGGCCATGGTTGGCGAAGGGTGTCGTTTGTTTTGTTGGTCTGCGAAAAGGAGGGCGTAGGGCGGGATGAGCAGCAGAAGCCGCAAGCGTCAGGGCAGACTTGAGACTTTGAGCGTCGTCACACCCAGACGCGTTGCAGCGCATCTGAAAGCAACGCAGACACACCCGAGCCGAGGCACAAGCATGGCGGCCCACCTTGTCACGCCCCGCACGTGACTGATGACTAAGGCAGACCGAGCAGCCTATGGGGTAAAAACGTCATACGGGCCTGGCTGGCCTGCGCGTACCTGACTTGTCTGAACGGCCAATGTGCGTATCCACAACCCTCTCGCCCAAAGCGCCTGTTTCACCCATCGTTGCCTGCTTGCTATCCTCGCCGCCCTCGACGCGCGCCCCCGTCGCTGCATGCTCGGTGAATTAGCTGTGGGCGCTTCGCATCTGCATCCTGCCTCTGCGTGTGGAATGTCGTCGACCACCACTGCATAGTTTGTTCCCTACACGCACCCTCTATCCACGACACCATGGCCGACATGAACCCCGAGCTACAGGCCAAGCTGCAGGAGCTGGACCACGAACTCGAGGAAGGTGACATCACTCAGAAGGGGTCCGTACTGCCTTGCACCGTTGCGATGCTCCACTACCGCTACCTCCACTACCTCCACTACCTCCACTACCTCCACTACCATCACCACCACCGCCACCTTCGGTCTCTCTGCGTGCGCTAACCAGTCGCACAGCTACGAAAAGCGCCGTACGGTATTACTGTCGCAGTATTTGGGGCCTGACTTTGCTACTCAGCTGCAGACAGACCTGCGCCAGCAAGACCCAGCGCCGGGCAGCAGCGAGGGCTCTGGCTCTCGCAGCGCATCTCTCGCCGCCCTCTCCGGCCCGAGCCCATCGCCGCGACCACAACCCCCACATATCCAACTCCCACGCCCCGAAACATACCATGACGGTTCCGCACAGAGCACATTGGGCACATCCACGGCCTACGCGAACCCCTCCGCCAATGCTGCAGGGGGCTCGCAGTACATGGCCTACCCGCCCAGCCAAGTAGGGCGCTTTCAAGAGAAGCAGCTGGGTCTGCGCACCAACTCGCTGCAGCGTAATTCTTCGCAATTGTCACAGGGGGGTGAAACGTTTATATCGCGACCGCAGACTCCCGAGTACAACTACTCGCGTGAGCCCACCATGATGGGCAACTACGCATTCAACCCAGACACCCAGCAGAGCTACGATGGTCAGTTTGGATCGCCGGGGGAGGCCAGCCGGAGGAGCACCATGCTCGAGGTGAACCAGGGCTATTTTTCCGATTTCACGGGCCAGCAAATGCAGGACCACCGCGACTCATACGGGGGACCCAACCGCTACTCGTCGGGAGACGCCTTCTCGCCTACTGCCGCGATACCCCCTCCTATGATGAATCCCAACGATCTTCCTTTAGGCGCTGCCGAAACCATGATGCCATTGGAGCCCCGAGATCTGCCCTTTGATGTCTACGATCCCCACAATCACAACATCAAGATGTCCAAGTTTGACAACATTGGTGCTGTCCTCCGCCACCGCGGTCGCACACAGCCGAGGGCGACTGCTTTCTGGGTCCTCGACGCAAAAGGCAAAGAGACGGCATCGATAACCTGGGAAAAGGTGGCTAGCCGCGCGGAAAAAGTGGCCAAAGTAATCAGAGATAAGAGCAACCTGTATCGGGGCGACCGCGTGGCTTTGGTGTACAGGGATACGGAAATCATTGATTTTGTTGTGGCGTTGATGGGCTGCTTCATTGCGGGCGTTGTAGCGGTACCCATCAATAGCGTCGACGACTACCAGAAGCTCATTCTCCTCCTGACAACAACTCAGGCCCATCTAGCACTAACCACAGATAACAATCTCAAGGCCTTCCATCGTGACATTAGTCAGAACCGTCTCAAATGGCCGAGTGGAGTCGAGTGGTGGAAGACGAACGAGTTTGGCAGCTACCACCCCAAAAAGCATGACGATACTCCGCCTTTGCAAGTACCAGAAGTCGCCTACATTGAATTCTCGCGCGCACCCACTGGTGATCTCCGCGGTGTCGTGCTCAGTCACCGAACCATCATGCACCAGATGGCTTGCATCAGCGCCATGATTAGTACGATACCCGTCAACAGCCAGAGCCAAGACACGTTCAGCACTAGCCTTCGGGATTCCGAGGGCAAATTCGTTGCTCCGGCACCGTCCAGAAATCCCACAGAAGTGATTCTCTCGTACCTTGACCCGCGCGAAAGTGCCGGTCTCATTCTGAGTGTTTTGTTTGCAGTCTATGGTGGTCACACAACTGTATGGCTCGAGATTGCGACAATGGAGACTCCAGGGTTATATGCACATCTCATCACCAAATACAAGTCGAACATACTGCTGGCGGATTACCCGGGTCTCAAGCGTGCTGCATACAACTACCAACAAGATCCAATGGCTACCAGAAACTTCAAGAAGAACACGGAACCCAATTTTGGCTCAGTGAAGATATGCCTTATTGACACGCTTACAGTCGACTGTGAATTTCATGAGATCCTTGGAGATCGATATTTCCGACCGTTGCGAAACACCAGAGCACGAGAGCTGATTGCGCCAATGCTCTGCTTGCCAGAACACGGTGGAATGATTATATCTGTACGCGACTGGCTCGGCGGAGAGGAACGCATGGGTTGCCCTTTGAGTATAGCAGTAGAGGAATCGGACGGCGAAGAAGCCGAGGCCGAGGACAAATACGCAGCGGCGAACGGCTATTCAAGTCTCATTGGCGGTGGTACCACGCAGAACAAAAAAGAGAAGAAGAAGAAAGGCCCGACAGAGCTTACAGAAATCTTGCTGGACAAGGAGGCTTTGAAGATGAACGAGGTCATTGTTTTGGCGATTGGAGAAGAGGCAAGTAAGCGTGCCAACGAGCCTGGCACCATGCGGGTCGGTGCCTTTGGATATCCAATACCAGATGCGACACTAGCCATTGTAGACCCTGAGACAAATCTTCTGTGTTCACCATACTCCATAGGCGAGATCTGGGTAGACTCGCCTTCATTATCGGGTGGCTTCTGGCAGTTGCAGAAGCACACCGAAACCATCTTCCATGCCCGGCCATACCGCTTTGTGGAGGGTAGCCCCACGCCACAGCTTCTCGAACTTGAATTTCTCCGTACTGGTCTTCTAGGTTTTGTTGTAGAAGGAAAGATATTTGTCCTTGGCTTGTACGAAGACCGCATCCGACAGCGTGTCGAATGGGTAGAAAATGGCCAGCTTGAAGCTGAACATCGATACTTTTTCGTACAGCACCTTGTTACAAGCATTATGAAAGCCGTCCCGAAGATTTACGATTGGTAAGTGAGCTTCAAGGAATATGGCGACGGCTCTAACGCGTCACAGCTCATCATTTGATTCTTATGTAAACGGTGAATACCTTCCCATTATCCTTATTGAGACGCAGGCCGCATCGACGGCGCCCACAAATCCGGGGGGACCACCACAACAATTGGATATACCCTTTTTAGATTCACTATCCGAGAGGTGTATGGAGGTCCTTTATCAAGAGCATCACCTGCGAGTATACTGTGTCATGATCACGGCACCAAACACACTTCCACGGGTTATCAAAAACGGACGACGAGAAATTGGCAACATGCTTTGCAGAAGAGAGTTCGACAATGGCGCCTTACCCTGCGTCCACGTAAAGTTTGGTGTCGAGCGATCAGTGCAGAACATTGCGCTCGGCGATGACCCTGCCGGCGGCATGTGGTCGTTTGACGCATCGATGGCGCGTCAGCAATTCCTGATGCTCCAGGACAAGCAATACTCGGGTGTCGATCATCGTGAAGTCGTCATCGATGACAGGACATCAACTCCACTCAACCAGTTCACAAACATCCACGACCTTATGCAGTGGCGCGTATCACGGCAGGCCGAAGAACTTGCCTACTGCACGGTCGACGGGCGAGGAAAAGAGGGCAAGGGCGTCAATTGGAAGAAATTCGACCAGAAGGTTGCAGGCGTAGCAATGTACCTGAAGAACAAGGTCAAGATCCAACCCGGTGACCATCTGCTTCTGATGTACACGCACTCAGAAGAGTTTGTTTATGCCGTTCATGCATGTTTTGTGCTTGGAGCTGTTTGCATACCGATGGCACCAATTGATCAAAATAGGTTAAATGAGGATGCGCCGGCATTGTTGCATATCATCGCCGACTTCAAAGTGAAAGCCATCCTCGTCAACGCCGATGTTGATCACCTTATGAAGGTCAAACAAGTATCGCAGCACATCAAGCAATCGGCCGCTATTCTCAAGATCAATGTACCAAACACGTATAGCACCACAAAGCCGCCAAAGCAATCGAATGGCTGCCGCGACCTCAAGCTTACCATACGGCCAGCGTGGATACAGGCTGGGTATCCAGTGTTGGTCTGGACGTACTGGACGCCCGACCAACGTCGCATCGCAGTACAACTAGGTCACAGCCAAATTATGGCGTTGTGCAAGGTCCAAAAAGAGACGTGCCAAATGACCAGTACACGACCTGTGCTTGGATGTGTTCGAAGCACGATAGGGCTTGGTTTTATTCACACCTGCCTCATGGGTATCTTCCTCGCTGCGCCCACATACCTGGTGTCACCTGTAGACTTTGCGCAAAACCCCAATATTCTCTTCCAAACACTCTCGCGGTACAAGATCAAGGATGCGTATGCGACGAGCCAGATGTTAGACCACGCTATCGCGCGTGGGGCTGGCAAGAGCATGGCTTTGCACGAGCTGAAGAACCTTATGATTGCGACTGACGGAAGACCACGTGCCGATGTTTGTAAGTGCATGGCAGTAGAGGAGATGTGTTCGTGATTGCTAACCCAAATGCAGACCAAAGAGTGCGCATGCACTTCTCACCAGCAAGCTTAGACCGAACCGCCATCAACACGGTCTACTCCCATGTGTTGAATCCAATGGTAGCGTCACGATCATACATGTGCATCGAGCCAATAGAGCTTCATCTCGATGTGCATGCTCTACGACGCGGTCTCATCATGCCCGTTGACCCTGATACGGAGCCCGGTTCCTTGCTCGTCCAAGACTCGGGCATGGTGCCAGTGAGCACCCAAATTTCCATTGTTAATCCAGAGACAAACCAGCTGTGCCTAGTTGGCGAGTACGGCGAGATCTGGGTGCAGTCCGAGGCGAACGCTTACAGCTTCTATATGTCAAAAGAGCGCTTGGATGCAGAGCGCTTCAACGGTAGAACTATCGACGGGGATCCAAATGTGCGATATGTCCGCACTGGTGACTTGGGATTTTTGCATAGCGTGACACGACCCATTGGGCCCAATGGTGCACCTGTGGATATGCAGGTACTTTTTGTTCTTGGCAGCATAGGTGACACTTTTGAAGTTAACGGACTGAATCATTTCTCCATGGATATCGAACAGTCTGTCGAGCGTTGCCACCGGAACATTGTCCCAGGTGGCTGGTAAGTTCCTCTAGTCATGTTCCTAGTTAACGCTGACTTGCTGACACTTTGCAGTGCTGTTTTCCAAGCAGGCGGGCTCGTCGTAGTCGTGGTGGAAATCTTCCGACGAAACTTCCTCGCCAGCATGGTGCCCGTCATTGTCAATGCTATTTTGAACGAGCACCAGCTCGTGATTGACATTGTATCTTTTGTACAAAAAGGCGACTTTCACCGGTCTCGCCTTGGTGAGAAGCAACGCGGAAAGATTCTCGCGGGATGGGTGACGAGAAAGATGCGCTCCATTGCTCAGTACAGCATCCGGGATCCAAACGGGCAGGACGCGCACATGATGATCAGTGAAGAACCTGGTCCTCGCGCAAGCATGAGCGGAAGCATGCACGGCATGGGACGAATGGGCCCAGCAAGCCTTAAAGCGGGCTCCACGCGAGCGCCCAGCCTGATGGGCATGACGGCAAACATGAACAACCTATCGGTAGGACAACAGCACCAGCAACAATTCCAACAGCCCGGTATGCACCCTTCACAACAGCACCAGCAATCCATGCTCTCGCAGCAAGCGCCGCAACAGTTCGGCATGTCCGAGACGGGGCCACAAGGGGTGGAACTACACGATCCAAGCGATCGCACACCGACCGACAACCGACATTCCTTCCTGCCGGACCTGCGCATTGAGGACTCAGGAGGTATAGACTTGGCAGGTGCACACGAACCCATGAATTACCAAAACGCATACCACCCGCATCAGCAGCTGTACGAGTCTGAAAGTGGGGGCAGCGGATTCAGCGGCGCGGTGCCGAATATGCTTCGGTCGGGGCCCTCAGATGGCGAGCATGCTCACAGCGAGACGTGGAACAGTCGAGAGTACTATGGTGGTGATCATCAGAACAACGACATGAGTCGCTATGTGAGTAATGGGTCTTATGATGGGAACATTGGTGGAAGTGGAGGAGGAGGTGGTGGTCTCCGAATAGCGAACCGCGATAGCACGGAGAGTGAGAGCGCCGACGAAGGCTGGCGCAGAGATGCACTTGCTCAGATTAACTTTGCAGGCAATGCTGCTGCTGCGCCTGGAGGAGGTAGTGGTAGTGTAGGCCAAGCGCAGTAAACAGAGTGCGTCTTGTGTCGACAATGAGACTAAAATCCAAATCATGAAAGTACGTATATGAGTTCACGTCATATGTAGATGGCATGTATTCTTCCCATTGGTCATCAAGCTGCTGCACATTAAACTTTTCTGATTATACCGAGTTAAAAAAAAAAAGGTTTTTTATTCTTCTTCTACTCGTTTCTTTTATTCGCTGGATAAAAAGCCCAAAGGGCTTTCCGTGTATCGAAAACACTATTGTGAATTATGCTGCATGAAGGAATGCGATTGAGCGTGCAAGAGCGGTGAGGCAGCGGGGCATGAAGCGCCAGACACACAGATAGACGAGGCAGGCAAGGGCGCGACGAGAAATGATGACACGGCACGGCACAAATAAAAAAACGGTGCCATGACACGAGGACGGGGGTTTGTGGTGTTGGTGGACAATGCATCACATGACTCTGACGTGAACGACCGGCCGTCAAGTGTTTCAGCCTTGAGCCAGGCGCGTGGAAGCGAGACAGGTTGGGAAAAGTCTAGAATGTTCGGGGCTGAATCTGTCTGTGTACACTATACTCATGTGGCGCTAGGATGTTCGCAGGCGAATGAGAAGAAGAAGATGATAATAGTGATAACAATGAGAAATGACGAATAGAAGAAGGGTCCAAGGCGGGTGTTAGATTATTACTCATCTTAACTCGTTTTCTGTTGCTTGGCTCGTAATTTATCATAGCAGAGCAGCTGAAGTGCAGGTTCAAGGGACAAAAGCTTGTAATCGTTAGTACACCTCGTAGAAATTGCAATGGTGTTTCATGTATGGAAGGGCTTTTCGTTTTTTCTCTAAAATCGAATGGATGCCAAGGACGGAGATTAGTGGAGCCTATGGATTCAGCTTCGTGTTTCATATGGGAAGTAGGGCCGGGGGCGCGTGCTATTTTCTAAGCTTCTTTGCTTGAGAGAGTTAGCGGGCGTGGGCGGGCAAGTTCTTGAGTCTGTGGGTTTGATAAACGGGCGTCGCTGCGGATACGTATCATTTGATCGTGGGGACTTTAGAGGCCGGGTGGCTTAAGCGTTCTCGATCAAGGGCTCACACGCTCGGTCCCAGAAACGTGATTGTCTAGATCGTTGAATTGCATGAAAAAGCAAACCGGAGCCAGATTTTTGCGATACTGGTAGCCGGCGATGATGAGATTGATGTCGATGTCGATGCTGCTATACGCGACTCGGCCGTAATCGTCAAACCTTGAGCCGAATGAGGACAATACATGGCTGTGTACAAGCGGATTGTTAGTGTTATGGTAGCTTCCGAGTGGGCGTTTCCTTGGATGTTCGGCGTGTCACTGTCAATGTGTAACAAAAAGCGATAGCGCATAGGCAGAGGGGAAAATGCGCCACGCCCTAGCCTTATGCATCGAGGGATCCAGCACTGCGCGGGCCTCGAGGGCGGCCGGAGATGACGGAGGTGGACTTGCAATGTAAAGGATTTGAAGGCTATTCCGATTTTTTTCTGGTCACGGCATCGTGTGTCGTGGTCAAACTCAACGTGTTCATGCGTAGCGTGAGAAGGATTCATAGAGGAAGCGCCGTGGTGCCTCGTGATAGGCGCTATTGTTTGACAGCGGGTGGGGTCAAAGCAGCGATGCATGAAGAGCCGTTTCAACGTTATCGTGAGCTGTGCCGAGTCATGACGAAAAGAGAGCATTTTTCCGGCGCTGGTGTTTTGAAACTGGCTCACGCCGAGGTAGCACGATTGTCAAGCGAGCCGGGCTCATTGATACAGTATGTAGAGGTGAGTGATTGTCAGAGGAGCAAGGCGTCAGCAGGGGGACAAGGGGGCATTGTCTTTTTTTGGGAGGGGGATTTTGTTTTGCAGTATAGTGACGAGCTAGGCCGTGGCTAGTAGGGAGGCAATCTTGTAGGTTTATTGCCTAGAAGACTTGGTGGTCCGAGGGCGCGCGGGAGAAGGAAAGAGACAGGACCCGAATGCCAGGAACGCGAAGTCTTGGGAGGTCAGAGTGTCTCACTCTCTCCAGGTTGGCCATGGGTGCAAAGGGAAGCCAGTTCATGAAAGAGGAGCGTTGCTCCGTCGTGGATGTCAAGGCCAGCGGGTCGGTGTGGTGGCGAGGGGGGGCATGATCAGATGCGACAAGCACGTGCAAGTGGGGAATTGTGGCAGGAGCAACCGTGCCAGTGCGAAGCAAGCACGCATAAGCCCCCACTCTGGTCGAGTCTGCGTGTGTGCACTACATGATGGCAGTGTGTGTAGGTAGGCCTCTTGGTGGGTGGGTGGATGGATGGGTGTGGCGGTTAAGGGGAGTGTGTACATAGGTGGCTTGCAAAGTGACATAGCCATAGCCTGCAGCGAATGGCAGGCAGGGCCGGCTCTCGGCCTTGGTATGGCCAACATGCTGGTGGCAGGGTTTTCCTTGCCGTGTGCTCGATCCCATGCGAATTGGCGCCAGGGTGGAGATTCTGAGCACAACAGGACGACAGCCTCGGCAGCGTGATAAACAGGCCAACATGGCCCCAGGGGTGCAGCAGAACCGTTTTACCTACACAGATGAGTAGGATCTTCACCAGGATAGCTGATGAAGTTGACTCGCTTGAGCGACGGTTTTGGGTGAACACTTCAGGCGGCGACAGACTACAGCCGCACATGTCATAAGCCGGGCATGGCGTCGGGGCGGATGCTGTTCCTGTTCCTGCACGTGTCGGCGCATGCCAGATGGACAAGACGGCTCGCTGGTGAGGGCGAGAGAGAGACGTGGTCGTGGTCGTGGCTATGGCTATGGCTATGGCTACAGCTATCGTGACGGGCGAGTGTGGCGCATCGGTGTCTGAATCGCCAGGCACAGCACAATCATTGGCAGGCGGGATTCGGCACGTCTGGCCTTGTGCAGCCATGGATGCCAATCGAGTGACGGTGAGGTGAGAGCTTGGGTTCCTTGGTTTCGTGGCGCTTCCAGGCACGCGGGTGTGAGTGGGCAGAGAAGGCCGCTTCCTCCGCCCCGTTTCACCCGCTAGCGCTGGGCCGGCCACCCACGGCCAATCGTCCGCCTGGCCCTGGCACACGCCCCCTGTTAGCCCGCGACCAGGCCACCCCCTCGCGCGAACTTCATATCCACTGTTTCCCTCGCACCCCCTCTGACTTCACGCTCGCCGTCCCTGTCGTTTGGCCTCTGCCTACACTCGTTTCTAGCCCGGCCCTATTGTTCCTCACTCGTTACGGGAACACCTCACTCACTTACTCATACACACATCCACACATACATACATACACCCACACACGTCCCGCCTCCGACTCCAGAAACAAACACACCCCCTGCTGACTTCGCCTTCACTCATTCACACCACCTCGACTGTGCCGGACACTGTGCCCTTGTCTACTCATTGCGCATACACGCCTGTTCGACTACCACCCTCTGTAATGCCTTCCCTGTGACGACGCGTATCTCTCACCCACATTGTCAACAACCATTCGCTTCGCTGTTCGACTACGAAGCGCCCGTGGGATCCGCCAGCTAGCTACACAACATCATCACCATATCTTTCCTGGCTCACAGATTGCGCCCGTCACTCCACAACAACCCATACTACGCATTGACATCCACTCCGCCCCAAAATGACTCTCTCTGGCCTTGCACGCTCCCAGGCGGCGCCTGTCACCAAGCGCCATCTCCTCTCAGACTGGAACGCTGCCAAGTTTGAGGACCTCAAGTACTCATATGGTCTCACCGGTGTGGACCAAGTGGGCAACTTCCTATGGGTCGACACTTTCCTTTACTTGCTCGTAGGCATATCAGGAATCCTCCTTATTCTACGCATATCCAACATGATCTGGAAGCACAGCAGACACATTAGCGCAATGGGAAGCCCACGGCAAAAGTACTGGCAGACAAACAGGACAAGCTGGTGGCCGTGGCTGAACCGCCATATCCTTGTTGCTCCGCTCTGGAAAAAGAAGCACAACGCCCAGTTCCAGATCAGCAGCGCCATCGACAACGGAACTCTCCCAGGAAGATGGCACACCATCATGCTCTTGATCTACGTTGGCCTCAATGTCGCATGGTGTCTCGCTCTGCCCTACGATGTACTCGACCACAAGGAAACCATCGCCGCCCTCCGTGGACGCACGGGAACTCTCGCCGCCCTGAACCTTATCCCCACCGTCCTTTTCGCTCTCCGCAACAACCCCCTTATCGGCCTTCTCCAGGTCTCGTACGACGACTTCAATCTCTTCCATCGCTGGGCTGCTCGTATTACCATTGCCGAGGCCATTGTCCACACCGCCGCGTGGGTGCACAACACCAAAGCCGGTGGAGGATGGCACGCCGTTGTCAGTGGCCTGCACACCGAAGGCTCCTACGGATGGGGCATGGTTGGAACGGTTGCTTTCACATTCATCGGCATCCAGGCTTGGTCGCCATTCCGCCACGCCTTCTACGAGACCTTCCTCAACATTCACCGTCTCGTCGTCGTTGCTGCTCTCCTTGGCCTGTACAAGCACTTGGAGATGCACCATCTCCCACAGATCCCATGGATGTACCTCATCTTCATCTTCTGGGCTGGTGAATGGTTCTGCCGCCTCGTCTCCATTTTGTACTACGGTTTCAGCCTGAAGCAGCGATCTTCCATCACCGTCGAGGCCATGCCCGGCGAGGCTGTCCGTCTAACCATCAACATGGTCCGCGAATGGCAACCCCGTCCTGGATGCCACGTGCACATGTGGATGCCCGCCCTCTCCCTCTGGTCCTCGCATCCATTTTCCGTCGCCTGGGCTGCGACCCTGACAGAAGACTCAAAGGAGCTGACGCTCCCAACGCTCGAGGGCGACGTCGCCATGCTCGACGGCCGACCCAGAAAGTCAAAGCAAATCAGCCTCATCTGCCGTGCCCGTACTGGACTCACCCGTCAAATGCTAGAAAGAGCAAGCCGAAGCCCTAACGAGCAATTCACAACATGGGGGTTTATCGAAGGCCCGTACGGCGGACACCACAGTCTCGACTCGTACGGCACCGCTGTGCTCTTTGCTGGAGGTGTAGGCATCACTCACCAGGTCATGTACCTCAAGCATCTTGTCAATGGCTTCGACAACGGCACTACTGCCACGCAAAAAGTTGTCCTCATCTGGACAGTGCCTACGCCCGACTGCTTGGAGTGGGTACGCCCATGGATGGACGAAGTCCTCCGCATGAAGGGCCGCAAGCAATGCCTTCGCATCAAACTCTTCATCTCGAGACCAAAGGGTCGTGTCGAGAGCAGCAGTGATACAGTCAAGATGTACAGCGGCAGGCCCAATATCAAGAGCTTGCTGGAAGAGGAGGCCAAGCATCGCGTCGGCGCCATGGCCGTCACCGTTTGCGCTTCTGGTGCCATGGCCGACAGCGTAAGACACGCAGTAAGGCCGTTGCTTACCGAGGGCTCAGTGGATTTCATAGAGGAAGCCTTCACATATTGAAGACTTGTGTTAGACTTTGAATCATGTCACCAATGTCTTTTGAGAAAACACTCGTCACTTCATTTCGCTTCGCTGGCCTACTCTAAACCACTCCCAGGCAATCACTTGGATGACCTCACGCTTCTTGCTGCCGAACCCGGCACCGCACTAGCCCTGCATCAAGCTAGTGGTATGACTATGGGCAAGCCAAAAGTGCGCCCACCAAAACACCGACACTGTCGAATCCTTGTATCTATAACAAACACAATTTTCTTTCTCATCTCTCTTATTTTTTTATTTCCTTTCCTGTACATATGTACATACTTCCTTGCTAATGCTTCATCGTTATTATACCTCACGCGTCATGTCTCTCCTTGAATCTCTGATTTCGTCATAAGCGATGCATTGTTTGGGCGTTTTTTTGTTTCCTTTTTCCATGCATCTGTATATATTCGGCGAAGGGAATTTTGATTAGTACAATAACATCCAAAAGTCAAAAAAAAACCTGTCCTTGCATCCAATATTGTGTTTTGCCGCCTTTTCTAGTGGCCTGGTTATGTGAATGCATTGGTGTGACAGACTACAAACAACGGGCGCAGTACAAAAGAGAGTGTTTGGCCTAGTTCTCTGGATAGCGTGTGAATGCGACATGGTTCTTGATCGTCATCGAGCGCATTGTCACACTGACACATACACACGCCCACACACACACACACACACACACACACACACACACACATATGTAAGCTACATGCAAACACGCACATAGAATACCACCGTTACACAGACTCCTCACCAATTCGCCATGTCCAGTCACATGAACAAGCCACATCATCTACGTAATCGCGCGCTTCACCGTGTGGCTTGAGCACGTCAGCCCTCGTATTCGGACCGCAAATCGTGGCGGTCAGCTTACCCCGTTTGTGGCGCGTGCTGCACAAAATAAACATTGTCGCCCGGCGTATGCGCATGCCGCCTATTGGACCACGACACGGCTTTAGGGGCGGAGTCGGCCAAACTTTGCAGCTTCATTCCCAATCCCCTTTCTCTCTCTGTGTTTGCTTTTTCCCCACATGGCATGCTTTCCACTCCCCACCCTGGCCGGTATGCCGAATCAGCAAAGTGGCGGTGACGACGTAAGTTGTGGCTGTACAGCTGGCTCGCGGGGCATCATGCGTCTAGTGGGTTGTTGGGAGAATGGTTCTATTTACATACATAGTATATATGTATAAGAGTTTTACGACGGAAACTGTGGTTTGAAACTACGTCAGAGTGAGATTACGACACCCCTCCTTCCCACATTTTGAACCCTTTTGTTGGAGACCTTTGAGCAAACTTGTTCTCATCACCACCTCCACCACCACCACCACCACCAATCTTCGATAAACTTCAAGCCACAAACGCTATTGTGAACCTTTTTCTACATTTCGTATTCGGCTCGGCTCGGATCTCTTCTTCAAGTTCGAGGACAGTCCCCCTCGGATTAGTTTGATAACTAAAGCGAATCAAAGCAAACAAAACATGTCTGGATACGGGTACAACCAGGGAGGGGGATACGGACAGAATGAATACAACGGCGGAGGCGGCGGATATCAGCAACAGCCACCTCACCAGGGTGCGGCCAGCCAGTACTACGGCGGCCAGGGAGAACCCCCTCAAGGCTACCCTCCTCAGCAGGGCGGTTACGATTCATCAGCACCGCCTGAATACCAGCAGTATCCATCTGCAGCATCGCACTCCTCCAATTCCGGCCGCAATTCGCACAACCAAGGATACCAGAACCAATATGGAGGCGAAGGTGACCCAGAAGGCGAGCGCGGTATTATGGGCGGCGTAGCCGGAGCAGCAGCGGGAGGCTATGGCGGTCATGCCCTAGGCGGCAAATCCGGACACGGCACTGCAGGCGCCATTGTGGGTGCTCTAGCTGGAGCATTCGCAGGATCCAAGGGACAGGACAAAATCGAAGAGCGATGGGACGAGCACAAAGACAAGAAGAAGGAAGAGGAAGAGCGCAGACGATACGAGGAAGAAGAAGAACGACGCAGGAAATACGGCGGCCAACACCAACAACCACAACACCACGACGAGCAACGTTCCGCCGGCGACTACGGCGGCAACTTCACCGCCTCATCGCAAGACATCCGTCTCGATGCCCACGGCGACTACGTCCTGCACGCCCAGTGCCGCCGCGCAGACGGCTCCTTCCAAGCGTCCTCCATCCCCCTCAACCGCTACCTCTCCAACGACAACGGCTCCTTCCGCTGGTCCGGCTCCTCGACCGACTACTCGTCCGGCAACGAAAACACGTACACGGTACAGCAGGGCGACACGCTGCGCGCCATTGCCGGCCGCTACTCGCACTGCTCCTTTGACGACATTGCCCGCCACAACAACATTGCGAACCCAGACCAGATTTGGCCCGGTCAGAATCTGAGGATCCCGACTGGCGGTAGCAGTGCTGGTAGCGGTGGTGCAGCTAACTTTGCCGCGAGCGCGAGGAACGTTCGCTTGAGCCATGGTGGACAGAAGCTCGAAGCGGAGCTCGAGGCGAGGGGGGAATGGCATCTGAGAGAGATTAATCTCGATGAGAGAATCAGCAATCGCGATGGATGCTTGGTGTTTGTCTAGGCTGGTTTCGTTGGCTATGATTGAGAAGAGGGGAGTTATTAAAAAGAATATGATGTCTTCTTACAACCGATTCGTAACAATCTTTCCATAAGAGCATTCCAGTGAACAAGTGAAACCTGATCTTTCTCTCTCTCTCTCTCTCTCTCTCTCTCTCTCTCTCTCTCTCTCTCTCTCTTTCTTTCTTTCTTTCGTCGCGTCTACGTGGTACTCATGTGCTCCAAGCCATCATGCACGATTACATCCCCATCAAAAAAAGGAAAGGACCCCATACCCATACCCACACTACAAAACTCACAACTACACAGCCCCCTCCCTCCCCGTCTATGTAGCGTTTTACACGTGACGTGACATGGTGTGCCAGCACAAAGTAGAACGCGACAATCCTGAGCAAGCAATCTTTTTTTGTTTTCTTTTTTTCCGTAAGTAATTTATTAGATGTCTCTGTACTACTATATATAGCAAAGACGTACGTCGTCGTCTACCTATGCCTTTGCGAGACTCAGCTTAACGCTTTGGCTCGTAGTCTTCATTCGTCGCCGTCTATCTGGGTCTCAAAAGTTCTCTCCCTCCCGCCGGACGCAATACTCGTCCTGGGGGGAAACCCGAGTTCGCATCGCTCACGATATCGCCAGGTTGCTTGTGTTGTCGACGACATCTTTGCTGTTTGTTATCCCCCCCCCTCGGAGGCTGCACCTAAAGACATCATCGTGGAGAAGAAGTTGCGTACGCCATGTGAATCCGGCCTGATTGAGGCTGCGGGTAGGGCTGGTCGAGTTTCGGGGTATGACGTATTTCATTATACCCGTTTAGGCAAGATAAGATGCTATTGAACGCTACGCTACGTTGACAGCAAGGTTGAGTTATCATCCAAATGATCTTGGCAGTGATGGAAATAGCTAGACGGAGGAGGACTAGCCAAACTCTGCGCTTCAGCCATATCGAGGTAAGAGCAGGGTGGTCTATATGACCGAGGGACAGCCGGGCAGCGTCTTCTCTGTCTTCATGCGTATTCACTCTGTCTCGTAGCCACCATGGATAGAAGCTGTCTGTAGCACCCTTTCCCAACACAATCCCGATGGTAAGGTGTAACTAGAAAAAATGATGTGACGAGTCTCGTTCAAAAGTAGCACCACGAGAACGAGCTGTGCGACCTGTCAGACTGTAAAAGGGGTCAAACCAGGATACAAGTACACGCGTCACATACGGAAGACACCGAGACATGCGAAGGAAGCCCTGGTCTAACACAGCTCCAAAGGACTATAAAAAGCTGATCGTTCGGAAGTGGTAAGAAGCATAATGCACAAAGGCCCTTGAACCCGGGATTTCGAACAAGGGGGGTGGTTCTCAACATTAACAAAGCCTGATTGTGAATCGGGCCAGAACAGTCGTTCGGACGGTAACGGGTGCAGCTCCGCTCGGGATCATGATGCATGATGGTCTTGCTGACAACATTGTAAGAGTGATCCCATAAGGTGGTAGGGCAGAATTCTGTTATTGATGTAGCGTTGTGTTGACTAACATAACACGGTGATAGAATACGCCCCAATACTACCAACAAGCGGCTTGGAGTTGTATGTGGCTGACGATACTTGTTCTCCCTGTCTCCTGTAGCTGTTATTACCAGCTGACGTCGACTTGTCTTTGGAAACAAGCATATGCTTAATAGCTCTTAAGGCTGAATGTATAAATAATACTGATGTCTCAATGTACGCTTACACTATAGAGAGCGCCACGCATGAGGAGCGGAGGATATTACGTCTTCAGGGATTGGCATGGCCAGTGTGTGGTCACTGGAGAAATGAGTGAGCTGGCTCGTAATGAATACTGCGTATTTGAAGTCGGGAGAACAACTGTTGCCCATGTACGGTGGATATGTATGGCGCGGGATATATAGCCAAAGGTAAGCGAAGCACAGATACACGCCGCAACTAATCGTCGTCATCGCTATCCGAACCACTGTCCCAACCTTCGTCATACTCCTCTGCAAGAACTTGAAGGCCGTTACTAATGGTTTCTCTTTCTTCGACATCTATCATGCGTTTCATTATTGGCTCAAGCGATCGTATCTGCCCCGCCACGGCAGTACTCGTCGTGAGTCCAGCGTGAACAGCAAGCTTCTGAGTATGGCTCGATCCAATATCGAACATGGACTTGGGGAAGCTGTCAAGCAAGGGGAAAAGAAGAGGAGCAGTATATCTGGACATTGTTAGCGTATGTGAACTACAGCGTATTTGAGTGCATAACAAATCGCGTGATGATAGATGGGGAGGTCTCTTCATCGGAGAGAGATACTGAACACATACCTTTGCAGCACAGGCCGATTATCAAACCTGTCATGAGGATCACGCTCGCTGTCATCGGACAAGGTCCACTCTCCGCGAGAAACTTCAGCTCTCCCGAAAATATGTTCTTTTTTCGCTCGGCCTGTAGCAGTGCGGTAGTCACGGGTGAAAGTATCAATGTCGAAATCCACCAATTGATCCTTGTTATCACTTGTCGATTTCGGTCTTGTTGATCCAACCTTCGCTGTGGACTCAGCTTCACCCATAGCTTTGTCCGAGAGGACATCAGGGTCCGCAACGCTCATCTCAAACTTGGCTATACGTCGTTTTCCGGTACTATTGATGGTATCTTCTAGGTCTTGAAGTGTACCTCGTCCGCCCAAGGTGGTTCGTAAACGCGACGAAAGAGTTATACTTTCCACTCCTACGACTTGTAAGGCAGCAACATGCCATGGAGATGCCGCGTCAAGTTTCAAGTAGCTTGGTACTTTCGCGGGGATGTTCGATATCGGTGCATAAACCGACGACTGTTCGCCAAGTACCTGGAGTGATCGGGCTGAGTTGGCGATTTGTTTTAGCCGTTTTTCCTATGCAATGTCAGTGGCATTTGTCGAAACGATCATCATAGTGGACGTACTCTCGGGATTGCAGTATTAGCGCCATGATCACCAAGTCCCCAAGTCCAGATGCTCATTTTTCCATACTCGTCTCTTAGTCTCTCGAGCCATCCGGAGGCCCAGCCACCCCAAGCGCCGTCCACTCCAGTGAAAATCTGCAGTCCTTGGATGCCATCGCACTCTTCCACAAACGGACGAAGGTCTCGATCAACCAAGTCTACTTCCCTTTCGAGCTTCTCAAAAAGCTCCGTACCTACATCCCAGTTTTCAAAGGGCATGAGCTTGTCGTTGACATCAAACTCGGACAACTGAACGATGGACTTGGGGTGATAGTAAACCCTGCTGTAATCAGACCAATAGCGAACAGAGGATGTGCTGAGCGGTGGTGGTTGAATGCCAGCATCAAGGTGCTCTTGATAGGCCGATTGCGGAATGGTCTCAGTTGCGCGTTGAACAATTGGCTTGGAAGGCCAAACGCCAGGTTGATCCAGAATGCTTCTGTCGTCCTCGACCTCATACAATGCATTAATTTTCCTCATACTCCCAAAGGCACCCTTGAGATCGTATATCAGGGTTCTTGGAGTGAAAGTATCTGACCCGTCTGGAGCCATGCCGGGCCTAAAAAGAATGTCATGGTTGACAGGTGATTCATCTTCTGGCGGATATGTGAAGTAAGACTCCTATCACCTAGTCAGAAGAAAACTATAGGGATTTTTCTCGACCGGAGCATGAATAGACTCTTTACGCACGGTGCTGCGTGCATGAACGAGGTGCTGGCGATAGGTAAGGCATGTGAGAGGAACTCCCCTACCCGACCTTCAAAGCAGATTTGCAGAAACAGGTATGCGGAATTGGTAGATATGAACGCATTGGAGTATGGCGAATTACTGAAATTTCGTACTTGCCTGTGTGTTCCAAAAGTGCGTTCCAAGATAATTGCTCTGCGAACCAAATTGCAGAGTGACTATCTCGTGCATGATGGCAACAGGACTTGGGACAAAACAATAACAATTCCGTAGCTACAAACTTATTGTTAAATAGGAAGAGGAAAGGCGAAGAGAGTGTTGATCATAAAGGTGGAGATGCACGACGATTGGGCGAGGTCAAGTTCTGCCATTTGCCCCGCACGTGCTCACGCGACAGAAGTAGGAGCGCTTCACGCCCCCCTCCCCCAGATACGTCATCATCTCTGAATTACGGTTGTGGCAGGACTAAAACGAGGACAGTGAGTGGTTCGATGCGTCGCATGCGAGATTGTACGCAAATGTTTGTTGGTTTCATCTATGTGCGCACCTGAGACTACACCGAGTCTTAGCCCATGAGCTGCAGCTGATCTGTCGGTGGCCATCTTGTCTGTGCAAAACTCAAACACCTTTTGATACTCTGCAAATACTTCCGCGTTATCTCGTCACTCATGATGTGCGCTGCGTTCTTGTCGCTCTCGTGCAACTTTTCTCTTGCGCTTCTCTCGTGAATACCCACCATCGTGACACCGATCGGCCACGCTGCCTTGCCAATACTGAGTCGTAGATATCCGTCGTTCGCGTCCACGTATCGCCTCTCCTGTGCAGCATGCACGATCTCCACAACAGGTTCGACGATGCTGTCGGGAAGGTCAAACTTCTCTAGCTTCTTGAACAGCGGACGCATGTTTTCGCGGGCTTGCACCATGGCAGCATAGGCTTGCTTGCCTTGATAGCTCTCCTTGACCTCGGGGTCTCGGCGCGACAGCGTGACATCCCATTCTTTGAGCACCATTGTGAAGTAGCTTGCCAGCTGCCTGAAGAGAAATTCTCGACCTTCCTTGTCCTTTGGTACTTGTAGATTGACCTTCATGTCCTTCTCTGGAACCAGTTGTAGGGTTGTTGGGATCGGTCCGTCCGTCGTAATCGCTGCTAGGCTATCTGCGCCGATGCGCTTCTTGTATCGCTTTAGACGTTGCTTATGTGTCTCGCCAAAAAGTCGGGCTGGCTCAGCGAGGGCTCTCAGTTTAGCGACCAGATCCTCATCTTCAATATCTTCGCCTTCGGGCACAGGCGTTCCCTCTCCCTCTCCATCCTTCTTCTTTGGCGGCAGATCAGGCAAGCCTAGGCGTTTCCTTCTCTGCCGCTCTTCTGCCTCTTCCTCCTCTTCTCGAATCCGTCTTGCCTCCTCAGCCATGCGCATCCGCTTTTCCCGCCGCTGGGCTTCCTTCTCAGCCTCATCTTCTTCAGCTTTGCGCTTCTTATCTAGACGCTCCAATCGTGCCTTCTCTGCGGCTTCCTGCTCAGCCAAATACGCGGCCTGTCGTTGCGCCTCGATTTCGCTGCGCTTGAGGTACTTTTTGTCGCTTGATTCGGATGGTGAGGCCGTTTCCTTTCCTTTTTTGATATGTGCGGACATGAGCTTTGCGAAATCCATCTTGGCGATTATATTGCCCGTAGTCTGACGCTATCTTGAATGTGAATGAAGAGTCAGTGTGGAATGCGACATCGAGGTTCATTGTTCGGCAGCGTGGTTACGCCGAGGAACGACGCTAGTGAAAGCTCTCCGCGTCGCGTACTCTTACCTGTACTCTACAACGTCGCATGACAAAATAACGAATTGGGACTCTATCCTGTCGCGCACGATATAAAAGCTTGTTGAATACTGTTGAGCGTATATTGGCCGCTGTTGCTTCTACTTGCCAACAAGGCTGCAACCTCCAGCATGGCTGCTCCAGCAAAGATCGACCGACAAACGACTACACCTTTCTTGTTACGCCTCTTCTTCAAGCAAGGATCGTTCCACAGGCAAGTGGTTACTAAGTTGTAAAGCGCTGTCATTTCACTGACAGGCCCAAGATTAGATGAATTCGATCCGACACTACCACGTCTTCCAACAAATGTCCAAATCTACACATGGCAAAGCTGCACTTTGCGAGAACTCTGCCAGCTTCTGCTTAGTGCGGTACCGTCCATGTTACCACAGCCCTATGCCGGATCGCGTATCGCATTTCGACTCGTATACCCAGACATACAAGGTTCCAACCGACCAGGCGCACCAGGACGATTCATATCGCGAGACATAGGCTCTGTCATTGTAGGCGCGCCTTCAAGAAATGAAGATGTGGACATGGAGAGTAGCGATGGGGGAAGTGTTGCAGAGGCTCTCAAGCAGCTAGATGGCGATCCAGACAGGACCTTGGCAGATGTCAAGTTTCTCATTGGCGATTATATTGCATGTGCAATCCTTCCACCATTGCCCGACGGCGGCGTACCTGCAGCACCTCCACCGCTGTCTGGGCCAGGAAGGGGACCGCCTGCAGGCTCGTATGGTGGAAGGGGTAGAGAGAACGGCTTTGGTCGAGGCGACTGGGGTGGCTATGGAAGGGGAGGAAGAGGAGGAGGCGGTGGCGGCAGATTCGACGACAGAAGGTTGAGTGGGGGAGGCGTTCCATCCGGAGAATGGAGAAGAGGCGAAGCACCACCAGAGCGAGAGCCGGGATTCGGAAGGGGAGGCGGCAGAGGACGCGGAGGTGGAGACGACTGGCGCGACCGAGGCCGAGGCAGAGGCCGATGGTAGTCATGCCGTCTGTAAGAAATGCTGTCCGACAGACTCGAAGTGATGATAGTCACGAGAGCCGAATTTATACCCAAGTCAACAGCTTTGCGAAGTATAGTGTGTTATCTCAGAGTGGTGAGTGAATCTTTGGTTCTAAAACTCAGAGCTAATCAAGGCGATCAAGAAACAGTATAGAATATATAATTTGTTACAGCTCGCTCTTGCCAGGCTGTTTTTCTAAACCACAAACGATCGATATCTCAATCCTGTTCATGATGTATGGAAAGCCATATAGAATGATATCTCTAACTTGCGAGTACGTCCCTTTTAACCAGGGCATTCAATTCTGCGATCTTTTTAATGCAACAAGTCGCCCCGGTATACAACAGCAGAATTCCCACAACTTTTCTGACCGCAGCGGGGGTTCGATGTCACGCTCCTAGAAACCTCGTTCCAACTTCTCGGGTGCCTTTATCCCAATCATGCCTGTAAGTAAAGTCAACAAGGTCTGTATAGATATCTTGGCAAGCCCAGCCAGGCTCCCCCTTTTCCCGAGATTTTCGACCCGATCTCCTTCAACCGTCTCGCGCATCATATGCATAGTCTTTGATTTTCCATCCTCAACTTATTTTGCTGTTGTGTCCACTCCGTTGCTCGCCGCATTTTCTATGGTCTACGGCAGTCCTTGTCTCGTGCTTGCATGTACATGACATATCGGAGTACACAAGACGTAGCGCACAGCAACATACAACCTACTCTTACTGACTAGTCGCGATATCTCATGTTAGAGTCTTCAGCACCGTGATCGCCCCTTATCACTGTAGCAACGGCAGTGATCGAAGATGGCAAAGGTTCAAACGAGGGCCTTGGAACACAAGGTCTAGCTATTCGAAAACCAATGCCTCAATGCCCGGGTCTGCCCGAAAAGCCAAAGTCTCAAGACCGCTTCGATTGCTAGTTCTGAACGGCCATCGCTGAGAAGCATAGCAGTGCAGTCACTCTGCGTGCCGGTAGCTGGCGTTTTCTCAGCCACATTCAACATCCTGTCAACTCCTTGGTCGCCACGTTCACTTTGCACTGTAGGACCGTTGCTTGACTCCGTCAGGATTACCAGGCTAGATGTCATCTCACTACGAAGAGTGAAGACGTTCGATTGTCGAACACAAGCGCTCAACCTGGTAGCATAGCCCTCCATGTTCTCCGGATATGCCTTGCCCTTGGTCCCCCCCAGAGCCAAAACACCAATTGAATACATGTGGCTGATTTTACCACCAACCTTTCCAACCTCCAAGCAAAGCCGATTCAATCACCGTTACGCAACCTAAATCTCGATCGCAAACGGCCTTTTTTTGCTACTGCAAGACCTCCCCGTAACCACCACACACACGCAAATCTCGCAAGATCCAGACTTTCAATCAACCCCCTTTATCCAGGACAGCCCGAATCGCCCCGGAACTGATGCCCGAAGATGTTGGTCCATTGCCCAGCGCCACTCTCATGCCGTATAGCGGCACATGGAAAATCAATAACATGACGCGTGTTAGGAACTCACTTGGAGGTCCCGTCAGGCCCCGATACAAAAGCGGCGAGAGTACTAAAAACAAATGACTTGTTGCTCTCAAAAATACACACTCTGCACACTAGACCCCACTGTGACCTGCGGTAAGAATAGCAGATGTTGATGTGCGGCTCAGATGGGATGGTGTGTGTGGACGTGGTAATACAATATCAGAAGAAGACATTGAGGTATGTGGTGGCGAAGTACACACAGCCGCATGCATGTGTGCAGTAAGAAAGTGGTCTGACTTTTTTTTCCTTCTCTCTCTCTTCGTGCCGTAAATGCTGCGCGGGACTAGAACAATGAAACGTCATTGCGGCTGAAGCAAAGGAGGAATAAGAGTGTGCTGAGTTTTATTGCCGGATCCTCCGCGCTTAGTTCTGGCACTGACATTGTACGCTTTGTCGCTTCTAGAAAGGCTGCATGGATTTGTTGGGTCATACAGTGCACGTTTCTTGGTCACGTCGACAAGCGCGGTGCATGAAAGGAAGAGGGGGGTGGGGGGAATAAGGAGTATTGACGAGAATTTCCCCGATATCTCGATCCGCCATACGTCGGGCCGCAACGAAAAGTGGTAGGAATGGCTTTGCCTGCATGTGTTTCCATTCTTTGGGCTGACATGCGTCTGGCAGACCGCTTTTCTGCAAATCGAAGACGTGCTTTCATCCTGCCTGGCCGACCCGCAGAGATGAAGTGGGAATAACTGACCTGCAGGTTTGGATGTGTGCCTCCCATCTGCGGCGCCGGGTGAGCAACATATGCACAACACACGCCGCACTCCCCGCGGAAGCTAGGATTAGCGTGTGCTTGTTGGTACTGCGCAGTGCGTCAAAAGGAGATACAATTGTCCAGTCAAGGAGCGACGTAGGGTTACACAGCATGGGATTTCGCGGCACAGATCTGCATCCCAGCATTCGTTGATAGTGGGGGTCAAGAGGGTCTGATCTGAATTTCTCGATTCGGATTTCTACGTCACGGCCACGATGAGTTGGTGTGGTTTGTTCGGTCCAATTGATTCAAGTCGTAGACATATTGGCGCCCAGAGCATGCATGCATGCTCATCTCTAGTATATGCCTCAGATGCGGTCTGTGGGCGCCATGCGTATGCTCATTGGCACTGTAATGTTGTCCAAAATTCTTTCCCAATTGAATAATCCCTGCATGGCTAAAAATTGAGAGTCATTGTCAGCACTTTTACCAATCAATGGTCGGTGCCTGCTTCGTGTCGCCCATGTGGCCTTGGACAGTCCCGAACCCGGTTGCGGGTGGGTAGACCATCGGCTGTCTTGCAGCCAATTGCCACGTGCCCGTGAACTCGGTCGGGGGAGGATTGCATGCGGGGAAGTGGATCGTGCATTTATGAACGGCCGTAGAGGTGCAGTCAGATCGCTTTGGGCTAACACAATGGAGTTGCTGCATGCGTCCTTGACGCTGGGTGTAGCCGCTCAGACGCCGTGCTTTTGAGGCGAAGCTACTTTGCATGATAGCGATCTGTCTGTTGTTAGTCTCTTCTTAGATAGATATGCGACTTCTCTACTATCATCACGTGTCCAGTACACCTTTTTTGGTGCCTGTGGCCTTGAAGATAAGAAGCAGTGGCTGTAGAGGTGCCGAGTCAGAGTACCCTCTCAGGACAAAGAAGTCCATGTACAAGCCAGCTCGCAAGACATTCTGTCGCCGACCAAGACACGGCAAACCGTGGCCTGGAACAGCGCCCTGGGCCCATTTCGTGTGATCACTTCAACCAATATCCACCCACGCTCGCGCACGCACTCGCTTCCTGCTACGATTGTCAAGCATGTGATTTATGCTTGGCATTGGTCAAGCCGTCGCGGGGTCAATGAAGCTGTCACAGGTATGTCTTGTTTTTCAGTGCCAATATTGCAAGCTTATCCTTGAAAGATGACATCCTCTGAAGCCCAGCCCAAGAGCGGTCCACGTGAATCCATCATTCCCTTGTCGCTGAAGGAGTCCTCAAGAATGAGACCCCCACATATGCTAAGCTGAGAAGGGCTGCTGCGGCAGACCATGGCTTGCTGTGCGGTCTTTGGTTGGCTAGTGCAAGCGCTGCGGTACGCGTGGGAAATGTGACGACTGTTCACAGGCTTGCAACTACAGTATACAGGTTCGTGGAAGCAACTTGGTCACCTTGGATTCACCGCTGCCGCTGTTCACTGACCTGGTGATGGTTGTATAGGCCTTCTTCCCTGAGGAAGCCAGTTGTGAGACGTTGATGGAGGTTGGCGTTGTATCGATCCGCATCCCGCGGTTCCCGATGCCGTAGATAGTGAAAGGTTAGTTCAGCCCCAGCGTTGCGGAGTGGCAAATTTGGCAGCAGATCGCATCTCGAATCTTGGGTCGTGTGACATGGACGTTTGCGTCTGGGACGGGACCCAACGTCGTCAGACTGACATGCTTGGGAACGGTCAGTGCGCATTGCACTTCAGATCCCTTTTGGGTTACCGGTTTGAGCGTAGAATAGAAAGCATCCTTGCTTTTCCTGCATGGCACAACCCTGCCTACCACGCCACGCGGGGACCACTTACCTGGCAACCCAACATCTACTTGTCCAGTTACCAGCGAACCGGAAGTTATCCCTTAGAGAAGCACCTGCAGCTGCAGCTCGCTATTCCCTGGTCGCGTGGCGTTCGGCAATCCATGTAGGACCCCGAGTCCCTTTCTGCGAAGAAGAGTAATTGGCTGTATCTTATCTTCTGACCGGTGTCAATGCCTTCTGTGGATGTTCGGTCGGGGTCAGCCAGTTGCATTAGCGTGTAGTCGATTAGCGTGTACTAAGACTAGACTCTTACTACCATCGACATCTACCATGAGGATGTGGATGGAGCGCCATTGTGGGCAACTTTGTTGATATGGACTCCAGTAAGGAGAGCCCTACAGCTCTAATGAGGAGGGGGGAGAGGGGCACTGTCTGGTGTATCATGATTGTCAATACAGAGTCTCTTGGCTATCTCACAGATGCACAGCGCTTTCACAGTACAATCAAGTCATTCAGGGGTTGAAACATGGTATCTCCCAATCTTTTTTTGTCATTTAGAGATGTGTATATACCAAGAAAATCTACAAACAACATGACAAGAAGTAGAACATGACACAGAAATATGCTTAGGAACGGTAAACACTTGCCTCCCCAACTCCATAAAGTACAAATGGCTAGAACAAAACCGAAATAAGTCACATCCACGCGCCACTGAGTGCCGTAGACCACACAGCACCAGTTCAGAGCTTAGCTTGGGGTTGCTTGAGCTTCATCTTGAGCCACCTTTGCAGTGGCTTCTCCTTGGGACCGAGTATCTCCTTCATTTCTTGGAAACTCATTTTCCTGTTGTTGCCCTTCCTTTTCCCGACCCTCAAGTGTGTGAGATAGTGCGAGCGAAGGTTGTCGCTCCTTGGGAAAGGCGTGTGGCAACCCGGAACCATACAGTAATGTATTTTTTCCAAGCCTATACCGTGCACCGTTCGTATATGACGGCGAAGGTGCTCTGACCGTTGGAAGCGCTTTGGGCATTGTGTGTCTTCGTTGGGCCCGACTAGTGTTGTGCACGCGAATTTACGGTCGAGCGTGGCATGGAAAGCGCACATCTTCGCAGCCCATCCCTCAAGCCTGAAGACATTGGGTTTGGCTTGTGACCTCTTGGTATATGGGTATGACAAGGTGTGGGGTGAAGTGGAGTCGTCGCACCACGAATCATCGCTATCAGAGTCACTCAGGTCGTCGCTACCGTCTCCGTTATCACCCCCGTTACCATCCCCGTTACTGTCAGAGCCTTCAGTCTTGAGAGCTGCAGAGTTCATAGACTGCGCCATAGGATATTGTAGTGATTCAGGGTATGGTGGGTAAGGTGCAGACGCTGGGACTTGAGGCTGAGATTGAAAGCTCGATCTCAACTCGAAGGGACGCTGTTCGTAGTTTGGAACATCTTGACAGGGTAGAACAAATAGCTGCGAGTCCCACGGGGTAGCTTCGGCATAGTTGCATGGCCAAAGGGTCTCAGAACCATTGGTGCAAGCCAAATGGTTGGTCGAAGTGTCTTGAGCATTATGGAAAGTTGGTTCGAGTGTGTCGTATACCGGGACGCCTGTGTAAGGCGGCGTATTTGCGTTCTCAGGATAGCTTATAGAGGAGCTTGTTGACAATGGGCTGCCACACGGAGGCGCTTCAAGGGACCATAGATCCACAAAATCCATAGGAGCGCTCAGCGATCGATGAATCGATGGATCGCGACCAAAGTTCTGAAAAGGTATCCTTTCATTGAACGATCTAGGACCGGGTTGAGAATTCATATGGTTATATGCGTTGTCTTTGAATGGGTCATGAGATGCAGGATAGGCCACCGTATGCTGATACGGACTCGAGGTAAAAGTCTGGGCTTGTTGCTCCATTGCAGGCTTGTGTGATACTGGTGTCTGGTTAGCACTGCTGCCTGATTAACAAAGGCATATGCGACCCTACAAGTGTAGTTGTATTTGGTATGTAGTGTTGACAAAGTATGTTCAGGGAAGAGAAAACTCCACTCATGTGAAGTACTTGGAGAATCTGGAATATGAACTCCATGACACTGGCAGGCGGAATCACCTATAATATAGATCTGATGCAACAGCGAGACCACAACTACGCCTCAAGCTCCGTGGAAAGAAGTACCACCCCCTCATTCGAAAGATGGCTATAAGTCGGTCGATACGACACAAACCCAGTGGGATGGTTCTTGCTAGACTTGGCCCGTACGATTCCAGCATGCCGCCTTTGCTACGTACACAGCCTTGGTTGCTGGTGAAAAGAGAGCAGCCCAGACGGACAAGGGTGTCACGCTATTCTGCGGCGTAGTTGAAAGACCCAAGCTATGAGCGAACAGGGATTTGTCATGTGGTGGGCCTTTAAGTGGCGTGCGAGTACACTTGGCACCAGCCACCCACCTGCACTCTCAAGACTTCCACAGCCTAATCCTGCACTTCTGTTTTCGATGGCTGAACGCCTAGCGACTGGCTAACGTAGGGACCGCGGGGAATATACCTGCATGCTTTGGCGCGTTCAGCAAGTGGCATACAGGCAACTTCCGCCGTGGCTTGGGACGATCGTCTGATCAGGGTCTCGATTCTTGATTCTGTACAGACAAGTTCACTTTGCGGCGTCTGCCCAACCGTTGTTCGTGTGGGATAACCGTTCACCTTGCCAAGTTTGTGCCAAGTCCACATCCTGGCCTGTGACAAAGCTGGCATAAGCGAGTGACAGTCAGTAAGTGTGGTGTACAGCTAACCGTTGCTAGTACACAGAGAATGTAAATGATGCAAGCAGGCGACCGAGCCGGGAGCGACGTGTTCTGGCAGCCGCTCACTGACTAACAGCACAAGGGTCCCGCCGTCGTCTGAGCCTCGTAGTGAGGGGAATGCATTGTAGGCCGTGCTCAACCCAAGCTCTTTGATGCTGGGTTCGAACTGTTTCAAAGGTCTACACTATCCACGAACTTACACATGCCAAACATTGCTGTTAGCTGGGTTTATGAGATGACTGGCTCAGTGAAGCAAAGCCACCCACACGCTATGTCCGAGTACATGAGAGTCATGTACGGTTACGGCCTTTATTGAGAAGTATCTTCAGAGAAGCCATTACTTTCTCAGAGTATCGGTGGATTTTGGAACAGAGTGGCTGAGCACGGGAGCCGCGGAGCCCCTGTATTTTGGTGTACCAATGACTGTCCAACCAATCAACTGAGCTTTCTGTCGACATAAAGAGTATTGAGGCGAAATTGTAGTTGTGTGCCTTATGCGGATGCGCAACTACCGTTGTGATTGCGGTATAGCAGGCAGTGCTGGTACGCATGTTCGCAAGAGGTGTGCACGTGTATTCCTAAATATGTTTTTAGAATTGTTGAATCTGTTGCATAACACTAATGGAGAAGAGACACGGCACGAGCTGCAGTGTGGCACACTCTCAGAGGAGGCCTTGTTGGGACAAGAACATGCCAAGTGCGAAGATGATCTCCCCATCGTAGACCCGGCGAGGCGTGTTTTGAGATCAATGGTGCCCAATTTGTTCAAAGCACGGCGGCTCCACCATGCATCGTCCCTGAACAGACATATCCATAGGAAACAGGGCTGAATGCAATTAGCGCTTCCTGGCACAAACAGTGAAAACGCAATACCTAGTGTTGTCGAGACGGCGAGTGAAAAGCATCGCCTTTTGCTCTTCCGGTGAAGGTGCTATTTCGACACAGCGAATGCCCGGCAAAACATGAGATTGGACAAAGGCAGAGGAAGCGCGCGCCGCGGCAATGAGGTAGAAGGCTGAAGCAAAGCATCTCACTAAGCGGCTGGCAATGGCCTGATCTTCACAGAGCCGCGTTGACGAACTTTGACGGAACTACAACCCGGAAACGCTAGTGGGAATAGCGGGTCTCTACGCCTTAGTGTTATGAATGTGCGGGCGGATATATTCTTCTGGTGGCATTATCCCCGTGTAGTGTCTTCACGGGTGCTAATGATGCCATTTGTTAAGAGATTCTCCCACAAGGCTAGTATATCTGGCGTGTCAGTGGTACCAATATCAAGAGTGGCGGCCCGCCAACGTGATTGGGCTGCGCAACCGCGGATGAGGCAAGTAGTCTGGATAGGACCTTGTACTGCTAGAAGTATCCTTTGTAACGGTAGCGAAATGACATGACCTGCATATAGCGTCAGCCTTTTGGTGTGAGGCGACTACATCAGCCGTCGCCCTGTCGGTACCGAAAAACTAGGGGCTCGTAGTGGGATACTGAATGAAGGAACTTCGGAGTCGCCTAGTGTAAAGCTTAGTATAGTTGTATGCCATGCAAAGCCTATACATGTGCTGAATGGATCTATGTGTTAATTTTACACATCAATTCAACAGTTTGACTAGCCACGAGAATTTGCCAAATGGTGATGGTGAGGAGGATTGGAGATACGTTTCCTACAGCCGCGAGTCACGAGCAGTCTTGAAGGCATGGCTTTGGCGAACACTGACCTTGTTATTACTAGCGTTCGGTTGCCCATTTGAGCCATGGAAGCTTCGTAGCACCCCGGCCAGAACACTTTCTCAGCCCTGCCGCGACGGGTCAGGACTTACTCAGCCAATCAGAGCGACTCATCTTGTGATGCGATGATCATGCCTGCATGTAGCTATGTATGCGCGCTTAGAGGAGCTGACATTGCGATGAGACTGAGGTCAAAACTTCGCTCCGCTGCAGCAAGCTGGAGAAGGGTCAAATTGATCACTGTCAGATGGTCGGCGATCCCCATATTCCACTTCGAGTAACTGGAGGCGACGGACAGCGCCATCAGAGATGACGGCGAAGATGAATGTTCCGAACGACTAATGCATGGACTGGGTGTCGTTGCCGGTTCTAGCGCCAAGCGCGCTAACCGAGATAAGCTGGCGTCAGTCCTCAACATCGACATCGCTCCCACCGGCTCAAATACCATCTTCCGCGGAAACGGCTCCTCCGCCTGACAACACACGTTGGGCCAAACCACCTTTACCGTTGGATTTGGCACGGGGGTTCTTGGCGGTTTGCGCAACTCCGTAGCTTGTCTGTTGATCACAGCCAGCTGGGCACATGACTCTGCCAATAATAACACGAAGTCGGCGACCATAACTTTGAGGGGTCAATCCCCTCCGCGGCACAACCACATTCATGAACCTCCAGCAACAAGAAAGGGGTGACGAGGTCCATCTCAAACAATGCCAGACGATTCCGGCTTTGGAGAAAACGATCGACAGTCGAGTTGAGTTGTGCATACTGTGGTTAGTCAACATGTATGCCTGTCAGTTTCGCAAGGATTGTATGCAGTTCCTGAACGCAGATTGTTCTTACATAACGGTTCAGTGATTGCGGCAGAAGGAGATTGCACACTCACAAATACACCAGTCCAATTGCTAAAGTAACCAAAATGCCTGTTTAACCTTCCAGAATTTGGTCTATCTCTTCATCTTCGGTTGATTGTCAGCATTGTTCTCCTGGGTTTCCTAGGCAGCCTAGACAAACATGATTCTAAACACCCTTCTCCAAGAATGATCCAATGCTCGGCCTACAGCTGGCATCAGTACATCTTTATCACTATGCCGAAGTCCAAAAACAATACAGCAGTAAATACGACAGCAAAAATATATATGGCTTACAAAGCACAATCTTATCAATCCGAACTACTTGACTGAGCCTGGAGAATTGCTAGACGTAAATTCTGATACTCCACTCTCTAGTCAATCTGGCTTACGACTGAAACTTTCATGAATTTCACACATGTCATCCACAAGACGTCCGAATCCCAGAAAACACATGTACAGAAGCTTTGCTTTGGCACCCTCTTCCCATACCATCTCACCACCTAACAGCCAGACCTTGATGTCTTCGAAGGGGAAAAAAAAAGAAAAGCATATTTGACACGCCTTGTCTCAACAATCACTAGAATAATACCATCTTCAGAAACCCACCACATATCATCACAACCGTCAAGCCCCTCGAATAGAGAAGCACATTCACGTTATTTCTCACCCGGAATCCGACACTCATGATCCGCACGCCTTGTTGTACTGGCACCCTTAGAACAGGCCAAAGTCCAACCATGGAAATCGACGAAATATCGAATATATTGAAGATCCTGGAAAGAAGAATTCACGGCGAACCTTGGACAGTATATCAACAAGCGTATCAAACATGCGGTGGTGATTCTAGTGATCGGCTTGGGACTCTGCTTGAAGGATCTGGACCAATGAGTAAAACAAGACGTCCTAAAGCGCAGGGAACGAGCTTGGGAGGTGGAGACATGAAGAAAGGAGACGGGACGGGGATTGGAGCTTGAGGCACAGTAGTGGTAAAGGAATTCGCACGAAGGGATTACGAGGCATAGTTCACCTTCGTCGCTAGCGACTTTGACACTAACTGATGACGAAGGTATACAATGGAGTTTCTAGAAGTGCACTCGATGCTATAGCTTAGATATTGGAGAACCCATGGCTGGCTCAGTGTAAATAACATTTTTCACCACTCGAGACAAGGTTGTGCAGAAGAATTCAATGTCTTTTGATACTATGTACATGTTGAATGTTATACTGCTCAGTCAGTGGAGATAGAATCGTTTCCGGTCATCGTTGCCTGCTCAGCGAGCCTGTGGCCCTAGTCCCACCCCACGCTTTCGCGCTTGGACAACAGCGTGTAGACACCTTCCAACAGCTTCTAGGTCACCTAGCAGAGTAACATGCCCACGGTCACTGGAAACTACTCCCCCCTTAACAACACTGTAGCCTGTAGGGACCATGGCTGCACGGGCCAACACCACGCCATCTCCGCTTGCGAACGCAAGCTCGTCATATACGTCCGCCCGCTTGATGACCTCTCTGCTTTCTACCTTTGCACCATACACCGTGGGTGTAGATTTTCCATATATCAAGGCAATGGGCGGATATACATTCGCAGCCGTGTGCTCAGGTCGATGCTCGAGCTCTTGTTTGAAAGCTTTGACTTCTGCAAGTGTGCGTGTGAGGTATTCGATAGCCTTGTCGTATGGGATCGTGACGTCGGTTGCAGGATTTGGCTCCTTTGACGTCTCCGTGCCCTGGCCATGTCCCATTTGCGGGCCCATGCCTGCTTGTTCGGCGCCTTCTTCTGTGACAGCGTTTGCGGCGTTGCGTGCGAGGTCGGCTGCATCTCTAACAGAACTGTTTTTGCGGGGAGGAAACGTCGGCAGTGCGTTTGAGACAGCATTCATTAGTCCGCTAACGCTGAAGGTACTGTCTTTGAGTGGCTCAGGACGGGGCAGGGGTGCTGCTATGCAAGGTGATAAACGGCATTCTTTCCAAGTGTTGACGTCAAAAAAGTCTACAGGATACTCCTCTTTGGTGTATTTGTTGATAAAACACTTTCCGTCGAGGGGTAACAGCGCGAAAGATGTACGAATGCTGAAGTTTACTTGAGCGGTCAAGACGCGGGAGGATAAGAGGACATCGTCGCCATTGCGGAAAGGCCCAAGGATGTTGACACATCGCTGTGGCACACCAGCATACACCACGCCAGCGACAAGTTCTGGACGCCGGTTGATGACATGACGAACGATCAGACCACCTAGCGAGTGTGCAATGACCGTAGCGCCGCGCTTCTCTGGAGGCACTCCAGGCTGGTTGCATGGCAGCGATTCAAGGAATCGTATCATCTGCTGACTAAGGAAATGCGGTGAAAGCCGCCAATCGTACCCGTAATTGTGCACCCTAAGCTTTCCGTCTCTGGCGTTGTCGCTTGCCTTCAGTCGCTTGAAAAGACGCTTGGCGATATCAACAGGGCCAATATGGGTCAACATGCCACTTGGAATGATGGTCTCGTGCATTCTTTCATCGGCATCTGGATCAAGGGGTACCTCCAAATCCACCTTCCGCAGATTCAGCCCGACCTTGATAGGTACCCACAGTTGACGATGAGGAGGTTCTGCTGAGCGCAATACAGAGCCACGATAGCCTCCAAGTATCACCAGGTCTCCCTCAAGCTCCTGTAGAGCCTGTGTGAAATATGGATGCGCTTCATGCTCTGTGTCTCCATTACGAGGCAACGATCGTTTCTGTCTGATAGAATCGCGGCGCGAAGCTGGACCAGATGCACTTCCAAGAAGACTCACCCGATGCATGGGGCCCTCTTCACCGTCACGTGCCTTGGACACAACACTGGAATTACGATTCCTGAACAAATCGGTACTAGATCCCAGGTTGAAATTGGGAAGCGAAGGGCTTGGAAGCTTGAAGTTGGAGTCTTGCCAACTGTCTCTGAGAGCCTTGAGCCTACTGTTGACCTGCTCTTGTACACTTTCAAAGCGCGAGTCGTCACCCAAGGAGGACGCAAAAGATTTCGATCGATATAAGAGCAAGGAACCTTCAGAATTAGACCGGCGCAGTCTAGGCACAGGCCGTTCGATAGGTGTTTGGCTGGTTGGTGCGAGTGTGGAGGTGCTGCTGTCACTGAATTCGCGTTGTGGAACCGGGGCAGCTTTGGCCTGTTGCGAGTCATCCGAGACGTTCTTCGACGCGTCTCTAGACTCGTTAGGTGTGGACTGACGAGCGCCATCGTGCTGTGGTATGTTTTGGGGTTGTGGGGGGTGAGCAAGCGTATCTCTCCTCCGCTTTGGGGCGCTATCTAGTGACGAAGACGACAAACTCGGTAGTGAGAAGTGCAGGTCTTTGTAGGATTTGGTAAGGGAGGCTGGTATGTTGAAGTTTATGTATTTGCGCACAGCCTCGCCCATGGAACCTCCTGAGGATGCCCGCCGTCGTCCATCTTTGAGGTGATGACGCAGCATGGCACGATGATCGCTTGACTTCTCTTTCTGAAAGGTCTTTGGCCCGGCCCGCCATGGTGAAGGAAGGCGCGCGTGCGGGTCGGATTGTCGACCACGGTCGTCGTGGCTTGTCGTCTGTGTGGGTGTTGGCTTGATGTTGGGTTTCTGGGTGTCCTTGGGCGTTGCCGTTTCCGCCTCTGGCACGCGTGTAGATAATGTCGCTGTCTTGCGTTCTGGTGAGAGTTCAGCAGCTTCCTGCCAGCCTTCAAAGAAGGCCCCGTCTTCTGTTGCATCTAGCGCCGCAGCTTTCTCAGCAGCCGGTGTTTTTGGAGACGTGAGACGCGTCTGCTGTCGGCCAATGCTGACGCCTATTGCCGATTGCGCTGTTTCCAGCTCCAGTGCCCTCTCTTCTGGTGTCTCGTCTTCGGAGGGCGTGAGGTCATCGTCGAGGATAGAGGCGAATTGGATTTCGGCGAGGGCATTTTGACGGCGAGCGTGGCTGGCAGTCGCACTAGTCGCAGGCTCTGCCATGGTGTTATAGGTAGTGGATATTTACATGGACTGCAGAGATGGCTGTGGAGTCGAGTCGAGTCGTCATGTCTGCGGTACTTCGCCCATGCCGTTGTGTGGCAGTGTCAGCTATCCGCCTACTGCCGAATGCAGCGGAAGCCATGGGCCTTAATCCTGGCGAACAGGCCTACCTCGTTCCCTGCCATCTCTCCAAAGACGAGGCGACGGTCGCTATTGTTCCTGGCAATGGTGCAATGGCAGCAAGCGCGACATAATTCAACGGTAACGTCGAATGACACATGAAAAGCGTGTATCGTTGACGATGGCGTCTGCCCAGCCATCAGCCACTTACGCCACGCTGTGTCTTAGTCATTCCCTCTTGGCGGAAACGCAAGATTTGGCCAATGACATGATGCAAGACGATTCCTCTATCTGCTACTGCGACAGTAATCATGATTCCCAATACCGTTTCCAGGATAGGGAAAACCATCACCCAGAGCCTTCTTGCCGAAATTTCTGGAGACGACTGCACGAGTCCAGCACTGGCGATTTGAGAGATCCAGCCTTTCACGAAAGATGGCTTCGACGAGTACAGCGCTAGATGCGGCAGCTCATGACCGGTCTTACGCAGTGATAGATTGGTTCAACTGCCGACGTCTCACCTGGAGTGCACATTATATCCTCTTGGAAACCGTATGAGGATTTACTATCAAGACCACTGTTTCCCTCCTCTTCTTATCACAAATTTCATCCAGCATTCTACCTCAGCATGGACCCATGTCGTAAGGTCATCTTGCCATAAACACTCACATTTTTTCCTTCTCTTTACAGTCTGAGGCAATTTTATCGTCCAACATACTGTTTGGACCATATTGATTGCGATTTCATGTGCGGCTCCGAGCTTTTCCGTTATTGTACAACAGCTAGCCTCGGATGTCATACGTCTCAGGGACGAGTCAGCCGATCCTCGTCAGACCACCACTCAGAAACGTCCAAGTAATAGCGCACATGGTTCTTCATCACCAATCCAGTAAACGATATCATTATGCGGGGCACTCTTGGCCTGGAAATCGTCATCAGTACCGATTTGTTCTCGCGTTCAGCCGAGCATTCGCCGTCCGACCGACGACAAGCGCAGTGGTGACCGCTCACCGTCACGCAATTTCTGGCATTGCATGATGATTGTCTGCCGAGCGGATCCATAAGTAAGGATTCTTATGTTCTAGCGTCCGTACTAAATGAAGATTGTGCTCTAGGTTTTCGATGCACGGATCGACGGCAAGCGTTGAAGCTGAACCCGAGTACATCTAAATAGGACTGAACCTCAGTGATACTTCTTTGTTTTATTCTATCTTCCTTGAGATTTCACGCTCTAACACCATCTTTACGCCGTACTGCGAACCCACGAACAATCATGTCGTCTTTCTTAGTTCTGCCAGCACCACTACCTTCCACAGCCCTCACCTTGGGCCAGCTCATCACTGATCCTCTCTCGAATAAATCCGAATCTCTCAAGCCATCAAGAGCACCGCCTTCCAAGCAAACAGTTCAACCAAAACACAAAGACACTATTACCTATGACGACAATGGCCGCTTCACATCTACGCACTCGCTCTCAAACCCTACCAGCCAAGCACCCTCCTCTCACATGAACCTTCTCGACTTGACTGCAGAGCAAATGACCCACACTACGCTCGACCAACCCACCACCTTTTTCAACCGGCTCCGCCGGGACACGGCAACACGTACCTTTCTACGCAAGATGACGCAAGAAGAGACCCCAGTCTACTTCGTCACCGGCCTACAAACAGTACGAAACCCCGTTTTCAAGCAAGGACCCACCGAAGATAGACCGGGTTCCCCACACCTCCGCCTGCCCGTGAGGCGGGTAGACTCGGCCTCGGACATTGCCTCTTCGACAAAGGACCCACAGCAGCAGCAGCAAGACGAGGAATGCGTTCTTGCCGTCGAGCTGCTCAAAGTCAAGTGCCGTGTTGGCGCGAGTAACGAGCCGCACGATCTTTCCGACATTGAGTATTCGTGGAGCTATCATGGCATGGAGGAAGTGAGTGATGACGAAGACGAAGAGCAGCTTTCTATTGGGCTGGGAAAGCCGCTCGAAACAAATGAGCTGAGGGCTTTGGCTGGGATGCCATTGAAGCACGATACTACGACTGCTGGCGAGGAGAAGTGGGAAGAGAGGAATGAATGTTCTGACGATGATGGTATTGGAGGTTTTTAAAGCAGATTGCGTCAAAGTCTTTTTTTTCTTTCTCTTCACGTTCGATGCGTGTAGAGTTATTTTCTTTTTCATACTTCGCGCTGGCAATTGGGATTTGTTCTAACGCAAAGGCTGGAAATAGCTGGTATCGGAAAAAGGGGAGAGCATGGGAAAAGCGCTCAGTGAAACGCATAGGATATAGCATAGTATACGGCGTTATGTATGAATAGTTTTTGCACAAGGAAGAAAAAAAATCTGATTTCAATCAATGTCTTTCAAGGCTCCTGCCTGAGGTTCGCATGTTGACAAGGCAACCTCCAAGCCCCTCGGATATACAGTATAATAGTACAAGACGCCAGACGCCCAACAACAAGCAAAACAGAAAAAAGCCTTGTTGTTCTATATAGACTCTCCCGTGTCAGCTCTGGGCCTTATGCCGTCAGCAGAGAAGCCCCAGCCCCGGCCTTCCGTAGGCGTCATTGCTCTCCTCTTTTCTATAGGACTCCACCCCATACCCGGAGCCGGCAACCCCGCAATCGCCGCATCGTCCCTTGCTCTCTGCCTACTGTCGCTCGCAGGACGCATAGCATCGTTTCCAGAACTCGCAGTCGCATCGTTTGAACCTTTCAACCCCTCGGGATCTGTCACCAATCTCACACCAGCTGTACGCTGTCGCTCCCTTTCCGCTACCGCACGCTTCCCCTCGGCCTTTTTCTTTTCAAACTCAATAATCAGCGTCTTAAAATATGCTTCTGCCGCAGTCGTCGCACTGTAATGCACTGGCGTCCAGCTATAGCTATTGCTCGCCACCGGATTCGCTCCATATTGTAGCAGCATCCTTAGCGCCTTCAGCTCGCCAGCTGCAGAAGCATGATGCAGCGCTGTGTTGCCTTGGTTGTCGCACGCCGAAAGTATATCTGTGCCGTGCATAATCAACGTCGGGATCAAGTGCAGGGTGCCAGACCCCGACTTGCATGCCAACATGAGCGCGTCCAAGCCTGCTTTGTTCTTCCAGCCCACACATTCGGGGAATCGCTTGGCAAGGTAGACGCCGCATTCTTCTTTGCCGGCCATGGCGGCGAGCATCAAAGGCGTCTCCCAATCGTTGTTGCGACTGATCATGCCGTCTTCGTGGCCAGCGTCGACGAGATACTCGGCAATGGCTGTGAAGCCATGCTTTGCAGCGAGGTGCAGCGAGGTATTGGAGCGATCGTCAAAGTCTGGGTTGCGGAGGTAGTTGGGGTTGTTACGGATGATACGCTTTACCAGAGGGAGGTCGTTGAGGAAGATGGCGCGCCGGAGACGCCGGGGTACGTCAATCCTGGCGTTGGTGTTAGTGAGAAGACCGTGGGCGGACTGTGCATATCGAGATGAAGCAATTGACAAGACAGAACTCACATGGCTGCCCCCAATCAAGCATAGTGTAGTTCCCAAGGAAGCATCAGGAACCCGTTCGTGTCGTGACGTGATGTAGAACGGGTGTGGGGCAAAGCGCGTTGGGTCTTGGGCAGGTTGCGGGGACTAATTCACGGAACGGAATCTTGCTGCAACCGGCTAGCACGCGCGCCGATGTGCAACATGGGTATCCCCTTCTGTCAAACTTAGCGGACCTTTCTGCCCTCTATCACACGTCGCCAGGCCAGTGTCAATGGTGGAATACAGCAATACAGCCACTTTTGCGAGGCTTGCCTGGTCTCAAGTCTCTTCTATTCATGCATCATTAACATGTCGATCTACTCGTGTTTACAAGCGCCCCTAATGCCAGTCCGCGCATGGCTATCGTACACGCTCCTACAAGCCTTCAAAGTCCCCCGCCGCATCATCCTCGTCAATATCTCCGTCCTGGATCTCCTTGGCCAGCTCGCGCTCCCTCTCACGCGCCTCCTGGGCGTTCTTAAGTTCCAAGCGATGCTGGTTCATAGGATAGCGCATTGCCTTCACGCACTCGTCGTGCAGGGTCAAGCATGCGCGAATGCGCTCATGGAAAGCCTCACCGGGCTCGCGGGTTGCGTAGATGTCTCCGGCCACCTTTGTCTGCATGAAACCCTTTTCGTGGTCAATTGATGCCTCTATCACTCCATCGCGGATAGCCTTTGCAACAATGTACTCGGCTGACTCCTCGCTCTCAAGACCGAGGCGAATGCAGATGTCACGGAGCGAGATGCGCGAGTAGGACAGCGACAGCATGCGAATGCCTGTCTTGATGACATTTTGTCGCAGGCGGAGGATGAGCGTATAGGTGCCGTCGCGGTGGAACACCGAGGACGATTGCTGGACCACCTTCAGAAAGCCTTGCAAATCACCTACACGGACAGCCTGCACCAGGCGGAAGTAGGGCTCCATGGCACGCTCCAAGCGGGGCTGGCTGAAGACATCGCGCTCGGGAATGTCACCCATCAACAGCTCAACAACGCAAAGCAGCTTCATAGAGGCCTGGTAGAAGCCAGTCGCACAGTGCGCAGATGGCGACTTGCGGGTAGCGCTAATCAGATGCTCGTGTGCTTCCGTGTAGGATAGCTGGATAGCCCTTATGCGGCCAAGGTAGTACAGGTACCTCGCAACCTGGTTGTTTGGAGCGTTTGGCGGAAATTGTGTCTGTGCCACAAGCAAATCGGCTTGTGTGATATCGGCGGTCGAGAGGTAGTTTCGGAGCAACAGTGTGGTAACGGACGCCTGGGTATCCGGGTCTTTCCTGAGAACAGCGCTTCGGAGAGCAGCCAGCAGCTTTCCGCGGATGGTAATGACGGGCGACTGCTTGGACGGGGGCTTGGGGTCCATTTCCTCGTGGAAGAGCGAGAAGTAGAAGTAGGCTTTTGCGGCTAGCGAGTCGAGTGTCCGTCTGTTCAGTTCTCGGATCTTGTCTACCAGCTTCTCAGCAAACTCGGCGCCCTCTTCAAACTCCTTCTGATCATAAAGGTACACCTGTGCCTGTCAGTCGCTGTCCACCATTCGCTCATAGCAAACATACCTGTATCAGAATGGCTATGTAGACATCCACCTCGGGCAATGGCTCTTTGGTGCTGTTTTTGTTGGCTTGTACTTCCTCCTTGTATTGAGACACAACACTCTGTATCGCCTCGCCATCCATGCCGATGTACTCGATGAAAGTCCGGGCAGTGGCGTTGTTGGGCGAGTATGTCAAGATGACGACGGAGCATAGTACACGGTCGGTGAGCCTCTTGCGGAGAGAAGATATTGAGCGGAGAGCGCGAAGGGTGAAGCGAGTATCGAACTGAGCCACAGCGCGCTCCAGAAGGACAAAGTTGCTGCGGATATCTACAGTCGTCGGATCAGCACGTTGATACTTGCAGGCCGCACTCTCGGTGGCAATCATGTGTTTCGGACACATCTTACGGGCCGATCACGCCGTCGTGCAGTTGAGACAAGAGCATTTCGGAGTACAAGGTACGCTGTAGGGCGCAGAATGGGCGACTTACCAGCAATGGTCTTCTGCTCAACGTTCTCGCTTTGGGGCGCCTCGCCCGCCGTGACGACGCCTTCCATGCTGTCCGCCATGATGGTTGCTCTTGTGGTTTCTGCGGATGAAAAGGAGGGTGCGGAGGGAGTATCGGGCGCGCTGAGTGTTGGCAGTGGTAGGCGAGGGTTGATGGTGTTGAAGGGTAGCTGTGGGTCGAGCTCCCAGCTTCACTGACGCCAGCGCGGAACATCGGGGAATAGTTATCGAGCACCGAGCGCCCGCCATTGTTTACCGCCCCGCGTCACCCCAGTATATGCTTCTCATATCTGGGAATTACACAGCATGACACTTCTTGACGCCTACCTGGAGCAAATATCCCTCTGCTCGGCGTCGATTGCTGAGTTACCGTATGTTCCTCGCCCATGCACTGTGGCGCTCGACTGAACGCATCCCAGATTCGCCCCGCCAAAGATCTTCACCAACGCGTTGCTGCAGAATCATGATATCACTAGTTTGATTCGTGACACTGAGCTGCATGAGCGAGCGCTCTTCTCTGTCCCTCCGCCGCCAGCAGCCCCCAAGCATGCAGAGCCGGCTCCATCCACGAACAGGCGTAATACCATCTTCAACCCTAATGGAGGAGGCGGTACCAGCATATCCGGAGGCGGTGCCAACGCTGTAAGGGCGCCTAGGCGCAACACAGCTGTCGCTGCAGTTCTTGGCAACGAACTCGTGGAGAGAATACGGAGAGGCGGCGGAGGGGGTGCGGGTTCAGGCTTGGGCTACAGAATGTACAACCCCAACAATAAGAATGAAATAGACGTTGAGTCTTTGTTGGAGGGAGCTGAGAAACTTCTTGGAGTCTAGTAGGTAAAACCAGGCAAAGGATGTCCCTGCCCAGCTAACAAGAACCAGCCCAATTCCAGGTGTGCACGACAAGATTGCAGCCTTGCGCCAACGGTATGCCCAAGTCTCAGCATCGTTACAATATTACGAGGAGCGGCTAGCAGAGCAGCAAGTTCAGCTTGAAAAGTTGAACCGGTCGCGAGAGGACTACATAGATGAGGCTGACGAGACCCAACACGAGCCCGAACCTGTTGCGCCCTTAACAGAGGAAGACTTGCGACGAGAAGAAGAAGAGACGCGCCAACTTGAGAGGAAGAAAAAGGAGCTTGAAGACCGTGTGCATTCAATGTCCAGAGACATTTCAGGTCTGCGATGATCTGTCGGCGTTGCGGTACGGGTCTAGACCCAAGAGTTACAATAAGATACCCCATTTTTTTTCGCATCAAAGCAACGTGTCTACTGTTCCCTTTTACAACCACGTGTCCAATTAGGGAAAATGTCCGGCCAAGATATAATTCGTTGAAAACCATTGGATACACGGTGCTGACCGCATTAGCTTATTGAACAAGCAAGCTGGACACCTTAAAATGCATCTTATATAAATGGCCATTCAAGGACGAGATGTTTCTCGGAAGGGAGCCGAGAAATACACCCTCTAAGCAGAAAGCAAAACCACCAAAATGATAGACTTTTCTCTTACACCTGAACAAAAGGAGCTCCGGGCCAACGCCCACGCCTTTGCTAACACCGTTTTATCCACGGCCCCAGCCCTCTACTCCAACCTCGCCACACAGACAGAACGGTTCCAAGCCACCCTCCCCATCTACCAAAGTGCCGTCTCTGCTGGCCTCATCAAAGGTCAAATTCCCATACCCCTAGGAGGCACTTCTGCCGGACTTGTCGATGCAGCCATCGTGATAGAAGAGCTCCACGCCGTAGAGCCAAGCACTGCCATCACCATATTAGGTACTGGGCTGGGTCTTACGCCTTTGATTTTAGCCGGCAGCAAAGAACAGCATGAGAAATTCCTCACGCCATTCCTAGAACAGACTGGACAAAGGCTCGCAAGCTTCGTACATAGTGAACCTCAAGGAACCGCTAACTGGCTGGAGAAGGGAGCACCAGGCTTGCAGACTACCGCGTACCTCGAAGGAGAAGAATGGGTCATCAACGGAGAAAAGGTGCGTCTTTGGACAGACTCGAATCGCTTGGCCCAATCATCACCTACGTTTAATATCCTTTGTACTTACCATCGTCTACTTAGCTCTGGACCACCAACTCAGGCGGCTGGGACCAGCGCGGAGCCGACCTCCAATGTATCGTCTGTCGCCAGGGCAAACCCGATACCCCTCAAGACCCGTCCTCTGATCCTTCATCAAACATCCTTATCCTCCTCGTCACCCGCTCCGACATCGCCTCGAACCCCTCCTCCGCCTACCAAGTCCTCGCCGACCCGGATCTTGGCGGCCACAAATCCGTCAATGGACCCCACTCGCGCTTCACCGATTTTAGAGTGCCCGCCGCAAACTTACTAGCCAAGCCAGGAGAGGGCGCGCAAGTCGTCGAACAAACGTTTGGCATGTCTGCCGCCATTGTGGGCGCAATGTGCGTCGGCGTCATGCGACATGCGTTTGAAGCTGCGCTCGCCTTTTGCAAGAGCGAGTATCGGGGTGGCAAAGTGCCTGTTGTCGAGCATCAGAGTGTGAGCGATCGGCTGATTGACGCCAAGATGAAGATTGAGGCTGCGCGCGCCTTGGTGTGGAAGGCAATGTGTGTGCTGGAGAGTAAAGAGGAGACGGTGGGGTGGCAGGCGAGATTGGAAGTTGCGCTTGAGGCCAAGATTTGGTGTAGTGAGCAGGTGACGCAGGTGGTGCTGGGTTGCATGAGCGTTGTGGGAATGTAAGTTGTTATTGTTTTGTTTCTTCCTCTACGTACGGTAGATGGACTAATGGTGTCGCGTGTACAGGAAATCATATGCCAACGATATGCCGTTCTCGACGTTGCTGCAGGATGCGGCATGTCTTCCGCTGTTTGATGGAGGGAATGTTGGGGTGAGGAGACGCCAGCTTGAGAGCATCTTCCAGGATGAGGGGTATCTGCCTTGGAGTGCAACATATCCAGGTTGATAACGGAGATTGATGAGCGGGTTATTTCATCTTGAACCGTCTGACTCTACTTCGTTATTAGTATGATGGGACCGAGAGCTCCAGCTTAATAATCTGCAAATTATGAGTGGATTGACTGATTGAACGACTAACTTTTAAATTAAGCTTATATACAAATTCTCATAGAGTTTGGGCGAGCTACACACTTGACTCACATCAGTGAAGTAGTGTATCACGCCGATAGTTCTAACAGCACCACAAACATACCAAACATCTATGTACAGTTGGATGGCATGATTGGCTGCCCATCTTGAATATATACAGTGATGGCACTAAATGTCAACACACACAGAAAGACAGCTCATGTCCTTAACCACGCTAGAGCCGCCCTCTACATCGACTTCTTGACGTACTCCACTGGGCCCTTGTAGTTGTGCCTGCCAAAAATCAAGTAGTAGACCATGGCAAAGGAGAAGAGAACGCCGAACATGAGACAGGACCAGTTCATGTCTGCCAACGAGGGGTTCGGTATTTCCGGGAAGGCGAGGAAGACAACCGCAAGCGAAGTGTAAGAGACGGCGCCGATGTTGAAAAAGATGCCCGCTTTGCCAAGATTGAATCGAGAAGGAAGGAGAGGTTCGCCGAGCAGCCTTTTTCTTATCATGCAGCAGATAACAGTGATATCACCAATGGAACCACTCAGTGTTCCTAGGGCAATAATGATGTTGAAGGCAATGGGAGATCCGATGATGATGAGACATATGAGTGCCGTGAATACAAAGGTAAACACCACTGAGTTTACGGGTATGTCCCGGCCTGGCGGCACCTATAAAGCGTGTTAGCTGAAGGCCTTGGAGCAGGAAAGGTTGTCGTACATGAGAGAGCCAACCAGAAAATGGAAGCCCTTCGTCACGAGCAAAGGACCACAGCTGGCGCGATGCAGCCGTCAACTGGTTGATGCAGCAGAACAGCAGCATGAGGATAATGACTATGGTCATGATATTGGTGGCCGCTTTCGACTCAGTTGCGTTGGCCAGAATCTGGATCCAGGGCTGACCAAGAGGAGTGTTGAGGATTGAATCTAGATCGGTGCCCAGAGTCGAGAACATAGTGACAGTCATGATGAAAGCCAATGCGTAGTTTGTGAGAGACGTGGCTACCATGGCTCTTGGGGAGACGTAGGCGGCGTCCTTGACCTCCTCAGCTAGGTGAACAGCTAGGTCAGATCCGCCAATGGCAAGCGAAGGACCAAGGATACCGACCAGGGTAGCGAGGCCTTTGTTGCCCCATCCGCTAGGGTCTTCAAATTTAGTCCATGTATCGTGAACGTTGGACCGTGGGCCCATGACCCATAGCACGACAACGAAGGCGAAGAATCCAAAGATATGGAGGCAGAGGGCCACACCCTCCATGAGGGGTAGCTTGTTTATCAGGAGCGTGTTCCATATGATAGAGGACAAGGTAATAGCAATGGACATCACGGTGCCATGCCAGCCCTTGATCTCGTAGGATGGCATATTCAATGCAATTAGACCTTGGATCTGCTGAGCCACCGCATATGCAGTACCAGCTACGTATACTTGCCACGCAATGACAGTGAGCCAACCTGCAAATAAAGCCGCTAGTGAGTATTACATTCCTAGGCTGGGGATGCGAAACAACGTACCGACGATGTAACTAATTAACTTTTGATGCTTTCTTGGTGCTAATTCTGAGACCCAATGGTATTGCCCGCCAGCCGTCGGGGCCCTGTTTGAAGCTAATAAGCCATCGTGTCATTCAATAATAGCGCGTTACTCACATTGACACCATTTCAGCGAAGGAAAGGGTAACACAAAACATGCCAGCACAGACGACGAGAAGCATCCATATGCCGCCAGCGGGCCCTCCATTGTAGAGAGAGATGCCAATACCACTTTGAAAATGTGTCAGCTTGTTCCCCAAATTGGCGCATTGGGAGCTTACATTAATGCGTACTCCCAAGTGTTGGCAAGAACCACACCAAAACCATAGATGGTCAGGAACTTGAATTGTCGCTGATCCTAGTTAGACTTCCATGACACTATCGCAAAGCTCGTTCAAACACACCTTGAGCTGCTGGATCTTGCCCATGCGATCCATATCACACTCGTCCCTTTGAGTGCCATGTTTCCCGTTCACAGCGGCTGCATTCGCCAGCTCGATGCTGTCTTGAGAAGTGGTCGTCTCTGTAAGACCCTTCATGGTGGCTATATTTTCCTTTGCCAAGAATAGGGCATCAAGCGCAAAAGCAAAAGGCGTGAATGACGACCCAAGAAGAGTCGAGTTGACCAGGCAAATTAGAGTTTATGGCTCAAGGACCCTGGATGGCTTTTCTCCGATAGACGTTTCCGTTATGCAGGCCCTACCTAGGCTCTCCAGGGGTGTTACGATGGGTCGATCTTTTCATCCGAAGGGCCTGCTAGTTGACAAGAGCCAGAGCAAGGTGATTGGTGTAAACTGTTGAGAAGGATTATCGGCGACATGGTGCAAAACAGGACCTGTATCTTCGCACGAATAAGTGTGCAGTATTACGAACAAGTGGGACTTGGCTAATGCAGCTCGGTCTGAGTGCTTGATTGTGCATTGGGAAGAAGACGTTTGTGGCAATTCGGGGTATGATCGCTGTATATATGTGCAAATATGCAAATTCCGCATCGTCAACGTCGAACAGCTCCACGTGGATATCTTCCAATCTGAGCCGAGTTAGTATGACGTGATATCTGCCCAGTATACTGTAGCTGGGGTACAACAGACTTGGAAAGTAGACCGGAAACTCTACATAGAGCAAACCGGCAGTCGAGAATCCGTATTAAACTTCGCCAAGGCATGAAACAGAAAGACAAAACAAAGTAGGGCGGTAGCGCAGGCGACTAACAGCGGTGACGGCCGCTGGATGCACAAATTAGCGTAAAGGGATTAGCTAGAGCGGCCCAGAGTTAGGCGAAGCGGGGCAGCCGCAGCCCGCGTGGGGTGACTTTTCCAATCACCAAACCACGCCCTTCGCTCGGGTTCCCACGGTGCAACCGGTGCTCAGAAATACAATTACCGACTCGAAATCTTCTCGGCGTGACTTGCTCGGCCCAACTCTACCGGTGCATTAACCCCCATCTATGTCATGTCGCCTAACACAACATATTTACCTAGCTACTTACAAAACCCGCCTACTACAGCGCGTGGGAACGCTCATTTGTTATTGATTCAGGCGTAATCTCCATGTACGTCTGAGGCGCGTCCGTGTTCACATGTTGGTAAAGTTCCAAAGGAAGCCTAGAGAACCCATAGAATATCGCGGCTTGTTGCAGTAGTACCGCCTCCCGTTCAGTCTTTCGGCCCTAATCGTCTCGTATATGCACAATGTAGGGCTTACGAAAACCTTCGATAATAAGGTTTGACCACCATGGTCGAAAGTGTTAGATGGACCTCTGCATTCCCAGGTACTCTTCCTGTGCCTCGCAGCCTATAGGGCCGTCGGCTGACAGCAGCGGTACAGTTATCGTTTCTCATGTGTGTCTGTGCCTGCCCTGCGAGCCAGTCGTTTGAGTACCAAATATCGGGTGCAAAACATAAAGTGTTGTCCCTGACGCTTCGGCAAAACCTGCTCCTCCGCCTCCATGTGGTTGAATGCAACAAATGGTTTTTACGTCCATTCCTCGACACTTGATCAGAGCGGCAGATTACCGCTTCGCCCACATCACGTCCAACGATCATAGCGCTACACTGTGGATTGTGACTCTACTAGCGCCAGTGTACGCTACCCTGGTGCTCGGAGTACGTCTGGGGTACACAAAGTGGAGAGCGTACGGCTCTGACGATGTCGTCGTGATCGTAGCATATGTACAGATTCCAGTATCCCCGCCAGTTCCTCGGAACCACACTGCTGATTGCCCTGTAGATTGTGGGGTTTAGCATGTGGGGGGTGCTACTGCGATCCATAGGATACGGTCTTGGAAAATCATACGACATCCTTGACGATGTAGATATACCACGAGTGCAGCAGGTTAGTAGCGATATTTTTCCGTTCGCAATATCTGGAAGAGCGAGAACTCATGCTGAATTGCCACCAGACCTTCTTCACCAGCCGCATCCTGCTCTACATCGCACTCGCCTTGTCCAAATCCTCGATACTTGTCCTTGTCTCGGCCGTCTTTGGGCTCATGCCCAGGGTCACATACGTAGCCAATGTTACTTTAGCCTTTCTTGCGATATGGGGCCTGCTTGGGGTGATTTCAGTTCCTGTAGGTTGTTCAGTTGAAAGCATCATACCCAAATCTGGATTTAATCATTGTGTTGATTCTGTGAGTCCCTAAAGCCTCTTTCTCTTTTCGAAAACCCAGAGATCTCTCCTTGAAGTATATGCTGACAATATAGATTCCATGGATCCAGGCACTTACTGCCGGCGACATCTTCACTGAAGTAGTTGTTATCCTCTTACCAGTTTTGGGATTATATGGCAATAAAATGGACATGGGGAACAAGACTATCGTCATGCTGGCATTCTTTACCAGAGTACCGTGGGTTACCACATCATCTTTGCTGAATACCCTAGAGCAAAGACTAATAACATTTCTTAGGAACATCGTCTTTTCTCTCATGTACATGATTGCGTATTCCGAATTTATCAAACGTGATCAGCAGGCTATTCAAATCGTCTCGACGGTCGCTTGGCAAAATACTCTTTTGTCCTTTAGCTTCATGTCTGCCACAACACCCTTGCTCAAAGGTTTCACCCAGGGATTCAAAACAACAGGATTATCACTAGCCTATGCTCGAGATCCAACAACAGGCGAAGTCAGTGGAGCACAAACGAGCTTCGAGTTGAGATCCTTGACGAGATCGAAATCGAGATCGAAAGTTTCGCCCCGTGAAACCACGCCGCAAGCCCACACTACATCGATACAAGGGCCTTCGAAGCGACAGTCCAAGATGACGACACCAGCATCAGAAGCAGAAGATGGAGTGCAGTGCTACCGTGACGAGAGTGCTTCTATAGTCAGTCACGAGTCTCGTCAAATTATGATCAGGCAGGAGTGGGATATTTCTGACAGCTATCATTAGTAAACCAGGAAAGATTACGACAAAACACGAAGAAATGTAACAATGATGATTAAAAGTGGCTTTGAAGTGACTATCCAACGCAATTGCATGACTTACCTTAGTGCTATAGCACCTGTAGAATTGTCAATACTTGTTTGCTGACGAAGATTCTTTCCACTCCGCACAACGAACCTAGATCACTGTTTCCAGAGCCCCGTAGAAGACCATGACATAATCATTACTAGCCGGCAACATGTCTAGTGCCGTGAACGTGCGACTTGACAGTGTTACAAAAGGTACGGGAAGTTGCTTGGCAGCACGGCGAAATCTATCAGTCTCTTTCTTCTGCTGCCAAGCGGCCCATGATGCCTTTGACTATCGATGCGACGTCCTCCCAAGAGTCAATCTTCTTGGGTAAAAAAAGATAATCCTGGGGTTGAGACTTTTGAACGCGGACATAGAACTCTTGCAGGCACAGCTCTAGTGAATACCTGAGTTGACGAGAGCGCAAACGCGAGGGTGTATCATCAAGCAGAAGCACATTGAGGCAACGGTCCACATGCCCAGATCTTTCAAGAAGTACCTCAAGGATTTGTACTGCAAGGATGAAGACGCTATTGCGGCGTTGATGGGAAAATAGCAATGACTTCAAACCCAACGTCGGCGTCTCAAGCGAGGAGGAATACCACTAGGTGCGACGAGGGGGTTTCAGTACTATGGTGCTCTGATTCGTCTCTAGAATAGTCATAACTCTTGACCATATCTCCAACCACGACCACTAAGGAATGATTCTTGGAGGAAAGCGCCGCCTTTTTGGGCATCGAGCTTGTAGATAGTAATTGCATTCGCTGGGCCCACCTCACAGCAATTCTCGTACTAGACACGCTCTCTGGCCTCATTCTAAAGCCTGTCCCAACGTCGAACTCACAGCTACACCGACGAGCCACCATCAATACAGATGTTCTGCCCTGTGATACTGCGACTCAGCGCTAGTACCCTCACCTGCTCCGCACAATCCTCCACCGTCGCCAACCTCTTTAGCTTTGTATTGTTGATAGCAGCATTGCGCTTCGTCTCGGGGAACTTGAGGCCCCATTCCGTCAGCAGCATACCAGGGCTAATACTATTGACACGTATTTTGGGCGCGAGAATGGTCGCCAGGGACTTCATGAGGTGGATCTGCGCGGCTTTGGTGACGGCGTAGGGGACGCTGCTTCCGCTGGGCTTGACGCCGGCTACGCTGGCTGTTGAGATGAAGCAGCCTTCTGTTTCGGCCAGGGCGTCTTTTGCGGCGTAGGCGAGCCACAGGTGCGTCTTGACGTTCATGGTGAAGCACTTGTCCCAGTCGTCGTCGTTGACTTGCTGCTCAATGTCGCTAAAGGTCGTCATGCGTGTCCAGCCCGCGTTGGATATTACGACGTCTAGGCGACCCATTTTTTCCAGCGTCTCTTTTACAAGGCTCTGGACTGAGGGTTTCGATGACATGTCTGCTTGAATGACATGGAAGCGCGGGTTCGCCTGTGAGGAACTGCCGGGTATGGATGTGAGTTCTTTGACGAGAGACTGTGCACGGTCGGAATTGGACGAGTAATTGATCACCTGTATATGTTTAGTTTGGAGGTTTGAGTGTCTGAATATACATTTATGAGCCTACAATGCGGAAGTCTGGTGCAAGTGTGCGGGCTATTTGGGCCCCTAGACCCGCTGAGCTTGCTGTAATTAGGGCGACTTTTGTGGTAGCCATGATACAGTTCGAGTTTCTCTGGAATTTGAATGACGCAGCGAAGCAAATTGTACTATATATATTCACCAAGACGCGACTTTACATATATCGATGCGGGCGGACGCGGGGTCATACAGCATTCCGTCTTCGGGAATTGGTCGCGGAATCGTTCCGTGGGCCCTTGACCGACGTGACCCAACACCTCGGCTCCCTAGTATCTTTAAATGGTCTGCTGGAAGGCATTATCCCTGTTCTCGAACAGCAGCAAGGCAGTGTTGGGACGTAACGTCTTATCAAAGGCAGATGATGGATCAAGCCACGCATTCTTGGATCGTGCGACCCAGGAGCAGAACCAGATAGCAGGGGTAGATTCAAGAAAGATTCAAATTCTTTGGTGGCAAATTAACATGTTCCGAGTACGAAGATCTGCTTCCCGATCATTTGGTCGTTTGAGGAGCCAATTCATCACCAGCAATTTTTGTTGCCCCAGGTCCATCGCTTCTCTGTTCCTGGCTCGTCATAGCCTCCAGCACTTCAAGACCCATATCTGTTCTTGGCCCCGTAAAGTTCTTGCGTCCATCGACGAACCATTGGAATGTGCTGATGAAAAGAATAATTCCGAATGCGACAACACAGTAATCTGTATATGTTTAGATGAATACACCCGAGAGTATCTGAAGAAAAAAAACTCACTCATGTTCGAAGCTGTTACAGGCAACTCTGGCGGGAACAAGAATAGCACCGTAGTAATAATGGTATACGAGACGCCGAGGATATTGGCTGCCCAGCCAAGTGGCTCTGGCAAGGCAAAAGCCCTAGGACCAAGTGATTTTCTACCACGACAAAGGTTGATGGCAACGGGTATGGCGTAGCTCACACCCAGAGCGACGACGGATGCAGAGATAAGGGCATTGAAAGCACTGCTAGAACCAATCAAGATCAGGCCGAAGAGGATGGTCAAGGTAGCAGCCAGAATGAGCGCGTTGAGCGGCTGGCCGAGTCGCGGATGCACCTTTGCGAAGAATTTGGAGAATGGCAGTCCCCCGTCACGAGCAAACGCGTACGTCATCCGACTTGAAGTGGTCATAATGGCAGTCTCTGCGAAGAGAATGCAGACCAATGGAAACATCAACAGGCATGTCGCACCCGCTCGGCTTTTAGTGGCGTTGAACAGAATCTGTAGGAGTGGACCTGGTGCTGCAGATATGATCGCCGCTGCGTTGCCTCCGGAGACGAAGAGCAGAACCATCAGGAAGATGAAGCCAGTGACAGTGCCGATACAGACGCAGTATATCATAATCTTGGGGCCTTGGACTGAGGCATTTGGAATCTCCTCAATCATGTGGGCAACGGCGTCGTAGCCGGTCAAGCCAAATCCACCTTGGAGCAGTCCAAGAAGCCAAGCGATACCATCCGGCCACCCCGTCTCGTTGATGAACTCGGTGAAAACGAACTCGGCCGAAGCGTAGTCGGGGGACGCGCAGGCAAGGACGGTGATGCAAATGATTGCAAAGCCGCCAATAGACCAGATGAACGCGGTTCGGTTAACATAAGGCAACAAGCTATTCATGAAGGCGTTGATGACGAAGGCAATAAGTGTCCACGCCACGTAGATCAGCCATACCTGCCATGCGTGTAAGAGAAATTCCGGATGGTATAGGGCGATGAGGCCAGAAATGAGTTGTGAAGCAAGGAGGCCTCCTGAAGTGGTCAGGGCGATCCAGCCCGATACGTTGATCCAGCCAGTTATGAAGGACGCAAGCGGAACCCATTTCCTCGGGGTGATTACAGCAACCCAATGATATCTTTGTTTAGATTAGCCTAATCCAGAACAAGTTCACAATTGAGACTCACTGTCCGCCGGCTGTGGGATATGCGGAGAGAAACTCTGCTAGTGACGACGCCAGAGCCAAGTTGCAGATACCGGCAGTGAGGAGTCCCCAGATGACGCTTGTTGAGCCGCCCGATGGCAGGGCAAGGCCAAGTGACGTGGAGAGAGCGGTCCACGAGTTCAAAATGGCAAAGGCCAGTCCGAGCATGGACAAAAGACTGAAGTTGCGCTGCAACTCGCCCTTGTGGCCAAGTGCTGTGGGGGGTGAAGAGACCAAGTTAGCCAATGTTTTCGAAGCATGCCGTCCATTCAAGGCCTACCCTGCAGCTGGGCCTCATCGTCGAGATTCTGACGCTCAGCGGGACCCATGTTGTCTGCCGAACCAGCAAGGAGTGTATCGAGGGATAGTTTGCTAGTGAAGCGTAACGGTTGCAGCTATTTAAGACGAACATGGTTCTACGGAAGCAGATGATCGAATCGAGTGGCGTCAGCGACGCAGCGATTTACCATGGTTACCCTAAAACGGGCATGTCCACCTGGGCGGCTGAAGCTTGACGATGCTTGTTAGGCATCCGACCCTCGATAACAGTCGTGTGCTGGGGTAAAAGATGGGGTAATAGCCAATGAGGAGACACACTGCCGTTTTATCAGGTGCTGACCAAACGGCGTTACATCGTCTCCCAGCGTGCGTTATCCGACACCGGGATGCGCTACGGACAGGGCCATATCATGCTGGCGGTCGCGCGTCAAGAGCGTTAGCGGCAACAGATGATGTGCGGGTGAAATAGTCATTGGTCCTAACACGAAAGAGATAAAGACGGCGACGACCGATGTTGAGGTTGGCCGAAGCTTTCCTTCGGCCCATTGGTCTTGGCGCGCTTGCCATGGCAGTATGCAACGACAGATTGCCCGCCTAGCGCAGGACAATTCATCGCTAACGAGCAGCACCGTCTTAGTCCTCAACGTGTATAGGCCGCCGCGCGCCATCTGATATACGTTGCGGAACATGTCCATCTGGAGTTTGCAGAGACGTTGTCTTGGCGCATCTTGAAACGGGCCTCTCGGTCGGCGCATGCGTCATGGTTTCAGCGCTCCACCACATAGTATTTTCACGCTTCAGACGGTCCAACGCCGCTACAACACCACTGCTCTGTAGATGCCGCAACCCTGGAACAGAATGCGCGGAACCCGATCCCACGATTATATGTCCCTGCCCTTGAACGAAAAGGAGTCGGCGTCATCAAAATCTCCACGGCGCTACAATGAAGTAACAGGATTACGACGTCGCGCACTCCAGGCGGCGGGTGCCTGTGTAGCTATCTACGGGCTCTTTGGGTATGCCCGATCGGTCTCTAAACTGCTATCTCTCACTAACCCTCCACAGCTTCTTCCCATTTTCAACCGCAAAGTCCTGCGACACCATTGACCAAGGTTACCGTTGCAGTCCCAAGACGACGCATTTCCTAGGCCAGTATTCCCTCTGGTACTCTGTGCCCTCTGAAATAGATGTTGCGCCTCCTAAAGGCTGCGAAGTCACTTTTGCAAACGTCCTCTCCCGTCATGGCGGCCGCGACCCGACCTTTGGCAAAACGATAGCCTACCACCTACTCATTTCCGAGATTCAGAATACGAGCACGTCATATCCGGACAAGTTCAAGTTCTTGAAAGATTATGACTACACGTTGGGTGCGGACGAGTTGACAGACGCTGGAAGACAGGAGATGGTGAACTCAGGCGCTCACTTCTACCAACGCTACCAGAAGCTCGTCGACGAGAACACTCCATTCGTGCGTTCCGGTGGCCAGCATCGCGTCGTAGAGTCAGCCCAGCGCTGGCTCATGGGCGTTGCACAGTCGTTGAACGAAGAGCCCCGAAAGGTTGATGTAATCATTCCAGAAGGCCCAAGTTGGAACAACACACTGTCTCACGACATTTGCCCTGCTTTCGAGGGCGGGCCGGACCATGGCCTGGGAGACCGGGCGCAGCACGTGTGGGCGGACAAGTTTGTGCCGCCGATTCAGGAGCGCGTCAACACAGCTCTCGGTACTAATCTTAGCGCGACCTCTATTGTGTACCTGATGGACATGTGTCCTTTTGACACGCTTGCGCACCCTGCAGCGCAGTTGTCTGAATTCTGCGAGCTGTTCACAGATAAGGAATGGCGTGAATACGACTACTTCCAGACTCTGGGCAAGTACTACGGCTACGGGGTAGGCAACCCTCTTGGACCTACGCAGGGTGTTGGCTACGTCAACGAGCTGTTGGCGCGCCTGACGCAGAAGCCTGTCGAAGACAACACCAACACCAACCGCACCCTTGACTCGGATCCAAAGACGTTTCCTCTGGACCGCAAGGTGTATGCTGATTTCAGCCATGACAACGACATTAGTGGTGTTCTAGCTGCACTTGGACTCTACAACGAGACGAAAGCATTGTCAAACACGACGATTGAAGACACCAAGCAGACCCATGGCTACTCGGCTGCATGGACGGTGCCGTTCGCTGCCCGCATGTACGTTGAGAAGCTGCAGTGCAGGGGCGACAAAGAGGAGTCTGTTCGCGTTATTGTCAACGACCGCGTGCAACCACTGAAATTTTGCGGCGGAGACCGCTTTGGCAGGTGCACGCTGAGCAAGTTTGTGGAGAGCCAAAGCTTTGCTAGGAACGGTGGGCTCTGGGAGAGATGTTATGACTAGAGTTTGGGATGTACTAGATCTTTGCGTGTGTCCTGTATGATTCGGATCCAACCAATGGCATTGTGTCCATTCTTGTGCCCAAAGTCACCATTTTAGTCACGCCGTTTTTGTTTCTCTTTACAATGTCTTGCTGAGCGGCAGAACCATGCCTTCTTTACCATGCACAATGTATCAAAGCCCAGCAGATGAGACAGCAAACGCATTGCTAACAATCGCCTGCAACCATATAACATGGATGGCAAACCAACGAAACGTATTTAGCAAAAACGATAGTGGTTCAGTGGGTAAATACCTAGGTAACATAACACCCCTCGCTTCTTACGAACAAAAGTCACCATGAAGATCATAATACCAAAGCACATCTGGAATGATTATCATCCTACAGATGTCCAGCGCAAGTGCACAGGGCGAAGAAATCTTTCCATCACGCCGAGGAATTGCAAGACCAAGCTATTCCAGTTTCATTACGGCGGTGTGACGCGGAATCGGAGAGGGAAGTGGAAAAACGAGATCAGCTATGAGGGACCGTGTTTGAAGCCGACGTGTGCGAGTTGCTTAACATGGCATCCTGAGATGGTGTGGGAGGGAGTAGGCATGCGTGTCTCCAAGGATGGAGGATGCGCAGCGGCACTAGCCACACGTGGCGTCCCTGTCAGCATGACGTACGGCGATGGATTGTCCCCCACCTCGAGGAAGCAGGCCGGGACGTGTAAACCAGAGCGGATAGCAGTGCCACCAATCCCAAGAAAGCAGTGCAATGTTAAGCTAGGATTCTTATCGCAGCGAGGCAAAAACAAGTTCGAGGCGCTTGTTCGAAAATATGAGAGGCGGCAAAGGCGAGGGGAGTAATGTCGGGTGCAAGTGCCGGGTTGGTAAAAATCAAGACAGAACGTAATACTTGCGTGTGCAATGTCTCGAAAGGATAGTAGTCGTCTTCCACAATATCGAAGATGGAACAGGTGGTAAGCGTCAAAATCACTTCGACATTGCATGCACCCTGTCTTGGCACACTCACAAGGTTTTCAGAGAAAGGAAAAACGTCGCTGGTTGCACAACTAGTGGCGTGTATGTACAGTATCGCAGTGGCAACAGCAGAGACGGCAACAACGATTCTCCCACGATTGGCGACAAGACCCCACCAGTTGCGAGGCACAATCCTTAGTCATGCTGCCAAGTGCGGCTATGGATCCCTGCATTGCCTGCCGACAGCCCACTAAAGCCGTTCGCATCTCAGCCATCTCCGCCCTCTTGCCTGCTGGACTATATAGCTTTCCCATGTCCGCCCCTCCAGATGTTGGGCACGGTTCTTCCAGACCCAACTCCTCATAATGGTGCATATGGCTAGGTTTCGGGCGGGCCCGGCTGCACTGGGAAGAGCTGCAGGCCGCGGCCGACTATCTGCACAACCGCCTATTTCCGCTATACGCACAAGTAGCATTGCGACCAGCACAGGAACACAGCAGCCAGGCTCTGAGTTTTTTCCAAGCATATCCCCGGTACCAACATCGCAGCCATCGAGTGGCAAGGACCGAAGAGCAGCCATCAGGAATGCAAAACCGTTCTCCGACTTTTTGACCGACACGTTCAATCGGCAGCATGACTATCTGCGCATCAGCATCACAGAGCGCTGCAATCTGCGATGTCTATACTGCATGCCCGAAGGTGTGCTTTGAACACGGCTCAACAAAGGACTTTGGCTGACGACAGACAGAGGGCATTCCGCTTTCGCCGCCCGCCAACATGCTCACTACGCCCGAAATCTTCTACCTCTCGTCGCTGTTTGTATCGCAAGGTGTCACCAAGATCCGTCTTACCGGTGGCGAACCCACCGTTCGTCGCGACATAGTCCCGCTCATGCAGCAAATTGGAAGTCTGCGCTCAAAAGGCCTGCGCGAGCTCGCCCTAACAACCAACGGCATATCGCTACACCGAAAACTCGATGCCATGGTCGAGGCTGGTCTGACGGGCGTTAATCTGAGCCTAGACACGCTGGACCCGTTTCAGTTTCAGATCATGACGAGGCGCAAAGGCTTCGATGCAGTCATGAAGTCGATTGACCGCATACTCGAGATGAACAAGCTGGGAGCCAACGTCAAACTCAAAGTCAATTGTGTTGTCATGCGCGGCTTGAACGAGCGCGAGATCTTGCCCTTTGTCGAGATGGGCCGCGAGAAAGATATTGAAGTGCGCTTCATCGAGTACATGCCCTTTGGCGGTAACAAGTGGAGTGAGAACAAGATGATCAGCTTCCAGGAGATGCTGGACATTATCAGGGCAAAATACCCAGGACTCCGGCCGGTTCCTGGCCATAAGAACGACACGAGCAAGACGTACGAGGTTCCTGGGTTTGTGGGCAAAGTTGGCTTCATTACAAGCATGACCAACGACTTTTGCGGCACCTGCAATCGACTGCGCATAACGAGTGACGGCAACCTCAAAGTGTGCTTGCATGGAAACGCCGAGGTATCGTTACGCGACGTCCTGCGGCAGGGCAACAACGGTGAGCCCATTGACCAGGAGGCATTTGAACGCATCAAGCAAATCGAGATGGACCGTCATCAGGGCCATCTGAGCGACGAGACTATACTTGGCTGGGGTCAGCGAGAGCGCCAATTGCTCGATGTTGTGGGAGCAGCTGTAAAGCGCAAGGCAGAAAAACATGCTGACCTGGATGATCTCGCCAACATGGAAAACAGGCCGATGATCTTAATTGGTGGGTGAACACGGTCCCCTTTTTTCTCTTCTCTGCATGTCGCATCGCTGGGTGACTTGCGGTGCAATGACGGTCGCTGCATCAATGGCGTTTTGAGCGTTCTCCTTCATTGTGAGTCTCTACTGTCGTTTGATGCATCATGTTATACGATTACATACTCGAATGATATACCCTTTGTGTTTGCATACCGTCTTCGTGTGTGTGATGTACATTGCTGACCAAGGGTAGATGAAAAGCCATCATCTGGCGTAGGTTCATCGAGGCCGGCTTCTCTACGAGCACTGCCCATGGCTGCGGGACGTCCCCATGCTTTCTCTCTGGCAGCTGGTATGTTTCCCACCTCGACGCCACATCTACTCTCGACAGTGTCGCCGTCTACAAACAGTATTCGAGCCTTCTCCACATCCAACGCATATGCCAAAGGATTTACACCAATGCCTACTGCCATCAAGTTTAAACCTGGAGATACCGAAGAAAGAAAAGTTTTAAGACGCGTTGTTCTCTTTGGTCCTGCCAGAGAACCTCTGCCACCGCACCTCGAGGAAGTGCGGCAGAAGTATGGTTTAGATGGCCGACGGTTCAAAGAATACTGGCAGGCGGTTGCACAGGCAAAGGTGCTTAGCGGCAGGGGCCAAATATGCAAATATGCCACCGCAAAAGCTCACGCCAAGCTTGTAACTCTGCTCCAGGGAGAAAGGACATTGAGGCACAGCGCCCTGATGGCCGAAGCCCAATCGATTTATGATCGGCGGCAGGACGCTGCCCTAAATGCTGCCAGGCTTGAAGGACGAGATTTTCAAGTACGAACAGACGTTGGGAGGACATATCCGCGACTGAGAAAGTATAGAAAGAAACAACGGATGGAGGATGGAAAGGCATTTGTAAAACGGACAGTGTATGCAAAAACACTTGTGCAGCCGAAAGAGGATGCAAAGCAACTTCCACAACAGAAAGAGCGTGCAAAGACAGCTCCACGACAAACGAGCAATATGATGGCACGTCCTCCACAGAGAGGGGGTGAGAAGGCACTTCCACGACAAAGAGAGACCACTGCACGACAGAGAGAGAATGTAAAGGCACTCCTACAACAGATGGAGCATGCGAAAATACTCTTGCAGCAGAAAGAAGATGAAAAGGTACCTCTACGACAGGCGGCGGATGTAAAGGCACCTCCACAACAGATGGAGGATGTGAAAACACTTGTGGAGCAGAAAGAGGACGCAAAGAAGCCTGCACGACAGAAAGAGGACGTAGAAGCACTCGCACGACAGACAGAAGATGCAAAAGCATCTCCACAACAGACGAAGGAGACTTTCGATCTTACAAATTCTCAGGACGAAGTTAGAATACCGTCGGAGAGTACGACAGCGCTACAGAAGACTGAGGAGAAGGTTCACGAACTGCAAGATGTGAAAACACCTCCACAACAAACAGAAGAGGTTTTCAATCTTAGGACATTTCTGGAGGAAGTCAGGACACCGTCGGAGAGTGAAAGAGTGCTAAAGAAGACTGAGGAGAAAATACACAAGTTACAAAGTCGCATTATGCGTGAAAGGCAGAAGAAGCTGTCCGTTGCGGAAACGGAATTGCAGCAAATCTCCAAACCACCGACAAGTCGAATAGATGATGCGCCAGCAGAATTGAAAGGAACAACTCAGGAGGAATTGCGGGAGCATGAAAAGGCCGAGACGCACGTCGCCCAGCAGTGGGAGAAGGTTTACGGAATTAACGAGTTGCTAGACAAGTACAAGCAGCAATTCGACGATATTCGCGAACAGGCTCGGAAACGAGAAGATATCAAGAGGCGAAAAGAAGAGATACTGGCCAAGAAGCGCATGCTGCTGAAGCAGCTTGAAGAGCAAGAGAACAAAGAGCGAGCAGCCAAAAGAATTCCCAAACCTGCAGATACCAGTACTCAGAAGGATGAGCCGGCTCCCAAAAGTTTAGATGCCGTCCTGGATTATGCTGTGAGAAGGGTCAGCAAGCACTTAGGCGAGCCAAGATCACTAAGAAAGGATATTGATGCCGGGAGCATACGAGCGACAGCGCAGCCAAAAGAGGATGTTACCATGCAACTCAGGAAAGCTGGAATGAGCTCGGTATCCGTGTTGGCTCAATCCAAGTCGCAAGACGGAGACCAAGAGACCAAGAGCAATGGTACAAAATCAAATATGCCTCCACAAAGGCCGAGTGATAGCCTGCGTCTTCAGGTCTCCCCAGCCGGATTTGTTCCTATCGACGAGAACCTCATCGTCAGCTTTGAAGGATCGGTGCCAGAACTCCAATCCGAGGTGTTCGAAATGGCCGAACGCCTCAAAAGCTCATACCCACGGATCGATACGTTACCATACGATATCTGGACCAGCCAGAACAAAGCGACACTGCAGACGTGGCTCAAGATTCTCGTCAAGAAATGGCAGACGCGGTTTGACAGCATCGAGCAAACGGGTCAAGTGGAACGAGACATTGTAGACGGGCGGATCCGGACTGTGCTCGACCGAATGGTTCGCGATCACGATTTGAGCAATGAGGCTGCTGAGCGAATGGCAATGCGGTGGCATCAGGTTTTTGAGAAAAGAGGCACCATGCATGGGGATGCAGAAGGCGTGCTGGATTGGGACGAGTTTTATGCTGAAGGCCTGGGATTCTTGACTAAGGAGGCGGAGCCTGAGGTGCTCGTGGAAAAGCGGCAAGCAGAAGCCATGCCGCCGCCGAGCGCGATACTCTCAAGCACCCAAAAAAGACCGATTGTGTTTGGAGACTCAGGGAGTGGAGTTGTCCACGAGTCCATCACACGCAAGATGTACTCGACATCATCGCGGTCCCCCCTGCTGACTTCTGATCTTAAAAATCAGCAGAAAACAAATGATGCTGCAAAAGAGTCGTCAGCACCATCTCTACCTCATCTAACTTCCACAGGATCCGCGCACATGGTCTCCGTATCTACCAAACAGCACACCATTCGCACCGCCATCGCCGTCGGCTCGGTCCACTTTACGAACCCCACTCCTCTCTCCCTCATCCACTCCAACACCGCCAAAAAGGGTGACGTTCTCGGCGTTTCCCGCATAGCAGGTATCATGGCTGCTAAAAAATGCCCCGATTTGCTACCACTGTGTCATCCTATTCCCCTTACACATGTTAGCGTCGAGTTGAAGCCATTTTCTAGCCCAGAATCCTCCCCATTGCCAGAGGAGGGTGGAGTGAAGGAAGACAAAGAGGGGCATGGAGGTGTAAGAATCGAAGCCAAAGTTCAGTGTACAGGGCCTACGGGCGTGGAAATGGAAGCGCTAACGGCGGTCATGGGCGCGGCCCTGAGCGTAGTGGATATGTGCAAGGCGGTGGATAGATTCCAGGTGGTGAAGGACGTGCGTGTGGTGTCCAAGGAGGGGGGCAAGAGCGGGACTTGGAAAGAGGAGGGGTGGAGGAGCTGGCAGGAGTAAATGCCTTGGTTGTGGCGACTCCTTTTGTCATATTGTCTTGTGGTCTCAGTTACTTGGTATCTCTTACCATGGTACTCGGATACCAGCATCTCCGCTATCAACCCACCTGTCCAAACATGTACGCCGATGATGTATTTAGATATCGGGTTCCTGTATTTATATGTACTGACATCATGTATTACCTGTTTATTTTGGCAAGGAAAAAGGGAAGATCAAGGAAGTATTTGCATCATGAGTTATTTCGACGGGGTAATCCGCGTGAAGTGGAAATAAACGACTCCGGCCTTGGACCTCGATCCAACACCCAAACATTCTCCAGCATCTTCCTCTCTCTCTTCCTGACTCCATCTCAGAACACGCTTGGAAAGCTCACGGGCCCACTATGCTCGTCGTCGTTCCCAAGCTCGTCCCCGGCAAGCATCACTGGCTGATGCCCGGCTACTACAACGTCCCTTCGCCACGCCAGATCTTCCGTGACAACTGGTTCAACCTACTCACCGGGTCGCTTTGCTTCGGAACAGCTATCCTTCTCTGGCACTTGTGTCCGCCTGCAGTCACCCACTACTTTCCTTACTTTGAGGGCGTCGAGACGACTGCCGCGGGCCACCGATATGCACAGCCGCTACGCAGCGAGTACATTGACACCGTCAAGATGGCAGCCATCTCGTTTTGTGTCCCTTTCAGTGTCATGGTCGGTATGAATCTGTGGGTACTAAGAGACTACTATAATGCCAACGCTGCTGTGAGTTCATCTTCATCTCTATCTTCCATCTTTCTTTCTCCGGTTCTCTCTACCGACACTTTAACCTCGAAAAGAAAAAAAGAAAAAAAAAGAAGTTTCATCACAGCTGATATTCGAGAATTCCCCTCGAAAAAGCTCACAGGACTCAGCTACGCACTCTGTACCTCTGCCTTACTCGCCTGCATCCTGAAAATCTTCGTCGGTGGCCTCCGACCCAACTTCTACAAGATATGCCGACCAGGATACCTTGCTGCATCTGGCGGCGATGCTGCTGCTGCAATCGCGCACTCTTCTTCTTCTCCGTACTACACGACCGCCGACCACATCTGCACCAACACGCACAAAGCCGCACTCAACGACTCGCAAATGAGCTTCCCATCCGGGCACGCCTCGTCCGCCTTCGCCGGCTTCGTCTTTCTCACCCTGTGGCTCAGCGCACACCTAAAAACGCTGGGCCGCTCTCGCCACGACACCAAACCGCTCTCCGCCACCCCCAGCAGCACCACCATCACCATCGAAACCGCACAAGAAGCCGCCCGCCGGCGCTCTCTCAAAGCCCTCGCAGAGCCTTACTTCGGCCCTGTTCCGCACTGGAAATTGCTCCTTTCCGCAGCCCCGCTGTGCATGGCCGTCGTGCTGGCGCTGTCCAAGATCAGAGATGGCTGGCACCATCCCGTCGACGTTGTGTGCGGCGCGTGCATCGGCACTTTTTTCGCCCTGAGTGCGTACAAGATGGTTTTCTGGAGCGTGTGGGATCCCAGTAGTAATCATGTCCCCAGGAAGAAGTCGGATGATACGAGGGCGTAGGGGCTATGTAGTGTTTTTTTCCTTTTCTTTTCTTACCAGCGTCGTGGAAAGGGGGGAAGAGGGGGGTGAATGTCACGTGTTATTGTTTTATATGAGCGGATTTATATCTCTTTTCTTGAAGCTTTTGTGTTCGCCGGGCGGTACCTACGGTAGTAATAACCATGGCGTCCGTGTGGGAAATGAGCTACAGCTTATTTGCCGCAGCGGTACCAAATGAAGCTGCAAGGTTACGCTAAAAGGCAAGCTTAACTATCTCTTGTTAGTCATTTCTTGAATATGTGCTCGCTTCGTGTGTTTCATTACATATGCAGATATCTTCAGCTTTGTTGCGGGCGTTGAGCATTGGAATATTTCAGCTTTCGGAGGCATAGCTTGGTAGTGCTCATCTAGAGAGCGATCATTCTTCCGCAACGACCAATCAATCATATCCCAAACTATACGCATCTTCCCGTTACCTCAAGACCTTACCAGCACATCCCCTTTCTTGTTGATTATCGTCAAATTCCCCACTTCTTTGACCACCTTCAAATCCTGAACCACGCCGGCATCGTCCCACGTAAAGTCAACGACACCACCACCCCTCAATCGCAAACCTTTGACACTCCCGCCGGCCCAGCTCTCCGGAATTGCAGGACCCATGACTACTGTTCTCTTGTCTCTTTCTGTCTCAGCAGCAGACGGCATGTCTACAACGAGCATACTCAAGACCGCGCCTCCAAACCCGTAGTTTGCATCAATCTGGAACGGAGTACGTTCACCCTTGTACATGCTGAGTCCATTACCCACGAAGTTTTGCTCAATCGCATATCTAAGTTCAAGATAGGCTTGGGCTGTATCGTTGAGTCGAGCCCAACATGCCCCGCGCCAGACCTTTTCCCAGCCGGAATTTGCATCGGGGCCGATCCCGATCCCGCGGCTATACAGTTTTTCTCGAACAGCATTTTGGACTGTGGTATTGCTGTAGCCACCTAAGAAAGACGAGAGTGAGTAGCCTGGGTACCAGCCTACGAGCTCTGAGATATGGCGATGTGTATCATTGATGAACTCATAGCCAAAAGAGTCTGGGAGCTTCCACTCTTTGATTTGGCCCCAGGCACCAATGTGGAAGCCTTTGTCGAGACGGTCGAGGGTGGATGATGCATTGGATGTGAAAGCTGTGTCAATGTCACCGACGATGCTCTGGGCGGAGAGTACGGCCTCGAAGACTTGGTGGATGAGTTGTTGATAGTGGGCACATCCAAAGGTCGTGGGACCATGTTCAGGACTACTGCAGGGGTTGACAACTAGGGATCCGTCTTTAGTAAATTCGTCGACGTGTAGCTGGGTAAGCCAAAACTGGGCCACGCTTTTGATAAGTGGATAGCCTTGGTCACGCAACCATGTAGCGTCACGCGTGTAGTCCCAATGGTCAAAGACATGTTGCACCATCCATGCTGGCGCAGCTGGATAATCTGCCCACTGCTCACCATCCTTCATTGCTGTGTGTCCAAAGATATTCATTTCATTGTGTACGACCTTTAGGTAGTTAGTATGATTCTTGCTATTAGATTTAAGCTTCCAATTCTTACCCAACCAGGAGCGCCATATAACAGCATGGCTGTTTCGTGGCCCCGTGCAACCCATGTGTTTATCATGTATTCCCACAACGGCATCTGTGTCTCAGTCAAACCTGTCTGGTCGGCAGTCCAATAATTCATCTGCAAGTTGATGTTTGCGTGGTAGTCGGCAGACCAATCTGGTTCCATTTCTTCAGTCCATCGCCCTTGTAGGTTAGTCGGCAGAGAGCCTGGCCGCGAGCTGGAGATGAGCAGGTATTGTGCATAATCAAAAAGCAGGTTCTCGAGATATGGATCACCGGAAGTGATGTTGGAGTCATAGCGCGCGGTCAGCTCGGATGTTGGCACTTGAGATGAGTTCAGGGGATCAGGAAGCAGAAGCTCGAAGCGACCTGTCAGGGACGTGAAATCCTCGATATGGCTGCTCTTCAGTTCATCAAGAGCTTTTCCGGCTGCTTTTCGTGTTGTTTCGTCAACTTTGGGACCTGGATCTTCGCCTCTAAATGAGTATTGGTACTCTGCTGTGCCCTTCTTTATATCATAATCCGTCTCGGCCCCTATAATGATTGTGGCGCTCTCTGCTCCGTCTTCAGGTGTGAGTTTTAGGAGTCCGCTGGTACTATCGCAACTCGTCTTTATGCGGGCGTTGGGTACTACACGCGCAATTGAGTCGTACAACATTCCCTGTGGTGGTCCCAGTTGGGTTACACCTCGGAGTCGCAGATGAGCCGAATCAGCTCCGGTACCATTTGCAACACATGTAACATTCTGGAGCTTGGCATCAACTAGCTCGTTTTCCAATCTTAGTTCGAGTACCGGCAAGTTTCCGGACGAGTGAACTGTGTATACGCAAACTTGGTCCGGATACGAGCAGAAGGCTGTGGTGTCGAGCCGGCTGTCGTTGACACTGAACGACGTCGAATGAAGACCGTTTGTCAAGTCCAATACGCGGGTGTAGTTTGAGATTTCGCTACCAAGAAGCGACGGAATAGTCACGCTGAGATTACCTAGGACTCTGTATGACCCATAGTTGTCATTGCTACCAAGTAGCTTGGTCACGTTGCCTGTTCCATTGGTGAAAATCCAGTCTCGAATGCCGGGTAGTGCGGAATCAATTGATGAGTTTGGATTACCGCCGGTGTAATTCTTGCAGTAGGTCAGTACGACTGTAAGCTCAAGCGTGTAGTCCTGCACTTACAGATGCTTCAAAAGGCCCTCCTGACCATAGAGTGTCAAGGTTCAGCGTGAGTGTCTCCGCCCAGGGAGGGCCGATTGGCATAGCACCTAGGCGTCCATTGCCGATCGGGAAAGTAGTTCTGATGACGTCGCTGCCATTTGCAGGCGAAGTTGACCATATCGACTTAGCGGTCGTGCCATGAACAAGAGCAGATATCAATTGCAGTAGCAAGAGTTTTGGCGGCATTGTGGGATCTTGGACTCTCTGGGGGTTGTGGTAGTCATGCTCTCGTAGCACAGGGTTGCAACTCTCCATAAACGCATGTAGACCTCATCTTCTCCCCGCTTTGTTTGCGGGGATGGGTATTGACTTCCATCTGACGATCGCCATGGAGATTCTCCGCGAATGATGTTAGTCGGCGTGCCCCATAGTTACCCGAGGATATGCGGACCGATTGGCCACCAGACGTGATAGAGTGTCAGAAAAGGAAGGCAGTGGAGCATTTATAGGCGCCGTTTCTTAAGTAGACAATAACGATAGTTGATTGTCAAGGTTTCATTGCAATGAGCAGTTATTCCGGCAGCTTGTATCCGATCTAGCGTGACGTAGGTCTCTACTTTGCAAGGAACGACGGAGTCGCTGCCCAGTTGTTCACACGCTACCGTGATATCGCAAGTGGTACGGCAGCCTCGGGAGTTGGCCCCGGACATGTGGCAGATTTTCTTCCGACAAAAGCCATTGGCTGGGTGATATATCTCGCAGAGACATTCGATATCGTCGCTGTCGTCGCCTCTAGTACGACTGCTGTTTTGTACGCGTGATGGTAACTGATAGCAGTGTTGCAGTTGTAGGTCCTTGGAGGGGCTGTTCCAGCCAATCGGCGGTTCGATTGACCGAGCTGCGCTAAGTTTGGTGAACGATGATTCCATCATTATCGCAGCCTCTGTGCCCTCAATTGAAGCTACGAAGGCCAGGATGAGGACGCCGTATACGTGCAGACAGTGTCTGTCGCTGTTGAAGACGCCGCGGGCCTCACTGCGCTCTCCCCAGGTCCTCCGCCCATTGACCCAGAATGCAGCGACATCACGAAGTCACTCCACCAAAAGTCCAGCACAGCCAAAACTGGCTCTTCCAAAGCGCGGCCTCTCTACAACCCCGCAGCGGGCGTTTGAAAAGCCGTTTGAGCCGTATGATTACATTGACCCCGAGGGACATCGTCGGACGCTGGTCCTGACCGAGGACAACCTCTTCAATTCCCTCACCAACTCGCCCATCCCGCAAATGCGAAAACGCGCGGCGTTCATGCGCCAGCACGCCTATTGCCCGCATCCTTCACACAAGCCCACGCGTGCGATCAACAACCCCATGGACCTCGAGGCCCGCAAGTCCTCTGAGACGGGCACTCCTCCTGCGCACGTAGATTTCGAGTGTCCGGACTGCGGCATCCCAGTATACTGCTGCGAAGAACATTGGGCGGATGATTACGAGGCGCATCTGGAGGTCTGCGATGTGCTAAGGCAGATCAATGAGGACGATCACGATCTGAGGAGTGGGCGCTTCTTCCGGGAGTTTCAGTTTGCTGAGCCCCAGATGGAGGAGATCTTGGTCAACATGACGAGCTGGGACACATATCTGTACACCAGGGACTTTGATGCGCTGAACGAGGACCGAGAGATGAGGCAAGCGACGAAGCTCCTGACATATCCCATGACAATTGCCAGTATCTTGAACGAGCTGAGTCCTTACAACATCCGGAAGAATGGACGCATGACACCCGAGGGATTGAAGAGCTTCAGCGGTATGTGAATTCTCATCTGATCAGCAGTGCAGAACTGACACACAAACAGCCCTCCGACACACGCTCCACCCACCCCGAACTGGCGGCGGCGACAGTTGGAAGAATGCACGTCTCGCGCCGCCCTCAGTCCGTCTCTTCATTCTCGGCGCACGTGCTGAATCCTCCCTGCCCCGCGAGACATGGATGCAACTGGCCTACCTTTTCCATCGTGTTCAATTCTCCCTGAACTTCATCGGACCCGAGAGCATGGCCAACCGCGAGAAAGAACTGCCTCTTCCCGAGCGCACGCCCCTTAATCCCTTTGGCGCAGTGATTGAAGACCGCATCAGCAACGCCATGAAGATCAGCACCTTTGTTGAATACTACCACAACATACACAAGACGGGCTACTTCTACCCGTACGACCCCTACTTTGACTGCTTCGTCGTGTTCCATCCAGGCTTCGGCAACCCCGCCTCAGCCCACGAGTGGGAAGAGACGCTTCCTCTTCTCCTCGAGACCAAAGTCCCTATTATTGCGACCGGCTACAGCCCTTGGGACATGCAGCAAGATGTTGATTTCTTGAACAACAGGTTCGGCAACGAGATGGATATGCTGCTTGAGCCTGGTGAGAATCTGTTCCGAAGCTTGCGATGGGACCTCAATGATCTCGACCCTCATGATGTGACGTGCAGTAATTGGGGAGTGTATGCTTTCCGTGGTAAGAGGTATGAGACTACGAAGAGGGATGAGGAGAAGGAAGTGCATAGTGAAAGAACTGAATGATTGCATCCTGTATCTATGGCATGTATATAAGCGTGTGCAATACTGTACACTACATCCTCGAGCATTGTGGACATTTGCTATCATGATTTTTGTCCCCTTCATGCTGATTTTGCTTGCAGTAGAGCGCACCTTGGGAGAGGCGACGAAGGATGGTGTTGATAGCTGGTCACGTGCACTGCTAGGTCAACTGTTGGTCGCGCCCAAGTCACGTCTGACAACGCTAAGCAGGTACCCATCTACTTAGTGCAACTTCAGTATGTACAGTATGTGTCTGCCTGGAAGACCATACTTCGCGTAGGACCTAATCAAGTAAGCGTAGGATGCCGTTTCCACTCCATACATTGCGGCTTACTACTCTCTTGGCCTGGCTGATCCCTCAAGAAACTTTTTTTTTCGTTTGTCGGGCACTCCGAGGGTACTAACAGCAAAGGGCACAGTCTGGCGGTTGCTGGATCCTCAGAGACCTGGAGCTACCGCCAAGTCCGTAATCTTCTATTTTTTCTTGCCGGCTGCATCCTCGGCAGCCAAACCGCAATCTTTTCCCTCTTCGCCATCGAGACACAGCAGCATGGTTGAAACATCGCCAGAAGACATCGACGAATGCGACGACCCACATGTCATTGAGCCGTGGCCGCTACACGATTTCGATCTGCCCTTTTTCAAAGCTGCATACAGGGGCGACAATGCCCAGGTCACGTCTCTAATCGCGTCTGGTGTGGATGTTAATGCTCGTAGCAAATGCTACCTTACACCGCTTCAACTTGCAATCCACGGAGATCATATAGATACCGTTCGCATATTACTGTCTGCCGGAGCAGATGCGACCGTACTGGAAGAAATCGAACCAGTCGCAATGCTTCGTGTCGATGCTATCAACGGGGCCGCATGGCTTGGTGCTCGACATGCGCTTGAAGCGCTGATCGATTTCGGAATCAAGATACCGCGCAGCGCTCTTCGTTTAGCTGCCTCTCAAAATCGCGTAGATTGTATGCGCATAATTGCGGAGAAGTTAGGACAACATGACTTTTCTGACGTCTCGAAACTGGAGGGCTGGAGTACCGCGTTAGATCGAGCGGCACTGTGCTGGCACGATGAGGCAGCTGAACTCGCCTTAGTGCATGTTTCCAGATTTCTAGCAGATTCGGGCTTAGAAGACCGGTCTTGTTTGAGTTCTGCACTTGCAAGCGCAGCGCGAGAGGATGAGTGTATTGATCAATGTCGATGGCACGGAAGTCGACCTGGGAGGCGATTGCGTATCATGCAAAGCCTCATCGCAGCTGGTGCGGATGTAAATTGGGAGGAGCCAGAGGGGTGGCAGTCTGAGCATAGGCCAGCACCGGAACTAAATGTGTTCTGGATTTTGCTTGACGATGCTCTGGCATCCCCCAAAGACGAGACTCTTCTTCTTCTAAGCAGTGGACTGCAACTGGAGAAGGGGCGTCCTGATAATGGCCGTATACCACTATTCGGCCTTGTTTCTGAGCAGCAACACGATACAAGTCTCGCCGAAGCATTCATTGATGCAGGGGCAAAAGCAACTGCTAAAGACGCTAACCTGGACACTCCTCTACACTTCGCCGGCAATCGTTGTTTTGCGGAGCTACTGTTTAAATTCGGCGCAGACCTTTTTGCAAAAGATTACGATGGCTTTACGCCGCTTCACATGGCCTGCAGAGATCGGCGCCGGGATGTCGCTGAGTTTCTTCTTTTTAAAGGGGCCACGGTTGACGCGACTACAACCACAAAGCAATGGACACCACTTCTGCTCGCGACAGATCCGAGGCGCGACGTTACAGATACGGAACTATACGAGAAGCTCGTCAAACTCCTCCTTGCACACGGCGCAGATGTGCAAGCTACCACTTCGGACGGGCAAACAGTGCTCCATAATGCGGCACACGCCGGCAACCTCGACCTCGTGAAGTATGTGGTTGAGCATGGCGTGAATGTGAACGCTGTCAATTCAAATGGGGAGACGGCTTTGCATTTAGTTGGCGACTACTTAAGTCTATATGTCCCTCAGATAGCCCAAAGGCTCGCGATTATACACTTTCTTCTTGAGCACGGTGCCGATATCAACGCCCGAGATCAGACAGAATCAACACCGTTACATGCTTCTTGGTCCTGCGCTCGCTACTACAGCCATAGCCCCGATATGTTCAACTTGCTCCTGAAGAAAGGTGCCGACAGATTTGCGACAGACGGTCAGATGCGGACGCCGATTGATCTCATTGATCATGAGAAATGGATGTTGGACGAAGATGGCTTCGTATGTCTAAAACCCAAGCCAGCTCCGATTCCTTCTACGAGAGGAGGAAGGGGAGGGTGGAGAGGCAGAGGGAGAGGAAGAGGAAATTGAATGCAAATCTTCCATATCCTTGAGATACTGTAGAAGTGGTTCTACAGAAAAATGCACGGCGTCTTGACAAAGACGAACCCTTCGCACCTCAACATCATGCCATTGTATGTATTTGAACTCTAGGGTAGCAGTCACCTCTTGACTGTGAGGGTATTCACTTTGACCTCCTACCACTCATGCACGCCATTTCAGCACAATAGCTCAAACTTTGAGCTAATTATTATGCACATATATGCATATACATGTGTACATACTTCCAGCTGTGTTGACTCACCTAAGATTCTGGGCCTTCTTCCCGGAGAGCATGAAAGATCTGAACCGCGCCACCGAATTTAGCGTATTGAATGAATCCATATAACCATGATGCGAATCTCTCTGGATGTTTATCCACTTTTCGGAAGATCGTGCATATTACCCGCTGCGCTTGCATCTCCACAAGTGATCCACCCAAGCGCTCATAGTGGCCCAACAATGTACCTGTCGCGGCCGTGCCGTGCATCTTTTCGACCACGGGCCGAATGATTACACCTATTATAGTTACCGCGGCTGTTGCCTAGTCGTACAGGCACAACGGCATAATGCCAAGATCACTATTAGCACTCTCTGTTCAGCGCAGTAGGTGGGCACGAACTAAAGTTGCACGGCGACAGCACAGATTAAATGCATAATACACAGTTATACTGATAGCAGTCACTACTCTTATTATAGATAGTACCCTCGACACAATCTGCCCAGCCCTCAATTAAAGCTCTAGGTACCCTGATGTTCTTGGAGGTTTTCGCATTTGGTGTGCGTGCGACTATCGCGTTAGGAACAGCCCACAGCTGAGCATTGGACGTTACTGCGCGGCCGTCACTAAAGGCGACATTAGTGTTTAGGAACTATGTAAAATAGGTAAGTAGATGGTCTTGCTTACATGCCTGGCACAAAAGCACGCTTCTTATCGTATTTTGCGAGGAACTTGGTAATCTAATACTCATTAAGTTGGACGTAGTCAATGACGGTGTCACGGGCGGCGTTCAAACTGCGCAGCACTCCGTCTTCTCCAAGATGCGTTACACTATCGCTTGACTTAAGGATTTTGAATGCTTTAGCGAGCGACTTGAAATGTACTATTAGTATTCTATCAGATGCATCTATCTTGTTTGAGTGCCTACTAGCTCGTCTGTGGATGCTACTGCCAGCAGAAAGGTCGTGCTAGTAGACAGGATAAACGTAAGCTTTATATTAAAGGTAGGAGCTTAAATAGTAAGTCTGGTAGAATTTTATATAATATATTAATTTATACAGGTAAGATATGCGACAAGTCACAGCGAGTGGGTGTTTTATATATCTCGACTAAGAGCTACTTCCTTCCCCAGTCCTGCTGAAGACACTAAAGCGGCACCTACACTTTGCAGTACACTCCTCTTACTGGTGTACGTAAACTGCTGCAGGTATGAGGCACAGCATCAGCGAGGCAGGCGTAGAGATATAGGATTCCTGTGTGCTTGAGGCACAGCTGCATGGCTCTATTCCTGCATCACACTCTCCTCTCCCCTCACTGCTGCACGTAAATTGCTGCGGGTATGGGTATATACATATTTGTTACTGCTTTTCCTATCTCATAATCGCGGGTGTAGCAATCTACAATAGGTACAACAATGTCTTCCTGTTTGGAGTGTCAAATTGTTGGTGGTTTGTTTCGTAATATAGCAGCACGTTAAGTAGCGAGATAGAACATAGCAACATTGAAGAAACAACACGTTCAGTCGTTGTCACCCCTACAATTGTATAGAGCCCTTCTAACAGCAGGCATTACGAACGAAACGTTCTACTATGAATGGCTCTATTGTCTTTGGTTATTATTGCAACTCGTGTTGCTTGTGGTACCTTAATTAGTTTATGTGTATTCGCGCAGCTGACTTGCTAGTTTTCGCCACGCTACGTCATGAAGGAGCCAATCCATCAGCAAGAAATATATCGCTTATAAATATGATGGACACTGCTAACATGCCTCATCCACGGCCAACCTAAGCTCCTATTACTACTATACGTATCCACTGTAGCCCACTCTTGTCTGGATTTTACCCGAGCCTTTCATCGACATACGTTTGGAGAAGTGATAAGCACTCGAATCCTTCCAGCACTAAGGACAAGACAAACATGTCATTGCCAACGGCACAGCTGCTACCTGCCCAAGAAGGATCTGAACATGGAGATCAAGGTTCAGACCAGCTTGAGCTAAGACGATCGGCTCAGAATGAAGACAGCAAGAGCGTGACTCCGCGGCCTGCCCATGTCGAGACTGGAAAAGAGCAATTTAATACCCTGATCAGATCAATGCAGACGCCAGCAGATAGGAAGTGCATCTCTATGGTTTGCACCGATGGAGTCTACAGGATTCTCCACTATTTACCCACACCGCCCAATCTACCAACTGACTACGAAATATACGACGCGAAACCCATGTCACCAGCGATGATCAAGGCCTATCTTGACACACGACGTTGGAGCCAAGCGACGGAAGACCAGTTCCGCGGAGCCGATGGAAGAACGATCCCGCAGGAGTCAGTGACCTAATATATACACTCCATCTTTAAACATTGACTAATCCGATACAAAAATTTCTAGACAGTGGTTGAGGCCTCCACCAGGCATTATTCCACCAATGGGCTCCAAGAACGAGCGCGATGATAACATGAGAAAGTATCGCGAGGAAAAGGAGCAGTTAGAACAGAAAATCGCGCGGGGAGAGATCAGCCCAAAGGAGCCCGTGGCGTGTAACAGCATCAAAAGTGACTATGATCTGAGCCCTCGCTAGGCGTGGGTTATGGCTACGTCGGACCATGAAGGTCGATGCATATTAATCAACTAGGAACTAGGGATAGCGAGGTCGAACAACGTAGTCATAATGCTGATGTTAGGGTCGCCGCTTTAATACGCACAAGAATGAGAGCGAAACGATTATAGATGTTGTAAGACCTCACCAATCGACGTGTGCACGTGAAGTCCTGCTATGCAGATCTTAATGTAGTTTTGCTCATTAGGGAGTCTTTGTCAGTTCAATATAAGATTAGCCGTCAGCGCTGTCTGTGAATTATGACGTCGCTATCACAGCACCATCGATCCTTCAATGCAGGTCCTCATGTGTGATTGGTGGGCGGTAGGTCTCCGTCAGTCAGTCCTCAATACGCTTCTTATTGTCGTGCGGGTTACTAGGGGGCAAGTCTCGAAGGCACTTGTTCTGCTTGTCGACCTCATTTATAAATCGTTTCATTGCTTCAGCTGGGCTCTCGCCGTCAATAGCACATTTGCAGGATAGATCTTGCCCGACGACGACTCCCTCACCATATACTATGAAGATGACGGTCATTGCGGCTTCCAGCACTGCAGGAATCGTATTTGGGCATCCTGTGGCTGCGACGGCTGCCTTCTGCATCGCCTGCGCTCAGGGCGCCGCGGTTGCTGGAGTTGTCGCTGGTGGACCTTCTGCAGCAATGGCCGCTGCAGGTACAAGTGCAACGCTTGTAAACGGCGCTGCGGCTGGCGCCGTGACAGCCGCTTCTAGTTTGGTCACTGCTACTGGTATTGGCACGGTCGGCGGACAGGCAATTGGAGCGGCCACGCTCTGTGGTGGAACTACTAGTGCCGTTAGTGCGGGAGCTATAAGCGTTATTGGGAGTGGCGTAATAACCAGTGCTATATTAGGAGGTCAGCTACATTAGTGTCTCTAGTCCTTCCGCGCACCATACTCAAGATAAAAACCAGCTTTATCAAGAGAATATAGTAACAAGAAACTTTTCTTTCAACTTAGTAAAGGTGTGTTATCTATAGGAGGTGGTGCAATAAACGCAAAAACGAAAGAATGGAAGAGAGAGAAAGGGGGGGGAGGAAGGCGAAGGAAGGTGAGAGGGTCTCTATTATATGGCCGTGTATCCATTAGGGCTTTCAAAACAGCGTTAACTTCTGCATAGAGTATCTTTCTCCATGTTGCCGTATGCTAGAACTAGTCACTAAAATAGGAATTTAGTATAGCTTAGCAAGTTGTAGTTCCAAATTGGGTTTACGTTGCAGTAACTAAAAGCAGAAAATTAACAGATATGTGTCACCTAAAACAGAAGATTTAGCGGATATGCTAGCAAACAGCACAGTTACATAGTGGTCAGTATTTCCGCTTGCCAAGCAATTGACAGCTCGCGGGAGACCGGGGTTCAATTCCCCGCTGGAGAGCAACTGGATCATCCTTTTTGATAGTCTGTTGAAATCAACGTCGCTGTTGAAAGATCGAAAACCCCCTGATTCGAAAAACAACCTAGATACCCGCACTTCCAATCACAAAAACAGAGCTAAAATGTTGCTACTTGTTGTTCTTTTTTGCTTCATATTACATGTCACTATAGCTATCAAAGAGTATATATACTATATACAACTAATCAATACAAAATTACCCTCGCATTACTGTTAGGTCTGTTCAGCTAGCGTTGCTTATTTCTGCGTATCTTACCTAGCTCCTGTACTATGTTGTATCTGATAGCAGTTAAACCATCCGCTTACATTGTACTTATCTATCACGCTTTGACCATACACTTGTGCTGACTTGATTAGTCTTGATGCACAGCTGTGGCTTGTAACTACAGTAGCCTTACGTGGTAGCACATATATATTTATGTGCCAGTCTTAATGTAAAGGAAGCTAAGCTGGGGAAGTAGAGGGCATTTAAACAGTGAAATGAAGTGTCTTGTTTCTAACTATCTTACTGTAAACAAACCACATCCAATATACTCTATCCTGCCTCTTGACAGATGTATATTGCTTAAGACACACTTTTGTAGCAGGACGCTGTTCTCGAAGCACTTTTATTCGCCCCTCATACGCCTGCTGACACAGATTGAAACAAGTAGAGTAGCGCTGCTATTCATGAAGAGGAAAACCAGATTGTATATAGTAGTGAGCGTGTCTGGATGCTCAACCCTAAGCACCTTCTCATACCCTTCTAGCGCTCGTTGATGTATCACCTCCGTCTCATCGTACTTGCCCTAGCTATTCAACATCGTCTCAAGCTGGCTGACTCTAGTTAGCGTGTGCGGATGCTCTTGCCCAAGCATCTTCTCCCTGATCTCTAACAATGGTCGCAGGAACCCCTCTGCTGCCGTATACTCTCCATTCAGCAGCAAATACCATTCAGCTCTCAAAGTGCTCTCCGTTTGCTTCTCTAACTCGTCCCTGTTTTCTGTTGTATGACCTATTATTTCTTTCAGGTGCGGTAGCAGCACTTTACACTGCTCTCACGTCCTGTAGTCTCCGCTCGGAAATGTCGCGCTCAGAGAGCGTCGTCGAAGTCTAGCTGACTAATATCTGCCTGTTGCAGCAACCGGCGCGGTACTCTCTGCTTGTCGAACATGCTCATTAGCGCAAACAGATCTACAGCTGACTGCTCTGTCTGCTGGATATGCTTGAACGAGATCTGCCATGTTGCAACTACTGGCTGCCGGATGCTGCGGTCTCGCCGAATGTCTTTCCACTCTTTCCTGCTAAGCAGATGCACTTGGTTCACCTCGCTCTCTCGGAACAGCTTCAGGTAGGTGGAGATAGACGTGGTAGAGGTTCATGTTTTAACGTACACTGCAGGGTGTGTGATAGCAAGCAGTATGCCCTCTAGCGCTTACACAAGCGCCTTAGTGTCTACTTGACCCAACTCGCTCAACGACACCCTGGCGTGGAGCAGTGCCAACTCGTCCTCTTCGCCCATCGGCTCTACCTCGATGAAATCATCGTGTCCGCTAACAAGGTTAGTGGCTGCCATGTTGTTCCTTGACGTGATCAGAATCGTTTCATGCGCTGCCTGAGGAAGGAAGCTCTCGATCGGTCTATCTGTTATGGCACCAGCCAGGCCTTACCCTATGGGGTATAGCGCCTTGGCTCATTCCCTGTACTTTGCTCGGATTACTAGCTAGCCTACTCCATCATGATTGTACTACTGTTTTGACTACTTGTCTCTTTTTGGTGGGCTCCGCGCCGTGACACTATCGGGGCCTACAGTATCGACTGCCTGCAATTTGCTTGTGCCTGCCCCGTCTTGGTCATCCCCAAAGCAGATGCTGTCGTTGTCGACCTTGTCTAGTAGCATCAGCCATAACCCGTTCCGCCTGTCTAATAGCCAGGCATAGATTAGCTGTAAGACGTCCGTCTCTAGGTCTTCTCGCCCAGGCAGCAGGAGCTTGTCAGTTATGTCCCTATATCTTTACCGGAACCTACTAGGATCGCTCACATGTATCCAGACTACTAGCATGTGCGAGTCCACCGCTTGGAATCTGTATGCATACTCGATCGCCACCTGCGACTTTCTAGCCTCGTGTCAGTCTCGTGATTCAGAGCAGGCATGAAACAGTATGTACTAAACCTACGCCTCCAATTCCAGCAAGAGCCACGCGCGTGTGTATTTATCTAGAAGCAGTACGCTCATCAATCTTGGCGAGGATGTCCTCTCGGCCAACGAACAGTCTGTCCCGCGAGAAGGGTACCATAAACAGGGCTTCGCTTGCTCTAAGCCCTTCCTATCACTTATATATCTCTTCTCTTAGTCGAAATATTACATATATCAGTGATAGAATACTCCAAAGATCTCAAGCAAACAATATACTTTGTCTTCCTTCAACGTCGTTGTGCGTTCGCTTACCCAGCTCATTCGTTCCTCCACACCTCGCTCCGCGAGACTCTGCCCTCTCAACACCTCCACAGGAATGCTGGTGATCTTAGATTTCCTGCTCCAACGATGTCCTACCACCTGGCCTCTAGCAGCTCTTGCATTGTCCAGCCTCGCGTAAACCATCGACTCCGCCGAAACGCTGCCTCCCACGTTATCCGGAAAGCCTCAGTGTCGGCAATTTGCTCTGTTACGACAACATCTGACAGGTATACATAGCATTCGGACGTACGCCGGTACCAACGAAACGTAGAATTGATAGCCGTGCTGAGCTTATGGCTGGTAGACTTATCGATGCAGCAAATATCGACCCAGAAGTACTAGAGGCCATCTGCTGCAGCTTGTCTGTCATAGGACAGGATCTTGTTGTAGCCACTCTTGTCCTTGCCTTTACCCGCTACCAGCTCGTTATACGTGACCTCCTAGTCCTCAATCCAGGTTTGCGATAGAATGGCATACGGAGGAGGGCTTCCATCGTTGAACAAGTTCAGCTCGAAGTCGCTGCCCGCTGAGCGTTACAGGAGGCGCACCAGCACGCACAGTAGCAGGTTGAGCAGGCTACATGCTGACATTTGAGGGGGTGATTAAGGTGTATGGAATCGGTCAGCCGCCAAGATGGTGTATGCGGGGAGCCCAGCGCCAAGGTACAGCCTTGCTATTGCCTACTAGCAGTCAGCCTTGCGAAGCTGTGCTAGTGCACGATGGCCATGTGTTACAGGTTTGGAAGCGCGTCACGTCGAGGGCATCGCGGCGCTGCGCAACTATTGAGAGATAGTTTTAGAGTATTCGTAAGTCTGCAGCGACGTGCGCGGCCGAACTACAAGGTGAAGCTCGCACGCAGCGAAGCGCTGCTGTGCGCATCGGGCGCGAATGCAGTCTAACTTAGCGCTTGCGCGAACACCTCACGGCAGTCGATCCGCACCACGGCAAGCCTTAAATTCTCAAGGCGTGCAGTTGCCAAGGTTCATTAATATGTAGTGACTTCAGCTAGGCCGTCTGGTTGGAAGGCGGCAAGGCTCGTCCTCAGTGGCGGGGTGCCTATGTGCAGCTCCGAATCATCTCCAATGAAATCGGTATATAATCGCCACCAACATTGTAACTAGCTGAAACGATGATAAACTGGTTCGCTCGATACAAGTATGATCGCCCTCCGAAACTTCCAGCCTGTCTTGCCTGCGATTAATCACTTAGGGCTGCTTGTCCACGTTGGAAGATATACAGCGACAGCATTGAGGCCGCCTTCAGTTTCTTCTTTGAGTAATTTGTGAGGGAATTTTTGCTAGACGCAAGTGGGGAAAGATGTTGCAACATTACATCGATTTGTTTTGCCGTGATCAATGGCAGCACGTCGGGACGTGCCAGGGCCACGATAGCGTTTCAGCCTCGTCAATATCCTTTTTGGTGTAACTACAGCAATAGGATTCCCATTGGTCGGCTTGCCGCTATTGAGTTGAACATATGATCCACTCGCGACATGAGTTATAAGCCCAGAAGCTGTGCGAGACTCGACGAGCCGCTTTGTCACTGCTCTCATCTTACTTTACTGGCTTTCTTTTGATAGTGATTCGGCGCAATTGTAAAGCTACTCCACCTGCATGCCCGGGGCCTTGAAACCATCATGAATGACACCACTAGTTGGTGGGACGATTTCTCGAACAATCTCGCCACTGACCTTGCCCCACTTATCTCTCTGTTTGGAGAGTCGCCCACCAAACAATATCTCAGCGAATGTTTGAGCTTTACCGATATTCTGATCTTTGCAACTGCTCCCATCGGAATCATTACCGCCGGCATTTCCGCAATCCGCGTGTGTGGATCCTCAACTTTGCGTGCCTTCATCGGACGAGCTCAGGAAGGAAGTGGCAGCGCCGAGGCTGAATTGTGCTCGTCCACAAGCCGCGATGTCTGCGAGTTATACATCAATGGCGGAATTGCCCGTGTCTTTGGTCGGCCGAAGCTTCTCGAAATTGTCTTTGATCATCAGGCTAAGGCTGAGGACTTCTATAAGAGATCTGATAGCGACGAGACACTTCCAAGTGCGGGCATCTATTCCTTTAGAGAATACATATTGAAGTCGAAGGGTCAAGATTGGGAGGAGTCTACGGGGCAATTTTCAAACCTAAAGCAACGACTCGGCCTTAGAAGACAAAAGGCTGGGCTGGACGGTGACGACCCTATGCCCGGTACTAAGCTAGAGAAGCAGGAGGACTTTGCCCCGAATCCGAATCTTTCATTGAACATTGGAATCAAGAAACACAGCAAAGGATGGTTTATTGCTGCTGCCATACTTGGAGTACTATTACAGTCTGCAGTTCTCATCTGGGCAGCCGTTGCAAGATACAAGTTACATCTCATTAAGGGGGACCCAACCGACAAATACGCAGTACCAGTGACAATCATCGGGACCATTTTCCTAGCCGTTGGAATGGGTCTCTGTGCGTTCCTTGTTGAGAACAGCACAGAAGAACGTGTATTCCATCGCAAAATCCTGCAGGACCATAAAGAGCTGAAGTCTCACATGTATTGGGTGCAACCCGGCATCCAATATGTTGGTGACCAAGCATTCGACTCGTTTGCTTACTCTGATCGCACTCACCCTCTCACTCTGTACACCAGTTCCAAGAAAAGGAAGCTTGACAATGGACAGCAAGTCCGGCTTGTGCGGATTGTGTGGGTAACCATTACTTTCACAACAATCGGATTCATCATGCAGTTTTTGGGCCTTCGGGCGTGCCACTCTTCTGTCGCAGTCTTTCAACTCGGTGTCATGCTAGTCATGAGTATTATCAGAGCACTTCTTCGCACGCAACGCATGGAGCAAGAGGAAAATAACATGAACGATCGCCCAGATGCCTATGTAGGCCACGAGTTAGACTGGCTTGCTTTAAAAATGGACCCAGTTGCGGAAAGAAGTAGTACTTACTGGGACATTCCATCATCCGTAGTGGTTACCTCGGTCACGGACAAGTCGTCACCCAGAACTTCACTGACTGATGCAGAAGATCCTACGCTGCCTCAAGATCCACAGTCGGACGGCATTTCAATGGATGGTGCGGAGGACCTTATGCTGCCACAAAAGCCCCAGACTGATGTGAAAGAAAGTGATTGGTTTTACAAGAATTTGAAGAGCGTATATACTTCAGGTAACGCTCAATTCAAAGACAAGGTTTCCACCGAGTCTTACAGTGAGATCCCCTACGAGTCGGCAAGGCGATTCTTTTACCGAAGTCGACTTGCACGAATGACGACTGACTGGAATGACGATTATGTCGCTACTCGAAATGTCGCTCGCAACCTGGCACAAGCTATCACCAGAACTGCGAACGTCCTGACCTCTGATTCCACTTTGAAAGCGGATTGGAAAAATGTCAAAACGGTGTTTTGGCCGGTTCGAATTCGATTTTGGAGAGGCCCTCTTGAATCCGAGTGCGAATCTCGCCACTACAATGGCCACGCCAATGGACACGGCTCCGAATGTGAATTTGTCTTTCTCACTCTTACACGTGCGAGCTCCGAGAGACGATCCAGTGCATGGATGGTCGACGAGTCCGAGTTAGAAGCAGTGCTTGGACTGTGGGCTTGGACTCTCAGTGAGCAGTACGGGCAACGGAAACGTGAAGGCAATCATATCCCTCATGCTCACAAGCACCCAAGAATTTTCCGCGTGCTTTCCAGCAAGCCTAGGGACTGGAATAGTCTCACATTTTGGCGGAATCTCGATGGTACTCCTATTGTTGAAACTCCCCTCTCGAAGCTACCATCTGAATCATTGCTGCTCTGTGGATTGCACAATTCAAACGGCAAGCTTCCTGGGAAGGAGGACTCCGTACAGGCCCTGGAAGTCAGAGGCACTATTCCCGAAGTCTGTGCGCAGGAACTGTACTCCCTCTTCTTCCTGTCAATTCTTAAATCAGGCGTGGAGGATATTGGCGGCAAGACTACCATCCGAGAAGGCTCCAAAGACTTCCTACTAACGAATACGGCAATCTCCTACCTTCAACAAGTGTACACAGAGAGCCACTTAGGATCCGCAGATGACGCTTTTGCATGCATAATTCCAGCGCTGATTTCATCAAAAAAACTACCTTCAGTCCTTAGCACTTTGGCCGATGCCCGGAGAACGGCAGAGAAATACATTAAGGAAGAAGATTGGAGAAGTGCGGAGAGGCTTCTGCAGTGGAGTCTCGCACAATGCGGAAAGGATACGATACTTGCGGCCCCTGCGAATCCTGATGTCGCATTTGACTTTGAAAACGATCAGCGCCTCATGATATTGACGCTGTGTGAACTCTACCGCAAGAGTGTCTTAACTAAAGAGTTTGGTTCCTTTGGTGTTCAAGGTTTTATCGACTTGATGGAGACTCGAATCACGACAACTCAAGGGAAGATCGAATCTTCCGCACGCGAATGTACCTCCAAATCACTGAAACCTTCGCTAGGGTCAAGCCCTCCTCCAAAGGACTCCAGTACACTTGCGATTGTGATCAGACAATATGCAGCTGCCGCATTACCATTCATAGAGGAGACGCCCAACCGTTCAGTAGCTGTCACTAAATTGCAAAAAGAATTACACAAAAACCCCCAAACCGCTGCCATTAACAAATCATCTCATTGCACTATTCAAGACGGAGATATCAGGACGGCCCTTGATGACAAGATCAAGGCCAAGGATCTGTCGGAAACATTATACTTGATCAACAGGCTTCAAGTTGGGAATTTGAAGCCAAACCTCGATAATGCATTGTTCATGGCCGCAGAAAATGGCTGGTGTTGCATTGTGCGGGCTTTGATGGAGCTTGGGGCAAACCCTGAAAGCAGGGATAGCGATAATCGCACCGCTGTTACATATGCTGCACTCGGAGGGGACTTCAACACGTTTCAATATCTGCATGAGGAAGGGTTCTATCCTAGTTTGATGGACAAGCACTTTCGTTCACCTCTGTCGTATGCCTCGGAAAAGGGCTACACTCGTATTGCGGAAAGGCTTTTGCGTGATGGTAGAGTTATTGCGGATTCGAAGGATGCTTTCCAGCGGACACCTCTGTCGTATGCCGCTGGAAATGGGCATGGGGCTGTTGTCCAGCTGCTGCTCAGCACAGGCAAGGTCGAGATCGAATCAAAGGATCGTACTAGCCGGACGCCGCTATCATATGCCGCTGGGAATGGTCACGAGACTATTATCCAGCTATTACTTAGTACAGGCAAGGCCGAGGTCGACTCAAAAGACACCGATAGCTTAACACCACTATGGCATGCCGCCGGGAATGGGCACGAGGCTGTTGTCCAGCTGCTGCTTAGCACGGGCAAGGTTGAGGTCGACTTAAAGATTAGTGCTGGCTGGACGCCACTGTCGTATGCCGCTAAGAAAGGGCACGCGGCTATCGTCCAGCTGCTATTTGCCACAGGGAAGGCTGAGGTTGACTTCAAAGACGGGAATGACCGGACGCCGCTATCGCATGCTGCTGAGAATGGTCACGAGGTCGCTGTCCAGCTACTACTCAAAACAGGCAAGGTTGAGGTTGACTCAAAGGACACTTTTAAGCGGACACCGCTGTTATATGCCGCTTGGCATGGGCACGAGGCCGTTGTCCAACTACTACTTGGAACGGGCAAGGTTAATGTTAACTCAAAGGATAATGCTGGCCAGGCGCTACTATCGTATGCTGCTAAAGATGGTCATGAGATTGTTGTCCAGCTACTACTTAAAACGGGCAAGATCGAGGTTAACTCAAAGGATTCTTTTTTCCAGCGGACACCTCTGTCGTACGCCGCTAGGAATGGGCACAGGGCTGTTGTCCAGCTGCTGCTTAGCACGGGCAAGGTCGAGGTTGACTCAAAGGATTCTTCCCAGCGGACACCGCTGTCGCATGCCGCTGATTATGGGCGTAGGGATGTTGTCCAGCTGCTGCTTAGCACGGGTAAGGTCGAGGTTGACTCAAAGGATTCTTCCCAGCGGACACCGCTGTCGTATGCCGCCGGAAGTGGGCACGAGGCTGTTGTCCAACTGCTGCTTAGCACGGGCAAGGTCGAGGTTGACTCAAAGGATTCTTCCCAGCGGACACCGCTGTCGCATGCCGCTGATTATGGGCGTAGGGATGTTGTCCAGCTGCTGCTTAGCACGGGTAAGGTCGAGGTTGACTCAAAGGATTCTTCCCAGCGGACACCGCTGTCGCATGCCGCTGATTATGGGCGTAGGGATGTTGTCCAGCTGCTGCTTAGCACGGGTAAGGTCGAGGTTGACTCAAAGGATTCTTCCCAGCGGACACCGCTGTCGCATGCCGCTGATTATGGGCGTAGGGATGTTGTCCAGCTGCTGCTTAGCACGGGTAAGGTCGAGGTTGACTCAAAGGATTCTTCCCAGCGGACACCGCTGTCGCATGCCGCTGATTATGGGCGTAGGGATGTTGTCCAGCTGCTGCTTAGCACGGGTAAGGTCGAGGTTGACTCAAAGGATTCTTCCCAGCGGACACCGCTGTCGCATGCCGCTGATTATGGGCGTAGGGATGTTGTCCAGCTGCTGCTTAGCACGGGTAAGGTCGAGGTTGACTCAAAGGATTCTTCCCAGCGGACACCGCTGTCGCATGCCGCTGATTATGGGCGTAGGGATGTTGTCCAGCTGCTGCTTAGCACGGGTAAGGTCGAGGTTGACTCAAAGGATTCTTCCCAGCGGACACCGCTGTCGTATGCCGCCGGAAGTGGGCACGAGGCTGTTGTCCAACTGCTGCTTAGCACGGGCAAGGTCGAGGTTGACTCAAAGGATTCTTCCCAGCGGACACCGCTGTTGTATGCCGCTGAGAATGGGCACGGAGCTGTTGTCCAGCTCCTGCAAGTATAATGTTGCCTGAATCACCTCCCTACCCGCAACCTTACGAAGTAATGTTCTTTATATATCCAATGCAAGTATTCTGGAGTATTCTTTGCTTTAGAATGTGAATGCTGAAATAGAACGCTCTGATCATGAAGTTGGATGAGGCGCAGCCTAACCGGTGTTGATGTTGTGGATGGCTTTAGGGAATTCTTGTCGCTACTCAGCTAATCTAGGTAACTTATAATCTACGCTAACTCTAAGTCTTGCTTAGATTATGTAGCGTTTAAAGTTTGCGTGTACAAGAAAAAGTTTACTAGTAGATGGTTTTGGATTCCTTAGTCCGGTTCAAGATGCGTACTGCTATAGTGAAGCTTCGAGCAGCATCTGATTATAGTAACGATTCGCTACTTGAGCCTCATCAAGAATAGATGAACATATTAGCGACGCTAGTAGGGAGGACGGCCGACTCGCACTGGCCAGAAGGTTGACATGAACGTCGATAGTGGACAACATTTGTGAAGAGACAGAAGTGTCATGATCGATAACAGGACGGCATGCGACCTTAATTAGATAGCATAATACGTAGGGTGTAACCGTCCCCCGTACCCAACACTCGACAACACCACAGGTTTGGCTGATATGACCTTGCCGCATGTGATTCAGCTACCTGTCCAGCACAACAACGGCGTGAAGAATTCACCGTGATAACAACTTTCGTGCGTGAGTCAGCCGCTCCGCACTGTTCTGCACAATACTTGCCGAGGCGCATCTTCTTTTTGCGTGGCAGAGTTTGAAATACAGGTCAGGTGGATGGGCTTTACAGGTCTGCCAACAGGCGTACAAGCTTTCTCATCTACCTTAGTCTAGCTAATAGAGATAGGTAATACTTGAATAGGTTTGCAGTCATTTCATGACATTTTATCTGTAGTAGATTTGACAACTTCTACCCACCGCGCTATAATACCATACAGTAACATGTGGTTCATACATCAACGAACCGTCTTGTAACCCGAAACAGAAAAAAGAGAAGCCCGACTTTCAGGCGCTTCGCTTACTTCCCAGGCCAAAGTGTATCCTCTAGTCCATCTCGCACCATCTCACTTTCTTGCCGCTCTCAAACTACCCACGATATCCTGCTGCAGCCCACTCTTCATCGCCGATCTGTTGCCAAGCACATTCAGGCCCGGCTTCTTGGTCGTGCGTAGAAAGAGTCGAGCGCTGGCCGCTGCAGCATTGAGGTTCTAACGTGGAGTGGTACATCGTAGATTCTCGCTGCTCCAAGGGTCGTCTGTAGATGCGGCCCACTGCGTCGTCGCACTCTGGCGCGAGGCTCCCATTTCACCAAGCTGTGGAAGCAGGGTAGATGCCCGACTTGCGGGACTGCTCTGAGCCGTGCTTGAGACAGAGTTCACCATTGTTGCACTGCTACAGCCTGGTCAGCCAAGGTTTCGACAGCAACGGGGATGAGCCAGCATACTTGGTTGAAGTGCTGCCGTAGCTGACGGAACCATGAAGTGTAGTTGTCTGTGAAGCCGGGCGGCTGCTATATTGAGTCAGCTCCAGTTGATCAGAGGATCAAGTCACTCACCAGTCGCTTCCAGAATTTGAGTGTCTAGTCGGTGTGTGCGAGCTGCCTGTTGAGAAGCTAGGAGTCGACGAAGACCTGCTCATCTTGATCGTAACCTTTCCTTCTAGCTTGGGATTCTGGTGGTATGTCTGGAATGCGGTGCGGGTTGCGTGATGCGTTTGTCAACTTCACTTGGGCGACGTCAAGGTCAGATTTATAGGAGAGCAAAACAGGCAACTCTTGCAAAGTTGCCATCGCGTTTAAGAGTTACAGCGTTTCGAGTTGTCGTGTTGACAGGACTAAGGGCTCCACGAAGTGTAAGTTCTTCACTTTCTGAAAGTCGGCCACCCAGATCCTATTCACGGTCTGCTTCTTTACAAAATCGGCGAGATGTACTCGAATATCGGCGAGACGTAAACAGATTAGCTGAACGGCGAGTGACTAAGACAAGTCCACGTAGCAGCTTCACTGTCTCATGTTTCCTACACTAACCCATTCTGGAAATACGGTCAACTTCTAGCGGGTTAGAATCAACATGGTGTTAGTCAGAAACGACATACTCGGTGCAGCAGAGCACGTTCATTGGAGCATGTTTGAGAAGTACAAGCCGCGTCGGTGTCCCTGTTGAACACTTGTATTCTCGGAAGTTTACTTGCTTGTTTCAAACACCATTCCCCAGGAAGGTATTTTGAGATCCTCGCCTGGAGCCTGGATAATGAAAGTCTCGACATCCTGGAATCCCAGACTTGCGTAAAGCAGGCGCCCGAATGTACCCGCGATGATAGTAACAGGCACGCCGTCTTGAAGGCCTTTTTGTAATCCCCACTGCACAAGTCGTGCGCCGATGCCTTGTCTGCGATAGTCCGGGTGCACTCCGAGAATCTGCAGATGCAGCTGTCCGTCACCCCACAGCTCTTGAAGCTTCGCGTGTTCCTCGGTGCAGCCTGCTCTGAAAGCAGCCTGACGATGTGGCGCTACATCCCGACGCCGAGCCCCTCCCTTTCGCGCAACAGCCAACATCGCTGCCGTTGTTAGGAAGTGCACACTCTAGTACGGACGCGCTTGACCTACGGTTTTGTGGCTCATAGCTGGGTCCGTGCTTTGCTTTATTGATATAAGAGACGTCCCAAACTGCGACGCCTACTGTAGTTGCCGGCTCCGAAGCGAACGAGCTTGGAACTTCAGCCAACATGACGAACCAGTCATCGTTTGCCGGGGAAATAAACTCTTCATACAGAAGTCTGGTGTATTTGTAATGATCTTCCGGAAACTGTTTTTTGTATACGAATCTGTAATCAAATTGCGGATCCGACGGCATGGCCTGGAGGACTACCGGCACTATGCCGTCGACATCCTGAGGAGTAGCAACGCGAAATACAACCTCACTAGACATTGTCGCCCTGCAACGTGATGATTGCTGAAATAATGATACAGGAACAACATACGGATTGACTCGTACGGTTCTTCTTCTTATGATGATGACGACTTCGTACTACAACCGCAGCGTGCACATGCAGCCTGATTGTAAATCAAGCGTCCAAGGATGCTAATGTTTTCACAAGGCGTGACCAAAGCCATTCTTCCGGTTGCGGATGCTGGTAGTAGAAACACGGTCAGCTAGGAACGGTATGATCTTGCATAACAGTTCGCGTCATGCCCAAGGCCGAAACGCCCGCTTACCGAAAACGCAAACACGGCGAGACGGAATGGGACTAGTGCAGATGGCTCGTGCATCAACATCTGGGCACGGACGCCAGAAATATACTCACTTTAGCCATAACCTGGCCAGCCACATTCCGTCACTTGCAGATGCAGCAACTTGCATCATGTCCAGACTGCTCCATTCTCAACCGCTCCGGCTCTAGCTAGTGCTTGACCGAGGGAGGGTGGGGGGCAGTGTCAGCAGGTTCCCCCACCATCAGGCTCCCATATCCGCATATGTTCGGCCAGCCGTCACGTCTCGAACAGACTATTGCATATGAACACTCACTTTTTCTAGATCACATCTTGTCGTTGAGCATCTCCACAGCCTTAGGCACTCTACCTAGGCACTCATCAACCTGTATTTCTGATACGTAACCCCCTTCGCTCAGCCCCTTCAATGGCGGTGTTTTACAACCACGACTGAAGCTTGTCAATACGAGGGTGTTCGCTCATGGCCTACGTTCGTCTTGGGCACCAATATCATGCGTACATGCGTAAGAGTGAAGCTGGTGGCGCTTACCATCAGCTGGCTGCCAACAGTTATCCGCCTTCGGATTCGAGTTTGCTACTAACAACGCTACCACGTGACAGAGATGGAAAGTCACTGAGGCTTGGCCCCAAGGTCCTTCAAATCGCTGCCTGAGATTTATGAGCCCTGGTCTCGTCGTGTCGGGCAACCATGCAAGCATACAAATAGTCTTCCGAGCGACCTTTTGGAACTTGTGCCCGTTCTTCGTCAGTCTTTGACACTTTATGCTCTTCCTCCCCTGTATAAATATCCGCCCCCATTCCCTCAAAAGCAGCTCCCACGTATTGAACTGAGAGAATGCCTCTGCTCTACGGCAAGCGGAGTCATTACGCGGGTGCTGATCAGTCGTCCAATCCTTCTAATGCGGACCGAGACTTTTCAACCGGCGTACAGCAAACGCAATCGCTGGGTGGTGCACATGCCGGTCCTGCATATGCAGTCAGGGGTTCGTCTTGTTGCTTTGGAGGGTGTTGCGTTTTACTTACTAACTCATCGAGAAGACCAGATAAATCAGGCTGCTGCTCTACATAGACGAGCTCCGCCACCACATCTTGTGACCGCAACAGAGCGAGCAGCTGCCATCGGGTCCTATACCAATGTTGGAAGCTTCCTACCACGTCAGATTCCGCGAGGGCTCAATGCTGACGCTGTAACGTATCCGACCGCGTACTTCAACGGCCACACCGGTAGCTATCTACACTCAGGACCCAACGCCACACACGCTGCTTATGATTCAGTGCCTCCAGGATATCACGACTTGGGGTTCACACAGCCTCCTCCTTTGGAAGCTACCGCTCTTGTCAACCCTGATGCGACGGCATTGTGGCCTTCTCAATGGTCGGATGCGAATCCACTTGCATCTGCTATGACAGAGGATACATTCTCTGCTCCGCAGTCGATGGAAGACACAGCAATGTGGGCAAATCTTGATGAGCGGGCGATGACGTCTGACGATGGACCAGCAATGTACCCTTCCGATTTCACATTCTTTCCCTCAAGCAGTTCGTTTTCGACAGCCACCCACCCTATTGACGAGCAATCCTTGCGTTCGTATGGTGGCCCGTTTCCAGGCATCGAGCCAGGAAGTTTCGAAAACCCCCTCTCTTCTACAATGGACCAGACTCAATACATCTCGGGTAAGCCCCACACCCTCCCACATACTGACCATACAACCCCCTGCATGGATGTGCCCAATGATCGCTTTGATGATGGGTACATGACTGGACCTCAAGCAACATCACTGCCCTTCTCATCAAACTCGCTCACTGTGCGCGCGCAACAAGACGACTTCAACTTCCATGCGTTAAGTGAAAAAACAGCCAACATGGACGGAGATACTCTTGGAATCTTTTCTCTCGCCACAGAGCAATCGATGCCACTGCCTAGTCTCGATGCATACAACGACTTTCTCCCTATCACACAGACGCTGTCAAATGATTCAACCATAGGCCCTATGGTCTTAGCCGATCCTACATCGACAACCATACTTCCTCCTCAGAGCATAGTCGACACAGATCGCCCATCCAATGCGTCGAGCCTCTCTCCGGAGTGGCATGATGTCGACAACTCCCGAGATAGCACTTGGATGATGCCTGACGTCGGCGATGAGTCCGTCGGTTACGGGATCACGCCCGATACTCAAGGCAGATCTACATTTGCTACCCCAAGTGAAAGAGCCGGGTCGAGAACAAGACTGGATTCTCTCATAAGTGGTGATGTATCAGTTACCGGAAAAGGTTCCGATAAGAAGCAGGATCTTCAGATTGTCATGTATGGTCAGGAAGAGCCTAGTCGAAAGAGGAAAAGTCATCTAGTAGATCTGTCCAACAAAGAGGTATGTATTTCGGACCAAATGACAACCAGACCGCATTTATTGACAGCGTGACAACAGCCTATAACCCAGCTTGTTAGGTACAGTGATAGCGGTCAGATACAAGCATTTGAGAATATTTTGGGCAATCCCACCCGAAAGGTGAAAGGTGCGTATGACGCTCTGGCTAAACGCAATGCAGCTTGTTGTCGAGAGACCGGTGCGTGTGATACATGCAGACGCAGTAAAAAGCAGGTATGTAATGATAGAACGCATTTAAGAAAATCATCTAACCACGTCCAGTGTGATTTGCACAAAAAGTCACCATACGAACAATGCACCTCATGCCAAACTCGCAAGCGGACATACAAGAATATTGCCAGGTTTCCCTGCTTCTTATCTCACATGGTGGACTCTGTCTTCTTCAGGAAAGGTGCGTCTCAAGATGTATCTCTTTGGGGCGCCCGCGAAAGAATTCACTGATATTTGCTCAGGACCAAGCAATTCTAGTCGCAATCACTTTCTAAATCGCAATATTGGCGTTGATGAGATCGGATCAGCAAACCAGCAGATTCTGATTAAGTCGCCGCGCACCCTTCGGTTAACGCAAATATCAGGCGCAACTCTCGAGGTCTACGTCAAGGAGTTTGAGGTATGCTCTGGTGACAAGATTGATTGCCGCGAGGTCAATCAGGATGGAAAAGTCTGCATATACCAGATGCCACCATACTGTCTCGCGTATCTCCCAGAAATACGTGCAAAAATCAAAACATACATGCACGAAGAAAGGAGTAGATACCTCAATCTTCTCCTGGGGGACAGTGATGCGTCCCCAGCAATGGAAGACACAGATAGTATAACCCGGCTGACGGTGAAGACCGCCCTAAAATATGCTGCAGAAGATCCAGTAAGTGGTTCTGAGAGCCCATCTAAATATTATCTGACTCTTGCAGGATTCTATTACAACTATGGCACTAGACATGTGGGCATACTGTCGTGTCATCGAGCTGGAATGGAAAATATGCGGTGAAGATACGCTAGGCCTTTCGAAAGTTGAAGATCCATCCAGCCCTTGGCATGAGTTTGTGCCGATCACTCCAGCGATGGATGTGCAGCTCGATCAAATCGTCATACAGGACATCCTTGGTCCTCTGAGGCAGCGTCTTATTCTTCGCCTTGAGGAGGTAATCAAGAAACATGTTCCGACTGAGTGGTTTGATTGCTATCTGACTATGTACATCCTGCTCAACCACATTGAGTGGGCCTGTACACACGGAAACAAGTTCTCCAAGCGCCATGGACTTGGTGTGAGTGATCATTTCGGACCTAAGCGATACAAAGGCTGACCGTTGTACTCAGCACCGTTACTCCGACATGAAACTCGCCGAATCATGGTTCCATACGAGCAAGATACTACTATCTCGCTTTCACTTCTGGTCCAACGGTTCTGATCCCTTCAATGTCGACTGGAACAACCCGGACAAAGCAAAGTTTGCAAAGCTGAACAAGGATCAAGTACAGTTCATGCAGCAGTTACAGAGACTTGTGAAGCAGAAAGGTATGCCTAGATTCCATCCACAAAGTATCAATTTGTATCATCGTTCTGACACGCTATCTTGAACAGAGCTACACTTTAAAGAGCTCAAACAGAAACACCGTTACGAGAAAGACCTGTACTGGACCCACCAGTTGTTCAGTTCGGAATGGGATTCAGGCCTTCCACACATCGTTGAGGAGACAGTGGAGTGGACAGTGGAATAGGTCAGAAACGCAATGGGGGGGACGGGTACACTCAGACATGTACTGTATACTACACTGTACGAATATAGAGGCCGTGTAGAAATATCACACTGTGAAGGTGGTCATGTTCTCCACTTGGGAAAACCGTGATTTAGTTTCATTTGTATGGCCCGGGGGGTGCTCAAAAATGAGACAAGAGTAAACAGAGAAAAAACATTTTGCAGCGAGCGGAACCCCATGTTGATTGATCCTTCAACGAAGCATCCCTAAGGAGACCGCCGATGAGCGAGTGGCTTCATTGAGAGCCTCCGACTACGGGGTATATATGCGGCGCATTCAAGAGCACTGTAGATGCTTTATCAATTTTCTGTTGATGGGTGGGGCCCGGTGTACGTCCCACTTGGCGAGCTTCTTTGCTTCACTGTCACCGTAGATCAAATTTGAATTCTTCTCCAGAGGAGCCGGCATTGGCCACGCGAGCTCTTCATTGGAGCTCCTCAGCCACAGCCGAAGCATATGGCGCGTTCCGTTCAAGGAGCGCTTTGTTTCTTGGCTCGAGTCGCTGACCAGGTCGCGCGACTCTTGCTGCTGGTTGTCTGTAAAAGCCTCGCGTGCGTGAAACAGGGCCAGATTGTTGAAGACCTCGATATCGCCGGGCTGGAGCTTGATCTTGAGCTGGTGCTTTTGCGCGGTGAAGTGCACCGCGTCCAGTGCTTCTGCTTGCTGCTCGGACATGGCGGGTACGTCTGGGTGATGGGGCGAGAAAGGCGCGCCGGTCAGCGGACGGCGTGAGTAGAGAAAGCTAGGACCGTGTTTTGGGAAGTTGTGCAGGAGCTGACGGTACGACCAGCTGGGGCGGGTCTTGTTGAAACTGGCTTGTGTCAGTGAAAGGGAGCGCTATGGGAGGGGGTGGGGACTCGCAACACTTACTCGTCGTGTATCCATGTATCATCGGAAAGGACATGGATGATATCAGGCCTGGTGGCAGCTAACTCATTGTAGATCATTCCAGAGGATGCTAGCAAGCTTTCGCCACCAGAGACGGCGGTATCCAAGACGTACATGGACAGTATGTCGCACATATCAGTATGGAAAGGCTGGCGACTGCAGTCAGCATTTGGAGCATGCTTTTCAAGAGGTAGAGGCGTGCAGTTTTTACCTGTGCACGGTTTGTATATGGAGATGGCCGGCCAGTAGCATCGGGCAGCTCGCGTTCAATGTCTTTGATGTGGACTATCATACGCCCATCGTAGTCTTGACAGCCGCGAATGTCGGCAATATAGCTTGTGATACCAAGATAAATGAGAATGTTGTCGAGAGGCGAGAAGTCGGTGGGTGTCAGACCTCGAATGACATTGAAGCCGGTGCCCAGATGGATATTGTGCGCCACCTGCTCAAGTCGTTGTCCGAGGTTGGGTAAAGGGAAGGTTTGTGTTGTCACATCATCAGGTCCCATGTCATCACCAAGTCCTGGAAAGAATTAGAGGCATTTTCAATTATTTGTTTCTTCTTTAATCAAAAAACAAGTGGGGAGGTAGACTTGCCGTGGAAATGCGATAACGCGCTCTTGATCTCGATGATGTCGCTGTCCGACAAGTGAATGACATACGTATCCGGGTTGGCATAGTCGGCCCCAGACCACACTCGTGGTGACGAAATCTGGGCTGGAAACCCTTCCGGTACTTGGGTAGGACGCCCGTGTGACGATGCAGCCAGAGCGGCTACACGCGCAAGGTATGTTTCATACTTAGGATACCATTCGATGTCTGGCCGTACCACTGCAGCATCATATCTCAAAGCGATGGGCTTAATCAGTCTTTCTGCATCAAATAACACATTCTCATCATGTTCTTGAGCCTCGTCGATGTTCTCATCCAGATAGTTTCGCCGGAGGCCGATTGAATTAGTAAGATACTGCAACTGGAGCAGAGAGGTATCTCTGGCGGACGTAATCAATGGCATGGTGGTAGGCAAATGACACAAAGCGTTTCTCCCAGGGCGAATGAGTTGCTGACTCTGGATTGAGTTGCAAGGAGATGATCCTAAAGTTGAAGGTTGGGCTTCGGGAGACATATATATATCTTGAACCATGCAGCTGATCAGCCACAGCCTTGTCGGCAAAGGTGGATATGTACGCATGTCGACTGGTCGTCTGATCAAGAGTTGATAGACTCCTATCGATTAGAAACGGATTCAATGCATGCTTATCACACCTCCACGTCACGCTGAAGTGCCGTGGTGAAGTTTGGTGTTCGCAAGCAACCTCGACTGTCAGGCTGTTGTAAGATTGGCTGTTTCCGAGCGGTATATTCGGTGTGGCCGTCCACTGGGGCATATCTTCTCTGCAGTGGAAGCGGGGGTGGTGCTGTTGTGCTCTAACGCTAGATAGTCAAAAGGTAAGCCTGGGCATTATGGCGTGGCAACCATGCTATTTCTTGTTTTCTGAATGATTGGTGCTATTCCACGAGGTAGCTTCCGTTTGCCTCCTGCTCTTTGCCCTTGGGCATGGATGCATTGGTATGCATGTCAACGACTACAGACAAGGCTGAAGTTGATTTAAACTGAGCCGCTGTGGCAAAATAAGTGAATTTTCAGCTGTCTGCCGATAGGTCTGATACTAGGATGCAGACAGCTACCCAAGTACAGGTGTTTTGACACGTATGTGCAATGCTGTTCAGTGGTCAGAATTGATAAGAAGACACAGAGCGTGACCACAAGTGTAGAGCCTCGTCCGGTGGAAGATGGGCACTCGAAAAGGCGACGTGCTTGTGCACTGCGCATATGCACATGTTGTGGCTGGCAGGCATCGATCGAGACCACGCAAATGCGGAGGACTCGCCAAGCAAGCTCCGCGCCCCAGAGCCGCAAAAAGAGGGGTCAAACGTGTCCCCCGTACACCCTGCTTCTGAAGCGTCTCAAAAGGTCTTTACAACACATACAAGGCTGAGCAGCCGATTGACTGCCAATATTGATTGCCAGATGCGTTTTTCTCTGGTGTGCAAAAGACATTCCTAGTTGTTGACACATGGCATCGGACATGTGCGAGTGAGTCTATGTCGCTTGATGAGTTTGTGCATGTCGTTCGATTATAATGTCGTACCTACGTATCTAGTGTCCGCCGGGTGCCCCCGCAGTGGGTTCGCCGGCAGCCTAATACGACCATCCTGTCCCACACGCCACAGGAAGCACCAGCCAACATGCTCGATATAAATCCAGTGGTCCCGACACTTTACTTCTGCTTCACACCCGCAGTTTTGCATCTCATAGGCACTCATGCCAGTTTCAGAAGAAAGACCCGGTAGTGCAGCTCGACCTGTGTTCCTCTTCTTCGGTACTCTCGCCGCCTTTGTTCTCTTGTGGATCACCATCACGCCAGCCGTACGTGACACTGTCAACATGCCAACTTGCATGCTTACTATTGCTCAGAAACATTCCGAAATGTCCCAGCCTATCTCCATCCTATCTCTCAGCCAAAATCGCGCCGTCGTACGCACAATTCACGAACACGTAAAGCCACACGGCTATGTTGTTGCTGGCATCCTCGAGTCCGATCCATTCTCCGCAAAGGATTTGTCCCTGGCACTTCGCGTACTTGAGCCAGCACCACAGGCCGTTGTAATTGGTCGTGGATATTCGAACGAAGAAGCTACCGAGTCCCGCAAAGTTTACGATGAGTTCGCCAAGAGCGTTGGCATCAAAGACGGCACTGTGATTAAGATTACGGATGAGGTTTTCAATGAGGTAGGGAAAGAAGGCATCCCAGCTTGGATCTTGAAACAGCTTCAGGCGTATTTCAAACATTGACTGCAGGGAAGACTCTGAGGCACAACGCAACATAATTCTTTTGTCTATTTTGAGCCAACTACCCACCTAGTATTTCATGTCTAAAAAATCGCGCGATTGATATTCTCCTGGCATTCACGCAAATAGATTTCCCTTGACAATCGCGCAAGTGGGATTCTCTGTGCACTCACGCAATAAACATCTTACCCTCCCTCCTTCCACAACTTCACCAGAGCAAACTCCCCACAACCACTTATAACCACTCTGCAATCTCATAAGATTCAAGTTGTCATCAACAGTTCTTTAGGATCGTTTTCTTTGAAATGGATCAAAAAGAATGCTAGCGGCATGAATATCCTTATATATAAAGTACTGTAGAACAGAAAAGTATAGTCACACGGTGCGACCTGTTTTATCATTTGAATCCTAGTTCCCGAAATTTCAAAGATTCTCGTTGTAAACACTCTTCACCAGAATCACTACTTCTTTACTGGCTGACCACTCCCCATCAACTACCGCCTTTTCCAATGTCGACTCCCAAGAGCCAGATTTACGGTAAATGCTCTGTGGCTTGACCCATTTCCACATTAGCTTTTCATCTCGCACAACCCACCCATCGCCGTCCTCACGAAGCACTCTGATGCCGAACAATTGAACTTGCGTCGCATTTTCCACTGACTGGCCCGTAAAGCTTGTAGAAAGCTTGGAGAGCATGTTCAGACCCGCAGAACGTGTGTCTAGATCAACAATCCGACGGTGCAGACAGCCAGGGAAATCTGTCTCGAGGCAAGGAAGAAGCCAGACACCATACAGCTTACCAAAGCGAGTCTCACGCTTTTCATATTGATATGTAACAGGACGTTGGTGTAAGTTTCCCAAACGTGCTGTTTACCTAGGTAGAAAAAAGAAATGTGCGTGGATAGTATTAGATACTTGTACGAAATCTACATGTCCATGACCAGTCATCATCTCTAGCCTGCTTGACTATGATTGTATGACACCATCAGTTACTGACAGAAACATATGGGGCCGAACCCGTGCTATGGTTCAGACTCGATTTATGACAGAATGCGGTGCGGAAAGACCTGCGAGTGCCTTGAAAGATGTAAAAGGTTGGTTTTGTACTAACATTTAGGTGGTCCGTATGTTCTACAAATGATAGCTTAGGTTTAAAGTCCCATAAGCTTTTTGCGTCATCTTGTAGTTGTTGGGCAAAAGAAGGATAGTATGTAATTTAAGTGAACGAACATGGATCGTCAGCTGTGCCCAGTGCTTAAGATACAGAATTACTGAATTCTGACATTTCACTGGTTAACTGGAGCAAGTCTGGGTTCCCTGGTGAGCTCGAGCTTGACGAGTGTCATCCCAATGATGATGGTTTTGCCTCGGTAAGAACCTAGAGCACGCTTTCTGCAGCTACTATAGCGGGATGAGTTGTACGACGTGTTATCCAAAGAGTATAAAAGGGTTAAACAGAGCATTTTCTGTCATCAACACCAGGCGAGTATTCTGAATCCAGGGCACTGCTGAGTTAACTGCAAGTTCATATCCAGGACACGGCGTGGTTAGACTTTCAATGTACACCAAACAGTTCGAGCCATATCTCATAACATAACATGTCATTCATGCTCTCTACTTAGTGGCATCCAGGTGTGCACACGCCTCCGTAGCAGTAGCAAACCTGACGCTTGACCTTGCCGTGGCATCCAGGGGTGCAGAATCCTCCGTAGCAGTAGCACACGTTGCGCTTGTCGATGGCCTATGGGAGTTAGCAGTATTCTCTGATATTGCACTCCTATCTGCCGAAATAAGGTGATCCAACTTACCAGACCTTCGACAACCTCGTTGGTCAGCGAGTCGCGGACTTCCATGGTGTTGGAATCAGCTGGTGACACATGTTAGTCAACTTAGAGAGGCATATTGATCAGAATCCATAGCATATGCACTGCGTCAACATACCAGCGGGAGCGGCGAGTCCAGCGCCCAGGAGGGCGGCAATGGTGAAGATTTGAACGGCGAACTTCATGATGGCAGTTGTAGAGTGATCCTGTTATACGGATGAGATGAGTGCTCTGTGATGCGGATGCCATCAAGGGAACCATGGCTTCTTATATATCGTCTCTGCTACCTTGACTTGGCGCCTCATTCCTACCAAACAGCACAATTGCCCGTAAACTCACATATGCATAGTCTAGTGTTCTAGCGATCTTCTCGTGGCCTAGAAGCAATCTGGAGTGGGCAAGATGTGGAGGAGCCAAATGCAGTAAATCTGCTGTCGATAGTCTGCTGATCGGCCCGCCACCCCACAATTGCTACCTTCCAGACAGAGTGAAGTCGATAGACGTTGGTGGCTGAACGGCAAGTAACCGGCCGGTAAGTAGTCCGCCGTATAGGGACATACTAACTCTAACAATGTAATGAAGCAGTAGGATACCATTTTCCGCTATTCTACTTACCCGACTCCGTACCAATCAGTATAAAGTCTAACGGCTGAATACAAGAATTCATGTCTAACCCGCGGAACTATTATCAAGGACGAGTTTAGCGCTATCAACGTAGTATCGGGAGGCCTTACATGCGGCCTATTTAAAGGACGTCACGACGTGCAGCATCCGCGCCATGTGGATCCGGCCTGAACGCCTAATCGTGGGGAAAGCCTTCCTGGTCTCGTAAAGGGAACAAAGTAATTGGCTTCGAACCGGGCCGCTCGCGCACTCAACCTCACCTCCAGAAACCCGCGGCATTGAAGCCCTCAATCGTTCCCCGAAAACCAACAACCTCGTTCGGGTTGATGCCCAGCTCCTCGGGACTAATGAAGTCTTCTGTTACCTCCCAAGGATCACACGCCTCTCCATACTTCATCTGCAATGCCAATTCTGCGCCCACAATTCCATGCAGCTGGGCCGCTGTTTCTGGGCTAATCTCGGCAAAGACGCACTTTTTGCCTGTGACCTCAGACCACACGTCCACCATTTGTTGGAATGTCCACTTTTCTAATGCAACGTTGGCACATCGACCGCACGCTTTACTCCCTGTAGCTAGGACTTGCCGGACCCAGATACCGGGGTTGACGGTCATGTCACCGGCAAGAAGGACTTTGGCATCGGGTCTCGTGGGCAAGGCTTGGACCCACTGACCGGTACCAGGCTATCTACCGTGTTAGTTCTGAAGATATCACGTTCGAAGTGGGCATCAACGTACGTATTCAATAGGCTTGCACATTGGAAAGAACGCCATGTTTTGTGGATAGTATCCAAAGTACAGATACGTGGTGATGGCGGCAAGCTGAGGGAGCTCGGTTTTGATACGAGCATCGACGTTTGCCTTGTAGTCCATGTGTGGGACCTCCATCTTTCCCCAGAATCGGCGCTTGGCACTGGGGCATGTCGACCAGATGTAGTGCTCCACAGTGCGTGAGGATGCGGCAGCTCGGGCGAGATTCATACCGTGCCGTTCTTCGATTCTGCCGCACTCGTGTTGGGTCTTACCTTGGAAGAGTGATTCCCACCAGTTGGTGACTGCGAAGACGGCATGCACACCGTCGAAAGCGGCGCGAAGTGACGCCTCGTTATCAAAGTCGGCTTTCACCACTTCGATGCCCTCTTTTACAAGCCTTTTGGCGGCCTCACTGGTAGGGTTTCGTGTAATCGCACGGACTTTCCAGCCTGGTGTCTTTTTCATAATGTTCACTACGCCGCCACCTTGGCTTCCCGTGGCACCTGTCACTGCGATGGTCCTAACCTTCTGGTCGGGCCAGTCGTTGATTGTGTCCGGCAATCCGCTTCTCTCTCCATGCATTAGTGCAAACCATGGCTCAAAGACAGCTTCAGTACGCTTTGCGAACGGTCCGCTCTTGTATCCCGGGTGGCCCCAGTCGATAAGTTCGTCGTGCGCAGCTTCGAGCAGCTGACCGGTCTTGGTGTTTTCCGCGTCATTGAGAAAAGAATCAAAGCCTGCGATGAGTGTTGATTGCAGTGTCATCTGTTCCGGACGGAAAGCTTTACTGAAGCCAGGCATAGCAGGCGTTTCGATACCGCCGGGCATCACACAGTTGACGGTTATGTTCTCCTTCACTTGGAGGATAGGTCCCACTGTTCTGACCCATTGGTGAGTTGCAGCCTTTGCAGCGCAGTACTCGGGAAACGTTTGGCAGGGATAGACGCCAATCATGCTGCCGGTTACGATGATCTTCCCTCCCTTACCTTCCGGGTTATGCCGCATAAAGTGAGTTGCCAGCGTCGTTCCATAAATCGTACCTTTTAGATCGATGTCAGTGCAGGTGGTGTCTGGCTCGGAAGGGAGATCATCAACGGCCGCATTGCGGCGTGCGAAATTGTAGATGGAGCCTCGATCCACGCATCCGGCGTTGGCAATAAGAACATCAAGTCGACCCCATTTTTTCCAGACTACTCGGAAAAGATTTGCTTGCGAAGAGTAGGACCTCACATCGCACTGAACAAAAGTCGCCGTGTTTCCAGACGCGTCGAGCGAGCGGACGACCTCCTGGCCTTCCTTCTCCCGTCGGCCACAAATCGCCACACGGTAACCACCACGGTGAAGGTGTGTTGCTAGCCATGAACCAATACCACTCTGTCAGAATGCGTCAGCGTGCTCGTGCTGATCACAGAGGTATATGATGACGAACCGTGGCACCGGTAACAATGACGACCTTCTGTTCGTTCTTGGAAATAAGACCCATTATGCAGAGTTTCCTGATTGAGAGGCTTCCTGGCACAAACCTTGGGGAAGATGTGGACTTATGTCAACAGGAAGACGAGAGTGGAAGATGCTATCATGATCCTGGCAAGATGCACGTACAAAAGGAACCGCTTTTTCGAATCCTTCAACGTCGCTTGCCCAGTTAGATTGCTCGAAGGAATTAAATGAGGACCGCTAGCTCGCTCTTGCCTTCGATTCGATCGGTAGCACAGGAAGGTCCCCTCAATCATAGGTATTAGCCCGCTAGGCCTTTTTCTTACCTTGTCGGACCGATCTTCTGGTATCTTTGTGGATACATTGGCACATGGACACCATGTCCCATCACCGACGTACAACCGGCGCCCCTCGCTCTCGATAACTCTGCACGGGCAATCGTTCTGTATGATTAGAGTCGACAGGTGTTACAGAGAGTGACGGCAAACCTACCGAAAAGCAAGCCATGACGCAGGATAGGGTGCACGGTCCGGAAGGGGGCAGCTTCGATCTGAGTCCGCAGTTAAACGCGACTGTAACTGACTCGATCGCACATGGCGACGCAGAGGCAGGAAAGATTCGCGAAGTCGTTTGACCGAACCAGTTATCAAAGATTCCAGAGCCATTTGAGCAGCGCGCACGCCAGCTGGTGCGCACAAGAAGCGGTCAGTGAGATTGCATCAGATGCGCTACCTATCCTGCTTATTCTCTGGCGTCGAGGTACAGAAGAGACTCAAGATGACAAAATAAGGTTACAAGATCTGAAACAGCACTGACGATCGCTCGCCGTTGATGGCGTGGGGAGGGAGGGCGTTGGGCTTGCATGGTTGCAGCTGTCATGCCCCACCTGTCACTGGGTAACTTTATGCCACCAGAGTCCAGGGTACGGTGAAGCCAAAGCAACCCAACCAGCCAACAAATTTTTCTAATCCGCCTATCACAAAGCTGCGCCGCATAGGCCTAGGGCATGGTGTAAGCAAAAAGATACAATCGTCCAACAAAATCTCGTCTTAAGGCTACCCACAATGACTACACGAGTCAAGGTTTGTGTATTTCGGTTTTTTTCATGATACCTTCGTCTCGTATTACTGAGTCGCATCATGCACAGGCTGCAGGTACACGATGCGCCTCTGAAGATCCTCTGCCTTCGGGCTGTTTTGTTCGGAGGTATCAACAAGGAAGCTTTGAGATGCCATGACCTTAATTGGGCGCGTATAGCAGTTCAGGAAGTAATACCTAGGGCCACCCTTACCATTGCTGTCCGAGAGATCTGAAGCTCCGCACACTCTTTTTTTATTTGCTTTCGCTGACTATACGTCGCTCTGTGAGCGGTGCGCGAGATGATTCCAATTGAAAATGGTCAGCAAATGGTGGTCATTTTGACTTGTTCCATCTCCATCTCGATAGCCCTCACAGCGGTCGGCTTACGGCTGGTCGCCAAAAGAATCCGGAACAGGATAGATGGCAGTGACTACTGCATTGTCATAGCTTGTGTAAGTTCAAATGCTTCCAAGAGAGTTTTGGCATATTGATATCTTTGCTAGCTCTGGAACGTGGCACTGCATGCCACCGGCATTTCGCTGGTCACACATGGCGGATTTGGATTTCACACCGCAGAGGTTGTGCAGCGCTTTGGACCTGGCACATTAACCTACTTTTATAAGGTATTAACAACACGTGTTTCTTGTTATATACAAATCTTCTGATCTAGTTTTCTCTTAGGGAATCATGACGTTCTCCATGCTGTGGAACGCGACAATGTGTTTCAGTAAACTGTCTGTCTTGCTGATGTATTCGGCATTGATACCGAGACCTACCATGATCAGGACAACCATCAGCTTCGGCGCTTTCATCGTGGTGTGGTGTACTGCAAACGTCCTGGCTGCGTTCTTGATCTGCCGGCCACTGGCGAGGAACTGGAACTTTTCGGTGCCTGGAACTTGCGGAAGTCAACCAGACTTTTATTTTACCATGGGGATCATCAATCTCATCACGGATGCGGTACTTATCGCCTTGCCCATGCCCTACATCTACAAACTGGCAATGCCTATGCGCAGGAAACTGATTGCGATAGCCCTGCTTAGCGTTGGAATAGGGTGGGTGACTCTCTACTGTCTTTTACTATTGCTGACGGAGATATGCAGGACCTGGGCCATTACTATCTACCGACAGACATCTCTCACCCATCTCAACTTCGCCGACATGACGTACGAAGGTGTGCTGGCCACAGTCCTTTCTGGCCTTGAACCAGCCGTCGCCATCGTCCTGGCGTGCGTGCCTCTCATGCGCCCGCTTTTCGTAAAGTCAAGGCATACGATAGACACGGAGTATGAGTACGGCAGCGGCAAGCAAACGACGTTCGCCTTGAAGAAGGGCAGACCACACGGGCTGGACCCTACCGCTACATTCTCAGAATTAGCCGATGACACCAACAACTCGTCGCAGATTGAACTACGGCCTGTGGAGGGTATGCAAAGGGTGTGCATCTCTTCTGACGAGGACCGGAATAAACAGGAGAAGACCATCTCCCCTCACGCCATCAGTGTCGAGAGGAGATGGGAAGTGAGGAGTGGGTGATTGCATTTTGGTGTATGTCAAGATTAGCTCTGTCAATCAAGACATAATACCACTAGAAAAATCAAAGTCCCGATTCAGCTATTCACGAGCAGTAGGGTAATGTAAGGCTGGCAATGATGGGTATGATGACATTAGCATCCTCTTCAACCCCATCCACCCATCTACCCAAAAACAAAAAGTCCTAAACTCAAAGAAACAGCCCTACATACACACTAACCGCGTGTCGCCAGCCGAATCCAAGCTCAGTAAAGAAAGACCAAACGAATGACCCTATCCTATCCCATCCATCCATCATCCCATTATCCTCTCCTCTACAACCCTCAGAAAAGAAAAAAAAAACCATCTCCCCAGGTCTCCACCCCTTTCTTTCTTCTTTTTTCTCTTACAAAACAGTACAAACAACACCCTTCCTCTTCCTCGCCGCCAACCGATTCATCTGAAACTCGTAATCTCCATCGTCCTCTCCATCCTCATCTTGGTCCTCCTGCCCCTCGCCGTCAAAGTTACCGACAAGGATACCCTCGGTAGCCTACTTCAGAAAGAAAAAAGTCAGTAAAAAATTCCACTGGTACACAAACCCGACAGAAGCAAAAAAAACCAAAGGGACTTGGGGAAAGGGGGGGGAGAGGTGGGGCACATACATCCTCCTTCTTCTTCTCCTTCTCCTCCTCCTCCTCCTGGCTACTAGCCGCTACAATCACGTCCACGGCGGCAACAGGCTGCGCGTCCGGCTTCGCGGGTAGCGTGGCGTTGCGGACGTCTCGCTGCAGGTGCCTGCGTGGCGTGTAGTTCCACCTGCCGTTCACAAGGTGCCAGTGGCGTGGCTCGGGCGGATGCGCGGCGAGCACGGTGCCGGCGGCGGCGGCGACGGCGAGGATGGGGAGTGTGGGGTTGTGCATTTTGTTTTCCTTAAGTAAATGTAGAGAAAGATGGACTGGTGAGTTTTAGGGGGTTGGGTGTGTGAGGAGTGGCTGAGGATGGGTTTGTTGGTTTGATGTCTTGGTGAAGGGGAAGGGGGAGGGAGGATAGGGGCGGTTTAAATGCTTGAGGGTGGTGGAGAGGACTGGGAGAGAGGGAGGTCTGGGCTTGGAATGTATTACGAGTTCATGGGGAGTTTGGGTGTGGACCGTGGAAGCGTAGGTATGGGGATCTAGGGGTTTTTCGTCCCTTGGAAGAAGGTCCACAGAGTGTCTTCTCCACTGCGTACCAAGGAGGATGGTAGAGGACCAATGGCTCGGTGCGCAACAGATGTATTGAGCAACGAAAGACGTCAAGGTTTTGTAAAAGGATATTCCCCTGCTGTATGGAGATATTGTATCATGGTCTAGAAGTGCTTGCATCATGACTTGCTTGGAAGTGTAATTGAGTGTATTGGATAAGGGAAGGGAACAAAAAGCTTGGCTCAATGCATGTACAAAGCAGTCATGACATATCATAATGTACAAGACATTCCTGCAAACCCGCTGTACACAATCCCGAGGAAAGCAACAAAGTGCAACATTGGTTGGAAATCTTGTCTCATTATGAAATTCGCTTCTATGCAAAAGTGAAGAAAAGGCCAAAAGACCCATCTAGTCATATATCTAATCCAACTCCAATAAAATGCAGTTCACAGTGGTATCGTCTTCGTTTGAAAGAAAAAAGTATGCAAAGAAACTCTAAAATCGGCCCTGCCTCACACACCCGGATACGGCACCACGCCCGGGAAATATCTCATACAATCATTCATCAGCGTCCCCGCTGCATCCAGCCCAAACTGCGGCTTGACAATCGTCTCGACAAAACAGGTAACTGCATGCGCCCCCTGGACGGGAGCATACGCGCTCAGTCCCTTGCCCCTCACGTCCTTCTTCCCGCCTTCATTCTGCGCTAGCTCCACGATAATAGGTATATCAGACATGTCGAAGATGGCGGAGTCGTTGAGATCGAATTCCGTCGCAGGGCCGGTAAGATGCGACCATGTAGTGGGCCAGTGGATATCGTCTTCACGGCGAAAGTCCTGGCGGCCGAAGAAGAAGAGAGGATTGTTGTGCACGTCTGAGGAGAGAAGCGGAGGAGTGCCAGAGAGATTAATGCTGAAGAGGGTGGACTTGTCGGTTACGCCAAAGGAGGTGGCGACTGAGCCGCCTAGACCGTGGCCTACGATGCCAAAGTTGTCTAGTTTGAGACTACTGGATGAGAAGTCGAAGTTGCTGAATTGGCGTTGAATGAGAGATGCAGATTTGATCTGAGAAAGGACAAACTTGATGTCGGATTCGCGTGTGTTGATTGCCTTCTCGACGGTGCTGTTCCACGCGGTGAGAGGCGACATGTTAGAGAGAGCGACCGTCCCACTGTTGTATACAACGTCTAAACCACGTCTTCCGCTTGCAGGGAACTCGACAATCGATGCGTCGCCAGGATGGTCAATCATTACGACTGCGGCGCCGTCAGCGGCAATGTAGCGCGCCATGGTGGAGTACAACAGTCTGCTCGTGTCGACGTGCGGCTCCAACACCACGACGGGGATCTTGCTCGCATCGATACTGCTAGAGCTCTTGCAGCAAGCGTTGTACGTCATGTCCTCAAAGACGCCGATGTCACGCTTTCCGCCGACGATAAATTGCTCATTGGCGATTCGAGCCGTCTGCGGTGGCATGTAGCTGGTCTGGCACTCATTCGTGCACGAATCCCTGGGGATAGGCAGAAACAGACTGACCATGACGCGGCGGTCTTCGGTAGGATGGTAGGGATCCTTGCGTGTAGCATCTGTCAGAGGAAAATGTGTGACGGCGACTTTGAACTTGTGGTTATTATCTGCGCCGGGTACTTGAATCGCATGACTGCTTCTAGAAAGAACAGCAAGCACAACTGTGATGGTGACAACGAAAAAGGCCACCATGATGAGTGTACGAATACTGTTTGCGAGGTAGGAACTGCGATGTTGAGTAGCGAGGACGGGTTTAAGCGGCAGAGGCATCAAGGCGAGCGCATCACTTATAGTTTGTGGTCCTTACACGCGTGGACTATTCTGTTTACAGAAGCGAGAGTGAGTGTAAAACCATAGTGAGGTGAGAACGGCAGTGTGACTGAATCCGATGATAGCAAACGGACTTGTGTGTGGTGGTCGTGTGACTGTGACCACGTGCTCGCTCGTTGAAATGTTTCTAAAGACAAACACATGGCCGCACTAGTGGGACAGTTCTCTTGAGATACCTGACGATGTGACACGTACCTGTGATTGATTTTCCTTGGTGCGTAGAACGGCGCGCCGCTTGACAATCCGCACCGAAACTAGTATTCTGGGGTAAATCCCTGGCATCTTACTATCACTTTAATCTCCCATCGTGGCCTCTTGAACTACCGAGCTTTAACCCCATCTCTTTCTTCTCTCTTCTGCAGTGAGTGAAACAAAGAGTCACATTGGAACCTGTCGACACTGCCAAATGTGAGGAGGACCGCATATCCATGCGTGAAATGCGGACTTGACTGAAAGAAAAGGAATTCCAGGATGAGACACAAAGTTGCACGGGCAGTGGGGGAAGAAGCATTTCCGGGGGGAGGAAAGGAATGTTGGGTTCGTTTTTGCTACTCTATCACGAGGCATCCACCATCGTGACCTATATTTTCCAGTGACTTTTGATGTCCCAACTCCTCATGTCTAAACCCTAGAGGAAAAAGTGCAGAAACAAAAAATGAAGCCGTGTCGTCGTAAAGATTGGGTAAAGGAGGTGGGGTATAATGTAATGTTCGCGAGACTGAGCATTCTCGACCAGGGCACCGCCGGTACTGTCAGAGAAAACGCAGCTCGAGCGATGTGGGTATCCAATGTTATTACCAACGTGCTCTAAAAGGCCGTTGAACCCGGGGTCTGACAAGCGTGCGGAAGTAAAGATGGCGGGGAATCCGTAAAAAGGAACAGAGCATGCTCATGCAGAGTCTAGAGAGGATAGAGACAACCTCTTCCGCTTCTCGATTGGAAGTCGCTTCCACATGCCGACATGCTCGATGCCTTCTTCGATCCAGTGGGGCTCGGCCTCTATTTCAACCTCGCCATCTTCGTTCTTGAGCTGCTCGTGGAATCCATGCTTCTCCCACATGGTCTGTAAGTTTGCTTGGGCATGGATCATAACGAGACCCTGCCATGTGATTTCCTTCTCTTTGTTGTTGCCAAGTATCTGGGCCATCTCCAAGGCAGTGGGCGAGGGAGGCCGATAGATCAGGTCAGGGTTCGCTGTGGCATAGTCGAGCGCAGCGTTGATGAGCAGCTTCGCAAGGCCGAGACTGCGGTATGGTGCGAGCACTGCAAGTCGGCCGAGCTTGATATAGGGCTCAGCCGGCTGCTTATGCTCGTGGTCGTCGGCTGGAGGATCTGCATCGGTATGCTTGTCCGTCTTGTTCTGTTCAACGTACTTGTTGGGGCCGTGGGGCGGCGGAATGAGGCGGATTGTCGCAACAGGGACGCGCGTAGCAGTAGCAGAGGCGCGACGGGCGTCGTCAGCAGGCGTGTTAGCCGAGTCAGCGCGACGCAGCACCTTGGGCGGTGAGGCCGAGTGCGTGGCTACAGAGGCGTATGCGACCCAGTGCCAGCTGCGTGCATCGTCGTCGTCAAACTCGGCTTCAAGCGGAACGCCCTGCTCGCCAAAGACGGCCTCTCGGACCGCCATAGCGTCGCAAAAGTTGGGCGGGACGTGGATGGTCTGCTTGCTGCATGGTAGCGTGTTGTCATAGCCGTCGAGGGCGCCTTTGAGGGGGCAGATGGTGTTGACAAACTCGGTGCCTGCATTCGGAGTCCCCAGCGGCACACTGCTTGGCGAGCCGAAGCCGCCTTTGAGCACACTGGTCATGGCGATGTGAGGGTACGGATTTGGCAGTCGAGGTCTGCGGGTGATGTGTTGGGCGTGGTGGTAGTGGTGGTAGTGGCGGTGGGGGGTGGCGAGGTGGGAGTTTTGTAGTCGGGCGAAAGGTACGGCTATGGCTGCCAGGAAGTGTCGAGTCGCGGTTTCCAGGGCAGGGAGGGGGCGGCAGTGGTCGTCTTTAAAGTTCAGTATTCCAGGCCAGCCCTGCTCCCAGACCCAGGCGTGGTGTGTACACCTTATAAAGAGGGACACGGAACACACAGCGCAGCCTCAGTGGTAGTATGCAAGAAACTCTGTTTCGGGACCCTGTGTTTCAGGCGCGGTCAGGGTCCTAGGATGCGGGTCTAGCCTCGTAATGGCAGCAAAAGCTGGAGATCGGATGGGCGGAGGAGAAAAGGTGTCGACTGGTGATGTCACAGTCCTGAGACGCTTGCACGGCCCGCACGGGACATGGCAGCTTCACGCCTGCCAGCCAATCACGTCTGCGCGTCATCCATGTGCTTGGCCCGTGAATAGTCTACTGTTTGTGGCCATGGGAACAAATGTATGCCTGATGGCAACCTAATGCGATTCTCTACCCGCGAAACCTGGCCCATCGCCGTCCATGGCAGCCCTCCATTGGGACCACCTGTGAGGCTGAGTAAAATAGAAAAAAAAAAGGGTCTGGCAACCACGGCATGCCGTGTGTGCTGCATCAAGCCTGCTGCATGCAACCAATCCTTCGCCGGCCGCCCATGCCACAGAATATCCAAAGCCGTGACGCATTTTGCCATGGCGCATTACCAACATGGTCCTCATGCTCACAGCCTCGGACGTTCCTCCAGACCCTTTGCGACCCCTCGACTGATCCAATCGCTAATCGCCATGTTGGTTACCATGGGATTGACCCCACTGGCGCTGGGGAAAATACTAGCGTCCGCTACATATAATCCCTCGACGCCCCAAACCTTTCCCTGCGAGTCAACAACGCCGTCTTTTTCTTGTGCACTCATCCGGCACGTGCCCATCTGATGCGCAGACACAAACATGCTTTCGGGTGACGGGAAGCTCTTGGCACGAACCTCTGCAAGCCAGGCCTGGAATGCCTCATCGTTGATGCCAGCGCCTGCTGACGCCGAAGCGTCGCGGATAAATGGCCTCATGCCGGGTATAGTCGTGATGATTTCTTCTGCGCCTTCGATATACTGAATCTTCGCCAGCGCCAAAATGCCCTCGAGGATGTGCTCTTTGTCGAACTTGCTGACCTGGTACGAAAACCGCACCCGTCCATCCACTGGATCCGCGTACACCCTCCCCGTATCTCTGTCCTTTGCAATGGATATGTAGCCAACCATGTGTTTCAGTCGCGCGGCATCGAGCTTGTATTGCAGCCCTCCCTTCCAATCCACCCACATGAGACACGACGACGGCACCATGTTGGTCGCTTCGAGCTTGACACCATGACCTTGGCCATCGAGGTTCTCGAACTCGCCAACAACAGCCGTCAGGATGCCGCCCTCCCACGGCTTGATCTCTTGCTCATGGTAAGCACCAAGAAATGCAACGGGATGGAGATACAGATTGCGGCCAATGTGCGGGTTCTTGAGACCAGAACGCATCAACAGCAAAGGGGACTGCATCGTGCCGGCCGAGACAATGACGCGCTTTGCCTTGATGACTACCTTGCGCCGATTGACAGGTGAACCCGCTACCCCGCCGTGCACGTCGCGCGACACCCATGTCCCCTCAACGCCGGTTGCTACCCGTGGGCCGTGCTCATCGGAAAAAATAACCTTCTCGGCATGGAAGCCCTCAAGGAACTGTGCGCCAGCACGCGCTGCATCTGGCAGGAAAGATACCACTGGTCCCTGTTTCTCGCATGAGCCACAGCCAAAATTGCAATAGCCACAGTAGTGCTGCTTTCCCCCAGTATTTTGTGGCACCGGCTTGGCTGTCCATCCCAGCTTCCTGGCGCCGTCAAGCAGCATCTGGTTGCACGGGTTGTGCTTGATGTGCTCAGTCGACACCCCCATCCGCCCACAGACACGGTCTAGCGAGTGCTGAAAGTCTGCCGACGTGAAAAACGACAGGCCTCGCGCGGCCCATTCGCGGCGGACGTAGCCTTGTGTCTGGAGGGAAGCCGACCAGTTGACCGTACCTCCACCACCCCACGACTGTCCTGCCACCACGCTGACTGAGCTGTCGTCCGACGTCAAGAATGAGCCGCTCATGAAGAGATGGTGCCATCCATCAACCTCAGCCATGGGGTAGTGGTCCGGGGTCCAATGATACGCCTTCTCGACAATCAAGACACGATGTCCTGCTTCAGCCAGATTCTTTGCACTCACACCGCCTCCACAACCGCTGCCCACAATGAGCACGTCGGTCTCAATCACCTCGGGCTCGTCGCCCGGTGGGATCTGTATAAATTCATAGTCGAATCCTTTGCCAGGCTTCATGCCAACGGGCACTCGTGGTGCACCTGTAACGCGCCGCAAGACCGGCGACGTCTTGATCCATGCTTGCTTGCAGAGAATGGTCAATGAACGACGCAGTTGGCGAAGAGGCCCCAGCCGAGCAGTTTCCCAGCCCTGGAGGATAGACTCCCTGACATGGACGGGCTGCGCACTGATGGGTGTGAGATATCCAGTCAGGAACAAAGACCCCGCTCTATTGTCCAGAAAGTCGAGCACCATGGCAAGCTCCTTTCTCTGGCTATGGGGCATGTACAGGGCGAAAACCCTCTGCAGCTCTGCTTGAAACGCGGGGTCCTGGCTTGCATATGCCGCCAAGTACTCATGGGTAACTGCCACAGCATCAGGATCGCTCTCCGGTATATGCGCCCTCAGCGCGCTGACAGCGCTCGAGTACTCGGTGTCGGCGGCAGCAATGTCCGTCTGCGCCTTGGCCGTAGACGCGGGCTTGATGGCAGGTATGATGGCATCTGCAATGGCAAGCAGCGTCTTCCACTGCGAGGGCGTAAGCGGATCCTCCGATGGAAGTGGAGGCAAAGGTGTAGCTCTTGGCGAAACTGGTTCGGCCTGGAGTGATGTTGCCATTTCGCCACGTAGGTTGAGATTTCAGGGATAGCCTTGGTTCCAGGGCGAGCGCTCGAAGGGTCTGGTGGGTGGAGCAATGGAGCATGCTAAAGACGCAGGCTGCATCTGTCTTGTTGCGAATCCACAGCCGGAGATGGCGGAGCAGGCGCGTGCTATTGCTGTCGTCGCAGGCCGTGCCATTGTTTTAGAGTAGCTTCACTCGCCGCACTGGCGGGCAGGATTGAGCCTCGGCCCAGCTGGGCAAAGCCAGAAGGATAGCCAGAAGGATCGCCACTAGCTAGAGGCACGGGCTTGGCATGTTGGGTTGTTGAAGCGCAGTCGCAGGCTTGAGTCTAGTAGGAAGAGAAGAATCGCCAGATCCGTATGAGAGAGAGGAAGAGGCGCAGCGTCTGTCTGTCTCGCAGCGATGCCGAGTCCCAGAGTTGGAGAATACGTCAAGTGTCTGCAGGGCTGCATGCACGGGCTGATGCTTGACGGAAGTTGTACGAGTCATCTGATCCAGCCCTACCGCCATCCAAATCCGGCCATGACAACTCGCTCTTTCGCGTCATGCAGACCAGAATGCTCCGAAGTTGAGGCGGCATGGTGAGGCTGGTAGTTGGACCGCACAACCCTCACCGACGGCATGTTCCAAGCGGCGCGACCGCTCCTGGCGACAGAGCGGAGACCAAGTGATAGGCAGTCCCACCCACACCTGGTGAAAGATCGTGAAGTCTGGCCTTACGGACGTGGAGTTGCAACGAGTGGAGCGCAATATATTGGGTAATGAGGGCGCGCGCCTGGCGACGGCTATTTCTGAGGCGTGGATGCTGGCTATGGCGGCTGCATGGAGTAGTGGAGTGTGGCTATTGCCCCGCCAGTTGTTGCAGGCTCGCCGCATCTCAGCGGACGCACTCGAGAGAGCGCCTCTCGCGGCACACCTGCCTGGTGTTGCTGGACGTCGACGATGATGCTCGACGCTCGATGCTCGATGCTCGATGCTCGATGCTCGATGCTCGGTGCGTCATGGGCAAAGAGCGCTGCAAGATGAGGACCAGATCTGGGCGTCTATCGCATGTCTTCTTGTCAACGCCTGTCGTAGACCCAGAGATGACGACGGGATCAGCAAGCGAGGTCGCTCACGATGCATCATGGCCCCCTCATGCTCCATGTTAGAGTTTACGGCTGACGCTGGCGTTCCGCCCTCGGAGATGGTCGATTCGTCGGTTCGCCGTGGCAAGGACTGGGTTGCATACGTCCGCCCCGCCATTGGCCAGAGATAAGAGGCGCCCAAACGGGCCAAGTGGGGCGCAACGGCTGGCCACCTTGCGCGCAGATGCAACGCTGTTCGCACAAGAAGCGCTCTTTTGTTTTGCGGCCTGGAAAACAAGTGCAGCATGCATATACATACGTCCAGATACGCAGCCGTTTGCTTACCCCAGCGGCTCGGTCGGCTGTGTGCTTTGTTTTGTTTGATGTCATTTCAGCGGTGTATGGCGGGGGGAAAGGTAGAGTGGCCGCAGCAGTGGGCGTGTGTGTTTGCGCTTACAATTTCCAATGTCCAAAAAATTGGCCGCCGGTCGTAGCCCGATGATACCCTTGTCCTTCACTCTGCCGCCAAGCATGCGGCCATAATTCCCCATCAGGCGACCGCCTCCCCCCCACCCCGTCACGTCTCTGCTGGTAATGGCTACCAGAGCCGCTGGCTGGTCTTGACTTAATTCACCCTGTCCCCAGAGCCTCACCCCAGCTCTCTCCGCACTCACGCGACACCAGCTGCTGCCTTGCCTCGCCCTGCCCTATACCGCCCTCTCGCATATACTCACCACCCTCTCTCACTGCCGCTCTCACTCGCCTACTATCACACGACGCCCTGGTTCCATGTGCTGTTAAGTCCACGGTCAGCGTTGTGGCCCCGGCGTATTTGCATCACCGCTGTCTATTCTCTTATCGCCTGCACGTCAGCTACCAATCGACTTGCAGCCCCAGGTTCGCAACAAACCCTACCCAGGAACCGCACGCTTCCCTTTGGGCCTGTCCTGCCAGGGTAACCCTTCGTCGCACCGCTGCACAAGTACTGCTTGTCCTCCCGATCCGCCACAACTCTACACCACTCATCTGTTCCTGTGCTATCGCGCCAGTACTGTCGACGCACATTCACCGCCTGAGCTACAAGTGCCAACCACTTCTCCACAGGCCGACGTCTTATACCCCGAGAGCGCGCCTCGCATCTCTTACTACACCCCATCTCTTTGAGTAACCTCCAAGCCAACATGGCCACGACATTCTCCACCACGACTGCGTTCCCGCAGCATGCACCCTACCAACACCACGCGTACCGCAAGTCGACACATTCGCAGTACTCGCCCACCAACTCCGGCATCAACACGCCCACAAATATCTCACCCACCTCTCCTCGCAACACACAACTGCCTCTTGCCCGCCACCAGGGCATCTACCAACCCAGAACCGCCATCGGCATCCCCGCTGCCTTACGCAAGACGCAGAGGCCCGCCAGCAAGTCGCCGCCTAAGCAAGATTCCAGCACAGATTCTCTCAGCAACGCATGGTCGACGAGCGCAGGCTTTGGTTGGGTCGCCAACGACGGCAGCACCACTCCTGGCTCTCACATTGGCAACGAAGACATGCAGAGCCTCTACAGCCACGAACCCTTGTCACCCGTTGCCGGTCCAATTACACGGAACCACTGGCAGGTATGTTATTACGCATTATTCCTTTTGCCCCCCTGTTAGCCTGGTGCATCATGTCTGTCGCGTGCTCAGTTGGGGCTGGAGGGTCCCGTCTTACGTACATGGCCGAAGTGGACCTCGCTAGCGTCGTGTTGGTCGGTCCTCCCGTTGTCTGCAGAGCCGAGTTGCCGAGCGCTTGCCATCCGCCTGCATCTCAACAAGCATGTTGGCGGCACGCAAGACTCGGTAGTCGATACGGACTGCTTGCAACCGGCCAACATCGCAGCTTGTGCGCATTGCATGGCGTTCGGAGATTCTGTCGTTCTCGATGCCTACGGAGTTGCCATTCTCGTACTTAGACCGGCCTCCACCCCGCGCTAAAGGCTTTACCCGATGCAGGGTTTGGCCTCATTAGCCCGCCAAGCTCTTTTCCTCTAGTTGTATTGACGGTCCAGACCAATCATGCTAACAATCTTCTTTAGGCAGATGGATCCACCTCGGTGTGCTCCGCTTCGTCTTGTCAAGAACCATTCGGATTCTTCCAGCGCCGTCACCACTGCCGCAAGTGTGGCGGCATTTTCTGTGCACAGCATTCACGCAACCAAGTCCGCCTCGACGAACTAGCACGCTTCCACCCGCAAGGTCACTGGCATCGTGCGTGTGACCGTTGTCACAGCTCGTTCCGCGAGTGGGAGCACCTCCGGTCCAGCCGAACTAACAGCGAGAGCTCCAACAGCAGCGAGCCGGCCCCGGCAAAATCGATTCAGACACCCGCGGCTCCGAAGCGGCCAGAAACCACCCGTGTGGGCAGTTTGGCGCAGAGTCTCCAGGGTACCTGGAACTGGAGCACCTTTTAAACACATTGGCGTCTCCACCGCCTGAGTGCCTTCCAGTCGGGCCCAGGTTTTCTAATCATGTCATACCTTCTCTTGATGATATCCGGATGATTGCGATTGCCCATGCATCAATCACTCCACCTTTTTGAGCTTCAAAGGAAGTCTCTTCGTAACATTTGCATAATATCGGCGTCTTGCTTTCAACAGTCGGATGGGCCTTCTGTCGCCTCTGCGATTTAGCGATTTCCTTCGCCCCCCTTCTCTGGCATACTCATAGAGAGCAGTCTCTCCCGTTGTGGAGCCAGACCCCTATTACGGCCGACAACATCTCCCGAGTAATGACTGTCGGTTCGACACTACAATTAGACGTTTTTCGATCGGTGGACGAGGGATGAAGGATGAGGAGGTGGTAGTCGAAAGACATGGCGTTTGTGTTTTTATTGGATTTGGTTAAGCATCATGTCTGTTTATGTGTGTACTGTTATATCGCATCAAGATCAGCGAGGTCTTCGAGCCATACCATGCGGCCTAGCTGTCGTTAGAATTAACATTGGTATAATTTGATGTGCCGAACATTTCTGTGTGTACTTAAGTGAGGGCGAGGAGGAGATATAAAGTTACGCACCGACGTCGTAATGTGGCACCTTGATGGCGTGATCACACCCATAGGATGGGCTAAGGCTGTGGTCACCACTTGCGTGATCGCCGCTGTATATGTACACATTCAAACAGCGCCCCTTACGTGGATGAGCATAAACATGTTCTTGTAATGCGAGGCAGGATTCGTACTAATGTCGACATCTCCTACCAAGTCTTTGCATGACTTGAATTGAATGAATTGGAGTACGAAATCGCAAAATCAGCAGCACATGGCGAGTCACGAAATCGCAAGCGATAATTCAAATGATCAAAAAGCAAAGGTGCAAGCCACAAGGTGCTGCTGCATAACATTTTGTGACCTGACGAACGTATGGTCATCGCTCATCGCGGTGGGCTGGCTCGGAGCTTTTGTGAACGCCGATTGGCCAGTGTCAGCAGAGTGGTTGATATCTTTTTTTCCCACGAACTCACCATGACCCTAACCCTGTCTTTGATCACTCCACAAACCGTGACACTTGGCGGAGAACGCCTCGGATAACCCTGAGCAAATCCTAAATCCGACGTCATACGCTCCTCTCTTCTCAAGGCGTTTGGGGGCGCAACCGCCCCCACGATAGCATCCCGAATAGCGAGGCGACAATTGGGGACCATGGCGACTACAACCACTCAGACGGTGCAGGAGCAGGCTGCAGGAGTAGTGCACAGCAACAATATAGCACCTGCAAATGGAAAATCACAAAAACTACATGGGCGCGCATTCTACGAGAGCATTGGAAGTCCAAAACTTGTGCTTGCGCCCATGGTGGAACAGTCAGAGTTCGTATGTTCCATCACACCGTTGCACTGTGTCTTCAGAACTATAGGCTGACGACAAGTCACTCATAGGCATGGCGACTCCTGTCGCGCTCTTTCCTTCCCAAGTCTGAGCAAAAGTCTCTCTTAGCGTATACGCCCATGTTCCACTCCAAAATGTTTGGCGAGAAGAACCAGTATCGCGATTCACATTTCCAGCCGCTCAAGTCGCCTCTTCCCTCGCCCGTCGACGACTATCACTTATCTCAGCTCCCCGGTTCGAGTAGACATCTTGACGGCAATCCAGCCTTCGACAGGCCCCTTACTGTGCAGTTTTGCTCCAACGATCCAGATGACTTCCTCCGAGCAGCCAAACACGTCGCGCCCTTTTGTGATGCGGTGGACTTAAACTTGGGGTGTCCCCAAGGAATTGCAAAACGAGGGAAATACGGTGCGTTCCTGCAGGAAGACAGGGATCTGATTGCCAGAATGATACGGAAACTGCACGAAGAGCTCGATGTTCCGGTCACGGCGAAAATGCGCATCCTCGAGACCCCGGAAGAGACGCTAGCATATGCAAAGACGATTCTAGATGCAGGCGCAAGTATCATCACAGTGCATGGTCGGCGGAGGGAACAGAAAGGCCACAATACAGGGTTGGCAGATTGGCAGATGATTCGATATCTGCGAGAAAACCTACCCAGGGAGACGGTGATCTTCGCTAATGGAAACATTCTACAACACGAAGACATCGCAGCTTGTTTGGAGGCAACAGGGGCAGACGGAGTTATGAGCGCAGAAGGGAACCTGTACGACCCGACTATCTTTGCGCCTCCGCCGCCTGTAGGTCAGGAAGGACGTGAGTATTGGCGGGGTCGGGACGGCAAAGGTGGCTACAGGATGGATGCTGTGATGAGGCGGTACATGGATATCATACACAAATACGCACTGGGTCAAGAACCCCCACAGCGGAAACTACTGTGGATACCTGGAGATCCTGAAGAGCCACCTGAGCGCGAAGAGGACACCAAGCCCGAAACTGAGGACGACGAAGGCCCACCAAAGAAGAAGAGAAAGCAAATGTCCAAATCCGAGAAGAAAAAGGAGGCGTCGAATCCGAACTTGACAGCTATGCAGGCACATCTTTTCCACCTCCTACGGCCGCTCGTCGCAGAGCATCACAACATACGAGATGCACTTGCACGCTCGAGGACAGGCGACATTGATGCTTTCGAGAACGTGCTCAGCTTGGTGGAGAAAGCTGTCAAAGAGGGTATCCAGAAATACGAGCAGGAGCACGCCAGCATTGCAAACGAGGCGCCAGCCGCATCCAAGCCTGGCGCTGAAGACGCTTCGACAACAGTGCCGGAACCCCTCGATCCCTACGAGTCTTCGTTGGCCACTGTAGCCCGCTGCAAACGCCCATACTGGGTTTGCCAACCGTATGTTCGACCTTTGCCAAAGGAGGCCTTGGAAAAGGGCAGCATGACCGTCAGCAAGAAGGAGAAGAAGCGTTTGGAGCAGCAGGCGGAACAAACTGCAAAGGACGGCGATGCCGAGGCGAGAGATGCAGGTCTGGAGCCTGGTGGCAGGATAGAGAAAGAGGTGCTGCCGAATGAGAAGGGCGAAGGACAACAGGTTGTTGAGGAGCCTAGAGACGGCTTGGTTTGTGGATAGGTAGGAGAGGGTGTTTGTTTAGGATATACCCGGCGGTGATACGGTGTAGACTTATAGAATGAGTTGAGATGTGCACTGTCATGTGTAAGTTCTTGCTGATTTCCATTCTACCAGCTTCCATCCCATGTACTATCGGTATGTTGTTTGATATATTGTTTTGCTTGACGTTTTCTTTATTCGTACACCTATATTAGGTGCACACTTGCTTCATGTATGATAGATTCATCTCGTATCGTATCGTCAACCGTGAAATGTTTCTGTCTGTCGTATTTCCCACCTACTTTCACATTACGAACTCTCTCTCTCTACCCATTTCGGTACACACATCGTCTTCCGACACATGCCTTCTTGTTTCTCATTGGTCAAAGATATCTACAATGCCCGAATGCATCAATTCTGTTTGCTGCCAAGAGTGACACGTGCTGTCGCGAGTTCACTGGTCACCATATCGTCATGCCTATCCGTTCACCCAAACAGTCTCACTCCTTCAAGCCATCTCGACAATTCAACCACCATGACGAGAATAAGCAAGAAACACACAAAGGCATCTGAGGGCCTCACCAGCGGTCTGACCAAGGCCCAAAGGAGAGTCCAACGAGCCTTGTTTCCACATGCAACAACAACTACAACAACTACAACAACAACTACCGCGACATTAGAAAATACAAGCAAATCATCCCTGAAAAAAGAGAGAAAGGCACGCCAACGACGTCTTCGCGATGCGGCAATCGGACGCGACCGGCCATTTCTGGCTACCGTCAGTGTGGATGAACACGCTGCATATGCGACCGACACAGACCGGCTTCGAGACGTCACTTCAGGCATAGCAGCTGGTCGGGTAGTTGTGTACTGGGTCGACGGCTCCATCGGTGGATCCGGACGGCGAAAGGGGCTCATGGGTGCCGGAGTGGTGTGGCACGTTGGCGAGGAGCAAAGCGTTCGTACTTACGGTGCGGGTCGGTACACAGGCAACGCAAGCGACGCAGAGGTGCTTGCCATTGCTGCCGCGGTCGATCACGCGAAGCAGTTGGTGCAAAAAGGAGCAAAGTACGAGCTTGTGCGCGTATATTCAGACGCTCGTGAGGTGCTGAGTCGCCTCCTGCTAGGTAATCTCACGGCACTGGGCCCCTTGATAGCGGAGACGACGTCGCTTCAGTCACTGTACGACGACACGGATTATCTTGATGCGCAGGGCGTCCGGGTGGAACTCGTTTGGGTCAAAGGCCACAAGAACAGTGTGGGCAACAATCTGGCCGATGCTCTGGCTGATTTGGCCGTGAATGCGCAAGCCGAGGAGAGTCCCCAGATTGTTGGTTTTTCCAGCCAAACGACCGTAAGGCGGATACAAACCCACGATGATGTCCCGGGTTTCTTTAGGCAGCTAGGTGCGGATTGGACGGAGGAGTGGTTGTCAAGGGCAAACGTTGATTCTAATGTGAGACCAAAGTGTGGTCAGAGTGCGAGGGTTGCTGAAGGCGATTGGGTGGGCGATTTGCTTCTGAGTATGTTGAAGTGAACGATACGGTTTGGTATCGCATGCAAAAAGCAGAGCAATGTTTTGTATAACTTATTGAAATAGAAAAGCAGAGTAAAGGCGTTGATTGTGGAGCTGCGGCGTATACATACTACCAAGACTAGCCCTAGGTAGTTGGGTAAACTGTTTAGATGGCCACTTTTATTACAGCACTGAACCTTCCAGCATGACTGGGCTGATAGCTTGTAGAAACGCAATCGCTCTACAGTGAGTAATCTTGAACACACTTGTACACGCATCCCTCTCGAAGAAAAGAAACTCAACTTCTTACATACGCACCTGCTCTTCCTCCCAGCACCTCATCTACGCGTGCCAAATACGTCCTTCCAACCCCCCACCTACCGCTAAACCACTCCACTAACCGCCGAAACATGCTGAGCTCCTCGTCCTGACATGCCACCGCACCACCCTCATCCTCATCCACCCACTTCCTCGTCTCCAAAACTGCCACGCCAGCCCGAATCACGCAGCACAGCCCCGCAAAAGGCAATCGTGCAATCTCCTCTTCAGACTCGATAATCTGAATCCCCACACGCACCATATCCCACGCCATGCGCCGCGAGACGCTCAGCGCCAAGTGCGCCTTGGCGTGATCCGGGGTGGCGGGGAGTGCGTCCTGGTGCAGCGCAGCTGCCGACCAGTGCAGGTATTCCGTCTGCGTTGCGTGGAGGAGGATGTGTGCGCATAAGGCGAGGGCAATTGCGTCGCAGTGGAGCCAGGTGTGTGGCTGGGGCTTGTCGATGAGGAGGTTGATGCAGCTGTTGATCTGGGCGTCGACTGAGGCGTATGAGGATGTTAGCGGTAGATTGTGCGTTAGCGTGTGCATGTAGGATAGGACGTGGCTGGTGGATATGGCGACGGCGGAGCGGATGTGGACTTTTCGGGGGCTGGTGGCGTCAATGGTGGGTGGGGGTGGGGGGATGGTAGGGGCGAGGGTGTTGGCAATGGAGAGGCTGAGGGGGTCGGTGGGGAGGATGGTAAGTGGGAAGCCTGTGGAGAGGGTGGTTATGGCGAGGGTGTTGTCGAGCATGAGGATGCTGGATTTGAGCCATTCTAGCTTCTGCTTGACGTCCGTGTTTATTGTCGCTGTTGTTCTTGCATCGAGGTCCAGTAGCTTCAGCATTGATACACTGACAGACATTGTTTGGAATGCTTGCTTTGACATGCCGTGGCCGACTTCGTATACCGTCAGCAGCATAGCTATCTGCAGCGTTTCAATCCCAATATGCCCACCCGATTGGGACAACGCTAAGACTTGTTTGAGCGTGCGGTAGAGTTGGCATTGGGTTACATGATCTTGCTGCACACAGGTCCTTCGAGTGACTAGCCATAGACACAACAGCTGCAAGGGATGCCGTAACTTGTCTCTCCGTTGGACTTGCCGCGCCAAATCATCCACGCCGCCTTGGAGATAGGAAATCGGAAATACAGGACACCACTGCTGTATACAGGGTCCAAATTCGACCAATACTAGTGGCAGGTCTACATCGGCTAGGTCGAGGATGTCGTACACGACTTCGGAGAGTTTGGATGCCGCTGCGGGCGCTCCACTAGAGCTGACCCATGTTGCGGTTGCGTGAAGCAATTCGCTGGTCCCACGCATGGTCATGTCCGCATGGAAACAAGTGTCATATTGCCGTACCAGTGGTCTGGGGTTATCGTCTTCCTGGCGTAGAGGCTCCTTGAACGCCGTATAATCGCAGTGTCTTTCTTTCCTACAAATACCTCAGCTCCTGTTTCTTCTTTCTATACAACGGTACGTTCGGAGAAAAGGCCCTACATGGCGCATCGTTGACACCGTGGCAGAGTTCGATCGCATCTCTGTTTCCTGACTCGACAGTACGCGCATACATTTGGCGCTTTCTGCGTAACGGGTATTAAGCCTGCGACTACGCTCATGTTTTTCACTTTTCGTTGAGTGCACGATTTGTGGCTGGGGGGTCGTGCCCGGTTCAGGTGGAGGAAAGCAGCGGCCGATGCAGCTTTACGCCTACATGATTGCAATGCTGTTCACTAATCAAAGGGGTGGGTACAGAGGTTGAGAGAGTCGTCATAGGTCGGTGAGTAAGAGTGCTAAGTAGGTACGGTACGTAAGCGAGCATCGGCATTGCAAGACGATGCCGATGCGGCGGCCGAGGCAATCCTGCTTTTAAAGCATCTGGCGGGCCATGTTTGGATGCTTCGATGATAACCGGCCACAGCGGAAAAGTACACTAGATAGGCTGGGGGTACAAACATTCGAGATTTGACCACTTTGTTGATCCACTTTGTTTATAGTCATGGCACAACACTATAAACACAGCGTTGAAGTAGGAGCTTGATATCAGCAAACGTTGGGAAGCCGCTACAATTGTCAGAAACTATAGCCTACTAGCCCACTGTGTAAAGATGTTTGTCGGGGTTCATGCTACCGTGATCGGAATACAAGTGCCCCTCGATCCCATCATATCAGACGATCAAAGAGCCAGCCGCATCTTCAGCAAGTCTTTGCTCACAATCTCTTCTTTCTTCGTACTCAACTCCTCCATATCCCAGCAGGCATTGACATACCTTCCACCCAGCCACTCTCTCCTCTCTGCGCCCAGCCATGCCAATGTGTCACCTGCTAGTTCCGGGGTGTCGGCGAGCAGCCCATGCAAATGCTCGGGTAACAGCATTCCCATGTCGGTCATGACGCCTCCAGGATGAACAGCTATAGCGACGATACCGTCCTTGCCTTCTCCGTTGTCTTGGTTGATCTGCTCGGTAATGCGGAGTGTAGCGAGCTTAGAAGGGCCATAGGATGAGCTTTGCGGGAGTGTCATGATTGCGCCCACGGACACGACGTTGATGACGATCTTGAGCGAGGATTTCAAAAGCAATGGGTGGAAAGCGCGGAACATAAGATAAGGGCCTTTGACATTGACCTCCCAGGTGCGCCACCACCCATCGACGTCCGTGTTTTGGATTTCTGCGAGTTCAGAAAAATAGCCAGCGTTGTTGACAAGGATGTCGATGCGCCCGTCAAAGTCTCGGGAAACTTGCTGAGCCGCTTCATCTACACTCTCCCGGCTGGTTACATCAAGGCTAAGGGTCGTGATTCGCGGCTCTGGATGGCCGGCGCTCTTTGCTGCCTCCAAGACTTCCTGAACCACGGATTCAAGGGACGAACGCGCACCAAGTGCGATGCCGGAGGCGCCGGCTTGTGCATAACTTATCGCTGTCGCCTTTCCAAGTCCCTTGGATGCACCTGTGATGAGCACGTTTTTTCCCTTGAGGTTGAGGTTCTTCGGGTCGATGTAAGGATAGGTATCGTTACGATCAGTAGTTACAAGTCCTAATGCAGGTTAGCTTGTCATTCCATAAGATTCGTCGACATCATCATACCGCCGCTTGTGCTCATCGCTCTCGAGTTGCCTGCCATTTTGATAGTACTTCGCCTTCTTTTTGTTTTGATGGTAGAAAAGCTGGTACACTCAGGTGGAAGGGATCAGAAGTCTACGAGCATTTATAATCTCCACCGGAGATAAGCAACGCAACACGGCTCAAAGTCGCCATCAGAGCCAGCCGTGGTTACACATAGGTGAGGGGCTGCATGGTACGTAACGACACATAAACAGCGAATCAATGTCACAGCTGGTGACATGCAAGACGTCCATTCATGATTCTGATTAAAAGTCTAAGCTCTAATTAATGAAGAGGTATCTATAGAATCACAAGCTTATTTTCAAGGTTGAACTCTGCTTCATGAGCGGAAGAATCCTTTCCACCGCCCTCTCTGCGGCAATCATGACACCCATGACCGGGTTCGTCGTCAATGGCGGAACGATACTTGCATCAACGACGAACAAGTTCTGCATACCAATCACCTTGGCATCCGCGTCTACACACTCCCCCATCCTGCAGCTGCTACTCCAGTGCTGCACGTTACCAAGCGTGTACTTGCTGGGAGTCTTCAACCAAGTTTCAATCTCCTGCAATGTCGAGTTCTTTGCAATATTTAACGGCGTAAGAGTTGACGGCAGGGCTTGGAAGATGTTGTGAACGAATGTGGCGATCGCAGAGACGTCGCGTGGGTCAGAGTAGAAGTCGGATGACGGTAGTGCAATGCCGTTGGCGTCGAGTTTGACGCGGCCGAAAGAGCGAAGACCGGATGTACCGTAGACGTTGAGCGTAATAGTGCCGTTGTCCATGTAGTCCATGGCTCCGGAAGAGTCGATTGTGCCCTGGCAACCTACGACGTCTTCGCCTTGCTGGATATAGTCCCAAAACGCACTCGTTTGTGAAGCAAAGGTGTATGGCCCGGAGCGGTGCTTCAAGTACTGTTCAGCGACCGCCGCCGGGGGGTTAGAATAGTCGTAAACAAACGATGTGATAGAGTTGTCGTGGAGCTCAATGAATGTGTTCGGGTTGTCGAATACCTTATCGCCAACTGCAGTGTTGTTGATCCAATCTTGGGATGGTACGGTGACATGGCCGTTTTTCGCAAGCGTCTCGAGAGTCGCCGCATCACCAATGCCGGACCACATTAGAAGTTGAGGACTCAGAAGCGCGCCAGCTGAGGAAATGACAACACCACCTTTCTTGAGGCAGATGCTGCGTGTCCGGTTCGCACCGCTGATCTCGACGTCGACACCGGTAGCAACATCGCCGTCACGGCGCACGCGTAAGACCTTGGCGCCAGTTCGGAAAGCAAAGTTCGACCGCTTAAGAGCTTGCTGGAGATATGTCTTTACTGGTCCGCTTCTCTGGCCTCCCTCGTAGTTCCAGATGGGGTGACCAAACACTTTGGTTTTAGAGTGGTTTTCGGGACCGTCATTGAGACCGACGTCGGCATATCCTGCGCTATCGACAAGCCATTCCCGGGCAGCCTCATAACCGCTTTGCAGATATCTTTTTCCGTCCATTGAAGGGCTATCAGTGCTTGGCTGGGTCGCCCTCACCTTCTGAATGGCCTTTTGCATGTCTTTGTTCTTCCAGCCCTCGGGGAAGTACCGGTCCCAGTCGCTGGCGGGTGGCTGAAAGAAGAGACCAGCATTGATTGCAGTGTTACCACCAACGGTACAACCTTGGAAAGCATTGACAACATTGGATGGGCACACCAAGCCCTCACCAGGTTGCGAGAAGATAGTCTTATACAAGCCTGGAACGTCGACGCGACTAAGCTTAGTGCCATTTAGCCAGTCCGGCCGCATGCGTCCCCCAGTAACATAGTACGAGGGTCCTCCCTGCTCCAGGAGTAGAGTCCTCTTTCCTGCTTCACTCATGCGGTCTGCTGTGACGATACCGGCTGGTCCGGAGCCTATAAAGTCGTCAGTTACGTCGCTGGGCGTTTAAGGTGCAAGTTTGTAATCTTACCGACAACGATGACATCCCATTCACCACCAACACACCTATCGGCGTTGGCAGAGTTTGCCAGGAAAGCGGCGGCGACCAAGGCCTTCCACGTTTGCGTTGCAACCATTATGATTATCGAGACCAGTTATGGATATAGACGGTCACAGCACCAAAACGCTGAGTGAGCAGTTCCATCACCAGTAAGCTGGACGGGCCTGCTTTAAGCATTTCATGCCAACCGCTAATTTGGACACTTACCTGCCTCGCTAGCAACGGGAAAGTGACCCTCAGCACGGTGGTGCAGTGTACCGCCTTTCCGAGCAAATTTGCAACGTGATGCTGATGCTAACACCAGCGAATACGAAAAGCAACGATACCATGACGCCGCGAGAGAGTCCGTGCGATATGCTTATTTTTATGTACTCCGCCATAGCGGGCACCTTTCCCCATTGAACACCGGATTTGATGCATTGATCACATACCGGCTGCAACGAGACAGGATCTTGAGTCGCTATCCTCCGAAAACACAGCCACAGCGTAGGGAGTAGCTATTCCAGAACACAGGGAGGGACTAAAAATATGGTGGTGGCGATGGTGTCGGAGCTGGACATCACCGATGCCGTCATTGAGGCGCACGACTAAACGTTAGGCTGCAGCGATACAGTAAGATGTGCTGTAAAACAGGAATTTTGTTGACGGCTTTTTTAAGCAAAATGGCCCAAACAGCTTGCTACTATGTGAGAGGCGCATATGGGGCATACCACAAAAGGGGCGCGAAAATATGCATGCCAGATCCGTGCCATGTTTCCAAAGCAATTCCCGACCGGCCCGCTCGGAACCACGCACCAAAGCACTCAAAGGCTCAATCTTCGCTGTAGAATCCGGCTTCTTACATCATCAGATACCTCGACCAAGGTTCTAGCACAGGTGACAGCTGTGACGATACAATCGACACGTCTACAGTCGTCAGAAATCAGGACCGTATCTTCAATGGGTGACGCAGTATGCAACCTTGAAAACTCTAATTGTGCATGTAGTCGCTCAGATCGTACTGGTGGCGCCGATTGTATATTAGCTTTCCAATGGACTTTTTCCTGGGAGATTTTCAGTGTAATTCATCAGAAGGCAGCCAACAGACAGCTACCTCTCAATACATTGTTAGTGGCAAACCCAGCCAGAATTACATGATGAAGTGAGTTGCGGTAGATGCAAAAAAGCCCGATTCATTACTCATAATCCCTGTTTGGGCCCTAGTTTCAGCCCTAATCTCGTTAGGAGACTAATTCACGTTTGACACTACCAGTGAAAGCCGTTAGAGCATCGAATGTCAAAGCATGGACGATCGCAATTCAAGCGGCTGCCTGTTGCCGAGAACTTGCTATGCGAATGTAACGTTCTTTCCTAGTATATACTTCATGGCAAGATTACCGATTTGATGGCCAAAGCTTGTGGCACCACCGTACCCTGTATCGGCCAATTCAAATGTCAAGCTCTTGATTGCCCGAGGTACCTCAGTCCTACAAGATCTGCGAAGAGACAAGCTATACCAAGCCTTGTCCATTACAGCCACTAGGAGCAGTGATGGCAAAAAAAGTGGAGAATTTCGGGCCCCAGTTCTACGTAGCACAGCTATGAGTGTAGTGGCATGACGACTACAACAACCGTCCATCAGGTCTCCGTTGATGTGATTAACTCAGATAAGTTTACGACCTCTTCCGCCGTATTAATGGCCAGGTCCCCGAAATCTTGCACGTGTCAGTCGTATCATTGTGTACACGAAGACCTGTCTGCACGCTGCATTTTACGTCTGAGTCACTCCGTCGGTTAGTGCGAATGTGAAGGCTATAGGAAACCGGAATACAAGTTCTGTAAAGAGTGGAATGCTTTTCAAATGCCTTGGTATCCATTCTCACTAGCAAAAGGAGATGGTGAGCACATTTTAGGCTCGTGTAGAGCCATCTATGATACCTACATCGTCGCTGTAGTCGTCGTCGTCGTCTGCACTCGATCTTCTAGCCATTTCGTATTCTTCAGCGTCCTGGACTGCCTTCACTGGGCTATGGTCGATATCCTTGAACATTCGATAGAAGATGACGCCGGTAATCGCAGCGGCACTTGCTAAGCCAAAATATAGCCACTGTTGATGGGGATCCCTCGCTAGGGGTGCAATCAGTATGCCTAGCGCACTACCACCGGCGCTGGTGAGTAGAAACAAACTCATGATAAAACTCTTCATGTTCTCTGGTGCTTTCGCGTATGCTAGCTCCAAACCAGTGATACTGGCGAGGATTTCGCTCAGAGCGACGAGCACATACGCCGGCGCTTGCCACGCAACATGGATTTCGTTCGGTTTGAACCTTCCCTCCGCGATTTTGCCTGCGTCACAGTTCGAGGGGCTGTAATAGCATGGCGGCGCTGCATAAATATAGGATTGGAGGACACCAGCGTACAGCATAGCGAGAGCGGCTATGAAAAAGCCAAGCGAGATGCGCGTTATAGGCTGGAAGGCGAGGTGCAGGCGAGTGCGGATAAACGGGTAGATGAGGCGATCCATGAGTGGGATAAGGATGATTATCGTAATGGGGTCGATGTTGGGAAGGATGTCGTTCGGAAGACCGTGTAGTTCCATTTGTCCAGCTTGCGATATAAAGTTGTTCATCATCTGCGAGAACGCGACCCAGTAGATGGGAAAGAACAAAAAAACCTTACACGCTACCAGTGCTGTCTTCAACTCCTCGATAAACTTATCGTCCCATGTTACTCTTGATTTGATTCTGCCATGTCCTTGAGCCGAGGCTTTTGCTTTGTCCAGGTCACCGCCGTTTCTTGCGGCAATATAGAGAGCCCGGAAACAGTCGCCAATAACACCCCCTTGAGGTGGTTTGATGATGTATTCCTTCTTCCCTCTTACTAAGACCACAAAGCCAATGCAAAACATGATGAGTGGCAGCAGATATGCGCTCCAGAAACCGACATGTAACTCCAGCATGGTAGTTGCAATTGCGGATATTGAACCCACGTTTATGCACATGTAAAAAACCATGTAGATTCGCTGCACCGTTATCTCTGGATCAACAATGACCTTTTTTCCATCGGACAGAGTCTTGACAAAGGGTTTGTTAGACCGAACCTGTTCAGCAATCAACGGCGACACGTTACTCTTGATGCCGCCAGTACCCAGTCCAATGACTAGCATGGCAACAACAAGCCCAGGGAATGCGGCTCCACTCTGGACAGCCCACGGTAAGCTCGTTACAAAAAGAATAGTAATGCCAGCCATATAAACCAGACTGAACCATTGGATTGTTGCATACTTGCCCAGATACTGGTCCGCAACGATAGCCCCTAGCATGGGCGTTAGATAGCACCAGAACTGGAAGAAGTTGGTCATTGCAGTAGCTCCTGACTGTTTCAGGCCAAGAGCTCCAGGAAGGCCGTTGGCGTCATCATATCCGTTGGCAATGTAATTTTGGAATGGCCCGGACAAGCCATAGTAGGCGAAGCGCTCGCACAACTCCACGATGGCTACCAAGAAGGCACCGCGAGGAAGAGTGTCAGCAACCCGTGGCAGAAACAGATTGTCTTCTGGTGTTGGGACAGATCCAATGTGAACGGGTGGCTCAAAGCTTGCGCCCTCCAAGTCCTCCTCTGCGATTTTGCCATGAACAGTCAACTTTGCGCTTGCATCCTCGGTTTGCGCGACGGTCGTGTATGCACCCCTGTCTTCCCCATCTTGTCGCCATGAAGACGCCATTTCGAGGGGTGTGTTCAATCTTCTGCACCACTGTTCCTGTGTGACGCTGCTATCCTCCTCTTGTATCACCTCTTGTACCTGTCGTTCGTAGCGATTGAGATAATTTTCCACAAACTAGATGCACAAGAATTTCATCGCATATTTGGGATGAGCGCGCACAACGTGAAGGCGAACATCATAAGGGTGACATAGCTAGTAAGGTCTAAAAAGATGGGAAATCTGACTTGTACGTCCTTGAAGACACGCGTTCAAGAAAGTGAGACGGTGCTCGCGTCGGGCTAAGCCGATTTGGGCACTGAATAGCCCCACCATGCCTCATAAGAACATGAGAGTACGACTACACAGCAAACATGTCGATTACTCTATGTTACTGTTTCATCGAACACAGAATTCAGAACTCATTTCTTATCCGCAAAGAACGCACCCAACTTCCCCTCCACATCCCTCACGCCCAGCCCAGCAGCCAGACTACCCCTAATCCACTTTGGTAGCTTGTCCTGTATCCGCTTGCTCCCGTATCGTCTGTCCAGCATCAAGATCGCTGCATAATCACCTTTGTGCCTGATAGCCCGTCCCACACATTGATTTACAGAACGCATACATGCATTCTCATAGAACTCGCGTGCTGCCGCCTTACCATCACCACCACTCTTTGCTTCTTTAGCTGCAATGTACTGCATCTTTGCTTTCCACTCCGCCGAATGAGCGTTAGGGAACGGAAGGCCTACTACAACTACACCGCGACCGAGCGCGTCGCTGAAGTTGATGCCTTCAGATAGTGTCCCGCCAATAACGGCAAAGAGCAGCGCACCGCGGCCATTTCCGGATGCGATAGCCATGCTGTAAGCATTGAGGACCGAGTCGACAGCTGCTTCTTTGGCTGCAGAGGATGAATCCGAAGTTTGCTGCTGGCTGCGCTGCTCCAGAAAGACTGGCTTGTTGTGATTAAAGCCATCCCAGAAGGTGTTGTTCGAGTGTAATGGCCTTAAGCGCTTCCACGCCGCGATACATGTGTCAAGATATGAGTAGCTGGGGAAGAAAACTACCACTCCATCGGGTATGTCTCGTGCAAATGCCAAAATGGCAACCCCAAGATCAATCATTGTCTTCTCTTTGTTGCGATTTTCGAACGTAAAGTCAAACTCGGCACCGCTCGTGGCTCGAACTACGGGTACAGCAAGCAGATTTGAAGGTGGTATGACATGCCCACAGGACAATGTCGTGATTTTCGAGGGCTCGAGATACGATAGCAGATGCTGCTCATAGTCGCTCATTGGGGACATTGTACCGCCTGCCAGTACCACGGCTCTCGCTTCTTCAACGATTTCTCTAAAATGAAACGTCGGATCAAGAAGCATGTACCGCAGTGTCGTTACGCCATCCTCTTTTGAGAAGAAAAACCGACCTTCGGCAGATGGATTCATCAAGGAGAGCAGGAACGCCTGTACATGCATCAACACGGGGATGTTGTGACGTGGCCCCTTCTTGAATACTGCTTTTGTCGATTCATCGACTGTTTGTTCGGTGTAAGCGGTATATCCATCAACCTTCCGAGCGAGTCTGCTTTCTTGGAGATACGTGTTTAGCTTGAAGACATTGATCTGATCGACGCCTTTTCCAGACATTATAGACACCATGTCGACCAGACCATCAGTCGCTTTTGCTTCAGCTTCAATGCGCTGCAAATATGCAATGATAGAATCCAGTATTCTGATTGTTTGGGCAACATAGACTCGGTTTTTTCCCTTCAGCTTGTTGCGAAACCGTTGAAGGTAAGCCGTGAGTTGGGCACGCGCTTGTTGAACTTGATTGAGCGTCACGGAAACGGAGTAGATGCCTGCAATAGCGTCCATCAAGTTGTGTGCTTCGTCAATGATGACGACGTGATTCTTGAGTGATAGTCCAAGGGCCTCGCGAGCTGTGCGTTGTAAGAGCAGCGGGTACGGTAACGTCACGATCTAGGCTGGTGAGCACATGAGCATCGTAGTTTGGGATGCTGAGAATTCGAGCTCACCTCACAGTACTTTGTCGCTGGCCTTGAAGCATAGTAAGGGCATACACCCAGCTTCTTGCCCAGTGACCCCAGATCCTCGATATCTCTGATCTTTGCCAGCGCATGGTCACGAAAGTCGTTGATCAGAGGCTGACTTTCTTTACTCGGCATATAAGGACATCGACTCTCGGTGCTACTGTTTTGCTGCAGCTCTAGACATCGTTCGTTGATAGCAGTAGCGCTTCCAAGCTTATTGACTTTGTCGTTGATGCAGAGATTCTTTCTTGATCCGAGTGTGAGGTGTTTGACGTCTTCTACGAGTGGGTCTTCGTGGTTGCCGTTGACATCGCCATCCGGAGTGATAGCAGGCGGCATCTTAACTCGGCCTAACTCGCTCGAGAACTGTGTCAGCTGAGAGTGTGTGCGGGAGCAGAAGAATATCTTCGTCTCATCGGGCATCTCCCCATCGTCATCTTTCGAAGCATCGTCAGCGTATCCTAGTGATGCCATCAAGGCCTGTGTTTCTGCGGACAGTCCAGACTCATCAAAGGCGCCGGCTCTTGCCCGCTTGTGAGACTCTTCATCGCTTTCGTAATCGTCAAGAACGAATTGGGTTTCGTCTTCATTGATAGTTCCACCCGATACAACCTTCTGTCTCTTGTAGCCCGGCTCGCCACTCTCGTAGCGTTCTTTTGCACGCTTCTCCTTCGCTTTGATCTTTGCAATGCGTTCATTTAACTCCTGTCTGCGACAAAGTGCTTCTTGCTTGCGCTGCTTCCGTGCATGCTCAACGATCCACGACGGCTCTTCACTGTTCGCAGCATCGTCGGCAAATCCTTCTTCGAAAGTCTTTCTTTTGTAGTCTCTTAACCATGTCAAGGAGCCGCAGATCAGACTCAGTGACTTGCCCGTCCCGGTCGGCGATTCAAAGATGCCGACTTGGCCATTTTCTAGACATTCGTACACAGCGCCCATGAACTCATTTTGTATATCATAGGGTTGGTACGGATGATGGAAGTCCCGTTGCTCGTTTGTGCCGCCCATCTTGAAAGTGTATAGCAATGGGAGTGGGCATAGATCGTTGGCAGACGCGACGCGTTCATGCAAACGGGTGTTCACGTGTCACGCTAAGTGCTCGCTAGGGCCTTTGTATAGATGACGAAACACTATTCCTTCTACAGTCTCAAGCGCAAGCAAGAGAAAACATGCTCAAATGCATCAAACCTGATTTTCAACAGCTGTACAGTTCCATGGGAAAAACGTTACATGCCGATCCCTTAGTATGGAGCAATGAAACAGAACGAAGGCTGAAAAATGCGACATCGTGGACGCGTCAATCTAATTCTCTCACAGGAAATTCCAAACAGATGTCTTCATAACACTATATTGGAACTTGGCAGAACCAATGAGGTCGGGTATCATACGTGTGCACATCCATTCCCTTTGTCACGGAGCATCAAGACTCTTCACTGCCGCCCCTGCTTACTTCCCGTGGAATGAACGCTTCAGGATCCACCGGACAGCTCTTAACATCCACCTTGTGTGCATCTGCCCACGCCCGAACTTTTGCCTTGTTAATTACCGCATCCGCACCTCCCTTCTTTCTTTGTTCTAAAACGTCCATCATCTGTAGAGTTGCAATGATGTCCTCTGGTACAATGTATGTTTTTTCGCGAAGTTCTTGTACAGTAAGTGTCTTCTTTGACGGGCATGAGAGGAGAGTGCGAGCAAGCGTTTGCGACCAGTAATGGTCGTAGGCAATGCGGCCGAGATCAGATAACGCTGTGGTGGTGTTAGAACGATACAGGGCGGCTGAGACATGGCTTACGCTTCTCAGGACCACCCAGCCTCTCTTCCCGTCTACTCATCTCATAACTCGCACCCATCAACAGCTGTCCCAATCCCTGCTTCTGCCATGGTGGGAAGACCAATATACACGCCAGATTGTTGTTATCCCAGCTCATCTTCTCTTTGCTGAAAAAGCCGACAACCTGTCCCTGCGCACCGACTCGACCCGACGTCGTCTCGTCGTCAAAATTGGTGTTGGGTATACACGGTGTCGGGTTGTGCGCGACTAGGAGATAGTACAAGAAGGTCGTCACATCGTAGAAGACCGACTTGGTATCGAGGAAGAGCTTCGCAAAGAGCGATAGGTTCTGCGCGTACAGTTTGTTCTTCTCGCCGTCGATCTCGTAGAGTGAGTAGTTATCTTTTGTGTAGACATTCACGCCCGGGGGTGGAGTGTTGCGAAGCGGGCATGCTTTCTAGGGGGCGTCAGCTCAGCCTGTCTTTTGATCTTCGCAACTTCTCGAGGCTTACAAGATGACCCAAGAAGCCAACGAGCTCCTTGCTATATTTGAAGCACCACTGACACACGTACAGCCGCTCGACACGCCTTCCTACCAGCTCTTCTGGATAGAAGGACGGGTACCATGGCTTGATAAGGAGGGAGCCGAGCACAACCTCGAGAATGTTGGAGCCCGAGGGTGGCTTTTGAGAGTTTTTGAGAGCGGGATTGGTCGGCGTCGATGTCATGGAGGCTACATCGGGGGCCATTGAACTGGTGATGACGCGTGGAGGGGTCGTCTCACATGCTGCCGTGGGGTGACGCGGAGCCGGAAGGCTTCAGCTCCACGCCGAGCTTTCTTAGCGCGACGCGGCTGCACGTGTCCGCGTCTCCTTGTCTACCAGCGGCCTTGGTCATCACAGTTGTGGCAACTCTTCCATCATTTTCTGGGCACATGTGTCTTTGATTCAAACACCCTCTCCCAAATCATGACTAGTATTCTAGAAGCCGTTTCTTTATGATTGTGTGGACGATCGATGAGAAAACCTTGCTTGAGGACATATCGACCGAACATGGCAACTGAGCCATGATCACACCATCTCACTTCTTCTTCGGACTAGTTGGCGGTGTGAATATGCCGATAGACCTCTCAGGATCCTGCATCTCGCACTGGTATACGTGCAGTGCCTTAAGTAGAACCTTGTTCTCCGAGTACTCCTGCCATGCCTCCTTATCTTCCATGATCGCAGGCAAGCGAGCATGTAGCTGCAGGACGATCGCATTGCGGAGACCATGATCAACTTCTGGGCAGACATCACTATAGATGCTTGAAGCGAGATCAACAATGCTTAAAGGATCGTAAATGAATGGAAGGCGATCGATGACTGCTTCGGATGCTTTTTGCTTGATCGATTCGAGGTTGTACTGTGCACATAGTTAGAGCTGTGCACTGTAGGAAATGTTTGGGAAGCTTGACCTTGTCGCAGGCAATGAAAAGAGCCAGCAAATTACCCATGATACGATCCCTCTCTAACGCACCTCGAAGGGCAAAATTGGTAAAGATCGATCCCGTGGTTGGGTTATACACATCATACATCTCTTGAAGCATCGTGCTCACCGTCTGATCGCTCTCGGGTAGTGTGATGAAGCGTTGTTGAGTTTCCTTGTGAACGTGAGTAACAACCAGGCGCTTTGTATGAAGCATGCGTGTCTCTTACTGTGAAGTTTCCATCGCAGACTGCGTTGAAGTATTGCGATCGCGTGCTAAGTCTATTTTCGAGTCAGCTATAGCGACGGAACAAGAGCTCTTGTGCTTACAAGACACGATGCACTGGAAACCTTCTACCACCAGCAATGATGGTAAAGTCGGAGCATTTGCCGGTTTTGTATATGCTGCGATGGTCAGCCAGCTGTCCAGCAACGCCTTGTGAGCTGTTTACCGGGCCCATTCTGGCACGTTCTCATTATGAACTGTCATCCAGGATTGACATTTTTCGCCAGTATACCCTTCCTTCTCCATACTGAAGTCAGGGCGTGCGAAGGCAGCATTACTGTATAGACGATTCAGTATTGCTCGAGTCTGTATAGCAGATATGATACGCACGAGGCAGCTTCATGAATCTCGAAGTGAAGATTGCCAATTTTGGAAGTAATTCGCCCAAGCTTGTGCACGAAGTCTCCAGCATCAGCACTCGACATGAAGTTCAGGTCGATCTGTATGTGTTGCATAAGTACGCAGACTTTCTTGCAAGTGTTGTTAAAGCGAGTGCAGGCTGCACGGGTCTTGGACGCCTGGAAAAATATGGGTTCTCCGGTATCCGGAAACTGTGCCATTACAGCAACACCAGGATCGGTTTGATAGACAAGTCCAAATTCGGCATTTGCACGGTCTAGCAGAAGATGCGCGGGACTGGGCGATTTGAGATCATTGCTGATTGCAAATGATTGAACCGGCCAACTAATGGAGCCGTGCTCATCAGCAATGGGCGTGACTGATGAAATCATGGCCGCGGATACGTGGAAACTTAGTGATAACCTTTTGTACGAGTCGATAGTGGAGTCCTTGAGAGAAAAGGCTTAGATGTAATAGTTGAGTACAGAGATAGGCATAGGAAGGCGGAGAACTGGACTCTGTCAAAGTTACATTAATAGTGTGCCCTGTTGTCAATGATGATGAGAGTGGTGAACGGTGAAAGTGAACTCGAAGAGACTAGTGACTATACAGCATCAGCTTCGTGTGCGAAATTGATAAAACAAAGATCTTGTTACATAATTCATTGCATCCAGCATTGCGTTCAGTGTGTGGAAGCCCATGCCTAACCTGACGCCTGTCCCAGCAAAATTCAAGCTCATACAAATTCTCAAGAACCCGCCATATACGTTAGATTTGCACAGCATGTCTCGTATTTTTTGAACGCCAGTTACCGGTATTGTCCGGTGAGTACCAATGCCATCTTTTCATGAAGAAAGCTTATCCACGCATTTAAGCCTACCAGGTGGTGGAGACCTGAGGGTATTCCTTCTTGCTGATCTTGAGGTCGTCATAGACGGAGTCGTCACCTGGTGACCGGTTAGCACCTCTGTTGCTAGAATTCAACTCTAGATCTTACCATGGAGGTGCTTGACGCGAAGTTCGTCTTCGTGCTCCAGCTTCTCAATCTCCTCTAGAGGCGTTTCCTTGTCATGCTTCTGATCTTTTGTAGTGGGTTTGACACCCGACTCCACCTTCTCGCCAATGAGGAGGATTTGACAGTACTCATAGTTCAGATACTTTGGCTTTGCCTCAACCCAAGCTAGGCCGCGGAATTCTTCAATCAATCTGTGCCGGGTCAGCGTATGACAATTTGTCACTATTACACCTACTTACTCTTGAGGGAAGTCAGGTTTTTGAGGGAGCTGAGCCTGAGCAGGTCCACTGCGCTCAGGATTTTTGACACTGATGATGAAGCTGCCTTGGTCCTTGATACCGAGATCATCCTGCACCTCTCCCAGCTCCGAGGGAATGGTGGTTGAATAGACAAGATGGCATGTGCGGTCTTCGGTACGTGTGATTGCATATACACCCTCAGCCACTGGGGCCACAGGCTCAATGCGTCGACTACCCTGTGTCTTCGTATTGTACTCTTCCCCACTGAAGAAGCTCTCCTTCAGCTCTTTGATAGTAACGTTTGCCTTCTCAACAAAAGCCATGAAGCGGTCGTTGTGCGACTTGGGGAAAACCTTCTTGGGGAGCGCAAACAGACGATTGTTGTTGTCGTCCGCGAGCGGGCCGTCACCGAGTTTGGCACCGACTGGCATAGGTCGCAGGACGAAAAAGGTGCGCTGGAGATCACCCACACTTTCGGACTCCTCGATGCCAACGCGATTGCGGGTGAAGAAGTAGATGACGCCTTTCTCAAGGATGTTCGACGGGATCTGCTTTTCACGCTGAGACGATTCCTCTATCGCACCTTCTCCCTTGGTGGTCGATTTCTTTGTGGCACTACGAGACTTGTCCTCTTGACTGTCCCGTGTTTTTGTAGGCGTTTTTGACGCAGCACTGGAATCGTTGTCGCCGTTGGACAATGCTTGCGCATCGTTGTCTTCAACAAGATGCTCGTCGACGTTCTCTTCAGACTCGTCTGCTTGCTTCACAGACCCGCCATTATCTGACTCGTCTTTCATCTCATCATCCGTGTTGTTGTTTGGTTCCATCGTCTCCTCGATAGTAGTCTGCTTCTTCGCTGCTTTAGTGTCGCGCTTGGGAGAGGGCGCGACCTCAGACTTCCTCTTGGTACCAGCCGCAGCATCGCTGCTCTTCGCTGGGCTTGACATGTCACTGGACTTGTGTGTTGAAGAGCGTGTTCCTGCCATGTGTGTGGATATGGGTCAATCAAGTAGAATGTTAGAAGTTTGTTAATTTCGCAAATAAGACAAGCGTATGAGAGAAGAAAGGGATGGTCAAGCGCTTGTGTTGGGGTTTATGGCAGTCGCGTCGCGTACATAGTGACGTCAATGGGAGCGCTTGGCACATCAACGCGTTGAGAATGCACGTGCAGCGAGAGCTGCCGGAACGAAGATGCGACTAATCATCATGCTCGTTGCAAGGATGCTAATTGTTGAATGTTTGCTCCTGTAATTGCCGGGAGCAAGCATGGTCTGTGGTACTTCTGACGACGAAACACAGGCAACAAAAGATTCGAAATGCGTCCTACTTTACACCGAATGCTAGCGGAAAACAACACTTTCTCAACTATGCTTCTCAACTATGCTTCTCAAAAAAGGCTTTGATGCCGTCGGCAATACCCTCCGGAGTTGGCTTCGCTGCGCATACGTCAGGAGTAAAACCAAACTGCTGTATAAGATAGTCGCGAGTAGTCGGGCCAATGGTGGCAATGAGTATGTCCCTCTGATCAGTAGACGCTTTCGCCCTGCCAGTCTCAATGTCCAAAAGATCCAGGCTCTCGAGCATCGCTTGGCATCCGGTTGGGGAAAATACGACAACCCATTGACGCTTCACGCCTCTTTCGGCGTTGCCCCTCCATATCGCTGAAAAGTTCTTCTTGAAAGACTGCATCTCTCCGGTCTCGTATATAACCAATTCGTCTACTTTAGCCCTGGTGTTTGGGTCCAGCTCCTCTGACTGAAGCGTCTTTGGTATTATATCCCTTCTCTTATCTCCGACCATGAACAGGACAGGCGGGTTGGAAGTATCTGGATACATATCGTTATAATGCTGCAAGATAAAGCCAGCCAAGGCTTCGCCATTGCCGGTTTCTTCACCCAGGATTGGACATTTCAGTCGTAGCGCTCGCAGTCCGCGCGCTGTAGCAGGGCCTACGACATAGAGCGGCAAGCTCTCTGGAAGCAGGTCGTCAACTTGGTGGGTTCCCTCTTGGCGAATTTCTTCCACAACCTCAGCGAACGCCTCAACCGCCCGCTGCGAGGTGAATATAAGGGCGCCGTATGTCGCGAGGCCGTGTTGCGACTTTGGGACCAAGCCTCGGCTGGTGACATGCTGGCGCACCTCACGCAGGGCATCTCGCTTGAACCTGTGCTCCAGAACCGGCACAAAAACAGGAGCGTAGCGGCCATTGTCGAGGGTAAGGAACAACTCTTCGTACGTATCCGCGGGCACCGACTTTGTTTTCAGCAACAAGATGGGGACACTGCCCCGCGACTGCTCCGCCATTGTCTACGTAGTCTGGTGGGTGAGGTTCGAGGCCCTGGTGAATGTTCGATGGGATGGAGAAAGCGGCACTACTTACTAGCCCCGTCCGCTAAAATTCGGGAAAAGTTGCCAGCATGCCGTGGTTCACTCGAGACCCTCGATTTTAATAGTTGTCCTCCCCCACCGCTCTTACTGCCCACCCTTAGCCTTCGGCGGTCAACGCAACTCGTGCAGACTCTCCTCTACCGTCGCATTCCAACAGTCAGCTTCTCAACCCAATTGACTGCACCGCGAACATGGCCGACGTCGCAACTCCTCCCGCTGCCGATAAGGCCTCCGCCAATGGCTCTGCTCCTCAAGGCAAGCAGCACGTTGTCAAGCCCGAGAAGCCCGACGAGGAGAAGTATAAGGAGGCCCTTGCCAAGGCCGAGAAGGAACATGCTGCCGCCCAAGAGAAGCTGGTAAGTAGATTTAGTCCTTGACAGCTGAGCCGACGGGTACCTGCGTTACACGCAGACATAAGGGTCTGGCAATCCGTACTAACCATCGCTAGAACGCCTGCAAGGCAAAGCTCGACCTCGCCAAGCCGAACAACAAGGACTCGCCCAATGCCAAACGCCAGCAGGAGCTCAAGACCGAGCTCAACGCCATCCGCCAGACACAGCAAGGGAACAAGTCTGGCCGCAATGCCATTTTCGAGAAGATCAAGAAGCTCGACGAGCAGCTCAAGCAACAAGTGAACGAGCTGAAGACTGCAAAGGGCAAGTCCAACTACAAGTCTGTCGAGGAGATTAATCAGGAAATCGCACGCCTGGAGAAGCAAGTCGACGGTGGCATGATGAAGCTGGTGGACGAGAAGAAGGCTCTGGCCGAGATCAGCGCTCTCAAAAAGGCCCAAAAGAACTTCTCTGGCTTCGATGCCCAGCAGAAGAAGATTGACGACATCAAGGCCCAGATCGCTGAGCAGAAGAAGCTGCTAGATGACCCCGAGAACAAGGCCCTCAGCGACAAGTACACCCAGCTCCAGACTGAGTTGGATGCTCTCAAGGCCGAGCAAGACGAAGCCTTCAAGAACCTGCGGACGCTCCGTGAGCAGACGGACAAGGCGCGCGCTGAGCAGCAAGAGAAGTACCAGGCACGAAAAGACCTCAAGGATGGTTACTTCCAGCAGCTGCGCGCATACAAGACGTACGAAGCAGAGGCCCGCAAGATTCGCTTCGAGAAGAGACGTCTGGAGCAACTCCAGTACGTTGCTAGCAAGCGCAAGGAAGCTGCCAGCCAGCGTCTCGAAGAGGCCAGCACGCCCGCCTACGGCAATGAAATCATCGCTGCCGAAGGCTTGATTCGTCACTTCGACCCATCCGCCCTCCCATCCAAGGAGACGACGTCGGCGAGCAAGTTTGCTGCTTCCGCCCAACGCACTGTCGACGAGTCCGGTATGAAGGGCACGCGCATCTCCAAGAAGGATACCGAGGAAGAGAGCTACTTTGTCGGTACTGGCGGAAAGAAGGGCAAGAAGGGCAAGAAGGGCGGTGCTAGCTCTGCTCCCGCCAAATTCAACCTCAACATCGGTATCATTGAGGAATTGGCCAAGGTTGGCGTGGAGGCTCCCTCGAGCCAGGAAGACGTCCCTGCCACCGTCGAGAAGCTCAAGGCGAAGCTCGCGCACTGGAAGGAAGACCAAGACCGCAAGACCAAGGAGGTAAGTTTGACTGCAAGCTACACTGTCGTCGCAGCGCTAACGTAGACAACAGAACATCGCCAAGGCACAAAAGGAAATTGAACGTCTTGAGGCAGAGGAGGCAGAGGAAGAGGCGAACGGTAGCACTGACACTGCCCGCAAGCCAGCCCAAAAGAACCAGGCGGTCAATGGTAATGCATCCGCAGAGGCTGAGCTGACCCAAGAGAAGGATGCCGCCGACGATGCCACCGCTGAACTCAAGAAGGCGTCGCTCGAGGACAAGGAAGCTCCCGCTGACGCATAGAGCATTCAAGGTGCCGTCTGTCATCAGGGCACTAGTCCCTCCAAAATTAGGGTGACATATCCGGGACACCTGCACAGTCCCAGGATCTAGCCCGCTTCTTCATTTTTAGCTTGTGGTCGGTACATTCTCCGCTGTTGTTTACGGGATACCAGCATGGCATTGGACGGGGTCACGGCGTGGGGTACGATATTCTTCTTCTAGACGCACGGTAGGTCTAGATGGTTAATATCACTATGTAATGTTCTTAAGTTTGCGCTAAATTGGTGGAAATGATCACCGGCTGCGTGATGTTCAAGCCCACGTTCCTTTTCTTGGTCTGCTACAATAGTGGTACCTGAGCCATTACTAAGGGACATGACGCAACCACTAATCCTTTCGGTAAGCCCAGAACCGCTTGCAAGAGCAGATCCGATCAACTGTCTCGTTGTCCCTCCCCCCACCTAACAGCGGGGTGGGCAAACGCGACGGGACCATGTGACGTCACTACAGCGTTGTCACTACATAGTCTTGCGATCTGCTGAACCTCTTCCACACTACACTGCCTGCTACCAACAACCACCTATCAAGGTATGCTTGCATCTAGTTTTCTTCATCGCTCTGCCGCAGCGGTTGCACGAAGATCTCCACGAACGTTGTGTGCACAGAAGCTGACGCCGTCCCTCCAGCTACAGAAACCACTCACCTCTCAACGCGTCTTCTCCAAAACTGCCTTCAACATGTCTGGCTTCAGCAATGCGGATACCGGCTCCAAGACCGCCGACCCTTATACTCAGAAGAACCTTGAGGAGCCTTCTTTGAAAGAAAAGGCCGAGGACCTGTTCAGTTTCATCGACAAGACCAAGTTCTGCCTCTTGACCACACAGGTTGCGGACAGCGATCTTTTGGCTTCAAGAGCGATGGCTCTCGCTGCCAAGGCAAGCAACACGCCGTGTCCGTTATGCTAGCACTGCTAACAAATAAACAGGAAGGACATGGCTTCGATCTCCTCTTCCACACTAACACTGAGTCTGGCAAGACCGACGACCTGAAAGAGCACGCGTCAGTCAACATTGGCTTCATCAACAACTCAGGCGAGTGGGCGTCCATCTCCGGCCATGCATCCATCGAGACCGATCGTGAGATTGTCCGCAAGCACTACTCGCCAGCGCTCAAGGCCTGGATTGGCGACCTCGGCGATGGCAAACACGATGGCGGCCCAGAAGACCCACGTATCGGCATCATCCGTGTCAAGGCCAGCACCGCTCAGTACGCCATATCTAAGAGGACCCAGGTCGGTGGGCTAGTTGAGCTGGCCAAGGGTATTGCGACTGGACAGTCACCGAACGTGAACAAGCTGAGGCAGATCTCTGAGGCAGAGATCCAACAGTACAGGTCTCAATAAACATGGTCCAAGCTTTGAGAATCAATGATTGTACCGTCCATTTGATTATATAGTTACCTTAATCTGACCGACAATCGATGTAATGAACTCAAATGTACTGCTGCACAAACTTGATTACCATGCTAGCAGCTAGTGTGTTGAGGTGAAGCAGGAGCGGATGTGACGTCATAGCAACGCGTCTTCACATGCGAAAAGCACGCCCTGGGTTCGGCGATATCCATAAAGCGACATCCTCTTTTCCTCCGAGCACACCTTTCGCACACACTCTGAGCTCATCGGTCGACACAATGGAAGATCCAGGTCTGTCTTAGTTTCCTTATCTGCTATTGTTACTAACGAAGTACCATCAGTTAAGGAAGTTTCTGAGGTGATACATCTCCTCACACAATCACCACCTTCTCTCCAACGCGCAACAATCGAAAAGTACTTCACACCAGACGCCGACTTCTCACATCCGTTCTGTAGGACATGGAGCTGGTCTAATTCGCGATGGCTAGTTGAAGCTACCTACCGTTGGTACAAGATCATGAGCCCGAGAATCGATCTGACGGTGCAAAGTGTCGGTACGTTGGGTCCTTTGCACCATGCAGCTTATACAGGGTCTGGATACTGACGGTTGCCCAAAGCATTCGATGAAGCAAATCTAACACTCTATGTGACGATTTTTCAAATCTTCCGCATTTGGGTGGTTCCCTTGTACTACGCGCCTGTCCGCCTCACCACGGTTCTCAGCCTGCGCCACTCGCCTTCAACGGGAAAATACTACATTAAGAAACAGGAGGATCTCTACCAGGTAGACCAATGGATACGGTTCATCGCGCCTGGAGGCTGGGTGCTCATTTGGGCTTGGCAAGCTTGGGCGACGCTATTTTGCCTGTTGGGCACATGGCTGCTGTGGCCCGTAACATGGATCGAGGAGAACTGGGGTTGGGGTGAGGGTATAGGTGTGGAGACTAACAGGCAAATGAGAGTGAGTGGGAAGAAGGGTGAGATTAGGAGTGATGGTCTGACCAAGGACGAGGTCTTGCAGATGACTACATTGAGTGGCAAGGTTCTTGGGTGATGTTGGAAGCAACTGGGCTGGTGTAATCTCTTCTAGTACTAACAGGCAAGGTTGAACTGCGTAGCGACAGACTTGTGCCTGCTGTTATGTTGTATGGGCTTTGAGTAGACTTTGCCAGTAGCCACTAAGGCTGTCTCGTTAGGTTTGCACAGCTGTGTTAGCTCGTATCATAAGCTACAAGTCGTCCTAGCACACTTTCTTTCAGTCTGGGGTTTATGTATGCTACATTTTGATTTATTTGTACATACGGCCATAGACTCAAGATATTAGCGCTTCCCGTTCGCTCAGCGGTACTCAAGCTTGAGATCGGCGGATCAGTAGTTAGGTGGGTGACCACTAGCGAATCCCCGCTGTCGTATGTTTTTGTATAGTTTTTGATCCGACTTTTTTGCCCAAGTCACGTGAATGCCTGGCGCGGCTTGGCATCTCTATTGAGCATACGGCATCATGCTGGCTACGTCGAAGCGTGTCGTCCCCATATTTCTGCTGCCTCAAGAACAACACGACCACAATCAAAGCACGACCAACATGAAACGCGACACTGTAAAGGCGAAGTGGTGTCTCTTATTCCCGCCATACCAAACAACAGCGTGCCAACGCAGATAAGGAGATAAGAATAGAGTGGCTCACTGCAGCGAGCATAATGAAACAGCCCCCAGCTCACAGGTGTCCAGCTCGGTGTGTGTTTGCGGTAATCGATCTTGTTACACAGTTGAAACGAAGCAGAAGGTCGACGCAAGATTTGATGTCACCACATCTGCTCGCCTTGAGGATGCGAGACTCTGAGCGTAATCATGGGGGTTTGAGGCGTGGAGCTCGACATGGGCCAGGATCCGCAGCTCGGAAACGAACGAGCTGTGCAGCTTGGCTAGCCACTGGCAGAACCACACTGTTCGTGGGAGGATCCTGGTATTTGTTGACGTGGCCTTGAGGCACTCGCTGCATGCTGCTGGTGTACCAGAGCACACTCAGCGAAGATCCTCGTTACTGGCTGGTCCGGCTGAACGAGCGCATCATCAGAATGCATGTCGATCGATTAAGCAGAAGGGTAGAAGCGCAGCGAAAAGGACGGCTTCGGGCAATGGGCCCACGTAGTGGGGCAAGGTCGCTTGACGGTCTCTATCCAACATCATTGGGCAGCACCGCGCACTTCCGTTCCACACCGGACAGACGTCCAACTTTCGCTGCGTGTGCAAGGCGGTGACTGACCGAGCTCAGTCTTTTGTTTTTTTTTGTTTTCACCTCTTCCAGCCTGAGGTGCGCTCTCTTCGTCTTCCACATACCACATTGCCATGGTCATGGCGTACATTAGCTGCAACCAGCCGCAGGCATCAGACCGTACCACCACAGCGACCGTTTGCTTAGTTTACCATTCTCAGTCTTTCTTGTCACACGACGCGTGCTACTGATCGCTTCAGCATGCGACGAGGTGCACACTGCTTTGCTAACCATTGTGCCATTCCGCCTACAGCAGGCCTTTGTCCACCAGGCCATCACCGCCAATATCAGATACATACATGAACACGAGCGCGGCTTCTGCTGACGGCAACTGAACCCCGCGAGCACTACGTAGCATGGTGCGTTGATAATGAAACCATGTCTCCTCGAATCTGACTCTCTGATGGCCATCGAGACTGACCTGAATTGTGCTGTGTTGTAGTCGGACCGTGCCTCGTCATCCGAGGGTGCGCAGTCCCCTTCACGACATCGCAACCCTACCGCAGACGATCCGCAATATCACTTCGACAGCCTCCAAGAAAAAGAAGTCGGTGTGGCTGCTAGCGGACCCCACACTCGACGCAGGCCATCCCGGACCACTTCGGGCACCAAAGGTTCCCCGCGCTCAGCCTCTCCGTCATACAGCGAGGAGCAGAACGATGGCGACAAAAAAACCAAACCACCTCGCAACACTCTCAAGAAGCTGCTAAGACGCGACTCGCATCACACCGAAATAGCACTCGGGTCACCAGGTGGGCACGAGGACCTCGAAGAAGAGGGAAGCAACGTGGGATATATACCCAGACTTGGCCAGATACGAGAAAGAAAGACCACCATGCAGTCCAGACGTCGAGGGAGCTCCATTGTCAGCTCTTCAGGTCAGCCAAGAGCACTTCGTCGACGACACACAGAAGACAGTGCTGTGGGTCGCTCACGTGTGCAACGGAAACACAGCTCCCAACACCGCCATGGCGGAAAACTTGCCCAACTCTCCGAACCTTCGTCGGCCTCCAGCGTGTCACAGCAATCGAGCGCCTCTAGTGGGAGTAATTCAACAATCACGCAGAAATCTCGTGAGGATCACGACTACACATACCAGTACGAGACAATTGGAGAGAGACATCGTCTTGCCATGGAAAGCTCAATGATGAATGCTGCTGGATCAGAAGTCTTCAAGTATCTCCAGACAGGGAATGACACTGAAAGTTCTGTGTTGACAGACCTTCAGGCCATGGCGTCTTCAATTAGTTCTTCTCCTTTCTCGTCTTCCTCGTCTCCGAATAACTCCTACTTGAGTGATAAACGCTCGTCTGTGGTGACAGATTCTCAGGATGCCAGTGGATCAACTACCACCTTGCAGACCTCAGCACAGGAACCTAGTGCAACAGGGCCTCAGTTACCCCATCAAGAGTTCCGCAAGTTCAAGAAGCCACTGTATGCTAGTAGCTTTGTACATGGGCCCGGGGACGACCACGAAGAGGCGGGGAACCCAAGCGAGGAGAGCGAAGGTAGTAGTACGGAAGGCGAGCAAGGGCCAAGGGCTAGCAACGAGTCCCATAAGGTGGAAAGCAAGGCCTCTCCACCTCGGCCACAATCTACATCGTCTCGTGGGAGTGACCCTCATGTCAGACGACTCAAGCAACAAGAACACGAGCTTGCCAATCACATATTGAAGAATCCAAGACCGCAAAAGGAGTTCCAGTTCAACCCAGGAACACCTGCTCAGCCCTATCCACCGATGCCCATGTATAGTCCTCAGGTATACTCTAGTGCTTCCCCGTCGGTGGTTGGTGGAACAGCCAATCCGCCACAAGGCTGGCCACCTTTGCACACATTTCCAGCTCCATTAGCCATCGGATATGCACCACATCAATCCCCAGAAGCCGTTCATGCATACCCGCACAGCATGGTCCAACAGATACCTCCGCAGTTTTCGCCTCATGCAGCGCAACCCCCGCGTTATCAGCAGCATGCCCCAGCTCCCAGCCAGGCCAAGTATCCTATGACGGGTTACGAGCTCCTGGCGAACGAGCTCAGCGCTCCATCGCAAGGCGACGCTGCACGGGAAGGGAACATTGTACCCATGTACCGCAGGTTTAAGCACCTGAATCATCGGGTATTACTGCACCTGCAGGATGAGACCTGCGAGCTGGAGGAAGAGCTTCGCCATCTTGATAGGTGCATTGCCCAGATGTCGCCCAAGGATCCATCAGGGTATGCGTATCCTGCGTCCAGGCGAAACGATGCACGTTACGGCGGCGAATTGCATTTCAAGCGGACCGAACTCCTAGGTCGAATCTTTCAAAAATTAGAGCAGTATAGTGAGTATGGCCCATGCTTGTGCGAGTGGCTGTATTAGAACATCGGGATCAGACACCAGATCGTCGATGCTATTTTTGTAGGCAGTCTTTGCTAACTCAACCCAGACAAGGCCCTGTCGTCGTTTAGCGACGTATCAAGGAACCTTATGCCAGCCAGTGCGGAGGACGTAGCAAGCTACCGTGAATGGATGGACGAGCACGAACCTATTGATTATGCAGAATCTCAGTTTCTTGAGCGGGGGCATGACCTTGTCGCCTTTCCGCAAAGGGCATCTATCACCACGGCCAAAGCGGCCGGACAGCACCATTCAGCTGCCGTGTGGTTCCCGCTAATACTCGTTCTACCCCTCATGGTGTTTGCCATTGTCCCGAGCCTGCTAGGGCGTCTTATTGTTATCGCGTTTATCGTTGGCGTGCAGCTAAAGATGGTTACTTCGGCACCAGAGCTAAAGAGCTTCTTGTCGGCCCAAGAGTGGACGGCCGCCGCATCCGTGTAAGTGGTTTCAATCTATTGGACTGCCTAGCCAACCCATGCTGGGCTCGAATGACGTCGTCACTGTCGGCATGGGCCAGAGATTTGGCCCAGGTTCGCGGGGGTTACGACGTCCATGGCAACAAGAGAGCGAGTGCACATGTGCGCTCGCGGGCAGCTTAATGGGCAAGTCGTTCAAGAGACGGCCTGGAAGTACGTGGAGACGTCTCTCCGTCTATGTCTTTACCCGGTGGAAATGGCATGCGCATCCCACGCACACGTCCGAACCGTTCCCTGGGGTGGTTGCTGTGATTGAAAAGGAAGCTAACGCAGGCAGTTATTTCGGGCTGAATGTGCTCCTTGCGGCCGTGGTGCGTTGACGAAACTGACTCGTTGGCGCCCTTTGGGAATGCAAGTGGAGTAGTTTGGCGCAATGATCGCCATCGTTTTTGAACGCACGGGCCCAGGCACACTGCTCACTGTGGTGTCAAGCGCACGCAGCCGCCCAATGTGACCGAGAGGGCAAATTGTGGAGTTGATCTGATCACCGTTTTGCAGCGCTTTGTTTTTTTTCTCTCTTCGTTTCGCGCACGCATGGCGTCATGGCCATGCGTGCATGAGGTATTATTCATTCGAGGTTTGCGGGAGTTGATTGTTCAAGTCTCGGCAGGATGCGATGCATATTAATGGATAGCGCTTAGCAGAAGGTGGGCAGCGATTGGTGCTACTAAAGTTACTTAGATTGGCTTTCAGAATCCTCGCACTTGGGTTTATCTCTAGACCTAATCCATGTCAGAGGGCCATGGCAAAGCTGTTTCTTGCTCAGCGCCGCACTGCCAAGCTACACTTGATGGCGTGGTTCCGATAGGCAGGAAGAACGGAAAGAAGGCAGGCATTATTCGAGACATGTTGTGATGATGACACGAATGGATACAGAGTGCTTTTGGCAGTTTTCCCGCGCTAGTCGCAAGTAAGTGGCGCAGTCGTGTCGGTATTGATAGTCTGGTGCGCACTAGTGAGAGCAGCTCAGTCGGACGGCGATGGTGTTCGTGTAAGACTTGTGTGCCACGCGCGTTTCTCCTTGATGAGATCCCAAAGATGTTCATCGGACCGAAGGGATTAAACCAAGGCATTATATGCGTAGATCGGTGACGGCATGTTTATCAGTGGCCGACACTGAGGAGTGAAGTCAGTCCCGTGTATGTATGTATCCGCCGGGTAGACAGTCCAAGCTGAATCCTCTGAGTGAATCAGGCACCCAGATGCTCTGCCCTTGCTCATCGCTCCGGGCCACTAGCCTGCAATTTGTGCCTGGGACGACGCGTGCAGCGGCAGCGCGTGCAACGACCCTTGATGACTGCTCCGTCGGCACGCTGTAGACGATGTCAACACATGTGCCGCAACATTGCCGTGGGTAGCACGCCAAAACAGGGCGCGTGTGGGTAAGCATGTTTCTCCAGCCGGCAATGCCTCAGATAGATGCATAAACCTGGGGCCAGGAGGAGGATAGGCGCATAAGACGGATCGGCGGCGGCAGCAGCAGCAGCAGCAAGCAGTAGCAGACGTTGGCGCAGCATCCACACGTTCCTTGACAGCTGACGGCCGGAGACCGAAAGTCAAAACTATGGGCGTCGTCGGCGATGGGTGGTGGTGAGGGTGGTGTCGGCACCTCGGTGGTGGGAGGGGGGGAGGGAAGGGTTCGCTAGTGTGCTAGCCAGGAACGAGGGGCGTCGCTTGGGAGCGGGCCTTTGCTGCTTTGGGCACAGAGGGGCCGGGGTTTAGGGGAAATTGAGCGGCAGCTGACCAGAGTTTCAGAAGAGCTGTTGTGCCTGCAGAGGGGCGCGCAGGCGATGATGGTCTGGCGCCGTGACCCCTTGTGAAGCTATCCCTAGCCCACACACACGAGTGCTCAACAGTTGCAGGACGCACAAAGACACACACACACATATACACACACATACACACATGCCCTTGGCCGTATCCACTGGGCGCCGTTGTCGCTGAGGCCCCGTTGCCCTTTCCTCGTTGCAGCGTCGCACCTTCCCTGTCTTCCCTGTCCACCCGCCCCCCTCCCCTCGCAGCCCGTCCCACTCGCGCCTGCATGCTCTCCACACGCCCTGGCCCACTTCTCATCAGCTAGCCCATACCGACTCGAGCGACTGAAACATCTGCTCCTTCCCGCCCATCCATCGCTCCTGCCCGCTGTCCTTGACCTGCGAGAGCCGCGCATCAATATACGCCATCACACACCCTCACATCCACCCGCCTCTCCCACTCCATACACACCACCACACATACACACATACACACGCACATCCTGCTCCCTCGCTCTATCTGCCTCTGCCTCTGCCTCGACCGCCCGCCTCCCGTTGCCAGAGCACGCCCTAGGCCTAGCATCGCGCCGCTCTTCTGGAATGTCGCAGCTGCACCGCTGCCCACCACTTACCGTCTGAGCTCCCCCGCACCAGTCGCGTCCCTGGCACCAACGACATACCATTCGCCAGTCGCCCACCGCCGCTTCCAACATCCCATCTCTCGCAAACCACTTGCAGGTCCCCCTCCTGACAATCGCTCCTCCATCGCTCCTCGCAGGCTGTGAGCCTCATAATTAATAGTCCACCCACGCCTCGCTGTCGCACACTCGCTGGACGGGCCCTCCCGCTGCAATTCCTACCGCACACGCCCATCCACGGCCTTTCAACGTGGCGCACAAACAAAATCTCCCCTTTGCCCTGCCGCTTTTGCTGTTTCGCTAGCGCTGCAACACACGCCCTCCCTTTCTGGCTCTGATCGCAGCCCATACCCCCTCGCAGGCGACGCTCGACATGGCCGTATCCATGCTGCATGCTCCCTCGCGGGCCTCGACTTCCTCGTCGTCGTCCTTCATCCCCGTCTCGCGCCAAAACACCATGTCGTCGCACGACGGGTCGCGTTCGGTGCGCCAATCGAAGCGCTACTCCGTCACAGCGCTGTACCTGTCCATGTCCGCAAAGGACAAGGAGCTGGAGATTGAGGATGACCTGGCCCGAGGTATGTGGTTGTGACATCTGACGTGTCCCGCCTTCTTGCCCGCTAACTTGTAGCAGCCCAGAAAGTCCTGCGGGAGCTCAAGGCCAAAATTTCGTCACAATCCAAGAAGAACTTTGTTCTCGAAAAGGACGTGCGATATCTCGACTCTCGGATAGCACTGCTTATTCAGAACCGCATGGCATTGGAAGAGGTCCGTCTCCATGAACCATGCTCACACTCGCATACACACGCTTGATACTGACATATATGCACGCAGCAAAACGAAGTGGCAGACCACCTCGCAGACGGCCTCGAACTCCAAGAGGGCTTCTTCCCAAACGACGAGAAGACACAAAAATACGGCAATCTGCTTTTTCTCCTTCAGTCCGAACCCCGGCACATTGCGCACCTCTGTCGACTCGTCTCCATGGCCGAAATCGATGCGCTACTACAAACAGTCATGTTCACAATCTACGGAAACCAGTACGAGAGCCGAGAAGAGCATCTGCTGTTGACCATGTTTCAAGTAGGTTGCACAATCAGATCTTTTTTTTTCGAGAGAGAGATCATAATTAACTGAGTTGTAGTCTGTCCTCACGTATCAATTCGATAATACTCCAGATTATAGCTCGCTTCTGCGCGCCAACACCCCCGTCTCGCGCATGATGACCACATATACCCGGAGAGGACCTGGCCAGAGCTACCTCAAGGTCGTCCTGCAGGACAGCATCAATTCGCTTATTGAGCTCAAGGATCTGGACCTGGAAATTAACCCGCTCAAGGTTTACGAAAAGATGGTCACCGAATTCGAACTCCAGGGAAAGCTGCCGCCAGACCTGCCAAAGGGAGTCACTGCCGAGGAGGCTGCAGAGAACGAGACGGTGCAGAACATCATTACTCCCAGAGTAAACATGCTCATGGAGATTGCCAACAATTTCCTCACAACCATTATCAAAGGCCTCGAGGAGACGCCATATGGTATCCGGTGGATTTGCAAGCAGATTCGGAGTTTGTCGAGACGAAAGTATCCTGATGCCCAGGACCAGACCATCTGCACGCTTATCGGCGGCTTCTTTTTCCTGCGCTTTATCAACCCTGCGATTGTCACACCAAGATCGTACATGCTCATCGATGTACTGCCAGCGGAGAACCCCAAGCGAACACTCACATACATTGCAAAGATGCTGCAGAATCTTGCAAACAAGCCGTCGTACGCAAAAGAGCCGTACATGGTAAAGCTGCAGCCTTTTATCCACCAAAACAAGGAGCGCATCAACAAGTTTCTGCTTGACCTCTGTGAAGTCCAGGATTTCTACGACACGCTGGAAATGGATAACTACGTTGCTTTGTCTAAGAAGGATCTTGAACTCTCCATTACCCTAAACGAAGTGTATGCAACACATGCGCTCTTGGAGCGACATGCAGCAGAGCTCGTAAGTTCAGACGACAGTGTGCGCCGCTGCCTGTCTACTAACAATACACAGGCAAAAGAAGACAGTTCACATTTGGGTGTGATTCTTCAAGAGCTGGGACCAGCACCTGCTCAGCTCCCACGCAAGGAGAACAGAGCCATCAATCTCCCATTGTTCAGCAAGTGGGAGACACCGCTTGACGATCTCACAGCTGCGCTCGACATCACGCAAGAGGAGATTTTCTTCATGGAGGCCAAATCGACATTTGTCATGATTCTTCGTTCGCTGCCTGCAAACACTACAATCACACGACGACCGTTGAGACTAGACAGAATTGCCGAAGCGGCTGCCACAACAAAGAACGACTCAGTTATGGTCAAGAAGGGCATCCGTAGCATGGAGCTTCTGAGCCAATTACAAGAATCCGGCGTGATTGACAAAGAAGACGGATTCTCTCTGCTCAGAGATGAAGTCGAACAAGAGCTTGTCCACCTGGGCTCGATGAAGGACAAGGTGATTGAGGAAACGAGGAAGCTCGAGGAAGTTTTCCGTACCATCCGAGACCACAACGGCTTCCTGGTCAGCCAGCTTGACACGTACAAGTCGTATCTTCACAACGTCCGCAGCCAGTCTGAGGGCAAGACAAGGAAACAACAAAAGCACCAGGTCCTGGGTCCGTACAAGTTTACTCACCAGCAGCTTGAACGAGAGGGCGTAATTCAGAAGAGCAATGTTCCGGAGAATAGGAGAGCCAACATCTACTTCAATTTCACAAGCCCGCTGCCCGGCACTTTTGTCATTTCGCTCCACTACAAAGGCCGCAACCGCGGTCTCCTCGAGCTGGATCTCAAGCTGGATGATCTTCTGGAAATGCAGAAGGACAACCAAGAAGATCTGGACCTCGAGTACGTCCAGTTCAATGTGAGCAAGGTTCTGGTCCTCCTCAACAAGCGTTTCGCTCGAAAGAAGGGATGGTAGATTCGTCTTCTCCCAGGGCGACACACGTCACGAACCATGTACGATACCCCCGATTGCCACTACGTATTCCCTGCTGTTTGACGCCCCCCACCCATCCATTCTTACGCTCTCGTTTTGTCCTCCTTGGACGACATTTCCCATCTCTACGAACCATTCATCAGCATCTCGGCGCCGGAGTATAGGAGTCTCTTTGGCGCTTTTTGGAGGATACCCTTGGTGGTGAAGACGCGTCGTACCGTATCGTCAGCTTGGGCGGTTTTAGCCAGCCACCAACAGGTGGAAGGTCTTGTAGTCTTGTTTTGCGCTCAGTGATTTTTTTCTTTCTCTCTTCAAAACAGCGGCATATTGATAGCGAATGTGCTGTCTTGCGATTTACCACCTCTACCTCTTCATAGTCTTTCGCTACTAATACGCATGTTGCACACGCTTCGTGGGATGGCACCGAATGGAGTCCGGGTACCCGAATGGTGTTTTCCTTGTTAATCTCGGTGGAACTGGTACCTATGGGTTGGGTTTCGGCTGGACCGGCTTGATCGAATTTTTTTCTTGTGTTTTCTTATCTTGTTTGTTTTACAATTGCGCGAGCGATATCCAAATGTACGATATGAAATACGATGGTGTTTAGGCCAGCGTAGTTCACCATGCGCTGCTGTTTAATGCGATTGAGCTATGAGGCTCTTCTTCTGCTACTCCTTGTCCTCGTTCTCCTTGGCTGACATGGCAATCTCCGGCGCCCAAATGTGTTGCGTTGTGGTAGATAGCAAAGCGACCAAGGGCCAAGCCGACGGTGGCTTGTCATGGGCCGATGACAGGCCCTGTTGTCTCCACGGACCTCACACATGCGCTACGTCACATAGCGGGCCACATGGCCAACGATGCAGCATAGCGACTAGCAGACAATCAACGACGACAACGACGACAACAACGACAACGACGACAACAACGACAACGACGACAACAACGACAACGAACAAGATGATAAGAGATAACGACGGAGCCGAGGGGACAAGTTGGAGTGCATGACGCTATCCTGAGGTGGGCACACCTCATGCGCCCAGCACGGGTGCCTGTCACACGTACGCACTCTTGCCCCGGACCGATCGTCAGGCGGAAGCAAGGTGGTGTGCTCTGATTCGCCCGCTCCGACGTCTCATCGCTGTACGGTTGGCGGAGTCAGACACGAGGCTGCGTCGACTACCAAGTCGCTCCGCTCCAGCTTGCCTGTGCTTCCTTCTCTCCTTCCTCTCTCTCCCTCGCTCTCCATGATTGTGTGTATGCTCCAAGCCTCTCTTTGCTAACAATTGCTACTGTCACTTTTACGGTGTTGCGGATACAATTTCTCCTTACGGCAAACAACATGTCTTCGTCATCCAACGCTATTGCCATTCCCCGGCGCAAGGGCAAGCACCCTGCTAATTCCCGAAACTCCGTCGACTCATCCACATCCACCTCCTCGTCCCCGACTACTTCCACGCCGAGAACGCCGAGCTACAACTCCAATTCTCGCAACTACCAGTTTACCCCTACTGAGAACCGTTTCTCCTATGCCCGCTATGGGAGTGTGGGCAGCAGCACCTCCTCGGCGTCGAGCAGCCCGCAGTCGGCGAGCAGCATGAGTCGGAGAGAGAGCCTCATGAGTGCGACGTTTTCCAAGGCAGAGCATACCGTTATCAATGTTGGTGAGGAGGAATGTCCTCGTTTGGTACGTCCGCCACCTCCGACTTACATGTGCGTCGTGTCTCGAGGGAAGCACCAGCTAACAGCGGAGCAGATTACCTGTGTGAAAGCTAGCCAGGGATTTGATTGGAATCAAGGTATGTCTCTTTTGCAGCCTCCCTACTGCTATTTTCAAAACTGCAAAACTGCTGTATCTAGTTGATCGAACATGGACGCATTGCTAACTACCATGTGTGCGTCCGTACAGAGATCTTTCTCCCCTCATACGCCGATTACCACTTTGATGACCTCGAGTGCCGCCAAGATCCCGTTCAAGACATTATACTCACGGATGAGGAGGTCAAGAACATGTTTCCGTCGTAGCCGACTCGATGCATGCCTTCATCTGCGTGGTGCCCCGCAAGGCTACGCCAGAACACATGGGGAGGCTTGGGATTGCGAAACGATCACGAACACTGGGTATTTCATATACCTGCTTTGATACTCTCTTTTTATAGCGCTGTATTGAAGTCATGTCGATATGGGCTGGAATGGCGTTTGGCACTGTTCAAGGCGTTTGGGATGTATACTAGGAGATTGGGTCGCGGCGTTGTGGAATGCTTGACTTGTCGCTCAATGGAAGCTCCTTGAACTAAGAAACATATACATGTACTCCGAAATGGAAAATCATACATTGTTAAAGTCCTAGTTAATGTCTTTGTGCAACTGCTATGCTGTTCACCGCGTGAGGCGCGGGCGCACTGGCCCCACACCTCGGCTCCGATAGGGCCTTATCGATTGGGGTGGGCGCTGCAACGCGCTGGGCGGTCCATGTTCCGCGTAGCACGAAAACAAACACGCTGGACGGTTAACGTTCCGCTCAGCACGAAAACAAAGTCGACGACAATACTACCACCACCACCAACACTACCAGCAGTTCACGGCGAGGGTGCTACTCCAGGACGCCGAACCGCTCAAAAAGACAATCTCGTACTGTCACTAGGTCTAGCTAGCGATACACCAGTCCCGCTATCTTCAAAACATCCAGCATAGACACTCTTTTGTGCCTCTTTTGACCGCCCCTCCACATACCCGTTGACCACATAACTCGCCGGCGCAATGGAGTCGGAACACCGAAAAATCGAGCTCCAATCGCCCTCGGACCTAAGCTATCTCACGTCGCAAATCCGCACGGCCGCGCGCCAAAAACTCGACCTGCACCTGCCCCCCGTCTCGGACAGCAGCGAGCCCGACGAACTCCGGCGCAGCGTCGAAGACCTCGTCGAGGCATTCGTCGCACAAGTACTCCAGGGCATGCGGCACAACATCAGCATAAACGGCATCGACGTTGTGAGCCGAGACGGGAGCGAGGACAACGGCAAGATGCAAGGTATCACTGGAGGAGGAGGAGCAGAGGAAGGCGAATCGCTAGTTGAAAAAGAAGAATTCGAGCCGTTCGACGACAAGATACGCACGCAGTTGGGCGCGGCGGTAGCGAAGCGCGACGCTCTCATTGCGAAGATTAGCCAGCATCGCCGCACGACGCCCGCCGCTGCCGCTGCCGCTTTCACCCAGCGCTTTGAGCGCGACGAGGCTGAGGTGCGCGCTGCGTCTGAGGCCATGCACAAGCTGGCGGCTGAGCTGGCTGAGGGCGATGTGGCGGGCGTGCGGGCCATTGCGAGACAAGACGACGTGGCGAGGAATTGGGAGAGGGCGGTCGAGGGCTTGCAGAAATTGAATAAGGGGTTGCCTGAGACGAGGGCGAGGCTCGAGAGGGCCGGCGATGTGGTTGGGTATTTGGGTGCGGGGCAGCAAGGGAGGAAGTGACGCTGATGACGGGGGAGGGAGTCATAGTGTTTGGTGTTTGGTGTTTTTCCATGTATGTGTATATATGTGTGTGTTTTTTCATGGATGAATATAGGATACCCAATGGCAGATTTGTTTATCTTTTTTTTTCATTTCACTTCACTTCACTTCTGGCTACCCTGGTTATGTATGCATTCTTGTTCTTGTTTTCTGCAGAATAAAGAATACGGAAATGATGCTGCTTTGAAGTATCTTCGAAACCCGCCATACAAAGTTTAAGGAGTGCTCGGGGATCGAGCAGGTAGGACAGCCTAACTTGGCCAAAAAAAAGACGAATAATTCATACTTGTTGCATTCCAATATATCTAATCAAGGTATCTTTCCTCAGCGACCATGCTCCCGTTTTAACTTCTTTCCTTTCTTTCTTTCACAGCACATTTTTCACAAACCCCCTCCTCCCCGCCAGCTATGTTCATGTACAAGAAGGCACTTTTCCCAAAAAAAGGAACTCCAGATAAAACACACACTCCCCCCCCCACCAATTCACCACCCAATACACAGGCACAAGCACCTTGTTCCTCCAGCTCACTGTACGCGTAATATACGCACCCCTCCAGATGATCCACGCCACGTAGCCCTGTAGCCTGCCACCCCACTTGCCGCCGCCCTGGAACAGCGCGTTCCAGTTGCCAATGTACGCCAGGGTGCCGAGGTCGCGATACGTGAATGGCTTTGCGTCATCGAGGGAAGCCGACTTGTTGAGCTGTTTGGCGAGCCAAAAGGCTTTTTGGCTTGCGACTTGGGCCGTCGCTGGGTACGTGGTGGATTCGATGATGCCGCAGTCGCCTAGGGCGAAGACGTCGGGGTGGATGGCTTCGGTTTGGGGGGCTCTTTCAGAAGAAGAAGAGTCGCTTGCAGGGATGAGTTTAACGCGGAGACGGTCGTCGGTGATGATGGATCCGGATTTTGGGTCTTTCTTTACGATCCATTTGACTTTGTCGGAGAGGCTGGATTGGCTGGGTGATGCGTCGATGAGCTTGAGGTTGGAAGGGGCTTCCCGGACGCTGGAAAGGGCGTTGTGGACAAAGGGGTTTTGCATGAGACCCGTGCCTGGTTTTGTTAGAATATGGCTGGGCGGGGAGTGCTTATAGTCCAAGTGGAAAAAAGAAGAGAGACTTACTCCATACACACATGCCAACACCGATTTCGCCCTGCTCTTTAATCTTCAGAGTGTAGAGATGGGAATCTTCCACCGTTCCAGAGTTACTTGTTTCGACAGGTGCACCAGCACGCAGTTCCTCGACGTGATGACTTGTCTTGATGTCGATGCCCTCACGCTTGAACTTTTGCATGGCATAGTCTGCCAGTTTCTTGTCAAACATGGGTAGTACCTTTTCGGCTACATCGTACACGGTAATCTTGTGGTATTTGATGAGTTCCGGGTAAAGCTTTCTCATATCCTCATTGATGAGGTCGTAGAGCTCAGCGCTGAATTCGATGCCTGTCGGTCCGCCACCTACAACGGCAAAGTTCAGTAGTTGCCGCTTCATGTCCACAGGGCAGGTGGGGAGAGCAGCGCCTTCGAAGCAGGCCAGGACACGGTTTCGGATCCTACGTGCATCGCCCACATCTTTGAGGAAAAAGGCATGCTCCTTGACACCCGGTGTACCAAAAGTCTGGCTGTAGCAGCCCACTGTAACGATCAGTTTGTCGTAGCCCACGTCAAACATTTTCCCCTCCTTGGTTTCCTGCTTCTTCTCCATGGCTCTCTGCTCCTCGGTTTTCCCTGCATGTCGATCAGTCGTCAACGCCACACCTTGTCTAGGATCGTCGACTGCCTCTTCAACGGTAATGGTCCGGTTCTTGAAATCCACATCGTCGGCCCAGCCTTGAAAGAATTCCACGTTGGTCCTTCGGCTCCGGACAGGTTCTAGTGCAGTCCTAAATTCCAACGTGCCTACAGCAGTAGAGGCAAGTAGAGGGGTAAAGGCAAAGTATGACCGTGGAGAAACGACAATAGTCTGGTATTTTGAAGAATCAAGAGAACGAGCAACAGTAAAGCCTGCCCAACCTGATCCTAGAATGATTACACGCTCCCGGCCTAAATATATGCTAATTAGCTCTTGGAGTTTTCTTGGCAGCATAGGACACGGAGGTGGTACATACTGTCTTTGCCCTTGTTCAACTGGTCCATGGTAATCAGTCTTTTTTGACTCAAGCTCTTTCCACTTCTCAAAATACTGCCAGTTCGACATAGCGGTACCGCCGTTCTTGTGTTCGCAGATACCAGTTGCCTAACGCCCAAAGGCAATTGGGACACGCGACTAGATAGCATAGTCGTCGCTATAAGAAGACGCCTGATATGATCTGAAACGTTGTTTTATCCTTTCTACCATACAAAACTTTTTTTATGTAGGGCTTGTCTTGAAAAAGGGCCGGATGCTTACGGGTGGGACGGGCAATCGGTGACTATGACGTACCGCTGGTGCAAGCTTGACGTGCCGAGCTACTACCGCTCTAAAACAATTGATGCCGGAGCTCCACGCGCAGCTTTCGGGCCAAGAGCACATGGCAATTGCGTAGGAGGGAAAGGACTGCGACGCTTCATATCTTGGAATTAGCCTATCAGAGGGGAAAGGGATGATAAGCCGCCTGAAGAAAGCGCTGCCTCGTCATTCTTTCAACAAATGCGTTCCTGACTTAACAAGATGCTAATGTTGACAGAATAATTGAGCGATTGACTTGCTGTATACACCTCCACAAAGTTGACAAGGCACACGGAAAATGTTGGAAATGAGTCTCATTCGTATTCAGCTATAGAATCACCAAAAGTCGCCGGCCGCATATAAAATGCTAACTGTCATCAAGGAAAAGAAAAGTCGGGGTATCAAAGATGCAGAATGATAAACGGAGAAAAGCAAATGCCCTTTGACGCCAGAATCTCTCAACCCCCAACTAGTTGCAAGCAAATTACCATAACAAAAAGCCGTCGAATTTGAACCTATGGCTCTGCCCTCCTAGTCTTGGGGCTCTTCGTCGGCTGTGGATTCACTGAATCACTTGTCCTAGCACGCTTCAATCTTGCAGGACCGGACGCCATGCTGCTCGATGCGCTTCGTCGGCTAACTCGGTTCTCCATCTTTGAAGCTTCACGAGCCCCATCAACAGGGCTGTTGAATCCGCTTCCGCCACCTGCTGTCGCCGCCGAGCTGCCGGCAGGTATCTCCTCAGCCAGACGATCTGCCAGTGCAGCGTCATATTCACGCTCACTTGCACGAACAGCGTTCGGGTTTTGCTGGCGAGCAGTTGCGAGCAGGTCAACACTACCATCGTCGCTATCTTCGTAATCAGAGTCTGAGATTTCAGATTCATCCGAGCGAATAGGAGCAATGTTGAGAATCTGCATTGCCGTCGCTGGGCAGTCTGATGAGTCGGAGTCGGGTTCAGAGGAGGCGTCAGATGCGGAGTCAGAATCGACGTCGCCCGAGGAACAGGAGTCGAGAGGAAGGAAGGAGGCTGGCGGGAGGGCAGAGTTGGGTAGATCCTTGCGCGATGCGGAAATGATCTTTTCTTGGATAACGCGCTGAGGACTTGATCGTGGAGATTCAACCTCCATTGGCACATGCTCAGAGCGAAGTGCCTGCTGAATGGCCTTGGGGTAGAAGCTTGTGCGACGGCGAGCGGCGATGTGGGATGGCATCATTGGTACTTGCGAGCGACGAACATGGATACAGAAATTATCCTCGGGCTGTACGCCACCAATACCAGAAGCCTCAAAGTCCATGAGTTCCGGACTGGTGTTTCCACTGTTGTCCCTCAGAGCCTCTGGCGAGAAGCCTATATCCTCTCCACTAGACACGGTGCGCGACCCATTGTTGGACTCCGTCTCCATGAACAGGGTGTCTAGGGGGCCTCGTGACTCATTAAGTTCGGTGGCAGCATTCGTCTGAGCTTGAGCGCTCGACTTCGCGCCCAAAGGCTGGTTGGTAATGGGCTGGTATTTACCAGGCATTGTAAAGAAGGCGCCGTTGTTGTCGCCACCAAGGTCAGTACAAAACTTGGCTTTGGTGTAGAAAATCATGGGACCGTTCTCACGCCTCCTTGGCTTAGACGAGGAGCTCTGTATAACTGAGCTGCTGAAGCCCGAAGAATTACCTGCCTGCTGTGGTTGATGAGAATAGTTTGCTGAGGAATCAGCATCGAAGCCATAAAAGTCATCCTCGTTTTCAGAATCTTCCTTGTGGAAGAATAGTGGCTTGTACGCAAACTTGTCCTGTTCTCTCTCGCGCTGGTAACGGGCCAATCGCCTCGCCTGCTCGGAACTGGTAGGGTCGCTACCACTGCCGCTAGTTCCAGTCTTCATGCGCTTGAACGGTGACAAAGATCCTGTCTCGTTGGGCGAGATGTTACTGTAGTGCTCCGCCGAGCTTTCGCCACTGTGCTGCGTGATGTCGCGACCACCCTTCCATCGAATCTTACGTCCATCACGAGAGATCTCGAGATGGTTACTGTACTCCTGTAGTGCGTCCTTGACAAACTCAGGAGTAACGTTGAGAGTATGTAGTTGTGCCATGTTGATAAGCAAGTTGAGGTATATCCAGCCATGACCAAGGGGGGCTACTCCGGAGTTCATATCTGGCGGGCTGAAACCAAGATGCCGGATATAATTCATGTTATCATTCGGTATCTGAGCACGATGAGGATCTAGATCCAGGGGGCGGGTAGGTCGTTGATCAGGAGAAGAGCCCGAACCAGCGAAATCATGTTCCTCAATGTGCAGAGCGGGTCGCAGTCCTTGGATGGCCTCGCTCCGGTTGACGTCCTCTTCGTCAACCGCACCACGGTCAGCCATGATGCGGGCTTCACGCTGACCTTCTGGCCTGAAGTGCTGACCGGTTGCTTCGCGTTGCTCGCGATCCGCCGTTGCCGCCGACTGAGCAACCTCTTGCTGTTGCATAGGCTGCGGATGAGACCCAGGCACTGATCGCTTGCCAGCGAATATTTGTTCCAGGCGTCGGACGACCATCTTCTTCTTCGACTTGTCAGTCATTGGAATACTCCTGGTGTTTGGCATCAGCCCCATTGGGATATCATGGAGGTATGATTGGATGCTTTGTTGCTGACGGCTGTATGCTGATCGAGTCATCTTACGGTCCTTCTCCTGGTGGGATGCACCTGCCGAGTGCTGACCAGATGCCGATAGGGATGCATAACCTGACTCAGCAAACCGTGATGTCGACGAGTCGGTGGTATTGTGGGTCTCGAGCGCCGGAGTGTAAGCATTCGAAACCTGCACATAGTCGTTCGCGGTTGTATCATCAAGATCAGAAGCGAATTTGCGTAGTGTTTCTTCCAGCTCCTTCTTCTTGTGGTCAGGTAGGCCATGGAATCTGACTTCGAACAGCTTCTCCTCTTGCAGATGGGCATCGTAAAGCTTCTCGTACTTCTTCAGCCTCTGTTTGAGCCTCTTGTTTGCTACGGTGAGGTCGTCGATAACACTCCGGAAATCCTCGGTGCTGCTACCATCGGTGCCCAGATGGCCCAAGCTGGGGCGGTATGGGATCGCAGAGTTTGTCACGTTGGAATGAGAGTGCTCAGGTGGTGTGTCAGATGAGGATGAGTTTCGGAGAAAGAAAGGCGGTTCATCTGCAACGTAGCCATTAGCAACGTCATTGACGCTGAAGAACTAGAGACAAGGACCTACTGTCAACAAAAGTGGACTTGCTCTGTTTGGCGTTGTTGTTTGTCTTCTCGAACCATTGGCCAGCGTCACTACTCTCTCCCGAGCTGTGCTTGTGCAAGGTGAGCTGTGGCGACACACTCGAAGGCGGGTTTGCTTTGTCGCTGGCTAGGGTTGGCGAGCTCCGGCTCGTGGTTTGCTGCTTGGGTCGTGTTGCTGTCGCCGAGAGTGGCGGACTGTGTCGGAGTGAGACGGACTTGTGGGCTGGTGGGCGACGAGGATGACTCTTGACAGCCTTTGGGATGGTACCTGGAGGGTCGTCCATGGCTGGTGGCGTGTGGTTGCAAGCTATGTGTAGGAGGTGTTCCCCATGTGGGCACGAGGAGCGATGGCGGAATGCTGGCAGACACTGATATGTGGGGACTGAGGGCCGAACGCCACGCGGTTGGGCAACGCGCGGAAGGGCACTTGCCGGTTTGGTCGGGACTCGAAAGCTATCGGATACTTTTGCGGCGGGTGTTTGGGTGGTGAGTTTGTCTGACAGAGGCGGCGGAGGAGGAGGAGGAGGAGGAGGAGGAGGAGATGGTGTTGATAGTGGTGGTGGTGGTGGTGGTGGTGATGGACAGAGTGTGCGGTCTGGGGGCGTGGATGGCGGTGGTGGTTGATGCAGAGGGTCTGAGGAACCGGCCCTTTGAGCTTCTTCTGAGCGTGGAGCCATGATGATTATCGATCTTGCTGTGGGCAAGGATGGCGAAATGCTCGATTCCCAGGGTGCCAAGAAAGGTCGTGGCGATCGAGGTTCCTGAGAGGGAACGAATGTATCGTGTGGCGTGCCCAGGGCTAGACCCAGTCTCCCATCGTCGATGAGCCTCGTTCCTTGAATCCCCCATCGCCAAATTCGGACCCTATCGCCATTGCGAGACGGGGTGTACGCCCTGTCTGCGCCTGTCCCCCCGATGGCTCTCTCAATCCGTGATCATGGGCCAGGGCGCGGCTAGGCCCGTTGCGGACTAGCTGCTTCGTCCACATAGCCGCATCCACATGCACCTCAACTGCAGACATGGCGCGAGCGAATGAGACTCGCAAGATGCGCATGCAACAACCCTCGACCAGCTATGGCGCCGTGTTCCAGACGCGGCGTGTCCACCAGCCGGGCCCCTCGCGACAGAAACAGAAGCTCGACGGGCGGTGCGACCCGTTGACACCAGGCCAGACGCGGCGCACAAAGCCATCGAGATGGCATTTGGTTCGCTCCTCGCTCTTCGCTCGTCGCCCGCCATCAGCCCCGCCGGCCGTGGGGCGTGTGCGACTAGTTACTGCGACGGTGCTTTGTGCCGGACAAGATCTGAGGTCATGTTTACCGTGGGAGAGCTGAGGCGAGAGCAGCGCGGATTGGCTGGGCGGGATGGACCCTGATTCTGCTGGCGGGCTACCATTACGATGCGCTTAGCGACTCCCGCAGTGCTGCTGGATCGAACTGGTGGTGTCCATCGCTGCTAGCAGCACAGTCGGCAAAGACCCTGGGCCCAAGGAGCTTCTGCCAGTGCCCTCGCCACAGCATCATTGGCCGTTGGTGCCACCGATCGGCTTTCGGTTCGCATGCTCCTCGCCCACGCCTTCAGTCTGCACTCGCGGACGCCCAACTGCCGCAAACGAAATGGAGCCCTCATTGTTTTGCCGTGCTTGTCTGTTGTCCTCTGCTCGTCTTGACTCATCCTCCCCCGAGCCCGCTCACATGGCGTGTTTTGTGCACACGCTACGCCAAGGTCAAGGCGTCGGGGGGTTTTTCCGGTCGAACCACACAACATGGTGCTAACAACGTTTAATTGATGACTGCGCCGCTCAAAAATGCTACGTAGTCGCATCGCCGATGGCCTCTGCATGCCCACTTCATCGTACGATTTTCTTTTGGACAATTGGCACACGTCCTTACCATGTCTGTAACACCTAAAGCCGCAATCGAGATCCCGTGTGCCACCATATAGTCGCTTCCGTAGTGCCGAGGAGCAAACAAGAAACTTGGCCTGTCCAATGTACAGTACCTTCACAAGACCAGACCCGGCCTAGATGCGAACTCCCTTGCTCCGAAGTACATTGATAGTAGAGTGGCCTGTATAGTTGAGCCATTCACCAAAACTTCCCATCAACCCGCCAGCCTTCATCACATCCTGTAATCTGTGGTCCAGAAACTCTTCAGTCTCTGCAAAATTACTCGACTTATCCTGTGTCATGTACAACTCCGTCGACGAATAGATTGCCGAGAGAGTCGCGCGTTTCGTGTACCAGCTACTATCAACGCTCTGGTCGCCTGATAGGAACCATATTTCGTCTGCGAGCTTGGCTAGTTCTGCAATGGACGCACCAATGTACGTGGGCTGGGCCATGATGGCGAGTGCCTAACAAACATCAACAAGCCGCCCTTGTGATCGTATGCCACAATGGCCCTACCTCCTGCCAGCGATGGATAATGGCTGCGTTCGCGCGGAGCCGTGCAAGGGTCAACGTCCTGACCTTGGCACCAGTTCCCATCTTCTTTCCATGCTCGCTCTCCTCTGGAAACTGCACATTGCTTTGCAGGGCCAACCGCTGAGTAACGAGATGATAGTTGATCAGATCAAAGACGCCTCGTGGAAGCAGATTCGTAGACACGTCAAGGTAGCCAGCGTCTCGAGCCCCGAGTTTCAGCGCATCCATGGTGAAGCCATGGTTTGGGATGTGCGCGTATGCGGACGCGAGGATCGCAGTCTCGGCTGGGGGGAAGGGTGGCGGGGAAGGGTAATCATAGGAATGATACAGGCATCGTTGTCTCCATGCTGCTATTGGGCGGATTGAGGCCGTTCGGCACGTTCCCAACAACGAAGTGGCCAGGCGTGTTGGTGGCATTGTGATGGGATTGACAAAGATCAGATCTGCCGATACCGAACGATGGACAGCGCCTCGCCCGCAAATCTGCCAAGACCGCATTCGATCACATCTCGCACTAATGACGATCCACCAACAGTCAGCAACCATATGTACGTATAGTACTACATAGACAAGGGACCACGCATCGGAGCCAGTATGGCCCGCTATTCGCTAGATCCCGCCGCTCGACGCTCGACCACTCAATCGGGGCATCTAAGCACTGCGTCTAGAAGATGCACGCGCCAGCACGTGACAGACGCGTCCACCGCGTGTACGCTAGGGGCAATGACGCTGGAGCTGGATCCAGTTTTCGCCTTGCACCACGGGAAGACACCTCCTCTCGATATACAGGAACGCATCGGATATTCCGCAGATCTTGAAGGCAACAGCACAATCGGCACGCGGCTCGTACACCACCACCACCACCACCGTATCCATCGTAATCTGGGCCATCTATCGCCACACTTGGGGCGGCACCTTGCAACGCACAAACCAGACCGCAATGGCGCGCGGAAAAAATGTTGAGATCAGCGAATATGAGCGGAAGCGGCAAGAAAACATTGCAAAGACACAGGCGCTGCTGCGCAACCTGGAGATGGAGGCCGCGCAGGCCGGTCTAGGTCCTACAAGCAAGGCGAAGGCGTCTGTACCGTCGAGGCCAAAGGCAAAAAAGCCAGCGCCCAAGAAGACCAAGGAAGAAGAGATCACGCCGCGGCGAACATCGTCGCGATTAAGAGGCATCGTGGCCGATAGTGAGGTCGCTAAGCGCAAAGCAGAGGAGGAGTATGCTGCCATACGAGAGGCCGATCGCGCAAAGAGACAACGCATAAGTGATGCATACAATTTCAGCGATATCGTCGTCGCCGGCAAGGACTGGAACAAGAGCGGCAATTTTCTTTCTGTCGGCCCAGCAGATCCCTATGCGCGTACTTTCGACTACAATGACGTGAAGGAAACAACAGATAAAGAACTTCGAGCGCTTCGAGAGCGCATGAGTGGCCTGCAGCTATGGGAGGACTTTGAGCCCAATGAGATCAAAATCACGCCTGAGCGCATCTACTCCATGGGGTTGCATCCCACAACAGACAAGCCCTTGGTGTTCGCTGGCGATAAACTCGGGAACCTGGGCATATGTGATGCTTCCCAGAAGGCCACCGAGGTTAAAGTGGAAGATGACGAGGACGCGGACCGAGAAGGGCCTACCATCACAACCTTGAAGCCGCACACACGGACAATACACACGTTCCAATTCAGTCCCCACGATTCCAACACGCTATACTCTGCTTCTTATGATTCTACGGTACGGAAATTGGATCTCGCAAAATGTGTTGCGGTTGAAGTTTACGCTCCCTCGGATGCGAGCGAGGAAGCGCCGCTCTCCGGACTGGAAATATCGAGAGAGGATCCAAACACACTGTACTTCTCTACATTGGACGGCCAGTTCGGCATATACGATATGCGCACGCCCTCAGAGAAGGCAGCAGGACTACAGGTTTTCCAGTTGTCGGAGAAGAAGATTGGGGGCTTCACTCTGCATCCTCTTCATCCCCATCTCGTAGCCACGGCTTCCTTGGACCGGACTTTGAAGATTTGGGATCTGCGCAAGATTACGGGCAAGGGAGAGGACCGCTCACCAACACTTGTTGGCGAGCATACTAGCAAGCTGTCCGTCTCACATGCTGCATGGAACTCTGCTGGCCAGGTAGCCACGGCCTCGTACGATGACACTATCAAGATCCATGACTTTGGGAACTGCACGGACTGGAAAGCGGGATCGACTTTGGAAGAAGCGGACATGGAGCCCAAGGTTATTGTGCCGCATAACAACCAGACCGGACGATGGGTCACCATGTTTGTCACCCAATACTTGCACCATTTACGAGGAACGATGCTGACCTTTTGTGTGCAGATTGCGAGCCCAATGGCAGCAGTTTCCCCAGGACAACGTGCAGCGTTTCTGCATAGGCAATATGAACCGCTTTGTCGACATATACACGGCAAAGGGTGAACAGCTGGCGCAGCTAGGAGGCGACGGCATCACGGCAGTGCCGTCGGTCGCAAAGTTTCACCCCACGCTCGACTGGGTGGCAGCTGGAACGGCGAGTGGGAAGCTCTGTTTGTGGATGTAGACGAACAGTCGATACCGTAAAGATATGCTATGGTTGGAGAGTTGCGCATAAAACATTCACCGCTGCTCCCAAGCGGGTCGGTAAAGGCATAGTTGATGCAATAGTTGAATTGCAGGCTATTGAAATGCACGGTTGCAGGTATGCGACCCGTTTGTCGAAACAACTGGTATAGTTGTGTGGCCGAATCAAGTAGCTTCTCCATATTGGATGGCAGGGGTCACATGTCATGCGCTCTTGACAATGACACGCTTGTTCCCCATGTCGCATGACGAAACGGCCAGTGCTCTGTGGTCCAAGAAGCTCGCCCCGGACCAGCCGGGAGATTGTTAAATCACAATTCGTACGAGGGCCATACGGTGACAGTGTGGTGATTCTGCGGCAGCGATGCTATGGCTCTAGTGACATGACCCAATGCACGAGAGTTCACGCTCAATGTTACCCCGGAGTGGCGCAGGGTTTCTCAAATCCAATACGAGGGTTTGGGAAATGCTTCTATTTATGGGCGTGGCAACAGTATGTAGGGACGCTAGAGTAGGCGGACGGGTGTGGCACAACCCTGAGAGTGGGGGGGAGAGGGCACGCTATGACGATTGCTGGGTCTTCCGTTATGTTCCACCAGTTTCGATAGGTTGAACACATCTATTGACAAACAGAACTGGGACAAACATGCGCATATCTACTGGGTAACATAGCCCGGCATACTCACCGAAACAGCCATGGGTGAGAACAGAGGGAGACTCCATGTGTTTGGGAACAGCAAAACTTTGATCAAGAATGGCGGGCGAAGGCGACTACCGCTGCCAAATTGGTAGCTAACAATATTATGCGTCTCGCTAGCATAGAGTACCAGAGGGAAAATGTCCGAGGCTCAACCGCTTCGCACTGCCGCTTCTTCCCAAGTTGCATCATCGCCTGACTTCAAACAACGCTGTACCTAGTCAGTACGAGAGGATCATCGCCACCGTCTCTCGTGTTCGGCCGGCCGGGATTGGGTATGACGATGATTCTCGGACTATCTCAATACAACGTTGCGGGTAGGTCCACTAAATAACTTGATCCCTGTACTAATGTACGGTGATCTTAGCCAAAGGCGTACGTAGCAGGAGCTTAGCCAGTCGTTTACGACTAGGGTTCCTCTCGCAGATGCAAGGCTGTGTGTCGTGGATAGATGCGCAAGCGACTCCGCATACACGCAAGACGGATCCAGTTAATGATGAAAGGTGATGCCGCAGAGCCCCCTCTACTTCTACATAAAAGGGACGTCGACGACGCTCTGCACCACAATCATCAGCTCCATCCATCCACACACACATACACACACACACATTCTTCTCAGCGATAATAACTTGTTCTACCCAATCTCCCTAATCAACACCACCAAGATGAAGTACGCCACTGCTTTCACCTCCTTCCTTGCTGCCGCCGTGGCAGCCCCTACTGCTAGGCAAGCAGACAGCAGCCCCTACTTCGGCGTCATCTCTCAGCGCAGCGCGTCTCCCATCCACTTCCAGCCCATGAACGCTCGCGGCGGAAACTTCTACCTTGGCGGAAAGGGACCATCTGCCTACTGCCCAACAGAGGTCGTCGGAGCCGAGAACTGCCCAGCAGGCAATACCACCACCTTTGCTGGCGGCAACCAGACTCTCAGCCTCGGAGTCGTGGTTCCTGGTGGCCAGCAGGTCTACGTCGCTCCCGACGGCGCCCTTAGCTACACACAGGCTCACTCGGCCTACACTCCCCCTGGTTCCATTGTCACTGGTTTCAGCCGGTCCCCAGCCCCCAACGGCGAGGCCTTTGGCTACCTGAACTGGGAGAAGGGCTTCATTGCCTGCCCTGGCTCTGAGGAGGACGGATGGAAGGTGTACGGCGCCATCGCCAACGGCACCTTTAGCCAGGAATGCCTTGGCTTCAGCGCCATTGCTTGTAAGTTTTGATGCTCTCCTACCGTGCTTTTTGTACGCACTCATGCAGATTACTAACCATTGTGGCAGCTCCCGTCAACGCTCCTGGCGCCTGGCAGTACTAGATTTTGCTTGCGACCTGATCCAAGACCGACTAAAAAGTACATATTGAACGGACGTAATGCGCAGAGTTGCGCTGTATGATAGACACGTTGGAATGATTGGTTGTTAATACCGCGGAGGAAGGACATTGCTATGGTGTATATATAATGCTCCTTGTTGGCTTGCATAGCAGAGTCTTATAATGATAATAAGTTAAGAATTGTCAATTTGTCCTGTGAAATCTATTGATTACTTTGACTTTGTTACAACAGTTTTCATTTCACTATTTTGCCAGAACGGCTACCTTTTCTTTCACATGCCAGCACTTTTCCGCAGCATGGCTTTGATCTTGTCGGTTAGTTCCTCAGGCGCTTCTTGTCGACTTGTCCGAACAGCCACTGTCTTGTCCCTGCTCTTGATGCCCTTTGTCACTTCGACATCAGACTTGGCTACCCCAAGCGCATTGGCAACGACTCGCCTAACGGCTTTGTTGGCCTCTCCGTCTCTTGCCTGGGCTGCAACGCATACATGGATACGCTCCTCGCAAACGGCAGCAATACCCTCTCGACTTGCACTGACACCAGGCTTCACGTGACAAAGCAGCTGGAGTGTGCCTGTACTTGATTTTGCCGCCGCCGCGGCGACATAACGAACAGCCTGGCCGGACATTAACGACAGCGGGCAAAACGGTGTAAGACTGGGGTCGACTGGTGCACAACAAAAGGTCAGCTGGCTTCGCGTCAGGTGTGTGAGAGATAGGGCGGCGGCGGCTGAGTACGGAATGGGTGCAAAGCCGACTGAACCCGATGTTTCCCAACAAGGACTAGGCCGTGCTTGCACCCACCAATGACGCCCCCAGAGCTCTCAAGGCACATCCCCGACGGGATTTTTGCCTGCAACACGTACTCGCATGTCGACCTTGTACTCGCCCTTATAACATATCTACACACAGCACGTACACGCATATCCGCTCCCATCGGAACCCTCCCCTCTAGACATTTATTCCCCCTTGTGGCCTTTCCACTCTCAGCAGTTGGTTCAAGTCGAGCGACCTACCTAATCAGACATGGTTTGCCTCGGCCGTCTTGCTTAGTGGGGGGACCCGCTCCATGTCTTTACCAGACCTTCCGGGACCGACTACTTTCCCCTAAGTGATAAATTTGACGAGAGCCTCAACTTGCTGTTCCCCTAAGTACAGGTGTACACGATGGCCACGAAAAATCAGCGACACATAATTACCTAACAACCGAGACCCGGTTTCCAGAGATAAAAGGCCCTCCCCCGCGGCTGCCCTGCTTTTGTTATGCTTGATATCTTCCATTTCCCCTTCATTCAGACGCGCGTGAACTGTTGGTACCGACGTCCTGTGTACTTACGCACTCTTTTTGCTTCTTTCTTAAATAGCCTTGCTGTGTCTCGTTGATAAGAGAGCTCATCTACGTCAGGTAAGGACTCTCTGCTGCGGCACCTGGAACATGATGCCTGCTTTGCTTCCTTTTTTCTCTTCTTTCTTGGCAACCGTTAAGATTTAAACTTGCACTTGCGCTTTTCACCCTCCCCCATGAATTGCTATGAACGTCATTATTAACGTGGCTTCGCAGCAAGAAGAAAAATGACTTCCCCACCAACAATACAGCCCAAGTTCCTGCCCAGCCGCCATGATCTGGGTATCGTCGCAGTCGGCTTCAGCGGCGGCCAGGTAAGGCTCTCTCTCGCCTGTAGGCTTTCGCAATACTCTCCCACAGACTAACAATGATGTGTCTAGCCCAAAGCCGGCGTCGATGCAGCACCCATGGCTCTCATCGAGAATGGTCTCATCAAGCAGCTAGAAGAAGACCTAGAATACAACGTCACCTACGACGGTCAAGTGCACAACTACGCTGAACTGCAGCCTGAAGAGGACCCAGACTACCGCGGCATGAAGCGTCCCAAGTTTGCTAGCGCCGTGACAAGAGAAGTCAGCAACCAAGTCTACAAACACGCCAAAGACGGCAAGCTCGTCTTGACCCTTGGCGGCGACCACTCCATTGCCATTGGCACCATTTCCGGTACCGCCAAGGCCGTCCGCGAAAGGCTCGGCAGAGATATTGCTGTCATCTGGGTCGACGCCCATGCTGACATCAACACGCCTGAGACGTCGGACAGCGGCAACATCCACGGCATGCCTGTCTCTTTTCTGACTGGCCTCGCCAAGGAAGACCGCGAGGACATTTTCGGCTGGATCAAGGAGGAGCACATGCTCAGCACCAAGAAGCTGGTTTACATTGGCCTGAGGGATATCGACAAGGGCGAGAAGAAGATTCTGAGAGAACACGGTATCAAGGCCTTCTCCATGCATGATATCGACAGGTAAGTTGCTGCACGTCAATCAAAGTCAATTGGTTGCATGGCTAATGTTTACCTTTTTTTGGCTACAGGCACGGCATTGGCAAGGTCATGGATATGGCACTGGGCTGGATCGGAAGCGACACGCCCATTCATCTCTCTTTTGACGTCGACGCCTTGGACCCCATGTGGGCGCCCAGCACCGGTACTCCTGTTCGCGGTGGTCTGACGCTGCGAGAGGGCGACTTCATCGCCGAGTGCGTGGCCGAGACTGGCTCGCTCATTGCCCTGGATCTTGTTGAAGTCAACCCTAGCTTGGATGCCGAGGGTGCTGGCGACACGGTGCGTGCTGGTGTTTCCATTGTTCGTTGCGCGCTTGGTGACACACTTTTGTGAGCCCAGTATTTTGTGCAAGCCAAGATAGTCATGAGGTCATGTATACGGGCGTCCATGGTTCTTTTTTTGATTTCGGGATAGAAGTAGAAGGTTCTTACTTGATAAATGGTTACTTGGGGCTTGTGGCAGTTTAGCACGACAAGTATCATCAAAGTCACTGTTCAATACGCCTGTAGTTATCATCTGTGGGAGTGGATTGTCTGATATACATGTTGCCCACGCCCCTTCCCTGACTACTCGACGCGAATTATCTTGCGGTCCTCGAAAAATAAAAAGTATCAAACATACCTCGTGGGTGCCAGGTATGACCTTTTTTGTTTTTTTTGTTTCGTTCCTACGTTCCAGTTACTTCGCCAGTAATCTTTCTTGTTATGTCTCGAGAGACACAGCTCAAATAAATCTCTTGAAATAAAGTAAACATGCTTTTAGAACCCATCTTATGTGCCGGCTTTCCGAGACACAGATAACCTTTTTTTTCTCTAGGAAGTCAAATAAATAAACGGTACAGCCAGTTTGTTTTAGGGTTCCTTTTGCTAGAAGCAAACCTTGTTTCGGATTGTGTAGTAGATAATGCGCAGTCAAATAAGGATGTTTAAAAGAAGAAGAAAACGTCTATGTTGGTTTTCCATAAGTACTTCGCGGTTTGGATCGAGGTTAGGCTTTTGAAACAATTTTGCGAGAGGAGAAGCTGTGAGCCAGCAGAAAAGAACAGCACTACAGGAGACATATCTTGGATTATGCGCAAGCCAACAAGTATCGAAATACATGCCTAAAACAGAGACATCATTCATTGTCATGTGTGTTAGAAGGTAGGATCGACATGACATTGCGAGACAGGCCGTTACAACCAACGTAGGCAAAGTAATGCTCCTCACACATAGTGCTACTACAAAATACCAGCCCGAGGTTCGTCTAGAAGAAATAAACCACCTTTTGTAGAAACACCACATGACCATTGGCATTACATAGGCGCAAGCTCCAGGCGAGGCTATTCGCCAAGAGCGAGGAGCGGGAAGAGCTGAACAGCGTGTGCAGCTAAACAAAGTGGCTTGCAGCACGAAAGCGAAGAATACGAAGGCCTATCCAATCGGCAACTTGAACGATAAATTGTCTGTTTTCAAACGAATGCTCGCTTCCATCCAAGTTGCATCAACGTACCTACTTGGGACATTTCCGCGTCAAAGAATAAATAAATAGATGAACAAACAACAAACATACTCCACCCGGCCCTTTAGTTTCAATAACTCTCCCCAAGCTCTTCACATCTCTTTCATTAAAAAAACATGCATATCTCCTACACCGTGTTCCTCCTCGCCGCCGCAACCTGCCACGTCTCGGCCTCACCGCCTCACGAGCGCAACAGCAACGCCGCCGCCCTGTCCGAGCGCGCCGACAGCCTCGCTCTCGACAAGCGGGCATGTAGCTACAACGGGTGCGCGTGCGTCGGCGGCCTCGCCGCAGGCGTCTACTGCGGCAACTGCGTCGTCGGCGCGGGCACGTACGCGGTCAAAACTAAGCGGGTGCGCAGCCATGCGTACCAGTGCAGCGCGAGCGGTGGGTGCTGCGACTATGGCGTTGCGAGTGATTGCGGTACGAGCGCGGCGAGGTGTAGACAGGGATCGCCGAATTGAGCGGGGTGAGAAGGGAGGTTGGGGTTGTGTGGTCAAGGCATTGGGGGGAGGGGAGGAGACAGGACTTGGTGCCGTTTTGATAGAGTCTGTATAGCGAACTAGGGAGGTGCAGGAAGGGAACGAGGTAGAACCCGATGAGAGAATAATCCAAATTTTGTGTCTTTTCTTTCTCCCCTGCGAAACAAACTTGCAACTCTCAAGCATATTGGATCATGAATTGGACGAGCGGGATCAAGCTAAGCTATCCCTACAACCACCAGAGACAGCAGTAGGAGGGAAGAAAACAATACCAAGAATACTAGGTCAAGCCACGCAATACGAACTCTCCGCCCAATGAAGGCTCTCCTCAGCCAGCAATATCCAAAGCGCGCGCTGCCCCCACACCCTCAACTGGCCAGCTCATCTAGCAAGCCCACACCGTATCGCAAGATGAACAGGCGCTAGGTAGGTAGGCAGGCAGGTAGGTAGGCAGGCAGGTAGGTAGGCAGGCAGGTAGGTAGGCAAGTATCTGTTCTCCAACAACAACAACAACAACAACAACAACAACAACAACAACAACAACAACAACAACAACACCAGCATGAACCGCAACAACACAGACACGCGACAACCGATCCCAGCATGAACCGCACGACCGCAACCGCTTTTCTCCCGCCCGCGTGGACGACGAAACGGAAGAAGGAAAAAGAGAAAACGAAAAACAAAAAACGATCAAAAAGCTTATTTGAACGATCTTTTTGGTTTCTCATTCTTTGCTTCCCGTTCCTTTTTCCTTTTTCTTCCTCTTCTTTCCACATGTCCACAAAATCGTACCGGGGAGAACGAGAGAGGACCCCCGCCTCCCAGTGCCCAGAATAGGTAATCAAGCGCCGAAAGATACTGCGGCATATTGGTCTTCTCTAGACGGGGAAAGTGGCGTTTTTAGGAGACAGGGGGGGTGAACAAGCGCATTTTTGGACAAGCGAATCAAAGAGCGGTAAAGTGTGATTTAGGCAACCTGTAATTTCCACTGGCGGAATTTTGGAGAGAAAGGATGCAGGGCGTGCAGGGGAAGGATTCAGGGGGAAGGGCGGGGAAATTGACAGCAGATAGACAAAGAAGTCGAGATCGAAGATGATAGACAGCCGTGAAAGAAGATTGCAGACGTCACGATGATAGCAGAGGAAGTGATGATTCAAAAGTAAAAGTTTAGGTGGACTACTGTCGATTGGATTACCGATTCTTCTCAAAACAGGCAAAGAATCTATGAACAGGAAGGCCACCAAGACCACACGACTCCCTCCATAGGGCGACTAAGCATTCCAACCAATGCGTATTACAATACCAAGTATTATATTTCCATCGAAATGCTGCTGCGACAGAATTGCGCAAGGAAGCAAGGGCTCGTACAACAAACACGGCGCTCCCAATCCTGGACTGAATCGTGATGCAGAGTTAAAGTCGTAACCCGTGAAGCCATATTTTTGATCTCTCCTCCTCTTTCCACTCGCAAGAATAGATTAGAAGCGACATGACAAGTCATGCCCCTACAAACCACTCAAGAGCGAGCCGCTTACAGGAAAGCAGCGACGGCACCGGCAACGGCGAAGAAGCCAACGGTGGCCTTGCCAGCGGCACCGGTGAACTCGGGGGTAGCAGGCTTGGTGGCGGTGGGCTGAGCGCCAGTGGCGGTGCCAGCAGCGGCAGGGACGGAGGGCATGGAGCCGTTGGTGGCAGGGTAGTGGGGAGCAGGGGGAGCAGCCGAGTAAGCAGGGGGAGTGTAAGCAGGCATGCTGGCGCTGGCCTCAGGAACAACGGGGACGGCCGGGGTGGACTTGGCCGGGGCAGGAGCCGAAGCCTCGGGGGTGTGGACGTAGGTAGCAGTGTACTGAGGGATGCTCAGAGTTCCGCTCTTGCTGACGACATAGGTGCTGGGTCCGTAGGTGATGGTGGTCTCCTCAGGGCAGACGTAGGTGGTAGCAGAGATGACCTCGGTGGTGGTGTAGGCAGGAGCCGAGGAAGCGGGAGTCTCAACAGGGTAGACAGGGGCCGAAGAGGCGGGGGTCTCAACGGGGTAGACGGGAGCCGAAGAGGCGGGAGTCTCGACGGGGTAGGCGGGAGCAGAGCTGGCAACGTATGCCGGAGCAGAGGGAGTCTCGACGGGGTAGACGGGAGCAGCGCTGGAGGCGGGGGGAGCAACCTCGTAGTGAGGAGCAGCAAAGGCAACGGCAGCGAAGCCAGCAACAACGGCGAAGGAACGCATTTTGATTGTGGGGGTTGGTATTAAAATACGGTTGGGTATTAAGTAAAAGGCGATGGAGGTCGTAGAGAACGAATGTAATCGGTGATAACCGGGTATTAGTGAGTGTAGTGAGTGTGTGGTGAGGAAAGAATCAGAGGTGCTGCTGGGGAAGACATTATATACAACTATGCACCAGTTTGGCCTTGCCGAGAAGGCTCACGCACATAGACAGGGGCACTAGGCCATGTCGGCGTTGGTTTGGTAGCATCGCCAGAGTTTTGGCATGGCGTGCCGACGGCGCCGTCCAGTGGGCTGTGCGTAGAAACAGTACGGAAAAGGGGAAGTTGTGGATAGCGTCGACATTGGCCGCCGTTATGAGTCGTTTATTGATACATGCTTAGCGAGCCAATCAGGCGCGCGAGCCAGGGCGGAAACGAAATGAGTTTGACAAGTTCCCTGCCAAGCGACTCATGTCGTCTCAGGATCTCGACTCTTGCCTTGACTCCTTTGGGCGGATTGTCGGCTAGCGGGCGACTTGTGCACACCGGATTTGCTCAATCACCCACTAGGCACGAAGCTCCTGAAGACTATGGTCCGCAGCTGCATGAAGGGAGAGAGGCGCGGCTGCACAAACAGGCAGAAGGGCGACGCCAATGTTGAGCCTCTTGGTCAAGTGGGTTCAGTGACGCGTCGTGAGATCTGTCGGACACACCGCTCTTGGCTGCATCGCTGAACACCTGAACAAAGCGACGATTCTGTGTTAGGGGGCGACGAAACCAGACTAGCACAGCGAGACCTGTCAGCGCGGAGATTCAAGGTCGCTACGCATGGAGGAGAATCCCCGCGCCCGAGCAATAACAACCACCTGCCGAAAGGAGAGGGCGTGAAGTCGAGCCGTCTGCAGCTGTCGATGCAATGTCATTGGCCTACGCTGCAAGTGGATACAGACGGGTTCCTGCATCGCCAGCAGCATCTAGACCTTTGACTAAGGTCAACCAAGGGCCGACATCTGTGCTTGTAGCATCATGGCAGCCTTACAAATCTTCGCAGAGCAAAACGACCATGGGGAGATGCCAGAACGAGGCTGGACTCGAACATGGCTTTTGCACTGAAGTCGTTGCGAGAAGCTTCCGTCAAAAATCTTCTTTGCAGTAGAGCAAGTCGAGTCGGACACGATCTGTTGATGGCTGTCGGCCGACAGCATCTTCAAAGGGAGTCGAGTAATTTCGCATGCAGTATCGTCGTGAGCGGCGCATGAGTCTACTGGGCGCTACCGTAGCAGTAAGCTATGGCGCATTGAAGGCGGCACTGGCTTGGATGGGGAATATGTTAAGCAGCAAATAGTGCCCATACAACACGGGACATCTCCATCTCCATCTCCACCGGCGTGCTTAAATTTGCCGCAAATGGCTGTCATCTCCTTGGGGGCCGTGGAGCACGTCGAGTCGCGGTGAGGAGGATGGGGCGTAGCTCGGGTTGGTGAGGTTGTTATTGACAGGGAAGGATACGCAGGCGCGCGCGCTATTAGTCGCTGCTGCTCCGAAGTGGCGCCGCCCAGGCAGGAGCTCCTCGCTAACCATGGCCTCCCTTTTCCTCACCGGCAGCCCACCTCAGGCTGCGGTTTGCGTATCCGGTCATCAACGCCCTTTCCGTCGCCACCTCCAACAGAGTTTGCCCATCACACATACCTCTTGTCTGCTCAGACACCATCACCCGTATTCACGGCGTCAAGGGCGCTCGCAAATAGCCACTAGACGTCCGTTCCAGCTCCCTTGTAGAATGCCGAGGACACCAGGCGCTGTGCCAAAGGGATGGGGTGGGCATACCATCTACCTCCATGCGCCTTCGTATTCCAAGAAGCTCTCTAATGAGAAGATCCTGGCAATTGCATTCCCAAGATCAGATCTAGGTCCCAATGTACAAGTTTACAAGCCAAGCGGACCTTATGCCAATGTCAAGATTACCCCAGTCACAGACTCTGCTCATCCAGCATACGGACAACACGCTCTCTACGCTAACCAGCAGCTCCCGCCAGACTCGTTCATTCTGCCATATTTAGGCTACGTGCACGACCAGAACGACACCAATGCAACATCCGACTACGATCTCTCGCTAGACCGCGAACTAGGCATCGGTGTAGATGCTTCCACAATGGGCAACGAAGCGCGCTTCATCAACGACTACCGAGGCGTCTCCTCTGCGCCCAACGCTGAATTTCGCGACATATATGTGGATACTGGAAATGGAAGGGTTGAGAAGAGAGTCGGCGTCTTTGTCCTCAGCGCTGGTAAGAGCGGAAAGAGAGCAAAGGGCATCGCACGTGGCCAAGAAATTCTTGTTAGCTATGGCAAAGGCTTTTGGTCAGAGCGACAGGCAATCGAAGAATGACACCTATGTGTACGTCTCTCTCTCACTAGCATAGCCTTATCTTCCTAGGATGAATTGCGCTCAACCACTGGCACACTTGTCTCAGTTGTTCCGCCTATCATCGTAAAGAAGCTTCAGTCTTGGGCACAGTAAGATCAACATGGCTCCGCGCGCTCATACCGAAAGACACATGTCGACTGCATGGTGATGGCCCCCGAACTCGCTAGCGCTCGCGGATAGGACAGTCCACCAAGCCAACGGCCAGGGTCCCAAGTGGATTTCCCTGATTGCGTCCACTTTTACCACGTAGCCTGCAGGGTCGTTTTCCGTAAAAGACCACACTATCCATTTGGGGCTCCAACGTGGCGTTTTCATGTGACGTACGGGTGCGTTACATGCAATGAAGGATTTCGACCTTCATCTAGAAGCCTTGCCCATGAAATCCTGGAGCACCCTGATACGCTCAAGGCGACGATCGTATCCCGAGGCACTTCACCCCGCGGCCTATAGTTGGGGCTGAAGGCTCAGACTAGCACGTCACAGCTAAGCCGGAGCGCGGTACACACGTGAGACTGAGCCACTAATGTGGCGTCAAACCTGATTTTGCCCTACTACTGATCTCTTCCCGGCTTCTAGTCACGTTGGCGTGAAATCGCAGCAATCAGACGTTGCGCTTAGTGATTTGCGTCCTCCAAACCTGGTTGGATAACAAAGTTGAATGTCTCTCACCAGCTGCGATTTGACGTGCTGGCGGCGGTGTGAGGGGAGTTTATGACTTAGCCAGGGGTGCATTGTCGACATGCGCGACGGGGGTAATTCGGGTTTCAGGCCGGACGTCATTTTTTGGTAACACATGGCAATTTCGTGTTATGATGGAATTGTGATGGGATGCTGAAAAACTCGCATGCTGACACGAGTCGCTCGCACATGCTGAGAGGCAAATCACTGACATTTTTGCTCACAGCCATGCAGGTACAGCACACCATCGCGATCGTCGTGAAGGTTTCTCAGCGGGCAGGTTGCCGTGATTGGGGTCCGGCGCCGAAAGCTCTACATCCAGGTCCCTACCGGTGACGTGATGTCGCTTAGACGCCCCTCACCACCACATGCCGATCCGCAAGGAGCACGAATCCGCCAATCACAACTCCACTCGCTCAGAGCCCCTGGCTATCCCAACAAGGTTGTGCGAAACAGGCCTTGTTGGTTCTGAGCCTGGAAGGGCGGAGTCAGCCGCGCTTTGTCTCGGATAAGATATGCTAACTGGACGTCATGGCGTATTCAGCCTCTTGTTGCGAAGTGGTTAAGATACCGGCCGCCCACCAAACTCAAAACTACTTTTTCTTATCGAACAATCTCTGGAATCAAACCATCATCAACCACACACATCCAACAGCTTGCGCGTCAACCCTTACCAAGGCTTCACAGCAGCATCGGCTTCTCGACTGGACTCCACTTTGGTCCACACATTGATTACTTTTGGTACCCACACTTTTGGGCATTGCCGATCTCCCAGCACGCAACGCTCTTGGCACCGTCAACTAGTATATCTATTAGAACCCGACATCCCCACACAAACAGAAAACAGACCTTGCACACCACGAACAATGCAAATGTCAGACAATACTGAATCACACGACACCATGACACCCATGTCAAGACCCGCTCTGTGTCGGGTATGTATCCCCACACGAACCCATGAAGCGATTTGTGCTAACGTCGTTGCCTAGCATCAATCGATGCAGAAGTACATGCTGCTTTCTGCCCAGAAGGAGGCCCTCCAACGCCGTATGGCCATGGAGATTCCCTTCAATGCTCCCATGGCTCCCAGCTCACCAGAATTCCAATCCCTCTCATCATCACCAACCTCCAAGTACTCTGCGCCGTATCCCCCAGCGAGTGACCCAATACCCACTGGCTCAAGGACTAGCGCGACCCCGCGTAACAGTGTCGACGACATTCATACGGAAGAGTCTCACAAGCTCGCGGAAATCAACCAGCAGATTGTGGCCACACTTACCGAGCTCATGAACACCGAGTGTATCCGCAACGACGAAAAGCAGCGCTCCTGGATTCAGGAGCGCCTCATGGAGGCCGAACATCAGATACGCCGTGAGCGTCGCCGTCATTCATCGAATGCGGGTGGTGACTTTGCGTCTGCCATTGCCCAGCACCTTGAGCTTGGTCTCAACACTTCCAAGACCTGGGCGTGAGCTCAAGTCTTGTGATGACGTTTTCACGACTCGTCAACCTATCACATGGCGATGTGTTGATGTATTCTATGACTGCAACGTGGCTATGGTTTCTGCGATATTTGTAACGGGCGTGTTGGGATATGGCGCAACGGTTCTGAAATGAAGTGCTCAAATCAGAAAATGATACCCCCGATGCTGATGCATCAGCGATGGAACTGCTAGGTTCCGATTATCACTCATGTACTTTTGTTATATGAACCACTTCATCACAATATTCTTTGCTATATTCCAAATGACTTGATTTGCTGTTTCCACTCAACGTGACGGCACTCGCCCGTCGCTCGTCACAGATAATCTGTGCACGTGTGTCATGCCCAAGTAGAGTTAAGCACACAGCGATCGACCTACGTGCGCTTCTTTCCCTTCCAATGGGAACCCATGGCAACAGGCGGCGGATGCAGCGACCCTGCATGTCCAACCCAACCATATTGATTTTCCCAGGGTTCGGTCCTACGTACCAGGACAAAGGAACTTTCTTAGCAACAAGGTTATTGAACAAAAGAACAAACGATGAGCTCAAGCCGCATGAACATTCTCTCCCCCTCTCCTCATTGCGCCCCCGCACTCTGACTGCTGCACTTTCTATGTGCTTTTCCCTTCCCACTTTCCTTTCCCGTGAGTCAAGCTCTTTTCACAGCTAGTTGTGCACATGAACAGAGAGAGAGAAACGAAAGAAAAGGGCGGAGGAATAAGCAAAAACAGCAAACCCCTGCAGTCTTATCGATGGCACGTACGCGGGAGAAAGAGAGATTTACAGCGCGAGGTTTGTGTGCAAGAATGACGTCATTGTTCCGTTCATTCCCCTCCCCTCATTGCGTGCGATTTCGCAACTTATCGCTCTACGTACATACGGTAATGTACTATCATGACTAGCATGCGACGCTAACACTGGCCCTTGACTATCTTCGCTTTTGAAACGGTGTGGAATGAAGTTTTGCTTCTTTTTTCACCCAACAAGATTGCGAGGGAAGCAAAGTTTGGAGATTGTGTGGCTGTCAAGGCGTGCAAAGGCTAGGTTCCCGGTGTGCGGTGCGGGCTACGCAATGGAGATTCAGATGTGGTTCTTGTTTGTTTTTTTACTTTACCCCTCATATGTACTATCATTTTTGGGGGGGAGCCGCTGTCTGAGGGGGTGGCCTCCGGGGATGTGGACTAGGTCATCTAGCAGCGTTTGGACTGTTGGTGGGAATATGATGCAGTCTACTGGTGGGCTGATGTGGGTTCATTACTTGGCTTTCCACACCTAAGTCTTTTTTTCCAAAAGCGGGAACTAGTTGCGGCTGGGAATTGTAATGGCAGTCCTCGCGTTTCTCGCATTTGTCCTGGCCGATTGGCGCGAGGTGGAATGCGCCGCTCCCCCCTTTGACGAATTTGCGCTCGGCCATCTAGTCATGTGAAATGGGCGGGACATGAGGAGGCGCCTATAGAGTTTGGCTCTGTGATATTGCCAGCTTAAGGTTCAGGAAACAGCCTCATCTGCAATAGCTGCTCTAATTCTAAAAACGGATGGATGATCTTCAGGCTTCTGTTCCGACCCCTCCGATTGCCGTTCTTAGCACCGCGACTCTCTCGGCTGGAGCAACTAGGTCCCATATAAAAAATCGGCGAATGACAGGACATGACCCATTTTGTGCTTCATTATGCGTCTTGGAATTCGCTTTCTGTCAGCAACATCTGGAACCACGAATGCTCATCCACGCTGTGTTCATCTAGAGGCGCTCCCCTAGTGCTGTCACGGACCTTTGTGCCGGCAAACGCTAAGTCACAATGTGTAGATCGAACCATATCCAGAGGAGCCAGGCCCACTGCTGCAGAAGCCTTACGTCTCGCCGCTAGATGATGGGCACTCAACACTCCACCTGAATCGAAGCCTTCGGCAGCCTGATTTACCAACGCGACAGTCGAAGTATTGAGTAACGCCAGTGCTCGCCCGAGGAAGTCTGCTGATTTGCTGGAAAGGCGCAACATCCATTTGTATTCGTCCAGCTTCTTCCGGTACTCGGCTGCTTCTTCCTCAGTGCGAGACGTTACCCACAAAAGAGATATAAAAGAGCCAACAAGGACAAAATTGTACGTTGATGCAGAATACCAGAACGATTGATGGTGCTCGGGCCGCAAGGATTGCACAAACTTCATGGCCGAAGTAAGTCGTGTCTGTGCTGCTTGACGGCAGATCACGCAAAGCTCTGCATCGTCTGCCGACGGCAGTGAACGGATAATGCGCCGATGTAACGTCATTTCAACAGCGTAGTAGCCGAGATGGAGATAGCCTACGCTGGAGAGCTTTCTCGCTGCAATATCGTCCATTTTGAGTGTGCATGGCATGTCGGCATACCATTGACGCAGAGCAAGCTGCAGGGGCTTTGCAGTGTCGAGGAGTGATCGCAGGTCTTTGTTCGCACGGCATGCATACTCGCGTTCAGCCTGCAGCGTGTAGAAGGTCGTTAAGATGCTTGCCAGGATCTTTGTAAGCTGGACCATGTAGCAGAACAAGATGCGTCCCTTCTCCACTTCCGTGCTCCCGTCTTCGTCATCTTCATCCGCGGCATTTTCGGGAAAGTCGTCTTCACTCAGCTGTTGGGCATCCCAGTCTGAAGGCGTTATATGCGAAGGCCTACCGTGAATGAGAGAGCCCCATTTATCCTGCATGTATACAGCCCATGCCAGGCGCTTACGAAGCCCACGCTCCCAACTTGGAATCTCCCATTCTGTGCAGTCAAGGTTAAGACCCATGTCTTGAGCAAGACCGACAAGTTGAGTCGTCATAGCCCAGTTATTGCCCTCATGCCGCTGGAGAAGAAGCAAGCCTGCTTGTATCGTCGAAAGCTTCGGCCGATGAACAACATTGCCGAATGACTTCATGGCTAGACCTTCCAGGCGAGGTACATCTGGCTTCGATAGCGAGGCTAGCTCACTCGAATACGACCACCAGTCTAGAGCTAGAAGATACACTGCAGCAAGGAGAGGCGGCGAAAACTCCCGGTGGGTGCGCGCATACTTCTCCAAGAAGACTTTCTTGTGTAAGATGGGAAAGCTGGGGTGGACGATTCGGAAATAAAGGTGAATCAAAGCAGATCCATGAGGCGCGACGGCCATCTCTATGGCGTCCAGATCTGGGATATCATGTTGATTGTTGAGTGAGCCGGCATCAGATAATGAGATGAACGTGGTGGCGTTTATGTCATCCACTCGTCTCAACGTAGACTGTCCGGCAGACAAACTAGCATCTTGACGGCCTTGATTTGGCTCGAACGCAAAGAGGAGCTTCTCATATTCTGAGGTAGATCCAAGAAGACGGCTGTGCCGGCCCGTCTGCAAGCCCAGCGTCTTCTTTAGGAGCGAGGGGCCAGGTAGGTTCGCGTAGTCATCTATTGGTGGATCTTGCCGGATTCTGCTGGGCGCGTCCTGGGGTGATGCAGATGCAGCAATACTGCCTCTTTGACTATCTGGTGAATATGCTAGTAGGTTTGGAAGAAATTCGCTAGGCTCAGCGTTGTCATTGATAATCAATGCTCGTCGTTTTCGCGGTGGCGGATTCTCGTTAAATGTGCACTCCTGGTGGTGAAAGCGGCAAAGAAGACAGGGCTGATCATCGTCTGGTTTTTCGCATCGTGACTTGCGCCGACGGCAAGGGTCGCATGGCCGTCGTGACCTTGCTTTAGTAGCGTTTTGGGAGGTGGTTGCGGGTGCAAAGAAGTGGCTTGGCGGGAAATTTGCATCGGACATGACTTCCATGGCTGCTGATAAGGATGCAAGATATGTCAGATTCTGTGGGGTAGATGAGATCCGGTTACATTTGTGATGCTAGCCCGCGGTTAATGGTGGTACGGGTGGTTCATATCCGCTCAAGCATCACCTGGTACGTAGTTTGCTGTGGTGCTTCTAGCGCACTACGGAACGTGATTCAGTGAAGTTGACCTCAGTACTTGATGCATGCCAGATCTAATTACCCAATTTTGTAGAAGAAACTTTCAACTTCAAAGTCGCCTAATAAGCCACTGACATTGAAAATGAACTAATTGGAAGGCCGTTGAGGTACATGATAAGGAGCGGGAAAGGCCAAGCCAACCAGAGCGCCGATCAGCAAGGATTAATCAGCTACATCACTAAGAGTAACGTCAGCTTCGCGATGCCCAAGATGACATGGCGTAACAATGATTTGATGTCGAATTTACTGTCTCAAGGCGCAAACATCTAGAATACAGGTTTGGATACATGGCATCTAAACCAATTCTGTTACTTCTTTCGCTTTGAAGATGGGTGTCTCCTTGATTGAGACTTCCTCGCCTTCAAGAACAGACGTTGTGACTTCTTCATGTTGCGGCGGGTACACGGCAAACTCGACCAGAGACGCTGTCGGCACCGAAATGTACGTGCAGATTATATAGTGCGTAGAGAGCGAGACAAAAAACCCATAGATCCACGCGAATGTATAAATCTTCCAAGCGCCACCGATATCAAGTGTATTGTCAATGCTCTTCGCGAAGCCTGGTAAGAGAGGAGCAAAACCAGTGATGAAGGATACATATGCTCTCCAGTTCCATCCCCTGTTGTACCAGTAGATCCCATGATGCGTGTATAGTTGATCGATGTTGAGTTTACTTTTCTTGACAAGGTAATAGTCGCTGATCATCGTGCCCGCGAGGGGGCCCATAAGGCAGGAGTAGCCGCTCAAGAAAGAAACTAGACCCGATGCATTCTTAATGATGTTCCAAGGCGTGGACGCGATACAAAAGATTGAGATTAAGATGGTAGCTCTGGTAACGTCAATGTACTTGGGTACCATACCAGCTACGTCATTCGAAAATGGATAGGTGTCCGCTGCAATCTGATTGCCAATGGTCGCAAGGAGGAAGCTGGCAGATACAAAGAACTTTGCGGCCCGGGAGTCGAACTTGGCAATGACATTTGGCATGTACCACTCAAAACTACCCCATAAGTATGAGTGGGCGTCGGTCACAAATATCGGTGTCAAGGCTCCAAGTGTTCCAATTATGGGAAGAGCAAAGAACTGTTGGTAACCGGCAAGCTGGTTCTTGGAAAACCTTCCGAAATCGGGCATATTGACGGATAGCGAGGAGAAGAGCCCAATGACAGCGTTGAGTCCTGTAAGGGCTGAATAGACGGTATTCATATATGTTGAAGTCATCTTCGCTTCTCCCCTGATGAGTGGGCCGCCGCTGACAATTGTATAAGCACGACATGCTGCTTCAGTACAATGAGGCACTCACCCTTTTGTGATGATGACAGCCCAGATGAACAAGGCAAAGAATGTCGGCGGGACTACAATGCCCTTGATCCAGAACAGAACGCGCAATTTGGAAATTGGCATGAGCGCCAGGGCAGTTTGCAGGAACCAGTACAGGAATAGGCAAAGTAGCCCAGCAGCTAGTGTTCTTTAGTATTTGTCAATTTTTCAGTGTGTTCTGGGACTTACAGTCAATACCCGCGCTCTCAGACAGGTGGTTTGGAAAAGTGATGAAGCTTGGCCATATGGCCTCGAGGCAGCGTTGAAGGAAGTTGCTGGCTTGCACTGTAAGGATAGCAGCCCACATCATGGCGACAAAAGCTCGAATGCAAATGGCCGGCAATGAACCGTACATTCCAAAGACACTGCGAACAATGACGGGGAAGGGAACAGCATACGTGGCACCCATCTTTCCAGTAAGTGTGATGACCACGCCGCAGATAGCAAAACCGAAGAATACGATGGGAATCGTTTCTCTGGCTGTAAACCCTAGAGCCATGACACTGCTGACGGTAGATGCCAGAGGAGGAGCTAGCAAATCTGAAGACCAGTATGCCCAGTAATCGAGACCGCTCCACGTACGCTGTTCCGGAGGGACAGGATCCATGTCTACCATGAATTCGGTTATCAGTACTGTTTCAAGTGACAGAAGTCCTGATTGATTGCTCACCTTTGTTCGACCAGCGCGAGCCATACTTTCCACTCTTGCAGGGAACTCTTAGATGGAAGTAAGGTGCAAGCCTTGCCTTGAGCACTGACATGGTCGGGTATGTTGGAATGTCAGAAACAAGAAACAAACACCACTAGCTTTGCTAAACTTCATCTCTTTGCGGTACATTTAATACTAAAGACGACCCAGCTAAGGTGTTCTCCCCGTATCAAGATCGTCTCCGCAGATACCCGCATCGGAAGCTTCATCATGATGGCCCATGTCTATCAAGATAGGAACCGTCGGCACATCAGTGTATGTGCGGGAAGGCGTACAAGCGTCGGCAGAGGCATGGTTAAATGAACTATATTGTCAGGCATCAGGTATGTAGGATACTGGAGTATCCGGAGGGGGCTTATCTGGACACGTACTAAGCTGAATTGGTATTGGTGTCATCCTGATAAGACCCCAGAGTTGTCGCGCCGCCGCCCGCCGTAGGCCCGCTGCATGCGCCGTTTTCGGACGGTCCCCAGATGGCAACCCTCATCAGAATGGAATCAATCCTAAAGATGCAGCACTCCGCTCTACATCCAAGGTTTCCTCAATTTCCTATTGAAACTGGCTCATTTCAGGCACTTCCTTGCTTTTTGCTATATGTTATCTTGACCATTTTCCTGTAAACCCCTACGATTAGAGAAAATGGCAAAGACAACTGCAAAACCCAATATGGTGTCTTTTGACGCAAAGCCATACGCCTTTTCCTTTCCCCTGGCTCACACTGCATTGCTCATAATTGATATGCAGCGCGATTTCTTACACCCTCAAGGTTTTGGTGAAATACAGGGTGGAAACCTGGAAGCAGTTCAAGCCTCAATTGCCCCTACCAAACGGCTCTTGGAGGCATGTCGAAGCGCTGGCATGACCATCGTTCACACACGCGAAGGGCACAAGCCAGACCTTTCCGACTGCCCCTCTTCAAAGCTCATCAGGCAGGAAGCAGCGCCTGGCAACATCCAGCACAAGCTCGTCATTGGTGACAAGGGAGAGTTGGGTCGCCTACTGATCAGAGGAGAACATGGACACGAAATAATTGATCAACTAAAACCGCTTCCAGATGAGGTGGTCATCGACAAGCCGGGCAAAGGCTCGTTCTGGAACACGCCCATCCTGCATCAACTCAAGGCGCGAGCCATCACACACCTTATCGTATCAGGAGTGACTACGGAATGCTGCTTTGCCACGACCATTCGGGAAGCAAACGATCGAGGCTTCGAATGTTGTGGAATCGAGGAAGCCACGAGCGGATACAACGATGCGTGCTTCAAGAAGGCAACATTGGACATGATACACTGGTCACAGGGTCTCTTTGGCTTCATCGGTAGCCTACAGCCCCTTCTTGAGGCCCTTGAACCTTTTTCCACAAAACTCAATCTAGTCGGCTCTACACCTCCTCAAACGCCTCCTGAATTCGATGGCGACCTTACGATAACTAGTCTACGGCAAGCCTACAAGAATGGTCTTTCACCTCTAACAGTCGTCGAGACAATCTACAAGACGATTGAAGCATACAAAGAGATTGATCCAGCAGTGTGGATTCACCTTCAGTCATGCGAAGCCGTTCTAGATGCCGCAAGAGAACTAGTCACGAGATTCCCCGATCGAAACGCCCTGCCACCTCTGTTCGGAATCCCTTTCAGCGTCAAAGACAGCATCGACATCACTGGCATCCCCACCACGACTGCATGCCCACCACTCGCTCACGTACCTTCGACTTCTGCCGTGGTATTCGAAAAGGTCATTGCACAAGGTGCCTTGTTCATTGGCAAGACGAACCTGGATCAATTAGCGACCGGTCTGGTAGGATGTCGCAGCCCGTACGGTATCCCCCACTCCGTGTATCACAAGGACTACATAAGCGGCGGGTCCAGCAGCGGCAGCGCAGTTTCTGTAGGCGCAAACCTGGTCTCTTTCTCTTTAGCCACAGATACAGCAGGCTCAGGGAGGGTTCCTGCTGGGCTAAATGGTATTGTAGGTTTCAAACCCACAAGGGGGACCATCTCCTTTCGCGGCATCACGCCAGCATGTTTGTCGCTCGATTGCATTGCACTTTCTGCAAAGACTATATCCGACGCCCGTACTCTGTGGCAGGTACTGGAGGGCTACGATGCGCTTGACCCTTATGCGAAACCCGAGATGGTCTTTGAACGCCACGTCAACAGCATCGGTGTAAAGTCGCGCAGCTTCAAATTCGGTATTCCGCCGCCCGAGGCGCTTACTATCTGCTCTCCACCCACGCGCCGCATGTTCAACGAAACAGTATCGAAACTACAAGCGCTGGGCGGCGTCCTCCAGCCCATCGACTGGTCGCCGTTTCAAAAAGCAGGACAGTTACTCTACGACGGGACGTTTGTTTCTGAACGACTGGCTTCGCTTCCTGACGACTTTCTCAAAAAGAATCGCTCGGCGTTGCACCCGGTAACTGCGCAACTCATGGACGCGGTCATGAGCCGGAAAAGTTCTGCCGTGGACGCATACCGCGACCTCCAAGCCAAAGCTGTATATACTCGGCAAGCAGAGCAGGTATTTGCGTATTCAGCGGCTGGAGTGGACGTCGTCGTGGTGCCCACAACACCCACGCACTGGAAAATCGAAGAGGTGCTTGCCGACCCAATCAAGAAGAACAGCATCTTAGGTGAGTTCACGCACTGTGGGAATGTATTAGATCTATGTGGCGTCTCTGTACCAGCAGGCACGTACCCCGTTGCGGAGCTGAGTGGCCAGGCAGAAGACCAAGGCGTATTACCCTTTAGCGTAACTTTCTTGAGTGGTTGTAGGCTGGACGCTGAGATGCTGGAGGTTGCTAGGAGGTTTGAGGAGAGCATATGTACGTAGTAAAACGGAAATTGGTACGCACCCGAGCTGCGCAACCTTGGTGAAGCGACTACAAGTACCGCTTCACAAGAGTATGATAAGTAAGAAAAAAAGGGATCAAGTATATGAGACGAAAGTTGCGAGTGAATGTTGTAGAGTTGCTTAGCGATCACGTGTATATATGCTAATAAAACCAATGCTATGCATAAAAAAGTAAGAAAGAAAACGAAAACAGAATCATAGTTGACCATGTACACTATACTGAAACAAAGACACCATATATACACCAAGGAACAGGCCATACTTCATGTGCATTCGTTTTACTCAATATCATGGCGTCAGCGAATTCGCATTTTACATCGACAAGGCGATGGCAGCAAAGAGCGCAAGGACGAAGCTGAGCGTCGCTCCGCTCTGAAGCTTACCACCGGCGCTGTCTCCATGGATGCCAAGAATCTCTGCTTGCCTGGAGTATGTAAGATTTTGCTGGATCGACTGATTCAGACACTGGCCGTTAGCAATGTCCAGGCCACTCAAGTCATCTGGTACACGGAAGAACATGTAACTCCGGTTATTCAAACCCTTGAAACCCTCGGTATTGTAAGGGAACCACATCTTGTCGTCAGTCGCTGATGTATTGCGCAAGAAGATGCACTGGACCTGGTTTGGGTGGTCGTGGGCGAGCTGAGGGTAAGCCTTCATGACATCGCTGTTTGAGGTATCGGCAATGAGGACAAACTTGCGCTGAGGAAAGGTCTCGAAAATCTTGGTGAGAAGGTACTGGCGAATCGACAGAGTAGCCTTGACATCGGAGAAGTTGAGTGGGCGTGTATCAAAGGAACCGCCTGGGTAGGTCTTGTAGATATAGTCCATGTAGAGGCGAGTAGCTTGTTCAGGAGTTGTGGTTAGGTAATGGAAGTGCGTATTGTTGGGAAGAGTACGAGACCAATTGGCATATATATCGGGCATGTTCATCCAAGGAGTGAAGGGGCGGGCAAAGGAGTTGAGGAGACCTTCCTTGGGTTCGTAGATCTTGGTCACACGCAGAATATCATCAATGTCGGAGATGAAGGTGATGCCCTCAGAAGGCACAAGGAAGGCCGTAGCATTGCCGCTATCTGTGCCATTGGTGTGTACGTTGAGGCGTTGTACATTGTTGGTCTGGTTGCCAGGAATGAGTCCGTTCGACTTGATAGGTACGAAGACGTCAAAATCGCCTTGATCAGTGGTCGGGTAGGGAAGGGTAAGGCTCTGGTCACCACCAGGTGCCTGAATAGAGTTACCACCGCCAGGCTCACCGTCGGCGCCTTGCATGGGCGAGGGTTCAAGACTCATAGAGACATTGCGGTCGCCTTGCTGGACGATAAAGATGGAGCGGGTGAGGTTACGTGCCTGCTCTTGTTGACTTTGAGGCAGCTGGTCGATGCTTGTGTCAATCAAGAAGACATTGGCCAAATCGTCAACCTTTTTCTGGTCGATATCCGGGAACTTGTAGACATTGCCGTGGAAGCGTACGTTCCAACCCTGGTCGGTCCAGTTCGCATACGGAGGAACGTTGAGGACTTGTGTAGGCTTCGAGGCCAAATCGCCGTCGTTGATACCGAGAGACTTGAGGACTTCGGAGCCGGTAGGTAGGCCTTCGAACCAACCAGGGATGCCTAGAGAAGAAGTGTCAGCCTGAGCGTCACTAGCGCGAGGTTTATCTACGGAAGATTTGCTTACCGTCCGTGAAGAAGCTGGGCAGGTCAGTGCCCAGTACACTGCCCAGGGACTGTGCATAGCCGTCGACGCCGCTCTTGATGTCGTCAACGATGTTTCTTTTCTGGACGTAGCTATGCCGGCCGTCGAATCGAATCGCCGCCGGAGTCACAGCCGGCTCTCGAGCTTCAACCTTAGCAGGGACAGCTGTTGGCTCTGGTAGGGCCACTGCACCAGCGAGACTCAGAGTTGCACCCAACTGCAGCACGTGCTGCCATGTGCGTTGATGCATCGTACTGGTTTTGTAATGATGGCAGCAAAGAGTAAAACCAAAAGGATGGACGCGTGCTACACGCGCTTACGAAAAGGGGCTAAAGTGACAGGCTGACGAACAGAAACAAACGCGAGGATAAGAAGACGGGTGTCCGGAAACAAATAGCAGTGATGAAGCCACACTAGGCGGCTAGTGATGGACGACAGCAGGTTTATACAGGAGTTGACGTTGCTGTCAATGCAGGTACGGGCATTATGATGTCATCGGCGTTGCTAGGGCCGAGTCTGGCTAGTGTTTGATCGCCTCCCGCCTCTCCACGGAGGTTCCGCAACTCAAATACCAGATTCTGACACTGGCAGCATTGCGTCAATTGTGAGGCATGAGGGCCGTGAGTGCAATGGTCACAGCCTGCTTCGTGCCATCAAAGCAGGCTATGATGATCCGATAGCAGGAAGAGTGGCCATTTAGGATCCAGGATCCAGGATCCATTGGTGATTACTGAATCATCGATCCATGCAACTTCCTCTAACTAGAGTAGTTCTTTGGATCCAAATTCAGATCCTTAATTGGCCAAGCTATCTTCAAACACCTACCTTCTCCAGCCTGCACCGTCTCTGGACACGTCGTGTGCGTCGTCCAGCACCCAGTCATACTTCCCCAGGAGGCATTATTGGCTTGATCACTGCACTACCCTTATGTCGACTAAGCTTTGAAGAACTTGGCACTGCGGATCTCAAGAAAGCTTAGTGAGTGTTGTGCAGTAAAGCTGGTAGTATGGCGCGGATATCATCTTATTGAGGGTTAGATGAAGGTTCGAAAGGTATTGTGTTGAGAGGAAAAGTAAGGTCCATTCACTGAACCTTTCTCTCTTCAAACAACAGTTATCAGCCCTCGACTCCTGGACTATACTGGTTTCGCCTAGCACAAGGTTTCTTGTTTGGTCTGGACACCAATTTTGAATTCCCGTCTTACCTTAGCCTAGAGTATATCGAATTCTCTATCACTCGTCACGTTTTAACCGTAACAAACGCCCGCACCAGCAAGAATAACCGGCTAGTTCCTCCTAAAACCCAGGTTTACGATGCTAGTGTTACCCTCTTAGGACAGCACACTGATTTCGCGATCGACGTACTGGTGACTTATCACCTCGTAAACACGGAAGCCCGCCCAATCCTCAAACGCAAGATAGAGCAACTAAAACTCCAGCCTGTACGATACATTGTAGGCTGTCGTGCAGTATGGACTGTTGCTTCATCTTGGGGTGTCTTAAGCAGCCGTCTCGGTTGGGCGGACGCGGGCATTAGCAGAGACGAAAACATAGCCGTTAGGACCTTTTTCCAGACTTGCGCCCGTTCCCTCTCGAACGCATCAAACACAGAACGTAACACGGAACGACTTGCGAGGTGTACGAGATACCGAAATGACGATAACTTATGAGAGTGAAAGTACGCATAATGACTCTGTCTTCAGAGAGACGATCGATCTTCTTCAGTATGAAACCTGTTGTCCGACTCGACTTGTAGTTGTATATAAGCCTCCACCTCCAGTAACAAGAACCTGGGGACCTGGAACTCCAGCTAATTTACCTAATGGAGTTCTTATCAGGCCACGTAATCCGGCTAGCTTAGATCGTGGAGTTTGTATGAGGCCGCTTAAGGAAGAAGCTTTCAAGAAGCATGTAGAGGGCCTAGAGTCTTACTAGCAACCGATATCGGGCAATTAGCTGCACCTCATAGCCACGGACCAGCGGCTTGGACGTCGTAAGGTTCTAACGATAGCATTGCCTCCCTTACGCCGTCTCGACACTCGTCCCACCGTCATGTAGCGATGAACAGTCATGCTGTACACAACATGGTCATATACCATACAATTAAACTAACACGGTACATACGATCATAGGAAGCTGAGCTAGCAATGGATCCCGTCAGATCTCCTATATTTAAGCAGTCTACCGGCGGATTAGTAATTAGGTGGGTGACCACTAGTGAATCCCCGCTGTCGTATGTTTTTGCTAATTTTTTGCTGTGAATCCATAATCCAAATGCCACGTGTCTCGGCGCGGTATTGTGGTTATTGTCGACGCTTTTAGAGCAAGCTGACCTCTCGGCCCTTTCCATATCGATGTCCTCTGATTGTTGACCGACTCCGCGGAGACGCTTACCCCGGGGGAACTCTAAAAGCATATCCTCTCTAGATACATTGCTCTATTCTTGTATATCCCCAAGACACGCAGTAATAGCTACAGCCCTGGTGTTACTGTGGTGCCCTAAGAGATACCAAACTAGTACTTGGTTTGATAGTTGGATCCTTTTTTAGTCTGGGGCACGCTGATTGGCAGATAGTGGTAAGGAGAGACCAAGACACGCCGTCTTTATCCAATGAGCTGGTCTGTGAAGAAGGAAGACACAACTAGGTGTCTTATTCCGGTGAAGTCGCTTTGCACGATTGACCATCCTGAGGGATGGAGTAAAGGTTAGATCGATGCGTGCCGAAGTAGCCGTGACTAGGCCCCCCGCAAAGTTTTTATACGTATGTAGTTACGTCTTCACGGGACGCATTTAGGCTTGGATCAGGAGTGCTGTAATTACAACCGGCAGTCCCATAGCGGCGCAGCTATCCTTTTCCTACGAGAGCCGTCTGGAATGTTTATGTGGGCAGCCGATTGAAGCTCAAGTTCAAGCAAATATTCGGCTATTTGCCATGGTTTTATTGCCCCATCTACATACTGTTCTTTGGGAGGAAAAACCATGCAAGGTACCAAAAAAAGGTCGCGTGCTAGCGTGAAGAAGGACGTGAGAAAGAAACAGCAATGTGGCATAGCAGCCCACAATGGCGTGGGTATGCTGCCAGGAACCAACCAGCGCATCCTGCGGGCTAGGATCAAGACGGCCCGTATGACGCTGAGCCCGCAATTCTTTATTGATTCAATCGCGACTTAACCGAACCTTCAAAAACCAACGTTGCCGAATTATTTCCTGACGAATCACAAGACCTTGCTATCCCCCACCCGTTGGCGCCTGGCCCTGTCAACCCTTGTCAACGGCTGGCTGCTTGTGCAGAGTTTGGGTGTTAATTACGGCTGGCCTTCGAAGGTTTTTTTGAATACGAATAGGATTTTTGAGGCAACGGATCAGAGTTGCAGGTTCCTGGGTCGCATGACCCGTTCTTTTCCGAGCCCCGTACGAAGCCCGTTCCCTGTGTAAAAGGGGGAGGTAGCTAGCGATTGCGCGATAGAGAGCAGTACCAGTCGGTTGATGGTTGTCCTAAGTACCGTATACTAGCGTGACATCCGTCAGATAGCGCTAGCCACGCGCATGGTACCTTTTGGCTAGTCCGGTATGGAAGAGGCAGTCTAAATAAACCCTGTTAATACCGCATGTACAGGCTGTAGTCGTGGTATATAGATTTGAGGCCGCTCGCCCCCATCCCCGGCCGTCGGATCAATCCATCTTGTCGTTCGCTTACATATCCGCTTCTTTGCCCTCGGCATTCGTCAATCGTTTAGCATTGCGTTGTTAAGTCCACAGTATCCGACATACTGGCATAATTCACCGCCACCGATACCTCAATATGTCTCTGAAATACTTGTCCCTCGCTCTAGCCGTTGTAGCCGTTGCATCGCCTGTTGAGGAATTAAAGAGAGATGGAGACGCTTCCTACAAGCCTTGCAAACCCAACGGCGCTACAACCGAGACGCCTCCTTCAGTGGGACCAGGCCTCACCTCGCTTTACACCGATGTCTTAGCGTCTGTCAAGGGCATCTCATTTGAACGGCGCTCCGTGAACGAACGTGCTGAGGGGTTTGCCTGCCACCCAAGCCTCGACTGTTTGAACGTCCAGAACCTCAACATACCCATGTGCTACGACAAGTTCACCACCAACTTTCAGTTCCCCGACGGATCCTACGGAACTATTGCGACGGGAGAGTACCATTCCGGAGGCACTGATGTAAACCTGATTAGCGGAAACTACACCAAGGATGGACAAAGCGCAAACATCTACTCCGGCAACGAGGCTGACAAGCCTAACACGTCGACCATGTCGATCCCCCCACAGTTCACGGGTACCGGCGTTGGTGGCGCGATCCCTGTATCTGAACTCGGATCAGTTGTCGTGTACACTACTACTCTCCCTCCAGTGACCTACACGGCACCAACCACTGTTCCCGAGACCGTCATGACAGGAACTGTAAGCGGCCAAGAGGTCAAGACCACGATTCCCGCCACGACCATCTCCCAAGCCACAACCATCTCGGGCAAGACGGCCGTTGTGACGGGAACCATGGCCAGTGAGACGCCCAAGAAGACTGGAGCTGCTGCACATGTGTCTGTGGATGTGAGGTCATTCGAGATGTCGGTTCTCGGTGCCCTCGTCTACGCTTTCCTCTAGGCCTGTTGAACCTTGGACTACGAAATGGCGGGTTGTGCATAATTGCCTTGGTGAACAGGCTGAACCGCACTAGAAGTTGTTTGTGAGGCAATCTGGATGTCGATTATACCCCACTAGATGCTTGTAATGTCCATGTTTGTGTGTATATAAGGGATATGCCGCTGCTGGTATATCATGCTTAACGAATAATTTTGTACCGTTAGATTTATCAATTCATGATCATTTTGTCTCCACCAATAGACCCTTCATCTTCCTCACTTCTGCGGCGTCGACATCTTCGCCGGGAAGTGTTATAGCAGCTGAGTGGAGCCACGGCGCCCCAGTTTTGCTCTTAATTTCCTCAATGTTCAAGCTTCTAACCCCACCACCAGCAATTAGCGAGACACAATGCCCGAATCTCAATTGTAGCTGGTATAATCTTTCAGCGCCCTGGAGCGCATTGTCCGCACCACCACTCGTCAATATGCTCTTGAACCCACACCCGACGACCACCTCAACCGCTTCGTCTAGATTCTGCGCCTCATCAATCGCACGATGAAACGTACACGGCAGCGGGGCAGCCAACTGAACCAGCCTGCGGTTGCGCGCCTCGTCTACACGACGATCAGAATGCAAGATGCCAAACACGAACCCGGTAGCCAAAGGCTTGAACGAGACTATCTCCGCCTCCATCTTGGCAAACTCTTCAGCTGTGTAGTTGAAATCGCCTGCGCGCGGCCGGATCATGACGTTGAGCGCACTGGTTGTTTGGCTGCGGACTTGCTCCAGGGTGGAGAGGGAGGGAGTGACGCCGCCAGCGGCATAGTCAGAACATAGTTCAATGCGATCGGCGCCCGCTTGAGCGGATGAGATGGCGGAAGAAGCGTTGAAGCAGGCTATTTCTAGCATCACTGTGGTTGGAACTAATGGAAACACAAAGTGTGAATTGGAAGAAGTGTAGTATTATGTGCACGTGTGCAGCTAGGGTTGACATGGGCTTAGTGCTACACGGGATTGGCTGACCACGTGACTATGTAGAAGTCGCAACTACCCGTCCGATACGGAGTGTGATTATGGCTTGGTATTAGAGACATGTATTAAAATTACGTGTGGTACATACATCACAGTATAGAGATTTTGCAACTTGGTTGTGGGTGCTGCATCGAAATTGCGAGTAAGAGCACGTAGAAAAGGTATAAGACAAGGGAAGAAGTACTGCATTATTGTGATATACCGTTCTAACAAATAGTCAGAGGAGGCAGTTTGAAATGTCATGGTTTGCCTCATCAGATAATCAGACAAGAAGACTTGGTTGTGAGTTCTGCAGTTTGCACTCATTAGGGTAGTCCCTAGACGTTAAAGTGAAGGCTCACTTGCAAGATTTATGTGGCGCATAACACAAACTGGACCTTCTCCATCAATTCCGCCCTCACCTCAGCGTTTCCTTTTCCCTCTAGGTAATGTCAACTCGCACTATCGGTAGACCACCGTGAAGATGATACAACAGCCGCTAGCCAGCTTCTGCTTGATAAGAGCAGGTAGGCTACACTGTTTCCTCACCCTACTCCTGTCATTCCTTTGATCATCTCTACACTTTGGGCGCTCTCAACCACCATCTACTACAATCATAGCAACAAGCTATTTCGTTACCGCACTCGTACTTCCAAGATGTGAGAGAAAACAGTCAGCATGTCCGAGGTCGAGAAGACATCAAATATGACCGACGCAAGCGGTGTCGGCTGATCTGAGAGGGAGAAGGTGAGCGTCCTTAATCCATTCGCACCTGCTTTGGTTGACCAAAACACAGATTGCGTATCTCATCGTACTCTGCAAGACTGAAAGCAAGGTTGAGACCAAGATTGGCGCAAGTTTGGTTCTCAGTCGCGCTTTCACGCACGCACACACTAACCCTTCCCTGCTGGTTGCTCCGTCATCGCTTGCAAGAGGCTGCTGTCCCGCTTGAGGAGAAGTACAAGGAAGACATTGAGAAGATCAAGAACGGTCAGCCTCTGGACGCTGGTACCGACAGCGAGACCCCTACTCCGTTCGAGACGCCCAAGACACCCAGGAAGCACAAGAGCAAGGCTGCCCATGACAACGCTGATGCTGTTGAGGAGGAGGGCTCGCCTCCTAAGAAGAAGGCGACTTCCAGAAAGAGAAAGAGTGCTGCCGTTATGGAAGAGACGGTCAAGGAGGAGTATGATAGTGCTTCAGGGTGTTCAGCCATGGGACGGAACTGCGGCGACTGTTCCAGAATTGGAAGCTCTTTCATTGGCAAAGTCTCAACAGGGTGGCGGGGGGCTGTATCGGCGTACATATGCAGAGACAATTGGCGGTCATGATGACTATTGGCAGCCAGCGCTTTTCTTGCTTGTTTCAGGCAACACTCACGCAGCCAGGACCAGGGACTGGCAGCTGGGCATACACGCACATTGTCAAGTATTTGCCAGACGGTACCAGGTTTCACACAGGTGAATTGGCGGCGCTCGGTGTGACTGATTAATAATGAGCCCAGTGCAGGGGCGAGGATGACGCTGGTTCGCGACGTGCGGCGAGGCGTGAGCAGGGGTGGGCCGCAGCGCGAACGATGCAGCTGCAGGGCTCTTCAGGCACGTTCCTTCTTTCATCCAGACCCATTCCGTACTCATCATCGACTGCACTTCTTTGTGCGCGAGTTATACTTTTTCCAATTGGCAGCTGTTGCGCTGTTGCACTGTCGCTGCCCGGAATCTTTAACAGCGCTCCTCCAGGGCTGGCATGCTGCTTGGCCGAGCCTCACTCGCCGCCTGCAAACACTCTCGCTGCGCAACAAGACCTTCACGCCTGCTGTTGCCCGTGTCACGACCGCTCGCCCTTCTTCACACTCGACCGCTTGCGAGGCTGCCTAGTACGAGTACGAGCACGAGTGCGCTCGCCTGCACCCGCCGTCTTCTCCACTCGCCGCCGCCAATGGACCAGAATGGCACAATCAAGCGCAAGCAACCGCCAACCTCACCTTCCACCGACCGCCCGCTAAAGCAGATCAAGCCCGAGACCAACGGCGTCATGTCGCACCCAAACGGCCAGGACGAATCAATGGAAGAGGCGCCCAGCGAGTACAGCGTCGCCGACGACATTCTCCCAGTGTCCCATATCACAGCAGCCTCGGGGCCCGACACGGCTGAATGGCAAAAGACGATAGAGAACGTGGTAAAGAGCGTCGTCTCGATACACTTTTGCCAGACATGCTCGTTTGACACCGACCTGGCCGTCAGCTCAGAGGCCACTGGCTTTGTCGTGGATGCTGAGCAGGGCTATATTCTCACCAACAGGCACGTTGTTGGCGCTGGCCCCTTCATCGGCTACTGCATCTTCGACAACCACGAGGAGTGCGACGTGCATCCTGTCTACCGCGACCCGGTCCACGACTTTGGCATTCTGCGCTTCGACCCGAAGAAGATCAGGTACATGCCTGTTACCGCCCTCAAACTACGACCCGACAATGCCAAGGTTGGCGTCGAGATTCGCGTGGTCGGTAACGATGCTGGAGAGAAACTCAGTATTTTGTCTGGTGTCATCAGTCGACTGGACCGCAACGCACCCGAGTACGGCGAAGGTTACTCCGACTTCAACACCAACTACATACAGGCGGCAGCTGCGGCCAGTGGAGGATCCTCAGGTAGTCCTGTAGTGGACCGCGATGGATTTGCCGTTGCGCTCCAGGCTGGTGGACGCGCGGATGGTGCTGCAACCGACTACTTCCTACCCCTAGACCGGCCTCTGCGTGCACTTGAGCTGGTTCGTCAGGGCAAACACGTCACTAGAGGCACCATTCAGACGCAGTGGATATTGAAGCCGTTCGATGAGTGTCGACGACTGGGCCTCTCGGCCGAGCTTGAGAAGGACATCCGCACCCAGTTCCCGAAAGAGACGGGTATGCTGGTCGCTGAGGTTGTCCTCCCCGAAGGCCCTGCGTCTAACAAGATCGAAGAAGGCGATCTCTTGTTGCGCGTCAACGGAGAGTTACTTACCCAATTTGTACGTCTTGACTCAATCTTAGATGAGCATGTGGGCCAGACGATTTCCGTGACCATACAGCGTGCGGGAGAGAACATGGACGTTGAGATAGACGTTGGCGATCTCCATGCCATCACCCCCGACAAGTTTGTTTCCGTTGCTGGTGCTTCATTCCATGATCTTTCGTACCAACAAGCCCGCCTCTACGCCATTTCGCTCAAGAACGCGGGTGTGTACGTTTGCGAGGCAGCTGGCTCGTTTAGATTCGCCGATGGCTACACGTCTGGGTGGCTGATCCAGGAAGTGGACAACCAGCCAACACCCAACCTAGATACCTTCATTGAAGTCATGAAGAAGATTCCTGACCGCAAACGAGTGGTCATGATGTACAAGCACTTGCGCGATTTGCACACTGCAAACACTAGCATCACTGCAATCGATAGGCATTGGCACGCAAAGATTCGGGTAGCAACTCGCAATGATACGACAGGCCTGTGGGATTTCAAGCCACTCGCCGATGCCATACCACCTGTGCCCCCAGTGCCACGCCGTGCGAACTTTGTCAAGATGAGCTCCAATTACCCCGAGGCAGTAGACATTGTTCGCAGTTTTGTGCGAGTGCACGTATCTATGCCCATCAAGCTTGACGGCTTCCCCAAGCTGAACAAGCAAGGATACGGCCTTGTTGTCGACGCCGACCAGGGTCTTGTTCTTGTTTCGAGAGCAATTCTGCCATACGACCTGTGCGACATATCCCTAATCATCGCCGACAGCATCTTTGTGGATGCAAAGGTCGTCTTCATGCATCCATTACAGAACTACGCCATTGTCAAGTACGATGCTTCGCTAGTCAATGCACCTGTAAAGACACCTCAGTTCGCCACTGACTTCATCAAGAAGGGTGCCGAGACCATCTTCTTTGGCATCAACCAGAACTTCCGACCTGTTGTGGCAAAGACGGTTGTCACAGACATCACTACCGTTGCCATACCAGCCAGTGCTATCACGCCGCGATACCGCGCAACAAACTTTGATGCCATCACCGTAGACACAAATCAGGCTTCACACAGCGGTTCTGGTGTGCTCATTGCTGAAGATGGCACTGTACAGGCTCTCTGGCTCTCATACCTAGGCGAGCGAACATCGCACAGCGGCAAGGACGTAGAATACCACCTCGGTCTTGCGACACCCAGTCTCCTTCCAGTGCTCAACGAGATCCGAAGCGGCAAGACCCCTAAGCTCCGCATCTTGAACGTTGAATTCCAGACAGTCCAGATGAGCCAAGCCCGCGTCATGGGTGTCTCAGAAGAATGGATTGAGAAGACAGAGACCGCTGATCCAGAGCGCCACCAACTCTTCATGGTCCGGAAGGTCGACTCGGGTCACAGTGATGGTCTCCACGAGGGCGACGTCCTCTTGACATTGAACGGCAAGCTTGTGACCCGTTCTCCTGACCTGGATGTCATGTACAACAACGAAGTTCTTGACGCAGTCATCGTGCGCAAACGTGAAGAAAAGGCTATCAAGGTTTCGACGGTCCCGACTGAGGACCTCGAGACAGACCGACTGGTCAGTTTCTGCGGCGCCACCTTCCACCGCCCTCACCAAGCTGTGCGTCAACAAATCAGCAAAATTCACTCAGATGTCTACATCTCCTCACGGGCTCGCGGCTCACCCGCATACATGTACGGGGTAAGTAATTACTTCTCATTTCCCACATTGCGAACTCTTTGCTAATTATCCCACACAGCTCGCACCTACGAATTTTGTCACACACGTAAACAATGTTCCCACTCCCAATTTGTCAGCGTTCCTCGTCGAGATCAAGAAGATCAAAGATAACGAGTATTTCCGCATGAAGGTAATGACATTCGACAATGTTCCATGGGTTGCCACCATGAAGAAAAACGAGCACTATTTCCCGACCATTGAGCACATCAAAGATGCTTCGGAACCGCTAGGATGGAAGAAAATCATACATGAGTGCGACGCAGGAGGGGCAAGAGAGGAGATGGGGCCTGATGATCTGGAAGCTGATGCCTCGGAGGATTAGATGTTGTATAGATGAGCCTCAACCGCTCAAAATTAATAATTGCAATTTGCTATCTGTGCTTGGTCACACTGTATGACCTCTATGCATCACTAGCGACCACGTCTAATTTTTTTCAAGTGCTGCCATACTGCAGAGGTCTCAAGTTCCCGTTCGTAGCGTTTCTCGATGCATGGTCCGTGCGCGCTTAGTCAAGCAGAGCTTAGGTGACCTTGCTGATCCCTCATCATAACACGCCTCCCTCACTACACGCCCAATCCACGCCGCACCACCACACCACACCACTATGACTTCGTCCATTTTTTACAAATTCAAAAACTCGAGAGACAGCGAGCGAATAATCTTCAATGGCACTGATCTAAGCGTCTTTGAGCTCAAGAAGGAGATCATCAGCGCGAGCGGCCTGGGTGATGGAACCGACTTCAACCTCCACATCTTCCCGCAAGATGATCCCGCCTCAGAATACAAGGACGACACTACGTTGATACCACGTTCCTCAACTGTCATTGCGATACGGCGCCCTGCTCCAAAAGGGCAGGGCAGGGCAGCACGCTACGTTACAGGCAAAGCGCCGTCACGCGCAATCACCACGCAAACCAAGCCTGCGGCGCCCGTACCTCAGACGAACAACGCAACACCGGAAGATGCGGAAGCAGCTTTTCTGGCAGAGTCGGCTATGGCCTGGGATGCACAGAAAGAAGCTCTTTCACACGCAAAGCCTGTCTATCGTAAGAACAACACTAAGAACGTCGTCGTCCCGTCGCACCCGCCACCGCCAGGCTACGTCTGCCGCCGCTGCAACATCAAAGGTCATTGGATACAGGCCTGCCCCACTAACGACGATCCCGACTTCAAGCCCGCATTCCAAGCCAAGCGCACGACCGGTATACCGCAGTCTTTCCTGAAGAAGGTTGAAAAGCCTGTCGATGAGGAGGCTGCGAAGGGTATTATGCTCAACGCCGATGGCGAGTATGTGCAGGTCATGACAGACACAAAGGCGTGGGATAAGTTTCAAGAGAAGACAAACGCATCACGAGCGCGCGCGGCGAGCGTCGACGCCGCCAGCAAGGAGCTCCGCGAACGCGGGCTCGAATGCCCAATCGACAACCAGAGATTTGTTGACCCTGTCAAGACTCCATGTTGTGGTAAGACATACTGCCGTGAGTGCATCGACAATGCGCTTGCAGATGGAGATTTGGTTTGTCCCAACTGTGCAAAGGAGGATGTTTTAATGGATGATCTTATTGCCGACGATGATATGGTCAAGTCTCTCAAGGCATACGACGCAGAGAAGGCAGCAGAGAAGGAGAAGGCAAAGGCAGCAGTTGCTTCAACAAATGAATCAGTTTCTCAATCACATGCTACTGACAACGCTAATTCTCCTGTCGCAAATGACACTGCAAATACTACTAGTGCTACTAGTGCTACTGCTGCGGTGGTGGCCGACGAAGTCTCCGATACTGACTCTACTTCTTCTAAAAAGCGCAAAGAGCCTCCGACAGACATCAAGCCACCAACTGCGCCAAAGGCAATGCGTCAAGCAGCCGACCCCGCGTCGAAAATGGAGCAGGACTTCATTCAGCAGATGGAAATGCTCAAGAACGCACCAATGGGACCAATGGGCATGCCAATGAACATGAACATGCCAATGCCGATGCCAATGCCAATGCAGATGCAGATGCCAAACCAAATGGGCTTTCAAAACGGTTACCAGATGGGCTTTCCACAGCAGCAACAACAGGGACCGCAACAAGGCTGGTTCCCTCAGCAGAACTTTGGCTATGGTCAGCAACAACAATATGGCCAGCAGTTTGGCCAACAACAACATGCTCAACAACAGCAATATGGATGGGGCAGCGGACAAATGCAAGGGCAATGGGGTGGCGCACAGGGACAGCAGGATAACGATGCATACGATAGACAACCGGTTAACCCTCGAGGTCGCAATCGCAGATCTCGCGCTCCAGACTACCGTTATCTCTGAGTGTGATTTTCTTTTTCTTTGGCATCATAGACTGATCTCACCTTGGTGCTTGTTTTTATGTTTTTTGTTTGTTTTTTTCGTTTTGCTTTCACGTATGGGATGTTGGACTGTATATGCATTTTCAAACAAATATTTGAAATAGGGAGGAAGGGAACCGGGAACCCCTACGGCATTTAGGGCTGTTATTGCTATCGTCCTGGGCGTTTGGGGGCCAATTTTTGTCGCTAGGTTTGACGGCTCATGTGGCTGAGCCGACGATTTTGTTGTTATTTCTAGCACGTACCATAAACATGTATCAACTTGAATCATCAAATCCACCTTCTCCTCTACAAGTTGCTGGTAGTGATGTGTGATGCTGGATGTCTTTAACGCTGAAAGTAGAATGACATTCCGTTTGTGATTATAGCAACTATTCATACATAACCTGATGGCAACCGAATCATCGTACTTAGTAACGTACCAGCCGAATTTCAGTAATAAAGAGGGTAATCTTCATAAGCTGTGACTCGAGTTGCGAGATGGCTGGAACTACCAAAGGGCGCGTGAGACTAACAACAAATCAGGAATCAAATTTACCAATAAACACTCTCAATATGGACCCGCCTCATACAATTATATACCTAAAACCGTACATCTCTAACCCAATATTTCTTTGGTTCGCTTGTACTTGTACCTATTTTCTTTTTCCCACATAGCAAAAGTATTAAACTACAGTTTTGTGAATTATTAATCATAGCTACCAGAACCAACACAAGTGTTTTACCAGATGCATACATTTCCTACGCCTGATAACTGAACGTATGACAGTATCGTCAATAGATCATGCGGATAGGTGTGAAATAGGGATTGACAGGATTGCCAAGGTAAACTGAGAATGTAAGTGGCTAAGATATCCACTTCGAGCTACAAAAAAACCACTCTCTTCGCAGTCTACATACAGTATCAACAACAGCCCTAGAAGAAGCGGAATTTTATTCCCTGAACTTCAGTGAGTACTAGATGTTGACGTTTTGCCAGATAGCAATCATCCCTTCCCGCTTCCAAAGAGTGTCTAGTTTTCCTCACGTCCAACGGATCTAAACGTGGGTGAGATCGCTTCTTCCCGAATAATGTGGCTACACATATGAATGCCCAAGACCATCCCTTTTTACCCGGACGATATAGAGGACATATCAGGGTGCTAAGGAGCCAATCATAAGCGGATGCAACCCCTCAATCCCTGCAGCCTTGATCATTTGCAGCTGGCACTGCCACCATCTCGTATTGCACGTATATAGCCCATGCTCGTCTCGTTTCATGCAGCGTTTTCCCTCTCAAGCATGTTCTTCGCAAACTCATCGTCCGAAGTCAAGAAGCCGCATTAAGGGCACTTGATATGTAAAGCTAAGGAAGGGTTCTCTTCGTCAATCATCGAGACACACGGAATGGCGGAAGCGACACCGTTTGTACGACCATATGACGCATCCCGCGACTTCCAGCATGGCATGCACGTGGTGTGTATACTCATTCACAGCACCAACTCAACCACCAACTCGTACTAACAACAACAACCCCTAGTATCTAGCAACCATTGATCCACTTCTCGACTGGGAGCCCGCGCGGACCATAGGTTCTCACCTCTGGTACATGCCGTACGTGGCCCTAGTACCAGAGACATGTTTTGTACTTGACGACGGCAACGGCCGCGCAGTAGGATACTGCGTCGGCACCGCAGACACGAATTCTTTTGTGCAGCGCTGGCGCGATGAGTTCGCTCCACGTGTAGATCGCAAGCTTGTTCCTCCTCCCGACGAGCACGTTGACGATGCACCGCTCATGGAAAAAGAAGACATCAGGCACTTTCGCAAAGCAGTATATGAGGCCGATTGTAGTATGTTGTTGCCGTGGCCTCAGACGTTGAGCAAGTATCCGGCGCATATCCATATTGATATCCTAAAGGAGTATCAGAGGAAAGGGTGGGGAACAGCACTGATGAAGAAGTTCTTTGACAAGGCTAGGGAGCTGGGTGCGAGTGGCGTGCATTTGGACATGGTGCAGGCGAATGTAAAGGCACGAGCGTTCTATGAAAGTGTTGGATTTGGGCTTTGCCAGCAGGTGCTGGATGGAGGCGAGAGTGGCGGCCCTGGTGTGAATGGTATTGTCGTGACCTTGGTCAAGGATCTCTAACATGGAATAAATTAACTGAATTTCGCTGGTTGCGCATATCCATTTGTCTGTTGTTCGCTCCATGACACCCTGTCGCTCTATGTGCTGGCATGGTCGCTTTTCAATGAGACGTGATGAGTTGGAAGTAACGACGTCTTCAGTGATCGAGCTGTCCTACAACAACACATGAACAGCACTCTATGAATCATATTATCGAAGCTACATCATCAAATATCTGTGACATTAGCCTTGTTACAAAATATGCCTGAATATCCCAGATACTCAGACTATATATTGCGTTCACCCTACGAGCGAACTACCTTATCCGCACACAACTCCACATCATCTACAAAGCAGCCTGAGAAGAAAACAAATCCCTTACAACATGGCTTCCTGCCCTGAAACACAGGTATCTTCACAGCAAAAACTCCACTCTGTTAACATCACACAGGTTCCAGACAAAAGCCCAGATGAGCAGCAGCCCACTCACCCACCAACTGCAAGTGTATTGACCAAGGAAAACTACACAGCAACTTTCCTCCTCCCTCACATTGGTCGAGAACTACTTCCACACGAATTAAGCACACAAGCCATTCCCAAAGCTTCATATTCAACCACCGACATCCTCTTCCCCAGTACTGATTTCACAGATGTCAAGAACGAGATAAACACACTTGCCCTGACACCCCAGCCCAGACTATCCCTCCTCTTCCTCCAAGAAACAGCAGAGACACTTCTAACCCACCTCCTAGACCTCCCGCACCTGCTAACATCCTACCTGCACTCGCACACCCCCCGCAGCAGCCACGGCAAGAAACCCCAGCGAGCCAACAATAACAACAACTCACGCAACAACGACGAACAAACCACACCCAACACCCCCCTCCCCGCATACATGATCCCCTACACCCCAGCCCCCGCCTTCGATCCCACCACCTCCAACACTGCCACCGACAGCGACGACAGCAACGACGACAACGACGACAACAAAACACCACTAACCAAGAACGCACCAAACACCCGCCGATGCTGGATCGGGCGACCCAAGCCGCAGCTCCTGCGCCCGGGCCGAAACAAGTACTACGCGCACAGTCTGTGCGACAAGCATGGGAACCGCGCCTTGTTTCTCGAGAATATGCGGATTCATGGGCCGGAAGGCGAGGTCGCGCATGCGTGGAAGTGTGCGTGAAATTCTGGTTCTTGGTTCTGGTTTTGGTCGTGATTGTGGTTGTGATTGTGATTGTGATATAATTTGGTTTGGATTAGTTTAGGGTGATTGGTTGAGGGAGTGAGGGAGGGAGGGAGGGAGGGAGGGAGGGAGGGAATGTTGGATGTGGAGTGAGAAGGAATTTTGAAAAAAAAAGGGAAAGGAAAGGAAAGGAAAGGAGGGGAAAGAAAAAGAGAAGAGGAGAGGGGAGGGGGGTCGAAAGCGGAAAAGGGAAAAGGGACACAAATCACATAACAATATACTTGTTCGTCGGACTAGGAAACTAGGGAAAAAAGCGAGGAAAAGAATAATTCATTGGCATCTGACCTTGTGGTATCAATTCTATTCTATTCTTCTCAACTCGAAGTCGACTGCTATCAAATGGACACTTGCAACTCATGCACGTGGTATTAGCTCACATTCTCCCTCACCTACCATCTTTACCACACCCTCCCAAACACCCATTGCCCATACTCCCTTGATCCTCCGCCTCCACCCTCCCACCAAACACGCCTTGCGCCAATCCACTAACGGCCCTACTATGCCAATCTAGTCTGCCTCCTTTCAACTGACGACATGCTCAACATTGTCATGTCGCGCAGTCCCAGCATGCCCAAGGGTCGTGTCGAACGAGGGCAACAAAACAAAAAGCAATAGTAAAAACAAAAACACTAAACTCCGGGGTATAGGATACTTTCTCCCAACCGCTACAAACGCCCAAGCGGTAAAATCACACAAAAGAGGGTCCAGAGTTGAGATCGATGGTTCGATACATGCATCGGGAGCAAAAAGGGGAGCTACGCCTGAACACCAAAAAAAACGGATAGCGACAAAAAGGGCAACTGGGTAGCTAAAGTTCGTACTGGGGAATAGGGGTGGTGCGAATCAAGCCAGGATCCGCAGTTGAAATGAATTGTTGGGTAACAAAAAAACAAAAGGTCGATGCGAAGTTGACCGACACGAGGATGCCGTCGTTTGCCTCGAAAGAAGAGTGAGTAAAGAAACTGCTCAGTTAAAGGCCGCAGCTTTCAAAAGAAACGTTTGCTTTACGAGAGCCTATCTCCAAACAGGTTTGGCGGGTTTGTTTTGTCCTTGGCTTGACTGGCGTCCGCTGATACGACTATCGGCGCGTGTTTCGCCGGCTCTGCTGGATCGTCCTCCGCCTACGCTGCCGAGTCTACTGGTAGCACGCCCTGGGACAGAGGCAGGGCTTGTCTCTGTGGGCTTCGAGGCAGACGCAGGTCGCTGCTTTGATGCGACAAGAAGGCCGCTGCGAAGGTTGGTTGAAGAACTAGGAGGTCGGGACGCACGACGAGCTGCAGGGCTCTCGTCGCCGGCAGGGCTAGCACCACCCTGTCCTGCAGTGGCTACGCGGCGACCAGATCCTGGCGTACTGGTTTTGGCCTGGGGCGAAGATGTGGGTGTTGATCGAACTGCTGATTTGCCCGTTGCAGGCGTAGCTGGCGACTGCATTGGGCTCGCCAGAGGTCGTGCAGGACGCTGCAGAGATGGACTGGTGGATGTGGAACGAGCAGATACAGCTGGCGAGAGAGCTGCGGAACGACCCAAGGGGCTTTTTACAGGAATAGACGAACGGCTTGCCGCAGAGTTTCGCCCAGACGCATTCGGCGTGTCTTTGTCCCTTCGGAACGGTGATGGCATGGTCAGAGTCAATGGTTTGAAGTTGTGCCCAATGATTGTGTCGCGCAAGTGCGTGTCTGAGTTCCAGCGAGGCTTTGGTACTAGTTTCTCGGTAGGAGTTTTTGCACGTGCTTGGCTAGCTGCTGTGCCAGACATGGCGCGAGAAGGCGTAAAGTTCAAGCGGGCAGAGGGCAGAGACTTGCGGGGAAGGGCACTTGTGCTCTGCGGCATGCTCGAATATCGACGACTGACAGGCACTGCCGATTTGGATGTTGCGGCACTGGGCTGGCGAGGCTTGCTGCTACCCAACGGGGTAACGGCGGAGCTTGTGGCACTGCTTTTGCGGCTCATGACGACGCTTGAAGCGGGAGAGCTGCCTGGGGTGTCTAGATTCGAATGCGGGAACGAGGCTTCGGTGCGAGCGGACAGAACGGTGGAGACGGAGTCGCGGAGCTTGCGTCTGGCAGTGAAATCGTCCAGGATGGCATCCATGTTGCCGATGACTGTCTCGAGATCCTCTACCTTGCTTCGCACATCCTGCTGGATGCGTAGAATCTCGCCATTGACGGTAGCCCTGTGCTTCATTTCAATGTCGATCAACTCGAGCACACGCCTCATGGATGGCGGGTAATGGTCTCTCTTGTCCTTGTACGTGGCAATGCGCGCAGCCAGCTTCTCGTCATCACTGTCATCGATGGCTTGCTGCAGTCTCTGTATGCTCTTCATGCATGACTCGTACATGGCAACAGCTTTACTGCCAGCCTGACGGAAACTGTGCACCCACTTGTCTTCACCTAGTTCCTCTCGCAGTGAGTCTGCTTCTGCTTCCAGCTTCTTCTCTTGTGCCTCGAGCTGCTCTCGCCTGCGGTGCAGTTCATCACAAGCAGAGGGAAAGATGTGCTTTGCCCGCATTTGGAAAGTGTTGAGTCGCATGGGCAGGAAGTCGAGTGATGCGCGCAACGGCTGCAGCTTTGCAAAGAGAGCAAGTAGCCGAGAGTTCTCTTGCTCGATTTGAGGGATGGGTGAAACGGGAGACAGGATGGACAGTGTGGGCATACTAAACCGCTTGCTGTTGAGAATGGCCTGCTTTCGTGGCAGATCCTCGACAATTGTCTCGAGCTCTGCGATGTCGAATTTCTCCGGTGCTTCGGCAACGGAGTCGGAGATGACGCGGTGTCTGCGCTCCTCCATTTCGAACACCAAGCGACTAAGGTTTTCGACTTCAGCACCAATATCACCCAGCACATTGTTCCATAGCTCTTCCCATTCCATGGCGATTTCGACCTGATTCTTGATACCCTTGAGGGTTGTCTTGATCTCGCCCCAATTCATGACAATGTCTTCCATCTGGGTGACGAGGGTCACCTGATCTCTTGTGGGCAGCTGTGCAATGTCTGGTCGCGATTGCAGGTCTTCAATGGCGCCAATGTAGACGTTGACAAGTTGCTCGAATTTACCAATTGCAGTGTCCACCTCGGCCAGGCCCTCTCGGCCAGCCGCCGCGGCCCACTCGACGTCGTCGTCGGCATCCAGGCCGCTGAGGACCTCCTTGGTCTTGGAGATCCATAGGCGGATGTCGTTGGCCGCCTTGTGGAGTGCGCGGGCAGCTTGAGTGGGTGAGGCTAGAGCAGTGATCTCTGAGGCAATGGTGGTGGGCGGCAGCTTCATCGACGTCAATTGCTGGATCTGGTTGGTGAAGCTAGCCTTGGAGAGGGTGTAGATGGAGCCGGCGCGCGGGTAGTGGCGGCGCGCAAAGTAGGACTCGATGTCGATGCCATTGTTGTCGTCGAGCACGGAAGCCTCATTTTCGTCGGCTAGCGGCAGTGGTGGCAGCGGCGGTGAGTCTTTGGGCGGCGGCGTAGGGGGAAGGGTGGGTTTTGTTTCGAAGGGTGGTGGTGGTGGCGGGGTTAGTGTGGCTGGCGGCGCGGGGGCTGTTTCCTCTGGTGTGGCTATTGTGCCTGTGGCTGTGGTTGTTGTTATTGTTGTTGTTGTTGGTAGTGGTGGTGTTGGCGTTGGCGCGGTTGCCGTGGTGGTCGCGGCGAGCGTCTGGCTGAGGGCCTTTTCCGACTTGGTGACGTCTGGCAGGCGGTACTTTTGCATGTCCAGCTCGACATCGGCCTCGGACTCGGAGGGGAGGACCTTGTCGCTGGTGCTGACGACGCTGCTGCGGTCGCTCTCAAAGTCGGGCTCCATGACCAGGGCTGGGACGCTGCCACCCGTGGACTGGGGAATGAGGGGCGTGTGGGTAGGCGTAGGCTGCGCAGGCTGCGTTGTCCTGCCACTCCAGGCAGTGCCCCGGCGCTCGATGTCGAGGGAGCGGGCTTTGCGGAACTCGTCGAGGCGCCGCAGCCGGTCTTGCTCGATGCGGCCGACGTCGACAGTGTTCTTAGCGGCGTGGGCGTCGGTGGGCTGGTTGAGGAACTTCATGCGTGCCAGCAGGCCCGGGGAGACATTTCGCGCGAGTTTGGTGGTGCTTTCGAGGTGTGGAGGCGTGGGACGAAGGGGCTTGGGCGATGACGCTGCTGGCGATGGGGCCGATGATTGATCGGGCGGTGTCTTCGCTGGCAAGTCGACGGCAGTCGCGGGGCTGCTGCTGTTGTTCACTGTAGGCGGCACGGCCGGGTCGCTCATCGAGCATTTCTCTGCTTGGACCTCGAGAAGATCTCCAGGTCGCGTCCAGACGAGAGAGAGAGATAGAGGGTGCGCTGTATGCACGGATACGCTACTTCGGGAGATGAGTCGTTTTCTTGTAGGATGCCGAGTCCGACGTCGCGTCAGCCGGGTTCACGCGTTGCTTTTGAGGGATACGATAAAGACACTGCCAGCAGGAATGCAGACAATGGGGTAATGTTTCTTTGTCCCCTACAAAGCGCTGGCGATAAAGACGTCGTATGCAAATGGTCTGGCCTGACGACACGTTCCCACAGCAATCAGAACAAGGACACTGGTTCACAACGTCCCGCTCGTGAGACACCGAGTGCCGCTGCACCCAATTTCCGCCAGCTGCCCCCCTGCTCGCTCTGCTGCTGTCCATGCTCCCAGCCCCTCCATGCCGCCACGCCGCCACGCCGCGTCTGTGCCCCTTGTGCTGTCTGTACATGCTTTGTACACGTCTTCATTATTCTCCCGCTTTCGGGTGCTGTGCTGTGCTGTGCTGTGCAGTGCTGTGCAGCGCCCCCAGCCCCGTGGAACAAACTATCCTTGCTTGTGGACACATCTTCTTCATTCGTCGGCGCCTCCCCCTACCCCTGCCCCCCTTCACACTACCCACAATACCTAGTACCTATTACATACATGCAGTACAAGTGTAGACATTACTATACATGGCAAACCTTTGCGCCAGCTTCCATTCTCAACTAGAATTGACTCCATTTCATACAATATCTGACTGCAAGCCGCTGATGCAAAAGGTGAGGGGGTATCTATCTCAAGTCGCCAGCCATATCCAGCGAGCGCACTCTGAGCCGAACGATGCTACAAGAAGCCCGACTTCCATCCAGGGCCTTCTCTGTAAGAGAGAAGAGAGAAAAGGAAACAAACAAACAAAAAAAACTTCGGTAGCGAAGAGCTGAGATTGTGAAGACATGATCATCGTGCAAATTAGAAAAAAGATGATATCTGTAAAAAGCATAAACAGCGAAAGAAACTGGCGAAACAGCCCTCAATACTTGCCATCATCTGGCCACTTCACAGCGCCTCGTAGTTGGGGTCGATCTGTAGTGTAGGTGTCCTCGCTTGGTTCTTCTGCTTCTGCCATTCCAGCGTGATTTCCTCACGCACGCCCTGGCTCCATTGCAGAACAGCTGCGTCAAACTTCTGCCATGCTTCCGCGTCCTTGCCTTGCACTACGCCCATGACATCGACATCCAGCTTGATGTCCCACCGTAGTTCCGCTGCTTTGATCCAGTAGCGCAGGTTGTCGGCGCAGCGGTACGGCTTGGTCGTGTCCGTGTGGTAAGTCTTGATCTGCTCAAAGTGCCGTTTCGACCTTCGCACCAGCGTGTTGTGTAAACGCACCAGTCGGAGTCCGTCCTGGAGCGTGGCAAGAAACGGTGTCGGGAGCTCTGTGTCGGTAGGGGCGGTCCATTCGGGCAGGGCTTCGGAGCTGGTTTCGTCAAACGATCGGAGGAAGAGGACTTCTCGTTCTCGTTCTTTGCCCGACCAGTCGCCCTCACGCCACGACCACGTCTCGCGCGCCTCTTGCTCTTCACGCTCCTTCTCTTCTTCCGTGTCAAGAAGCGCGCTAATGTCGTCAACCCACTGCTTGAGCTGAGTCACCTCGTATGGCTGGACACCGTTCCCAAAATTGCGGATGGCCAGGCGCTTCAGAACCTCGAGCGTGTCGTATAGCTCCTTGCGAATCTCGCGTTCAGACTTGATGGCGTAAAGCCGCTGTGGCTCTTCGTGTGCCGTGTAGTAGTTCTTGGCTGCCCTGATGGCCAGCGTCGTGACATCCAGCAAGTTCAAGCCTTGGACCTCGTGCCATCCCGACGCCTCGGCACCGCCGTTCTTCGCAGTTTTTCCATCCGGCTGGATGTCAGAGAAGCCTTTTTCAAGCTCGTGCAGGTGCTTCATGGATTCGGCAAGCGACTCGCGTAGCTCACGACGAAGCACCGTCATATCAGGCGGCGGGGGCACGTAAATGGGGTTGTTCTTGTATGTACTGACGGTAGGCGGGAGCATCATGGGCTCGGGGTCTTCCCAGGTCATCGAGGCCGTCTCATCGAGTGGCGACTCAACAAAGTGCTCGTTCATTCCATCTGGGGATCCAGGCGACAGCATGGGGAATTCGCCGTCGAGGCCTGGCGAGACTGGCTCGTTGCCGCTCGCTGTCCGTGATCCAGGCTTGCGTGCCTTGGCCACTCGTCCCGTCGCGGTGTCGAGCAACCCAGTCCTGGCAAAGTAGTACTGCAGATGCGCAATGGTGCCCAGATTCATGACACTCTCTCTGCTCTTTGCAGACTTGGAGAACTCTGTGCCCTCGGGCCTCATGTATCCACGCCTCCGGCCGCCATCGGACAGCCGAGAGCCTGCCGAGCGGCCGGAGACTGACGAGACAGACGAGGCAGTCGAGACGGAGCGGTCGAGGGGCGGGATGGCGCCGATGGCAAGAGAGGGCGTGGCCCAAGGGTCGGGCGATGTCGAGCGCTGTGGTGGGGAGTTTGATGTCGTGTCCATTGTGGTAGACAGGGGTGGAAGGTGCAGGGCCGTAGCAGTCGTGAGACTCCTTATCAGCAAAGAGATTCGGTGCTTGGTACGAATCCTCGGCATTTACGGTGAGTGAGGCTGGTTTTCAACAGCTCCAGTTGTTTGCGGAGCCACCTGGGCGAGGTGCGGTTGTTGCTATGTGACTCGGCGGCGAAAGGGGGAGCGTTTGATTAGAGGTTTCAGCGACGGGGAGCGACGCGAGATTGTATCCGAGAACAACGCGAGCTTAGCGTCACCACCGCCCGGCGCTCCCTCACGGCGAGTAATTTCCGGCAGCCATGAACATATGGCGGTGGTGACAAACACGGCGCTGACTGTGTGCAAGAAAAAGAAATACGGCCGTTGAGCTGCGCTGACCTGTTCCGGCGAGTGCGGCTGCCCTCTAACTATGTACCAGCCGCCGACCTCTCTGGCCCCGCATCCCATCCGCGACGTCGCAGGGGGGGGGGTTACTGCGTTCCTGCGTTCCTGCCACGGTGGGCGCGGGTAGCGTGTACGTTTCGCACTTGCTATGACGTCGCGCATCTGCATCGCGCCTTCCCCATATGGCTCGAGATTGCTCTATTTACGCCAGACACCATCCCTAACCACTACGCACTGTACATGAAGCGCTTCCTCTCATCTGCTACTGCTGCTGCTGCAATGTCGTCCAAGCGAGTCCGTCTCCTCCGTCGTCTGTCTGGGCCACACGCTAACACACACGCACAGATCCAGTACAAGGTCGAGGGCCGTGTGCAGGGCGTGAATTTCAGGTCCTTCACCCAGAAGCAAGCTCGCAGTCTTGGTGTCACTGGCTACGTTACCAATGCGTCGGACGGAAGCGTAGGCCCTCCTCTCCATGGTGCTGCCCCTTACCCACGCTAAGCTCGTCTAGGTCCAGGGCGAGGCTCAGGGCAGTGAGGACAAGCTCAACGACTTCATCCAGCACCTGCACAAGGGGCCATCAGCCTCGTCTGTCTCCAAAGTCGACCACTCCGACATTTCCACAAAAGACGACGAGAGCGGCTTCAGTGTTCAGTAGACTGTGTGCCTAGAGTGCGTCCGGAGACCGTTGGTGGACAAGGACGATAACCACAACCACGGTAGCGCGCTGCACATGATCTGTGAAGTCGGAAATGCGGCCCTGTTGAAATCCAGACGCGTGGATGGATATTGCAATGCCGATAGGAACGAAGAATGACTATTTTGCCGATCGTTTCCGCATCCATCAAATACATATGCCTATCTCTCCGTACCACACATGAGCCCACTCCGCTACGGACTCACGTATTTTTTACCCAAAGTAGCAGCTGCAGAAACACCACTAACTCTCACAATCCTTCTGTAACTTGACGTATCTTCACATGGCACTTCGTCTATTAGTCTATGAAACGTAAAGTTTTGAATTAACTTATTCACCTGGCCGCTGCGCTGGATTGTTGTTATGGGAACCTTCTCTTGTAACATCTAGTGCGCGACCGACTAACAGTGAGCATCTGAAATACGCAAGCCCAGACAGTCTCGCATCAACTCGGGAAACTCGATCGGGTGGCGGTTGGCTCAGAAAAATGCAAGCATACCTGCTGTCAGCCTCACGGGTAAAAGTGGATCGGTTAGGGTGAATAGCGAGTCCCCGAAAGCCCGACGGTTATCTTCCGGGATGCATGTCCAAATGCTTGATGCAGTCAACACTGTCAATATGGATTTCAAACACCGGGAAACTTTGCAGCTTGATACAATAGTTAGGTAGCATATTCCCAAAGCCAAGTATGATGCATTTTCAATTGCACCCGTTTGTGTTGCAGGGATATAGGCCGATGTCTGCACTCGGAAGTCCGAGGCTTGGCAGAGCCGTTCCGGATTCTTCTCGTTAGCTGAATATCAAGTTGCTCAGCCGCTCCAAACTCGTCGCTGCACGCGACCTATGCTCTTGTTCTCGACACTTCTGCTTACCATCTCGGCATCTCAAGCAAAGCCTATTCGCTCGCTAGCGCTGCCGCAAGACGGGTTCGCCGCAATGTATCGGCAGCATCCCATGCTCATTCCTGTTTCACCCTCGATGGCTGAGCGTCATCAATGACTGTCTACGAAAACACGACTACTATTTGAAGAATTTGCTTCAGTCGTTGGTGTCATGTCTAATTTTATATAAAGGACTAATGAGTGCCTGAGTCTCTACCCTTACCTGACATCAGCATTCACCGTCACACTTGCACAACATCCTAGATATTACGCTCAGCTGTTTGACACACATACTCTTCACCTTGCCAATATGATATCCACTAGAGCAGCGATATGCGGATCAACAGCCTCAAAGCAAGGCACTGCTCAACTTATCAAGTCCTTCCAAAGCTGCAAGACAGGACTTCGACCCACCTTCATCGCGACTCAGTACATCAGAACTCCAAATACTCGACGCAGCTTTTCGTCTTCACCCAGTGGCGAAGCCAAAATCAAGGAGTTCTTTGAAAAGCATCCGACAGAGAAAGTCCGCAAGACACATGCAGCATGGCCGCATCCAGGTACGCACGCTGATGTCATCTGACTCGTCAGCAGCTGACAGTTCTCAGTATACACAGAAGAGCAGATGAACCAAGTCGCCATCGCTCACCGTGAAGCGAAGACCATGTCTGACAAAGTTGCTCTCGTCGCTGTCAAAGTACTACGCTGGGGTCTCGATAAGGTGACAGGATACAAGCACCACAAGGCTATGGACGTGGATGCCAAAGACCCGCTGGCAGCACGAAAGCAGTTTGCCATGACAGAGGAGAAATACCTCATTCGTAATGTCTTCTTAGAGAGCGTCGCAGGCGTGCCTGGCATGGTGGCTGGTATGCTACGGCACCTGCATTCTATGCGGAGAATGAAGCGCGACAATGGATGGTACGTGTTTTTACGCCTTGAAAACGGAGTCTTGACTAATGCATGGCTCTCAGGATCGAATCCTTGCTCGAAGAGAGCTATAACGAGCGCATGCATCTGCTTGTCTTTCTGAAGATGCAACGTCCAGGACGCTTTATGCGTCTCATGGTACTTGGAGCGCAAGGCGTCTGGTGTAACGCATTGTTCTTTGCTTACCTCCTCAGTCCTCGCACCGTTCATCGCTTCGTTGGGTACCTTGAGGAGGAAGCAGTCATCACATACACACGCCAGATCCAAGACCTCGATGCAGGCCGTCTTCCCAAATGGGAAAAAATGGAAGCGCCCGAAATCGCGGTTGACTATTGGAAGATGCCAGAGGGTCACCGCACAATGCGAGATCTGCTGCTCTACAGTATGTGTACCTTTATGGATATGCAATGTTCACTACGCTAACATTATCCCAGTTCGCGCAGACGAGAGCAAGCATCGAGAAGTCAACCACACCTTTGGTAACCTCGATCAAAAGGAAGACCCCAACCCGTACGTTAGCGAGTACCGAAACCCGGAACTGCCACACCCAACCAAGGATCTTGCGTACCAAAAGCCGACTGGTTGGGAAAGACACGAGGTCATCTGAGATTTCGTTTACCTTGCCTCTTTGTGTATTGCCGGACATTCACCTTCCACTTGTCATCTTCTCTCTACTCTGTTTAAATTACATATTCGGCGTTGCTAGGTATCAATTGTCATTAGAAAAGGGATACCCATGTTGTGATGAGCGTAATGATATGCGGGAAAAATGTACTCTTAGATATCTGTAATTTTTGGAGATTGTTCAAAGACTGTCGCATGTTGGTCGGGTCTGCACTTAGTTGCATGGCGGCCGAGAAACTTCAGACACCGGTTTTCAATTCCACAACTAGAGTTACTTTATCCCATACGCAGTCTCGGTGATATGCCACCTAACAGACAATACTGGGAACTTTCTGGGACTGACAAACTCCAGAAAAGGACCGCGCGGATCAGCAATATGCACCCCGCAGACCGAGAAGTCTTAGGACAGTAACTAAGCCGGGGCTGGCCTACACTGCACATGGACCAGGCGTTGAGCAGGAGGTTTCCGCCCCCGCGTGGCTGTATCGGCTCGAAAATTCAACGCAAGAGACTGACAGAGATGCTGCTGATTCGCGTTGAGATGGAGACTTCTGACACTTGAATATACCCGGAAGGAATCTACCCCGACTTGACTGGAGGAACAATAGAGACGCCACGGACTTGCATATACCTGAATCAGATATGCAATGGAACAAATACGATCCTTATAGCAATGCTGGATGTCTTCTCGATCGATCAGCCTCGTGCTAGATTGGCAATAGCTTGCAATCCTTACTGCGCCGAGAAGGCTACCGATCTCCGCATTCCCGCAGCCAATATCACGTAAACTTCACAATGCCAACCAAAGCCACGGGGAGATTGCGTATTCCTCACTCATATCCATGTATGGCGGCCACGTTCAGGGGTTTATCCGTGTTTGAGAGCAATGCCACACTATTATACTTCGGACGCTCGATACATAGTTCGTAGCTCCAGACACATTCAACAGTCGACACCGACAACTTGTCGTCAACCACGATAGCGGCAGAAACCGATATCCCTTTTGCAGAAGATCGTCGGACTGCTAGCCTATTGCTTCCCCGTACGCTCAGGCGGGGCTAACCCCGCACTCTCCGACATTAGCGTTCACGCCGAGGTATCGTCCCCTCCCAGCATGAGGCACAGGAAGTCCTGCACCCCACATCCGCCTTCTTCCACGATGGAGAGGTATTTCCGTAACAAACCAGTGCCGTCTGATCCCCGCAGACGAACATGCACCCAACAGAGCTTACCGCAGGTGCATGGGCGCTAAGAGCTGTCGGCAAGGTAGCACGGTGAAGCTTCAAGGACCATCAAACGGTGCAATTCAACCAGCTACACTGCTCCGCATCAGCTCCTTAGGATCTCCGACAACTTCATTTCATGCAGATCGTTATTGAACCGCGTCTCATCTCGATTGCTTCGATGCGCGTGTCGCTCGCTCCTCATCACAAACATGTACATGGTCTACTTTTGCCAGGACGTGATACGCTGGAATTGGAAGCCTAAACGCGCCATGTCGTCCTCACAGCATCGGTTCCGCAGAGCTTACATCTGATAGTGGGCCTGCATACGCAACCGAGCATATCTCCTTACTGGATGTGATCTTTCTCCGCACCCCATCATCCAACATGGGACCATGGAAGCATGCATCCCAGTCCACCCAGTCAGGTACTCCAACGTTGGGAAACAACCTTGCCCTAGTTCTTGAGACCAATCATTACCACTGTGCCCACCCTTGTTCGTTGTCGGCATCCAGACAGCCCGCCTGCGGATCCGCAAGTCTATGGCCTTGCCTTTTGTTTGAATGGCCTGGATAGGGCTCACGAGGCCTTTCCATGTAGGTTAGAAACCCGTACATCCACCTTGTTCGGGTGAACAGGCTGGGGGAATGGTACATGGGTCCCCTTCACTATGCATGCATCGTGCTGCTATCCGGATGGACGGCTACTCAGAAGTGCATGGTGACACAGCCCACATGGTGAGCCCTCCTCGAACGCAAACATCCTGGACATGCGGGGTCTGACAGTTTAAAGGGACGTCCTTCCTTCCTCGTGGGATGAAATATCACGCCCAGTTGACTTGTTCACCTGCGGTCAGCTTGTAATAGTTGCACATCATTCTCATCACAGCTTGACATCTCCTTGAGCCAGCAAGATGACGATCCCAGATGAGGTACGACGATCAAGATACTAACTTCCAATGAGCTGAACTGAGGTACTGACAAACACAAGGTTGATATTATCGTGTGTGGTGGAGGATCATGCGGATGTGTCGTCGCTGGCCGTTTGGCCAATCTTGACCATAACCTCCAGGTCCTCTTGATTGAGGCTGGTGAGAACAATCTTAACAATCCATGGGTCTTCCGCCCGGGTATTTACCCAAGGAACATGAAGTTGGACAGCAAAACTGCCTCATTCTATTACTCCAGGCCTTCGGAATGGCTCGATGGACGCCGCGCTGTTGTGCCCTGTGCACATATCCTAGGAGGCGGGTCTTCCATTAACTTCATGGTACACTTGCTATAGCTAAACGACAGCAAGTAACAATGTTGACATAATCCAGATGTACACCCGTGCCTCGGCCTCAGACTATGATGACTTCCAGGCCAAGGGTTGGACCACCAAGGAACTCATTCCTCTTATGAAGAAGCACGAGACTTATCAGCGTGCCTGCAACAACCGTGACATTCATGGATTTGAGGGTCCCATCAAGGTTTCTTTTGGCAACTACACGTATCCTATCAAGGAAGACTTCCTCCGCGCCACCGAATCTCAGGGCATTCCGACCACCGATGATCTTCAGGACTTGGTCACTGGCCATGGCGCTGAGCACTGGCTCAAATGGATCAACCGTGACACTGGACGTCGCTCTGATTCTGCCCATGGCTATATTCACAGCACCCGTGCTGTTCACCAGAACCTACACCTGTTGACTAGCAACAAGGTCGAAAAGGTATGTAACCAACTCTTCGTATACTAACGGTATGGCTGACATCGATCAAAGGTTATTCTCGAGGGCGACCGAGCCGTTGGCGTCAAAGTCGTCCCTACTAAGCCTGTTTCCGCTGGACAGATCAGCTCTAGGATCATCCGCGCCCGCAAGCAGATTATTGTTTCGGGTGGTACCTTGAGCTCACCACTCATCCTTCAGCGCTCTGGCATTGGCGATCCAGAGAAACTACGAAAGGCTGGAGTGAAGCCCTTGATTGATCTCCCCGGTGTGGGTCTCAATTTCCAGGACCACTAGTAAGTTCGCGTCAGGGCATATAGAAAACAGTGTGATTGACAAAATCCTAGCCTGACCTTCGCCACGTACCGTGCGAAACCACATGTGGAGTCATTTGATGACTTCCTCCGCGGTGACCCCAAAGTGCAGGAACAAGTCTTCCAACAGTGGAACATCAATGGCACTGGCCCACTTGCTACCAACGGCATCGAAGCTGGTGTTAAGATCCGCCCTACCGAGGAAGAACTCAAGATGATGGACAGCTGGCCATGCAAGGAATTCCGCTCTGGCTGGGATTCTTACTTCAAAAACAAACCCGATAAGCCAGTAATGCACTACTCGGTTATTGCAGGCTGGTTCGGTGACCACATGGTCATGCCACCAGGCAAGTTCTTCACAATGTTCCACTTCCTCGAGTATCCCTTCTCTCGCGGTTCTACGCACATTGTCTCGCCAAACCCGTATGAGGCACCAGACTTTGATGCCGGATTCATGAACGACAAGAGAGACATGGCTCCAATGGTATGGGGATACATCAAGTCGCGCGAGACTGCACGTCGAATGGACGCCTATGCTGGAGAGGTTCAGGCCATGCACCCCTTCTATGCATATGACAGTCCGGCCCGCGCATGCGACATGGATCTCGCCACTACCAACGCATACGCCCTCCCTGGTAACCTTTCCGCTGGTATCCAACACGGATCGTGGACCGCTCCACTGGGGAAGGGCCGCGTCCCCCAGCCCAACTACTTGAACTCCAACCAGCAGGAAGTGTTTGAGGACTTGCATTACACTAATGAGGACATCAAGCACGTTGAAGACTGGGTCAAGCGTACGTATATACTCACTCCCCTTTTGTACAAACCCATCAAAAAAAAACAATGATTACTAACTCTCCTATCTTAGGCCACGTCGAAACCACCTGGCACTCGCTCGGCACGTGCTCCATGGCGCCCAAGAACGGAAACTCGATTGTCAAGCACGGTGTGCTTGACGAGCGCCTCAACGTCCACGGCGTCAAGGGCCTCAAGGTCGCCGATCTGTCCATCTGCCCCGACAATGTCGGCTGCAACACGTACTCGACTGCGCTGCTCATCGGCGAGAAGTGCGCCGTCCTTACCGCAGAGGATCTCGGCTACAGTGGCAGCGCCCTTGACATGAAGGTGCCAAATTACCACGCTCCAAGGGAGGTTGTCGGCTTGTCGCGCTTGTAAGTGGCCAAGCGGGGAGAGGGGGTTGAGTAAAAGCCGTGTATTTGTAGTGGAAGGGCGGTCAAGTTGGATAGCTGCAATATTCAAATCATGAATGACATGTATATATGATTGAACTCGCTTTTTTTAAACCATAAATTGCTGTCTTGGTAATTTGGTCTTGATGAAGGTTTTGTAATGTGTGTTGTGTACCAATACATCACACTGGACAGGGCTCTCTGTAGTGTGTGTTGTAAGAAAAAAAAGTTTATGAATATCTTCAGGGTATATTTTGCGGCTCCCTCTTCCTCCCTCTCCCTCCCTCTCCCTTCTTCTTTTTGCACTGAGCCCAAATGCCACTTCAAAGAAGCATTTATATTTCTTAGCCCCCCAAAAATGCGACTTCTAACCCGCTACCTCCTCAAGCATACATGTGCCCAGATATCTTCCAGCACACCTCTCAGTCAAATCATCTCGCCAGCCCCTTTGGGCCGGCCCACTCGCCCTTGACGTGGTACTTTCCATAGACCCAGGGAAAAAACTCCTTCTTGAGCCAGTAAAACGCCTTTCTCGGGACGCCCTGGTCGATGCCCAGCAGGGCGTTGAACGTCTCCTTGGGCACGCCGCCGTACTTGAACTCGGCGAGCAGCACCTCGTTTTGGCCCGTTAGCAGCGGACACGAAGTGTACCCGTCGTACGAGGCTTCCAGCGGCTTTCCTTGCATCTGGTTGAGCAGGTTGGAGACTAAGACAGGGGCTTCGGCTGTGATGGCTGCAACCGTCTTGCTAGTGGGTAGGGAAGAGGCGTCGCCGATGGACCATACGTTGGGGAACTTGATGTGCTGCGTGGTGCTGTCTGAGACGGCAACGTAGCCTGCTTCGTTTGCTAGCGCGCTGTTCTTGATGAACGACCAGGGCACGTTCTTGGGAGCGACGTGCAGGAAGTCAAAGTGGCGCTTTACAGGATCCTGGTTGGGCACATTGAAGGTGGCGGTGTTGCCGGAGATGGAGGCTAGGTCGTGCTGGAAGAGACCCTCGACGCCGCGCTCGACACGGAGTTTTTCAAGTGTTTGGCTGTACCTGTTGGGATGTGATTAGCATACAAGCGTTTGGCGTTCCGAGTTGTCACGACGTACTTGTCCACACCAAACATCTTTGGCAAGCCGGTCGCAAAGGCAATGTTGATTGGCGACCCGCTGGACGACGTGGGGTTATACAAACCAGCGTTCTTCCAGTAATCCAGCGCAAGCCACATGATCTTTTGCGGCGCACCTGCACACTTGACTACGCCTGCTGGCTGGGTAAACACTGCATCCCCCTTTTTGAATTTTTGCACATTGCTGTACGCTTTGTCGCAGTACGCATAGTCGTAAATGGTAGAAACCATGGACTCCTTCTCTTCTAACGCTTCTTTCAAGCCCGGTACCGATCCGTAATCAAGCGTGATTCCAGGTACAACAACAAGCTGCTCGTACGCAATCTTCTCCCCAGAACCAGTAGTAACGTAGTTTTCCTCTGGGTTCAGGCTTCCTACGGCGGTGTTGTAGAACTTGAACTTAGGGTTCACTAGATCCTTCATTGGACGGCGGAGATCTTCTTTCTTTTTCAAACCACCACCAACAAGGGTCCAGCCGGGTTGGTAGTGGTGCCACTCCGCGGGATCGACAATGGCAATGTCGTCTTGACCAAAATTTCCTTTACGAAGCAATTGGTGGGAGAGAGCAATGCCGGCTGAGCCACCCCCAATCACGACGATTTTGTGGTTGCGGGTAGCCGTTTGCACTGGCGAGACGGTTGCGAGATTCCGAATGGAGCATGGTGCTACATGGCTCGATTGCGGAAGGGAGCGTGCTGCCGCTAGTTGAGCAACGCGGGTGCGAAACATGGCCGGCATGTTATTCCAAAATTCTCACTGTGTGGGTCTTCTTGTTTTGGTCAAAGAATGTGAGAAAAAAGAAACGACTGCAAGAACGGACGAGGAGTGAGGTTCAGATCAAAGGCTTCCATTCAGGTGGACTGATTACAGACTTTGATGTGGGTCGCCATTGAAGCTAGGGATATGGCCAATAAGGAGAGCCACTAGCGGATCACGACATCGATTCCTAAAATATCAGCTTACACAGCACGCAAAACAAAAGGCGAAGTAGGATACGAATCTTGTCCCACAGGAACTATATGATTGCCCTTTGTGCTAAGTCGGACAGCCTGATGGGCAATTACACATAGCAAAATTGAGAACAACTCGTCTTTGCTCATAGAGGATAGATACCGGTCAAAAATTGCCTCAGATTCAAGCCGCCAGCTCTTTTCCTTTTCCACGCTCTTGCATTTGCACGGCTCTTCCGCCTGCTTTCTGACACACGACGCCATCAACCCATTCTTCTTCGCCTCTAAACAGCAGCACACATGATACCGAACGAGAGAAAGGTTGCTCCGTGGTCTCAAAAGACCGAGTGTGTATTCTGACATGCGAAAAATATAATCCTTTGGACATCTTCCAAACAGAGTCTCTTCAGAATCTTGACTTGCAATTTTTTTCGAATGTCCACAAAAGCCAGTTTTTTGTGTCGCTTGGCTTGGGCTGATGGACAATTAGCTCTTCCTACAAAATCCGCAACCGGATTGACATTTGCACAAGTGATCCTCTTTAGTTGCTCGGACGTATGCTGTTACTTGTGTACTTGTGTCGCAGTGGTCGTCCTCAGCTTCTAGTTGGAGTCGGCCACACAGTCACTATGAGGATGATAATGATGATGATGGTGGCCAGCTAGAACGGGATGCAAGCATGTAGGCATGCATCTCAGGCAGGAAGCAAACCAATGAGAAAAGGTCTAGGGTGCGAGATACAAAACGAATTCGTTGCCGACCTCGGTTCTGAATCCGAGGCGCATGAATTCGTGTCCAGAAAGACCCCTAGATCGAAAAATTTGTCATTCCAGATGGCGTGTCCCATAACGCATCCCAGGAAAAATCAAATGCGTTGGGGTCTAGAATGTCCGAAAGTAAAAAGGAAGCGTCATCGAAGTTAGGCATCGCATGCATTTCGCTCCCGTTCCCATTTGCCGCGACGCTTGTGGGTTCTGTCTCTGAAGGTTGTGGTACTTCTCTTGCGTTCAGTGACGCAATCTTCGAGACTGGATCAGCACACCGCTCTAAACAGTAGTTTGCAATATCCCAGTCATAATTGTCTCGCGCATGTTGAATGTGCGCAATGACACGTTCGAGGCGCGCAACAGATGTGTTGCGTATCTCGGGATCCTGCGTCTCGACGGTACAGCGGAGCGATACTGTGATGGCTTGCACTAAAAGATGGGTTGCATACGGCAGCCAAAAGTCCAAGAATTGAGTTTCGCCCATTTTCAGTATAAAATCAAGAACAGCGGAAGATGCGATGCGTAGCTGATCCAACCGATTGCGGCCGATGCTGCCGTCCCCGTCGAGAACCGCTGCGCGGAAGATCACTCGGGCAAGAACAAGTCTGATCGAGAGGAATGAGAGCCAAAGCATACTTGTTCCTGGACGGTTTGGAAGAGGAAGCCACTCCGGAAGCTGCGCTTCCAAGTCGTTCAACTCAAGTTTGAAACGATCGATTTCCCGAGCAAGCTGTATTCGGTCTGGGTTGATCTGGTAGACAAAAGGTAAGATTTCCGCAAGTAGCTCGGTTAGCCCACACAAGTGTATAAAGCAGTGAGTAGCTTGCTTCTGCTGTGGGCTTGCTCTATTCCCAATGAGAGAGGCGACTGTTGGCCGCGGAACATCGTAGTAGCCCTTTGAGACGTAAGGGGGCGCGCCGTATGCTACACTAGACCACTGGTCGGTGATCAGAACGCACCACCAGAGCCGGATGCGAAGCGACTTTTCATTCTCTGTAATTGACCATTTCGAAGGATCTCTATGAAGTCCGAAAGTTTGGGCCAAGGACACAGTACGTCCACAGAGTGTGATGTTGCCGATGATAGAAACCGAAGGACGGCCAACCTGATCAAGCACCGCGGCCTGTATAGTCGACATTCCAGGGCTGAGGAAATCTTCCAAGGTCGCGGAAATGCCCTTGTTCCAGACATAATATGAGTTTGGTTTAGGGTGCATCTTAAGCGTATCTGACTTTGTCCAATGCGCCGACGCGAGTGCATAGATGACGCACATCAGGTTATTTGGTACTTTGGCGTATTGATCTGTTCTCAGCGTTTCACACATCTCGTCATCCAAGATGGGGAAGTGATAGTGAATTTCGCTGAAGTACAGCTCGACTACCTCGCGCTTAAACGGTCCCATGATCTGCTCTACAATCTCCACTTGCTCCTTTCCACAGCCGCTGTTGGGTGGTAGGCCAGTCCGGAACCTCGGCACCGTGAGGTATACAACCGGATCTTTGGCATCGTGCAACAACGTTTGGTAGTTGGAGTGCTCTGCCTCGCCGCCAGCTTTCCGATGCTGCGAAATGTGACGATTGAAGATATCAATGTCCTCAGCAAAATGGGGTGCAAGCATGATGGATGCTGAGGGATTATTGACATTCTTATGTAAGATGGGGGCTGAGCGAGGCCGAGATGGCCCTTCATCCGGCTCGCTGTGTCGACGTCGCTTTGAAGGCCTCCGATCTGAGCCTTCTTCTGCAGGGGAGCTGTTGTTGGAGCCCTCGACATACTGGCATTTAAGTCGTCTTTCTCGGCAAGACAGACATGGCTCTCCAGGGATATCAATGTGACAGCGGATCTTTCGCGAACGGCATCTTGTACAGGCCGGCACTTTGTGCGAGCGGTATGGCCTGTTCTGAATAGGTGTCGTGCGGGCCATTGATTGAGGAGCTACAATTGACCTGGACAACACTTTTCCTGAAACAAAACTCGGAAGCGCGGATTCTCCAGGCGACAGGGTGGTGAAGCAGCGCGACTTGTCGCAAGGACCCGACGGAATGAGATGCGCAGTTCCAATAAAGGGATCGACCTGTTCTTGTGGCGTGCGATTACTGATCTTCTTTCTATTTCCATGTAAACTCGAGATTCTGAGATGCTGCTGGGATGCGAAGAGAGTGTGGATTGGCAACCAGACGCGCTAGCAGCTGACGAGCCCCACTTATCTTGAGCCTGAGCTCTCAGGATTTTCCCCACCGGCCATGAGTCCGCCTGGAGCAGCTCTTCATATACACCCACCGCCGTTCCGATGCTCCACCAAACTACATTTCGCAACGATACTTGAGATGCTTCCCCGCTTTTTCAACCCATAGGATGACTACCCTTCCATTCGTGTATATGGGTCCTCCCTTGGCCGGATAAGAGGTTGGATCAGACTGAGGAGCTGCTAGTCAGCTGTAGATGTTCTGCTATTGTCTACACCGCTTCATGTCTGAGTCTTCTGCTGCCAGGAGAATTCCGTCTCACACTGCCGAAAGCGACTGGCATACCCACTTTAGTCAAACGAGCTTCTTGGATTGGTGAGGCAATGTATCGACCTTTGAAGCTGCAGGCCCTATTTCCCATCGGCGCAAGGTCAAACGATATGGCAGGCATAGCTATGATGTTAGAGTCACTGCATCCCACACAAGAGTTTCGCGCAGTCTGAATTAGTCAGGCATCACGTTAGGAAATATGCTTAGGACTGACTATATAGGTGCTTTCGTGTTGTGGTTGGTCTTTGGGATGCCATCAAAACAGCAACGCCCTTGCGAACAGGTCTGTATATGTCTTGAAGTTTGAGCATGTGAGGTTTGACAACAAAGACAAAAAAATATTACATGCACAGGTTGCTTCAGAGCTTTGTGATGGTGGTTGGACTCATAGGACAAAAATAATGCCTTCGGCCAGAATTGAACTGACGGCCTCGTCATTACTAGTGACGCGCTCTACCACTGAGCTACGAAGGCTGAGATGTTTTGATGACTAATCGTGGAAGATCAACATAAATGAAAAGAGGTGCTACCAACACCAGTTGACCTAGAATCTCATTGACCTCAGATCTCGACAACTTCTTGTTTCATCGCCGTCCTCCATGTGGCATCGTATTCAGCCGAACGCGTTGGGTAGACACTCCTTTGGAGCTAACATAATGCATAAAGTCATGATAGAAAACGCCTGTTCGTAGCCTTGTGCCTGGGACGCTGTTGAGGCATACTTTTTTGTTTATTTGTTGTGGACGTAGGATTGCGTGATAGACCCAACGGCCACTAAACATCCTTGCTGTTTCTTTTTTCTTTTTTCTGCTTCTGGCTCACTGTGTGCGCTCATGGAGCCGTGTGTTATTCAAAAATACCAGACCAGAGCACGCGACCTCAGCCACTGTCGCAAGCATACAGCCTGGCATTATCCTCGGGTATGGCATTGCAGCGTTGGCCCTCCGCTTTGATGACGCGCGAAATTACGACGCGACGGGGCCAGCCCAAGAAAGCAGCTGTCTGATGCCATGCGCCCGCACGGTTGTTTAGATGGTTAAACAGCATCCCTCAGCAGGCATGCCATGCTGCCGGTTCAGCACTGTACCAGACTTCCGTCTGTGTGGGACATGACTTCAGGATCATGGTCGCTCCAGGTCGGCTTCAGGCTGTGGCTGTGTCCAAGGTGCTGATAGTCGCTCGTCGATAAGGGGTGTAGGGCTGCCCATTCGCAGGCCATGGTGATGGACGGAGGCAGAAAATAGCACGAGCGTCAAGAGGGCTGGAAATTAGATGGAGCGGCCAATGATAGGAGACTGGTACCTGGGACTAAGCGCAGGCTAATGCCAGGATAGGCATGATGAACGGTTGCACAGACCATGCAGGGACGGTTCGGCCATAGCAGGCCCCCCCGGCGTTTCGAGCGTGGCCGCACCTGCCGCCTGTGTCCCTGTATCTGTCTCTGTGCCTCGCCCTGCTGCTTTCTTCCTTCGCCGTCGGTCCCTCACTCACTTACCCTCACGCCGCCTCTCTAATTCCTTTGACGACATCACGTACTCCTGCGGCCGGGTTGTCGTCTAGTCCTTCGTTCATCCAGCGCCGCCTGCCGCCTGCCGCATTTCGCTCTTTTCTACACATGCCCATACTTACCCTCTTTTCTGTATAGTGCCTAGTCCACCTGAACATAAACAACACCGACGTCGCGTCCAATACCACGTTCCTTGCACCACGCCAAACGGCATACAATCCGCATTCACTGCCTCCCAACAGCACGCTGCATATTCAACCTAAGAGCCGGTTTCTGTGAAGCCAAGTTTGAAGCCCAGACGGAACAACACCTAATCACCTGCACGCCACAATGCCCAACATGGCGCACCAGCATGCGCACGCCTATATCCGCCGACAGCAGTTTCAAGGCCCCGTAGAGGTTGTCACAGCTATCGTAATTGCGACCGAGGGAGCCGATGAACCAGAGCCGACCAGAGTTGCGCTCCCTCCACCTGCTACCCGCGCTCGTGAGAGCACCACTGCCCAGGACGATGATCAGCCCGAGCAGACGGCCAGGCCCACGACAAGGCCTACAACAAGGCCGTCCTCTACCCAGAACTCGGACGACGACGACGACGACGACAACAACAACAACAACAATGAGCCCGTGAGGCAGACTGATCACCCGAAGAGCTCCCTCAAGCAAGCGTCCACTCTCATGATCGCAACCAAGTCTCCTACCGCCAGCCCTGCTTCGTCCGCTGCAGGCCTCATTTCTGCCACTGCCACTGCTGCCATTTCCGCCACTGCTTCTTCCTCTTCCACTGCTGCCGCCGACTCGGAGAACGGCATGGGTACTGGCGCAAAAGCCGGTCTCGCTCTTGGTATTCTTCTGCTCGTATGTGCAGTCCTGACTGGAATTCTTCTCATGTACCGCCGCAAGAAGAAGCAGATGGCTGCCGCCGCCCAGGAGAACGAGAAGACGGAGATGTACAACGCACCTGCACCTCCGCCACCTCAAGTCATTGCCACGGCCCCTGCCCCTGCCCCCGCTCCTGCTGTTAGCATTCGTTCTGCGCCTAACGCTGATACTGCACCTCGTCTGAGCCTTCGTCCCGTTACTCAATTCGACCCCAGCTTCAACGAGCAGCGCAAGAGCGGAGCAAACTTGCTTAATGCCGCTGCTGCTGGCGGTGCTGCTACCGCAGCTGCTAAATCGCAGAGTCTCTCGCCTTCCGCAGCCGCTGAGCGCCCATCAAGTGCCTGGGAGCGGCCTGGAGCAGCCAATGCTCCTGCTGCTAACCCCTTCAAAGATCCCGATACGTCATCCGCTCCCCCATCGGCCAACCCCTTCGGAAACAAGGCTGCTGTCGATACCCAGCAAGCCTCTATCCCAGACTCGCCCCCTAATGCCTCCCCATTGAACTCCGCTATGCACTCTTCTAAGCCCAGCACCAACTTTGCCGACCCTGCCGCTGCTATTGCTGCCGCTGGCGCCACCTCTATTGCCGTATCTGGAGTCAAGTCCTCAATTCCTCCTCCTACCTCTGAAGCTCCTACCGCTGAGCTCCCAGCTCCACCAACAGCCAGCCCGACCCCTGCAAACGTCCCATCTACTCCAGCCGCTACCGAAAGTCTCCCTGCGTCTCCCGGACCCGCTCCTGCTGGTCCCCTTCCTATCGCTGGTGCCGCTGCTGGTAGCCCTCCTCAGAGCCCTGGTCCTAACAATGTACACCGTGTCCAACTTGACTTCAAGCCTTCTATGCAAGACGAACTCGATCTTCGCGCCGGTCAACTTGTTCGCATGCTTCATGAATACGATGACGGATGGGTAAGTCTACACTTTTACTTTACTAAAATCATTGCATTAATCGTTCTCAGGCTCTCTGTATTCGTATGGACCGCTCTCAGCAAGGTGTCGTTCCTCGTACATGTCTGTCCAAGCACCCTGTCAAGCCCCGTCAAGGTCCGCCCCCAGGTAACATGCGCAATCCTGCTGCCCGCCCGCCCGTGGGTCCTGGTGGACCTCAGCCGCGCCCTCTCTCGCCTGCTATGAACTCCCAAAGTCCTCGTCCCATGAGCCCTGGACCCCGTCAAATGCCCCCTCAGCAGGCACAAGGCTCCCCTCGCATGCGAGCTAACAGTAACGCTCCCCAATACGGACCCCCTCGTGGTCGCGCCAACAGCAATGCTCCTCAACAAGGCCCTCCTCGCGGCCGCGCCAACAGCAACGCACCTTTTGCTGCCCCACAGCGCTCCATGTCGCCTGGTCCCTACGGCGGTGGACCCCAGATGGCACCTCCACCTCAGATCGGTGGCCGTCCACGAGCCAACTCGGCAGGTGCGGCTGGCAACCCGCGCCGTGGTCCGGCTCCAGGCCCTAGTCCTATGAACCCCAATGCCCCAGCCCCAACCGGCCCTCTTCCTATACCTGATCGGAAGCCGGTTCCTGGTATGGCAATGTAAGACATTATTAAGCCGACAAAGGCAGGTGCTTTTATGAGGAACGTTTCAGCGGGCTCTTGTTTTCGGTTTCTTTTGTTTGCTCGATCTGAGATGTGTATATCTCCCAGATCTGTGGCCATGTGATTTATTTTGCTTAGCTTTCATTCTTTTTTGGCAGTTGTTTTGCTCTCGTTGATCTTGTTTATCTCTCAATATCTCGTCTACACCCCTGTATGGGGAGATATTGGTGAGTTATCAAGAGAAAAGGAGCAAACAACTACTTTTTGCCTCTTTGGTTGCAATGTCTATACCCCCCGAAGCCTCGCATCGAAACGTCTCTCGCTACAACCGCCACGTAGCGGGAGAGCGGAGAGCAGGTAAGGTCGAGTTATCTTTACAGAGGTCGAATAATGTCTTGAGGATATTTTATAGTTTCTTGGTTACCTGTCCGCTGGGAGGGTTCTTCGGATAGGCTGGATTAGTATGTTTGCCTTGATTTTTTCTCCGTTCAATTCTCAGCACTCAGCACGCGTCAATAAGTTCTGTTTTATTTTATTCTTCGTTGGCCTTTGTGCTGCTGGAGGGTTTGGATCAGATCAAGGGTCATTCAGGAAAATCTCATAAGCTAGTTTTTGTAGATGAAATGAATACATTACATGCATTCTGCTTAGAAGAGTTTGGAAGCCCTGTAGAGCCTGTTGCATGTGTGTGTGTGGGTGGTGTTCAAAGTATCACGTCAGATTCTCTGTTATTGATCCAAGACTAATCTACACACTAACGGATACGAAGCCTGGTAGTTAATTCATCTGCTACAAAGTCATAGTTATTGCCAAGTAAACCACAATTTACAAACTACTTTCGAAACACGATCCCTGGCTTTTTCTATGCAAGTTGCATACCAGGTTCCCCCCTCCCTTACCTGCGGATGACCCCTGATCCGGTAAATACCTAGATTGCAAATGTTATTTCCTCGAAGAAAGACGTGCACACTTCTCATCAGATACGATTACGGCGGCAGTCTTCGCAGACGTTAATGTAGCAGCGTCGACACTGTAGAATATAATTGTAATGGCGTGCGGCGCACAACTCGCATCGGAAGCCTTTTCTGGGGGCGCCATACGTGATGCGTTGGAAGCGTCGAGAGTGCTCGCACTCGTGGTTATCTTGCAGATGCTCGAAAACCTGATTGACGCGGCGTTCCCGCTCGACAGGCAGTAGGATGTTGGGCCCGGCGTCTCGTTCGACAATCTCTTCGGCACGCTCTATTATGCGGTTGATATCTGCAGGCGCGCATGCACATTCCTTCCAGCGTGCGCCGCAAACGTAGCAGAATTCTGCTTTGCAGTGGCATCTGCTCGGGTGTTTAGCTACCTACGGTAATGGCTTGGTTTGTTTGAGGAAATCACAAGACTCACGTCATGTGGTTACAGCCACTGCGCAATACTACGACACGGCTGCATGCGTAGCATGTCTGCCATCCCATATCGCGAGCCAAATCTCTAGTCTGTTGGATTGCGCTGTCTTCTGGGCAGTCTTGTCCAGAATGGTATGCGTTGTTGCAGAGCGTACATGTCTCTGTTGCGCAGTCAGGACAGACGGCTCGATGCGTGCCCGCCTCTGTGCTGGTTGGAGCAAGAAATCTGGAGCAATCGTGGTTGCTGCAGTAGGTTCTGTTACGCGTGGAATATTCGACAACGGACAGCTCAAATGTTGCAAGCTCCTCAGAAGTCATATGCTTTGCAACTAGGGCAAGTGGAATCGGTTTTTTACAGCACCTCGGAGGATATAGACTTTCGTCATATGTAGATCGCATGAAGAGACTCTTGATGCACTCAATACAGTATCGGTGGCTACATTTTGTGGTAACCATGGAAGCGCGAGGATATCGATCTGTGCAAGCGCAGCAGTGGAACTCCCTGGAGAGTTTGTTGAAGATATCTGCCTGTCGCTCTGCACACGACATAGATGGGCCGGCTTCAGTCTCGTCGTCCGAGAACTCGGTGACAGAGGCAGCAACGGTACCGTCGTGCAACATGGACATCCAGCCCTGCACATTGGCATGCAGGGGGTCGCAATGAGATGGTGGATTCTCAATCTCAGGGTCGTTGCAGCTCAACTCTAGGGCTAAGCGGTGATCCCCACTAGCTTGTGCTTCCTGCAGAGAAATCTCCGCAATGACAAGGCTGTCAGAATGCACGGCTTCTCCGATGCTTTGTGCGAATTTTTGGTCGTCGAGGAACGTTTTGTAATCGCGCAACTCAGCGCAGAACTGATCATAGACAACCTCTATATTTGGCTTTTGACCTACAGCATGTTTTCCCTTTCTAGTCTCAGAATAGAGACCAAGTTCTTCTAGCTGCAGCGTCAAAGCAGTAAGTTCGTCGTCCATAAGGGCAGGTTGCACGAGAGGGGCAGCAATCGACATTGTTGCTGTTGGGTTTTATGCGGCTGTTGGCAGAAGAGAGTGTAACTCGATACTGTATCTGAGCAATAAGGTGGTAAGCTGACAGATACATGCGTAGGCAACATGAGTGCGCGATCAAGCATTCATAAATCCACTCTGCAACGGCACTCGCTGTAGTGGTTGGGGTGAAGAACACCCCGTTACATCACTATGATGGTAATTAGACGTATAGTACCAATCAATAAAGCGAACATCCTACTCAGCTAGGTCGACCCCGCATGCACAAACCATGGATGGCCAGAATAGCTATAATAGCTAACTTAGTGCTCTGTGCAAGTGGTCTTGAAGCCGACTGGGGAAGGGCGGGAAAAGAGCAAGTATAGAGTTCTGTTACAGGATGCGATGAGTGACATGCTAGAGAAAGATAAAAACAACAAGAGTACAATAGTAAACAAGCTGAACGGTGTCACAGTGATGGGCTGGTACGCTAGACACTGAGATATTGCCAAGGCGTCTTGCCTAGATAGGTAGAAAGCCGCGAGCATCCTCACGACTTGTACAACCACTTGTCCTAGCATTGTTGCTGCTATAAAATTGTTCAAATACCCAAAGTAAAAAATAATATGCCAAATGCTTTGAGCAAAGCTCCTCCTGTACATGTCATGCTCACGATAAAAACCCGTAGCCACATATTAAAACTGAGCCCGACCACCAATGCTTCTCCTCAAGAACTCTGAACCAGCAAAGAAGCCATTGAAATAATAGCCTTAAAGCCCCAAACGCATATAGAAAAGTATATTCATCCCACCACGACATTTTTTTTTCTCTCTCTCTCTCTCTCTCTCCATTCACAGCCTTGCCGCCTGTCCATCCAGACTGCTCACCAGCCCCGCGTCCATCTCGCCCCTCAGCGCCTGCTCGCTCTTTTCCTCCACCATGACGCCACCATCGCTACTCGCCTGACTCGTCCTACTCCTCGACCTGCTGCCTGCCCGTGCGGGAGGACTCAAACTACGCAGTCGCTCCACCGGGACTCTGCTCTGCAGGCGACTCGCCGCCGTGGGGTCCAGCTCGGCAACAGCAACGGGCGTGGCGATACTCAGCAGCTCGCCTATAGCGCCTAGGTTCTTGTCGAGCGGGTACGAAGACGCCGTGTCTGCAGAGGGCAGGAGGTGAGATTGATTGTTGTTGTTGCTGTTGTTGGGAGCGTTGCCGGTTGGTGTTGTCTGCGGGAGAGGCATGACGGCTAGTTCGCCTAGCCAGCGGCGAGCCAGCCAACGCTTTGTTCGCGACCAGGTGCCGAATTCCTCGGTTGCCGGGTCATAGTCTTTTCCAAGCTTCATCTTGTCCTTGCCGAACCAGTGTGTGATTAGACGCCATTTTACGCTCCCCCACCATCCCACGGGCACCACGTCGTCTCGTGGTCCGCGTCTTGTCCATAGGGTTGAATGCTCGGTAGCAAGTTCGTGGTACAGCGCTTCGTAGACGCCACGTCGCATGGGGTTTTGGCGCTGACTTGCAAGACTATGTTTGACACCGTACCAGAGGATGAGAACGACGACGAGAACCGGAACGGAAACTACGAACCACCATTTGATATCGGGATTGGACTCAAAGGTTGAAACGTTCATGCCGAAGAAACCGACTGTGAATGTCAAGGGAAGGAAGCTTCGAGATGAGTGGTAAGCACATAGAACTTGACGCTGGTATGGTTGCTGAGGAGACCTACATGAATGTAATCCAGCTCAAGCGCCACATGCTCAGCCCCAGTTGGAGAGAGTGTCGAGCATCTCTAATTCCGACACTTTTGTACATGAGGTCTGACAGAGACGAAGTGGGTAGCATAACGTCTCTTTCCCATTGTCCAGTCAACTTTTCGATTTCATCTGGCATCGAGCCCAACCAGGGCTGGCCCGATGACTCCTTGGGGTTGGTGCCAGATACGTCGTGCAGATGGCTAACCATTTCTTTGACAACGTCGAGATGAAGGTACACCAGGCGCTCTATCTTGAGCCACTGTGCACTGTTTTTCCAGAGCTCAGGGGCGCGCGACTCGTCGGCAGGATTCTCATAGACTGAAGACCTTTGTTACTAAACCGATTACAGCATGGCAGACCCCTAGAGCCTACTTCTGAAGAGATGAACTCACTTTTGTCTTCCAGAATCCCTACATGCGTTTCACACAAACCTATAAACCTCTGCCAGTTGTATGCCAACGCCTTGAAGATATCCTGGAGTACAAAATCCATACACTCAGCCGTCAACGTTTCCTCATTATCTGTAGGTAGATAGAAAGACAGACGTCTCCATCTCGACTCAATCTCCTGTCTTGCGCCGATCAACGTGTCTTTAACAGAGCCGGTGATCGAGTTCTCAAAAATGATGATTGTATTGCCATTGTCCAGGGATCTGAGTTTGGGAATGTACTTGTCCGGGTGCTCGTTGGCGTCAACATTGCCATAGCTCCTCTTCAGCCGCATGTATTCTTCCCATGCCTCTTCATCGTATGGATTCGGTATGTCAGGGTCAACCGCCTGTCCCGGTGTGCCGTCGCTCCATTGCACATATACACTCAACCGTTGCACATAGACGTCATATCCGTATCTTGGCTGGTCCTCCTCATCGTAGTGATTGAGCTCCATGATGGACTTGTTACTGCCAAGGAAAGGGAGATGTGTATACCTATCGTACGGTTTGAGATAATCAGCACCAAACGCTGCACGTGAAATGCCTCGCCAGGGGTCACGTGAAGTACGAAAAGTCCTGCCATTGAGCACAGGCTTGCCGCCACGCTTCTGGGGCTTTTCATAGCGCGCCCAACGCCCAAAGCTTGTGCCTACAAGTTCGTCGTTGGCGTCGATGTTGAACTTGCGGAGGAGAAAGCGCGTCGCCCAACTGGCATTTTGAACGTGGATGACGCGTAGAGCTGCCTGCGCGGCAAGGTCCTCTTTGCGGTAAAATCGGCGCAGGCTATCGATGTCGCAGAATTCTTGAGCTACGATTTTCCTTCTACCAGCCGAATGTTCTTTGGCGACATAATCTATGAGCAGCACACGACCTTGTTGCCAGCTGTCCTTGGTCCACGGTTGGCGCCACTCGAGATTAGGACTGTGCTTGCGGCGGTGGCCAAAGGTGGTTCTCCGATATCCTTGTGGTCGTGTTTGGGAAGTTCCGGGGTTGATGGGTTCGCGTGAGGAGGTGGTGTAAGCTTGGGGTGCTGTTTTGAAGGTCAGCAGTCAATTTGAGTAGTGATTCGCAGCTGTCCCCGACACCACGCCTAGACTGAAAATCATTATGGGGCATTATGACCCAGTAATTCCTGCAGCCGATTTTTGTAGAAAGTTGCCAGTTCCTTTCTTCTCTTCTCTTCTCTTGTCAGGACAACTTACAGTCCATATCATCAAGTTCAGGACTTGGTAACGCTCCTGGATCCGTCGCCGTATCCTCCACAGTAATAGGTGGGGGCGGGGAAGGCAGCCCCAAATCCGACGTCCTCAAATTAGACATGCTGAACTAGGAGCATCCTTTGGTGGCTGAGGGTTGCGGCGCCTTAGCTTACTTCGGCCTCATTCAAGGATCGCTAACGAAAGGTGGAATGTACGACAACGAACCAGCGCGACGGGAGAACAGCATAAAACGTGGTACAAGGCGGTCTCTGAAACGGAGTAGTGCAATGAATATGTTATGGAGGACGGTGGTGGTAGTCGGTCATCATCATGTGCGCGCCTGACCGCGTTATGGTGTGTGGATGCTGTGGCTGTGACACCATTTGCAGTAATAAGGCTGACCACCTGCAGTCTCCACCTACGGCTGGCTGGGGTCGCGTCGCGTGTGAGCCTCGCCGCCCACTAGGCGTCCAAGTTAATATTAGGCCTGCTCAAACCGCGACTCTAAGGCCATTAATCGACGTCATGTCTTACTTCTTATACGGACTCCATGACATGCACGCTCAAAATGGAATGTGTGTACTGGATCAAGTGCTGATTATATAATATTGAAATACCAGATGACGGCATATGCTTCTGATCTGTATGTGTAGTTGCAATACCAAACACCTTGCTGTACATTGCCATTACTGTGCTGAATACTGAACGCTCCAAAAAAACAATGATATCTTTCCCATGCGCGGGCTATTAGATCTAGCGAGTAGAAGGTGCTGAGTCGGTGGTGGTCACAAAGGACCGAGTGAATGTACAAAAAAATAGGTGGGTAATATGGGAGTCATGACATCGTGTCGGGTTGATGCAGCGCTGGTAGTGCGCAGAATGGGTATTAGCAAGGAGATACGCTGAACAAAATAGTCCAAAACCAATAGTTTACCTCCCTCAAATGTGAAGGAGAAAAAAAAACAATCAAATGCATATCATGATGATCACATGACATGTAATCATTTACACTGGTGACTGCGCTTCTGTATCTCTTCGTCGCTAAGCGCAGCCAGCCAAAGACATCTGCTGAGGATGTTGGGTTCGACTTTGAAGGTGTACTTGGAGCTTGCCTCAAGCAGACGAAGCAAGTTCTTAACAATGGTGGCAGCCGTGTGGTGGCGGTCGAAGTTGACGAGACGCTCACCGTCAACTGGCGGTACATCGATGAATGCAGGCTTTTGCGCATTGTAGATGAGGTCCCGGGTATAAACGCCTATTGGCAGTTAGTATTAATCCAATCAATAGCGTCATGGTACTCACCGATAAATGGAATGCAGCCGTCTTCGACGGAGGATGTTTCCATCTCGAGCCGCAGGTTGTGGAAATTCTTCATAGGCTGGACCAGATCCTCCAGCTCTGTCATAATCAGCATCTCCGCCGCAGGAACCAGGGCCCATGTCTTTTTGAGACTTGAAATGTCGTTGGATATTAGGGCGATGGCGATTTGATACATGGTGGCGTAATTACGATATCGCCGCGCGTAGTTTGCAATGTGAATGAACTTGATGATACATTGGGCGCGTTCGTGGATATTCTCAGTGAGAAGGCACTCAGATACGACCCACTTGACGACAAGGTTGAAACGTGCGATAACAACGTCAACCCCTCTTGCTTCCTCGGTTCGTAGATATTGCACCCAGTCACGGATCTGTGGTGAGGACTGCTTCCAACGCAGTTCAATGAGTTCTTTCCAGTCAATTTCATCTAGTGCATCCTTTTCGACAATGGTGAACTGCTGAGCGAGCACATCCGACTCGTATGCAAAGATAAAAGGCAAATGTGCGGTGGATTCTGGAGGGGTAGGATGGAGGTTCTGTGGCTCATCTGGAGAACTAGCTGGACGCTCAGGGTGTGCATGCCCTTGCTGATTGGAGCGTGAGACTGTGGGCGTAAGACCTGGCGTGGGGAGACCTTCATCGAAGACTGTTGAGTTGGGCAAAGAACTGTGCAATTGAGGGGCCGTGGGAGGCGGAGTAGGCGGATGACGCATGGGATGGGTTGGTAAGTTTTCGGAAACACCCTCGGGAGGTGTCACTTGATCGTCCAAGAAACTCCTCATACCATGACTGTGATGACCAGAATGAGTAGCGTCTGCAGAGACTCCGTCACTGAGATCTTCATCCGCATCCAGTAGAAAAGACTCACGGATATAGGAATGGGCAGGCAAGGTCTCGCCAGCAGGAATTCTCCTCATGCTATCCGTCTCCTCAACGTATTCCATGGACGAATCCATAGACGAAGATGTACCCGGTGGCTGGTCAGGTTGCAGTGAGAAGGTGCCAACATGCAGAGGCGAGGGTTTAGCTGAAGATGCTATGGATTCCAGTGTTTGCGCCCGCTGTGAAGTAGTCATGTCACTAAATTGTCGATCGAGGAGGGGTATAGAAGAGCAAGAGTCGGTCGATTGGCCAACCGATTTGACCGGAGGCACACGACTATTGAAGTTCTCAGCCGAGAGCCTGTACATGCCTTGGCCATCTGTTTCAGGAGGAGCCAATGGACGATGGAAGACGTCATCAGTTGCAGGGTGGTTGTCATGCTCGGAAGCAATAGGATCAAAACTCGGCTCAAAGTGTTGGGTTGCACGATGACCTTGCGCAAAGTCGATCGTAGTTCTTTGTGATGGTATACTGGGTGACTTCTTCTCATATCGTCCCTCCAACTTCATCAGCGCCGACTCAACTCCACCTTCGTCGTCCGTGTCATCGGGCAAGGCAGCGAGCTTTGCTACTTCGGCTTCAAAAGACGGCCTGAGGTTAGGTTGGGACGAATGCGTATCTACCAAGGAGATTGGCTTTCTTGGAGTTTCCGACCCAGGTGGCCCTTGAACTGTACGAAGAAACTCTGGTTCCGAATCGATGAAACGATCAGAGTGAAGAACCACGGAATTTGTAATGGAGTGTGTGTGGTTCGATATAGAGCCGGTAGAGTAGGGTCGCTGCACCTGCTCGAGATCATGCACATTGTCTGCGGCACGGAGGTCACCACCTGGCCGTCGACGAAGCTGTCGTGTAGGTCCAGCAGCTTCAGCAGCCGGCTGACGATCAAGAAAGAAGGGATCATTGCCAGATGACATGGTCCGGAACGTAGCGATACTGGTCGGTCCTCGCCGTCTGCTAAACACACTGTTGTGAGAGGCATGCCGACGAAGAGAGCCTGCACGTGCCAAGGAATTTTTGACCGAACCCTTGCGCCGGAAAGAGTGCATCCCTTCTGGACCTGCTGACATGGATAGCCTCTCCCTTGTATTGGACTGCCTGGTAGGAGTGCGTGATCTGCGGCACTCTTCTGTAGCAGAGCGAAGTTCCGGATCGTCATGGAGATGGGAGTGCTGTACCGAGTTGGCGTCGTCAGCCAATGATGCATCGTTTGACAGGCCTCGTTGGTGGCTGTCCAACTTTGCCACGACCTTGTCAAGTTCAGTAGGTAAGGGGCCTGTGGTGGGCAGCGGTGGGGCCCCAGTGTCGTCAATAATGACTATCGACTTGCTGCCGCTTGTGATGTTACTGTGCACACGAGGGTCCGGTTTAGGACGTGGCTGCTGGCTGTCGTTTTGAGTTGGGGCCCCACGCCCATCAAACTCGAATTCAAAACCATTGAGACTGGGAGGATCGTCATCAGGGCGCTCTTGCCCCTCGCTTTCCAGTTGCTCTTGCACCGCTCTTCGAAAGCTTTCGGCGACTGCGGCTGCTAGCACATCGATGCGCATCTGAGGCCTTGGTCGAGCAGTACGTCGCTTCTGTACTCCGGCCGAGACCGAGGCGGTTGGGGCGGCACCTGGGTTTGAAGATCGTCCGTAGGGTGGCTGTCGCTGTTGCAGAGATCCACTCAAATGAGAACCTGCACCCATTTGCTGCCGAGTACTGAGGGCACGCCGTACACTGCCCAGGATTTTCTTCATGCCAGGTGAGTTGGCTTGTCCTTGTCTTTGGAGTTCATTCAGGTCCAGTTCTTCAGACTCAGTGAACTGGTGAGACGGTGCAGTTCGTAGCGTTTTGACTTGGAAATACGGTGTGATTGGCTGGATGAGCCCACCGCGCACCAAAGTGCCAGGCATGTTGGCTACGGCAGAGATGGCATAATCAGCCGGTGCATTCTTGGGTATGGACAGTGGGGCTCTACTGTCTCTGAGGGCATCCGAGAAACTGCCACTGCGCTTGTGAGCGCCAGATGGACGTTGATTGTTCTTCAAAGATGTCGGCTGCTGTGGGCTGCCTGCTAGACGGGCTGTACCACCAGCGACTGGATTGGCGGCCGGTACGGGGTGCGGATAGAGAGGCAGCTCAACGTTCTGCTCGTGTTTGTTCGTCCCCAGCTTGGGAATAGAGCAGGATAGGACGTGTATGCTCCTATCGCTTGAGGGGGATAGTGGTACCTGAGCCGTCTCGTGTTCCTGTGATGGTAGAAAGGGGGTGCTCATTGAGTTCTGAGGTGTGTGCCGAGATCTCTGCGCCCAATCCATATGTCGACTGGCAAAGTGATCGCTTGGGTTCGATCCAACCGTCTCTTTGGTATCGCGTACATTGGCTCGCGGAGGTGTGCTAGGCATTGGCTGGACGGGAAAGAGCTCTTCAAACGACGCTTGCGAACCCTCGTCGGCACCGCCTGGAAGCAATGGGCCGTCTGCATAGTTGCGGCCAATGGGATCACCAGTCTCCCAGTACAATGCGCAAGTTCGTCTCCAGCACTTCTTCAGCTCGCCCACAATGTTGATGTCTCCTCCGCCTCCGTCTTGGCGAGCACGTAGATCGTTGTACAGGCTGTTAACCAGGTCGCAGAAGATGACTCGTAAGCGGTAGAATGGCATGAAATCGTCGACGAAGTAATTGAGGATCCAGTGGCGGAGGGCTACAAATGTGCGCACTCGGACAATGCGACCAAAGTCATCCTGGCGGTCGACGGCCCATCGTAAGCGGGCAATGAGATATGCGACTAGATCGCGGGAGCATAGGAACGCGCGAAAGGTGAGGAAGAAGTCGGATAGCAGTTCGTAGTCGAGGAAGCTTGGGGACGTGATGTGGGCGACTAGTCGGGAGGGCGTGGCTGCGAGGATGTCGCCGTCGGCATTGAAGCGTACAACGGTCCTGTCGTCGGGGTTGGCAGCAAGGGCATCGTACAGGCGGGGGCCAATTGGGAAGTGCGAGACGCGCGCAGACGAAGGGCCGGAGAGGGGCATAGGCGGGCGGTCCATGGTGGCGCGGAACCGGTGTGGTACGGGCGAATAGGCGTCTGAACGGGTACGGGACGACAGGAACGACTGGCGGGCACTGTGCGGTGGGGCCAACATGGAATTGGCAAAGTCGTCGGTGCCTGAGGTTCCCGTGTGGATTGAACTGCGCAAGTCGACGGTCCCGCGTGTGCTGAAACGCGGAGTGCCCAAGCGGTAATGCGGAATGGGGACCTGCAACATGGGGAAGGAGGAAGTGTCAGCAGTCTTGGGCCGAACATGCCCCGGGCGTTCGATGACGACCTTGAAGGTGCCTGGCTCGTTGGGGAAGGTGGCGGGGGTGTGGTCGTCGGCTATGGAGAAGGAGTGCGAGCGTGCATGAGGCGGCCGTCCAGTCGAGTCTGGTGGTGGATAGTGTTGGTGGTGGTGGTGGTGATGGTGATGGCGCTGCGAGTAGTGGGCGGCGACATGGTCCTCACTCAGGCCTGGCAGTGGTGGCGAGGGCTCTGACTGGGGCGACGAGGAGCCATAGAGGCTGTCTTCGAGCTGGTCGCTCAGCGGGCGCAGCGTGTCGCGAGTTGCGCTGTCGGGGGGCGTCTGGGGCGGGAAGACAAAGGCATCTGGCTGCGGGCGGCCGCGCTGATTACCAGGGCGGACGACGGGTCTGGGAGGCGAGTGTCAGTATGGGCTGTCATTGGTCTGTGTTGTTGGAATATGTATGTGTATGTATGTGTATGTGTATGTGTGTATATTGCGGGCTGCATGAGTACCTCAGGTAGATGACGCCGTTGTGTACGTTTGCGACCGTGTAGGAGCGGCCGGCGGCGGTCGAGTTGCTCGTCGTGGTGTCGATGGTGGCATTGCTGGCGCCGCGCGCCCTCGTCCTGCTCTTGAGCTGCTCGCGCGAGTCCTTGACCCGTCGCAAGCGGCGCGAGTCGTCTGCGCGCCGTTTGGCATTTTCTGAGCCCGCGGGCAAGATGTCGCGTTTGCCTCGTTGGGCAGGGGAGTCGGGTGCAGGCAGGCCATTGTTATTCTGAGGCAGAGCCGGTAGGGCCATTGTCCTCCATAGTCGTGCTGGGCGCGGCGATGGAGTACTGCAACAGCAACAACAACAAACAAACAAACAAGACTGCAGCTCACAGGAGGGCAGGTCGGTGGGGGTGCGCGAGGAGCATGGCTGTCAAGGGGAGTGAACTGAAGGGCCTGCGCACAGAGGGCAGACGAGAGTGAATTTGGCCGGGCACGACGAGCGACGAGCAACGAGCAACGAACAAGACGACTGCCCATTGCCCGGCCAGACGCCAGACGCCATCCGCCCTCCACCATCCGCCCTCCGCCCTCCCAAATCACACGCCTGCGCCGTCCCTGGGCCTGGCTGGGGTGGGCTACCGTTCCTCGGATCACTCCGCTGCCCCCGCTGCCCCTGCGGCGATATCGACAGTCGTCGTCGTCGTCGTCGTATTGTACATGGTCGTGCGTGTACCGCGACTGACACCACATGTTGCCACAAGGATGCGACGCCGCATTGCCTACCCCCCGGCAGCGAGTTGCTTTTGCGCGTGCTGCGACTGTACCGCCCTCGCATTGCGCCAGCCACTACAGGCGGGCGGAGACTACTGGACTCTAGACTGGACTCGTGCACTATTACGTCGGGAACCAAGTGGCTCGCCGCGTGGACTGGCAGGTTGATCCCAACCCCCGCCGTGCTTGGGTGCAACGGCCGTCGGCGCCCTCAGCAACCACCACGAGATTGCGCAGCACGGGGCACCAATATATCATTCACTAGTTGCTTATCTTATGTACAGTGTACAATCACCACAACAACAATAACAACAACAATAATAGCAGAACCACCGCCGACACAAGCACAACACCCTCGCCCGCCCGCTGCTGATCGCCCTGCGCTCACATGGACTTCGGCCCGGCTGATTGGCTGACCCGTTGTGTCGCCAAGCCATGCACACCAACAAGCTCGTTATCATCACAGTCGCCGTCGCTTTGCTTCCTGCACCCTCCAAGCCGGCTCATTTCCGCAAGCGCCATCTGTGTCTGTGTGTGCGCTCCCAGGACGTCATGACGCCTGCCCCGCTGCCCTCGACTTCAAAAAGAAAACTCACTGCGCAATCTCCTGTGCCCATGAACTGCCCACCCTGACTCGGCAGACGTGTGCCCTGCCCTTGCTGCGTCACGCCAATACCACAAGGGTCGCACCCTGGACCTTCCTCATGCCTCGAAGCTACTGCACGACATCAACCATGGTAACACTTTGCTATGTATGTATTTACACCGGAGCGCCCACTCACCTCTTCGCATCGCCGCACACGTCCTGTGCACTATGCACCCACCCCAGCATATCTACCATGTATCTATCCATCTACTTGTGTGCTGACCGCAGATCCCCCCAAACCCGCTCCTGTTGCGACAACACGCCTGGCCTGTATACAAAACTTCCCCAACTCATGTACATATCACTGCCACCCCGTGCGCCCGTACGCCCGTACGCTGTATGCAACCCACATCGCCCCAGGTGCAGCCCAATTGGCCCGCCTTGGGCGTAAGCTGCAGCTCCGTACATACAAGTTCACACCAGGAGGCTCCGGCCCGAATACTCGTCTAGTGCACAGTACCCTGGCCACATCAGGTCAACATGATTTTCCTCCGGAACTGTGGACATCTTGGCTACCGAGCTCGGGCATGTCTACCTGTGCCATTGAGAATTAACAGACTGCCTGCCATCACCTGCTGCGCACAACATCGCGGCTCGCGTTTACATAGCACTCAGATTATGGACTGGTTTTGCCATGTTAAACCTTACCTCCCGTGCGTCTCTAGAAAGGATACCCCTTCTCCCCCTCTCCAATGAGACCCCGCTCCTTTTGCTCGGCATCCATTCTATCCAAGTACTCGAGTAGAACTTCGCCATATCTCTCTTTTCCCTTGTAACGGCTTACGTCCTCGCCCCAAGATCGGATTGCGCTGGCCAGACGACCAGGCACATAGGGTTCCTGCGCAAGACTTGTGATGGGGTGCATATAAGTCCGTATAGTAAACACTACCCCACCTGATCTAGGCAGTCTGTCCAAGTTAGACATGACGTGTTAGACTCTTTGAAACAAGATGCAAATGATAAAAAACGAACTAAAGAATTAAAAAGGTAATGCTCAAACGTACCGTCTCAAGCTCTGTCTTTCACTCCGGAAATAGTGACTTTCAATTGCCTTGTTCTTCTCTGCCGTAAACCATCCTACTTCCCCCTCTGCAGTAGCGTCTTCACTCCCGATGCTCTCGCTCCACGCCAGCCCATCATCAACTTGGATAAAGTAGTTGTTCCGCACCATAGGGCTCGGAGGTTGGATGCGGCGGAAGAAGTTCATCATGCCTTTTTCCAATTTCTCCTTGAACCTATCAAAACACATGTCAGCCATTTGCATATACCTGTCTATGAGAGGAATGAGAGAGGAACAAGAACAAGAACAAGATGAATAAGAACAAGATGAATAAGAACAAGATGAACAAGAACAAGAACACATACCCTGGCACATCCCCGCTCGTATGAATCTCACTCAACCCCATGCCAAACTTATCCTGCAGCCTCCAAAACCCGGGCAGCAAAATCGCCCCAGCCAGAAGATAATACTGCCCGTCTGCGCCCTCCATCATAATCGCCAAATCATCCTGCACCAAGCGCGCACAAAGCGCCATGGGATCCTCGCGCCCACCATTCCTCTCCAACCGACCGACATCAAACACCTCTCCCGTCACCAAATTGCGCAGCATGCCCGCACGCGGCTTGCAGAACAAGCTGGGATACCGTTCAGGCAGGTACGCAGCGAGTTCCTCGAGCAACTCCACGGCCGCGTCCCACGCTTGCGGCGCCGTCTGGATGCATTTATCGCCGCGCGAGGCGATGCGAGTCGCTTTTAGGGAGTGGTAGTGCAGATACTCGTTGTCGAGCTCGATCCATTCGTCCCACGCCATGCTGCGCAGGCCCATGGTGATGTTGTATTTGGGGCCGTGGCGGAACGGCCGGTAGGGCAGCGGCTTGGTAGCTGACACCGACCAGTTCGGGTAGGGTGACGCTTTGGGGCGGGTGAAAGGCACAGGGTGCCATACTACATACATACATAGAGCGATTAGGTTGTGTCTTGGAAACGGCGTGGTATTAGGTGGTCGGGCATCTTTGCTTACCGCCAAATGGCCGCTCGGGCGCCCTGAACGGCGACCGCTTTTCTAGGTTCGGGGTGCTGGGTTGCGTGGTGTTGTGGCTTGCTCTTCGGGAGCGCACGTGACGTGTAAATGTGACAATGAGCCAGATACACGCGATGAAGACGAGGCTAGCATAAAGTACTGCTTTTGGAGGTGGCTCTGCATCTTCGAGGATTGCGTGCAATTCAGCCCGCGCCTTGGACCAGTAGTGTCGAGCTGTCTTCGCAGCGAGTTTGGTGCGCTCTTCAAGCCGTGTGACTAGGTCGGACATGGTGGCACTGTGGGGATAGAGCAGCCAGTTTCAAATAGAGAGCTGGAATCAGAGATGGATTGTTACGACTTCTTATACATGGTACGAGTGGGAATTAGCCCAAACAAGGAGGATGCGGAGAGAGGAAGTCAGAGAAGTGGACGGCAAAAGAGTCATGCACGGCATGCTGTACAACTTCCTTTTATTGTTTACGTTCGATCCAATGCACGTAGATACCAGGTCTGCTGAGATAAAACATATCTGCAATGTGGGGTTGTCTACGCCAGTGTCGTCAGTTGCCGTTTACGTTTATCTACAACCCAGGGCGGGGAAAGAAATACCCTACTTGGTTAGTGTGGCGGGCAGGCATGCGCGGCGATAGCAACTCAAGAACTCTATGTAGCGTCGATAGGCCTCCGGACATCCATTGTCCTGCGAGCAGCGGAGCCCAACAATTATTGCGCTCGTGGCTAGTATTGAGGTCTATGTCGTGTCGCCATACTCACTTCGCAAGTAGCTTGCCTCAATGTGTCTTCAAAGTATCCAACGGTCCTAGAGTGTCATCGATTCCTCTACAAGCCCATATTTCTTGGCTTGCCCTGTATCTTCTTTCATTTCTTCCGTTGCAATAGACAATATTCGCCCCATTTGCGCTGGAACTTGGCCGGTATAAAGGGCAAATCCGGAACCCAGAGCGTGCGACTGACAAAAGATGTTTGGCTTGCATCAAGGAACGGAAGGCATTTTAGAATTTCCCATTGGTCCGTGTCGGAGACGTAGTCGGGCTCAAGCTTTGTTGGTGGCATTCCGGGAAATCGCGAGTCAACAAGAAAGTCGCAATGCTGGATGTCAATCTGTGTCATGATTAGTAGGTCAATAGGGACGAAAGCTTAGTCGCTACTTACATATTTCCCGGGATCCTCCCGATTTTCATCGTTCATTCCCATTGGCATCATCCAGGTGCCAGGGAATAGTTCTGACCCCATTTCGCCCTCACTGAACTCGCCAGGAAGGAGACCAGCAAACTCGCTCTTGATGAACTTGGCGCGAACACCTTGTGGTAAATGGAATGAGGACGGAAAGCGATACCACTCCTTACCTAAACACACCATGTCTTCTGGTAGGCCTTCGACACGGGCGAATTTGGGGTCGAACAGCGGCTTGTATACGTTAAGTGGCGCTGAGTAAGCTGTGATATGTCCTGAATAGGAGCTGCATTAGTAATATATCACAAATGAAGAATGACGTCCCAGGAGTAGGAACAAGCCTGCCTAGAGTTGGGAATGAGTGGGAAAGTCGGCAAAACATACCAATGGTGCGGAGCATGCCCAGATTGAATGATAGAAGTAGCGGGATGCAAACAACCGCGAGCTTCACCATGGGAGGAATACGACTGACTAGGTGTCGTGGGTCCATGGAGCCAAAGTTGGCCAAGCATATGTGCAATGAAAGTGCAGCATTCCAGGCTAGAGCAGGGTATGCTGGATACATGAAGCGCTCTTCTTTGTGAGGTTGGACTGTGAATATCGCCAGCCACAGATAGAACGGGCTGACGAAGACCACAGATCTCCTCAGCGTGTGCTGGGACACAGCTTTCTCAAACACTACGTACTGAACAAGAAGTAGCGGCAGGGCAGCCAGAGCAAGGAAAAACCAGATATTGAAGTTCAGGGCAAGATTGCGTACGTAAAAATGCCACGGCTCCACCCCGTAAATGTCGGGCCCTTTGCTGCCGCCACTGAAGACATTGTAGAGTACAATGTTCAATGGTACGCATACTGGTTCTCTGTAGAAAAATGAATCGATGCCTGCTTGCAGTAGGAGAATGGCCAAGGCACTTATTCCGCCTTGAAGGATCAAACGTCGCAAACTTTGGAGGACCGTGCCTGTGAGGAAGCCTACAACGGCGTCTTCGAAGATGAACGGTAAGGCAAGGGCGCCTGCAAAGGGCCACCCAAGAGCACTGCCGATAGCGAACCATGTGATTCCCTGAGCAGTCCTGATAGAGCCGCCGTACCAGTCCATAAAAGACGCGAAGCCGAGCATTGCAAAGTACATGGCGAAACTGGACGGGAGATATGCAGGGACAGCGTGGTACATGCCCGGGCTGATGACCATGATGATCATGAAGAAGATGGCTATGCGTTCTTGGAATGTTTTGCGAATAGCCGAGTACATGCGAGCCTGGCATGCAGCGCAAAAGAGGGCCAGGGTAATTCGCAGAAAGTAGAACTCAATCACCTTGGATTCGCGAAGGCCAAGTAGCTGCAGGGGCCACATTCCAGCCCAGATGATGAGCGAGTGGATGCTGGTATAAGCCCAGCTTCGAATGGCGTACTCCGGGGAGTATTCCCATGTCTGGAGACCGTAGCCATGATTGAGGTAGTGACTGGGCTCCCAATAGTTGAAGACTTCATCACAGTCTTGGATGGGCGAGAAGACAGCAGCGACAAGATTGGCCACGGCGAAGACGGCGAATGCACCCAAAGCAGTGAGTGAAGGCGGTCTTGTGGACAGGTCACTGGGTGCAGGTCAGCATGGATAGGTGTCTCCTGGGCCGTAGGGCCTGGACCTACCTGGCCGCACGAGGAGGAGCCTCCTTTTGGCGTGGGGCAGACATGGCGGTGTATCAATAGCAACGGCAACGATTATCCCCGTCGTCGCTGGGTGACAATGGGCAAGACGTCCAGGACGGTGCATGAACGCGATCGGCCGCTCCGCGTTCGCCCGCGCCATAGGGCTGAGCTCGCGCCTGTCCTGTCCGCCAAGCATGCTAGCGCGCGTCGAAAAAGGCGACGTTCTCCCTGGATCCGTCTCCTGTCCCAGAACAATCACCGCACGCAATTAAAGCAAACGGGTGCAGACAACGCAGTTGATATACCGCAGCGATTACGCGCGCTTCAGAGAAGACTGCAGAGAGAAAGAGACACCAACATGTCCGACTCTCTGGAACCGCCGGCCAAAAGGGCGCGGTTGGAGGCGGACGCTCCCACACAGTATGGCACTTCAGCACCATCTGCATCTGCGCTGGACGCGCCTGGCTCGCCTGTCGATGACATGGACGACGATTTCTACGACAACACGCCAGTCAAACCCTCTGCGCTGCCTGCCGCTGTGGACGGGACGACATCGTCGTCGTTTGCAGCGGCGGCACCCGCGCCAGCCTTTCACCTTCCAGGACTCGGCTCTACGAGCGAGACCCCGGTTGCGCAGCCGCAACCACACCATGGCACAGTAACTCAAGATGAAGCACCTGAAGACGGCGAGTTTTCAGATGGCGAGGCCTTCTACGATGATGCCAACGCGAACGCGCAGGCTGGCATCCCAGTCGAGCCGCCTGCAGCCAATCAAGCGCAGGCCCAACATGATGCTCCACAGCACGGCAAGCCGTCGTCCGCTGAGCTGCCCGTCGTCAGCTTGACGTCTACCCAAGATGCTGCTGCTGCTGCTGCTGCTGCTCCTGATACCCCTGCCGCTGATACCGACGGCGAGCTCGACGCGGCACTTACTGCAGCCATAGATCAACAAAACGAGATTGAAGGTGCTTCTCCAAATGAAGGCGCACCCGCAGGCGCTGCATTCGATAGCAAGGCCGAGTTTTTACGCGTGGCCGAGGCAAACAGGGGCGATGAGAATGCTGAATGGCAGCTAGACTCGGACGCTTCAGACTCGGACTCGGACTCTTCCTCCGACTCAAGCTCTGATGACAGCTCAGACGAGGGTGAGCTCCTTGATCCCGAGGAGCAGGTGCGCCTCCTCATGGCCGAAGTCGCAGACGATGCAGGCGCCTCGGGCCCAGTAAAGGTCAAGACACTCAATGAAATGGAGGAAAAGTACGAGAAACCCGACATTACCGTTACAGAGAACACCAAGATCACAGAACTCGGCAAGGTTGAGTCAATTGTTGGGAATCTCGTTGTTGTAAAGGCCAAGATGTCTGGAGATGAGCAAGTGCTTGAGTCTGGCTCTGCGCTCTGTCTGCAGGATCGCACTGTTGTTGGCAAAGTGTCGGAGCAGATTGGCCGTGTTGAGGAGCCTCGCTACTCATTTGGCTTTAATGATGCAGCTGAACTTGCGATTCTAGGTATTGAGAAAGACACGCCCATTTACTACGTCGACGAGCACTCCACCTTCACCGAGACTGAGCCTATCCGCCGACAGAAGCATACCGATGCATCGAACCTCCACGACGAAGAGACCAACGACGTAGAGTTCTCAGACGACGAGAAGGAGGCCGAGTACAAGCGAGAGCAGAAAGCCAAAAAACGCGCCAGAGCTGACAGCAACGAGGAGCAAGCACCTATGAACATACCTACTGGGCCGAGGCTACATGTCGATGCTCCCGCACCCCCTATCTACCGACCTATGGAATATCAAGGTGGAGGGCTCAAATATAGTGACGATGAAGACGAGGACCTGGGCATGTACAAGCCACTTGCTCGACCAGACCATTTTGAACAGATCGTTGGCCAGGGTGCGCCACTTGAAGATCGCAGCCACGTGCGACGAGGCATGGGTCGCGGCAGGGGTCCATGGGGTGATCGAGGTCGTGGCTTTCGTGGCCGAGGAGGCGCTGGCGGGCGCGGCGATTTTGGTGGTGGCCGTGCGGATAGAGGAGGATACGGTGGCGGCGGCAATGGCGGACGTGGGGATTTCGGTGGAGGTCGTGGTGATCGTGGAGGACAACAGGGCAACCGTGGGGGTCATGGCAACAATCGAGGCGACAAAGGAGGCGGTGAAAAGGGCGGGCGCGCTGGCAAAAACCAGCCTGACCGCGGCAGACAACAGGAGCAGTTTCCACAAAACAACCAGCAGAGGAACGGACCCTATCAAGACAATCGGTCTGCTACTTCTGCATCTCCAGCACGTCAGCAGCAAGGTGGTCAGCCGTACTCCCAGCAACCCCCTTCTCAGCAATCGCCATCAGGAGGAGGCGGCAAGAACAAAAACCGCAAACAACGGCAGCGTGAGAAGAGGGAGCGAGAGCGACAGCAACAGCAGCAACAGCAACAGCAACAGCAACAGCAACAGCAACAGCAACAGCAACAACAGTCTCAGAAACAGCAACAGCAAAATGCTTCTCCAGCACCTTCTGGGCCTTCAAATGCGAACGCCTATGCAAACAACAGTAACGCAGGTTGGCCAGTACCGTTTTCCGGCCCATCACAACCCGCGATGCCATACGCTTCAGCTCCGCCGCCTCCTCCGCCAGCGGTGGCAGCAGCATCGTATGCTCCTCAACCATCTTACAGTCCGCAACCGCAAGCAGCAGGGCAGCCACAGCCGCCGCAGAACCAAGCGGCCAATTGGGCAGCGTGGGCACAGTGGTTCCAGGTTGTGGGTGCGATGAGTGGACAACAACCGCCGCAGCCCCAAATGCCAGCACAGGCCCCTGCACCGCCACCGGTACAAGCCCCGGCGCCAGCGCAGTACTCATATCCATATCAACAGTATGGACAGAACCAAGCAGCGGCTGCAAACCCTCCGCAGCAGGGCAATGTGCAGCCTAGTGCGCAGTCGCTCCAAGATATATTGCGGGCTCTGCAGGGAGGAGGGGCGGGGCCGCAATAGGGCCAATGATGAGTTGACGGTGGCGAGCAAACATGTGGCTTTTGTCAGAGAAAGTACGTGTGTGGTTGTGAATGGGCTGATTTGTTAGTTATAGGGTTTGATGTACTCGTTTGCCTGGGCGTGGGTACGAAGTATCTTTTGTTTTTCCTTTTAATTGGGAAGGCGTCATGTAGAATGATTACATATTACATAGTACAGTCGGGGGCATGAGATGGTACGTCATGGTTGAGGTAGTTGGAAGACGGGTTGAAGATGAAGAGCAGGGCGTAGAGGATTAACGATTGCCCATTATCAGCACTGGATACCAGGTGTACACGTGACCCCGGCTGTGATGAGTCAGGCGAATGAGATTACGTGAGAATGGATGGGGGATTGGCCACGGGATGCAAGCGTTGGTGGGGGCGTGGTGTAACGATGGGTGCAACGGGCTTGGTGTCGTTTAGCAGAGGCGCGACGTCGCAGGAGGCATTTGCTTTGGCTACTCTCTTGGAGGGCCAGGCAAGATGAGGTGGGTGCGGCTGTCATGCCATGTGGCGGACGGCTTGTCCAGACTACGCCTCGCACGACGAGAAGCTCGAGCGGACACGGCTGCGAAAAGCGGGGAGATGCGCGACGGCGCTACGGTGCCACGGAGCAGCAGTGTAGCAGTGCAGCAGCGCAGCGGTGCGACGGCTAACACGATGGGTGTTTAGGCGGATGGCATGTATCGAGTCGCTGCTCGCCGAATTCATGAATGCAGGAATGCAGCAATGCAGCAATGCAGCAATGCAGCAATGCAGCAATGCACCCGTCGAGCATCCTTCGAGGCAGCCTGCTGCGTGCAGGCATAGTCCCGCATCCCCCAAGGTCGGCCGGCGTTCTAGGCCAGGTTGGGAGGGCGTCGACGGGCTGCTCGGTAGGGCGCGGTAGTGTCGCGGTGGGTAGGGCAGTGGACGAGTGCAGGTGGCGCATTGGTGCTCGAGAACTGGTGAGCATGCCGCTCTCCATACAGAGTGGAGACTGAGCCCATGCCCATGGCCCACGGCCCATGGCCCATCCACCACCACCATTACCACTACCACCACTACCACCATTACCACCACCACCACTCCACAGCGACCAGATAGACAGACCCTCCGTTGCACACTCCGCAATCCTACACGACCCTTCGCCTCCGCCTCCGACTCCTTCTCCTTCTCCTCTGCGCCGGCCATCGCCGTGAACCGCGACCTTCCCTCCACTCCGCTCTGCCCATCCTCCCCTTGCTTTCCCCCTCCCGCGCACACACGCACACGCACCTACGCACGTACACACACTCACATACCCGCACACTCCCACATACATACTGCCACACGCACACGCACACGCACTCCCACACACACACACACACACACTCGCACATCTCCCGCCGACCATCCCTCGCCGACCCGATCCCCATTGTCCGCTGAGCCTCTGACCGCCGCTGTTCGTGCTCGTCGCTTCGCTTCGCCTCGCCTCGCCTCGCCTCGCCCTGCCTTGCTTTGCTTTGCTTTGCTTTGCTTTGCCTTACCTCTCCTGCTCCTCCTGCCTCTCCGCTTCCGCCTCCGCTGCCGCTGCCGCTGCCGCTGCCGCCGCCCATGTGCACACCTCAAGCTGCTGTCCCGCCTCGATGAAGCAGCCGTCCTAGGCACCTCTGCGCAAGCAGCCACCCTCCCACACCCTCCCCGCCAACCGTCGCTGCATCCGCGCGGGCTTGTCGCGACACATATACTTCTGCACACCCCGCCGTGATCATGACGAGGAATGAGACGGTCGGCCGCCATGCTTCGGTAGAGAGCTCATGGAGTTCGCGCTCTGGCGACACCATACGGCCCTATGGACGCGCCGGTTCGCTGAGGGGCACCCCCGTGACGGTCAAGACAGACAAGAACCTCAATTCCAGGTACGTATCCCATCTGATGCACAGACATCCGCTCGCACCCATGTCTCACATCGTCTCTGCCCGTCTCTGCCCGTCTCACTGCACGACGTGCATCGACACTCTGCAGCTCTCGCGTTGCTGACTCCGCCGTCTAGTGCTGAGAGGGAAAACGAGATATCGCCCGGCACCGTCCCTCCAGCGCCTCCCCCCAAAGACCCCTCGCATCGACCATGGAAGCCTTCCCATAGGGAGGGCGCGACTATGAGCCCTTTTGGAGAGCATCGGAAACAGCTGGCTGTGCTGGAGACCTCTGGAGGACGAGTGCCCTCCATATCGCGAAACCCCCCCACGGCTTCGAGTGCCACTTCCCAAGCCACGCCCTGGTCTTCCGCGCCCAACGGCAACAACATGGCCAACGGTGTCTGGAGCAGCTTTTTCAACGATTCGAACGAAGACGTGTCCTCGCCTGGGTTCCGCCCGGGGACCGGCAGCCGAGAGGACAGTATGGGCTTCCCATTCAAGGACGACCGACGGCCCTCGGTAGCCAGCGCCACCACTGTTAGTAGCACCGGATCCAAGTCGAGTATTGGCAGAGGATTCCACAAGAGGCTTCAGAACGTATTTGGCGAGGACTTTCCTGCTGATGGACGCCAGAACTCGGACACCAGCCTGAACATGCCATATGCAGCCGACTCGCAACCCCCTCGTGGGCAGCGCAACCGTGGCAACTCCCTCAACAACACAATCGGCAGCAACCACCAGTCTCGACCAACCTCGCCTACCAGCTCGCGACCACGCACACCGCAGGCGTCCTCTGAAGTCACGCCGTGGGAGTTTCAAGACTCAAAGGTGAGTCTCCAACATGAGCTTGCGGAAATTGTGCTCAAGCAAAGGCAACTTTGCCTCGACACCACAACCTTGCTCTCTTTTGCTCCTTCTCATACCCTATGTCACCTCGCGCCGATCTCGGCCGTCGCATCGCTAACTCGTAACAGGACATGGCTGCATTGTCTGAGAATGGAGGACGCCGTTCGTCCGAGCAACATTCAGCCAAGTCCGGTCGGTCACATCACAAGCTTCACGTAAGGCTGCCGGGCACTACCAGCCATCGACACAAAGGCAGCAAGGAAGAAAACAAGGCGCCAGAGGGACGAGCTGACAACCCTCAGTCCTACGCTCTGCGGCCTACCACCAGCCGCGAAGACTCAACACACAGTGCCCGCTCAAATCAGCCCTCGGCCCTCGGCTCAGCCTTCGCCTCCAAGTCGAGTCTTCTAGGCCGTCCATCAAGCCCTACACCAAGCTCATACTCGGACATAACTCGAGACGACAAACTAGCGCAGCGGTCACCTAGTGCTAGCAAGCCAGCCCATGGGTTCTTTGCGCGTTTGCGAGGCAAGGACAAAGCGGACCGAACAGTGCAGTCGGATAACCTCAAGAATTTGACCGCCTTTGGGACTGCTTCGGCCACCTCGTTGAATCCATCCATTACTCCTGCTCGGCTTGCAAGGCCGGAACCCTCTCCACAAGTGAACACGGCTAAGCGCCCAGCCAACAACAATGTCGCTGATGACAAGTCTCTGTCCAAGGAGCATAGGGGTAGGGCCCCTCACCACCGTTTGCCTACCTTTAGGAAAGAGAAACGTGCGCCAGCCAACGAGCCAACCGGCCGGGATCCCAACGAGAACATAGCTAGCACAGCAGGCAACGATGCCGTTTTCTTCCTGGACAGAAACCTAGACGACATGGAGGGCATTGTCAATCTACAGCAGCAACCGCCGATGACGCCGCCGGTTGGAGAGTTGCAAAAACAGCCAATCGTTCGCGAAGATGTCGCGGTCCCACCGGAGGACGATGGTACTGCCGCTTGGGATGCACCGGATTCTTGGGCTGTAAAGCGTACCAAGGAAGAAGCGGAGAAGCCGGCTGACGTTGAAGACGTTCCTACGCCTTCCAAGGAAGAGCACGACAACAAGACGTATTGTTTGCGCATATTCAGGGTTGACTCGACTTTTGCAACATTGTCGGCTACCCTAAACACTACCGTGCAAGAGATTATCCAAATCTTAGGCAAAAAGACGGTGCTACAGGACGAACTGGACAACTATCACATCGTGATGCGCAAGCATGACACCTCACGGCAGCTGGATAGCAGTGAGCGTCCGCTGCTTATACAGAAGCGACTCCTGGAGCTAGCCGGATACACGGATAAAGATCGCCTAGAAGATGTCGGCCGAGAAGACAATAGTTATCTCTGCAGATTCACTTTCCTCCCTGCCAAGATGAGCGGATATTCGAGTCTGGAACGGGATCCTGGCTTCAGCAAGATGCAAAAATTCAGTCACATCGATCTCCAAGGCCGCAACTTGATTACCATTCCTATCACCCTGTACCAGAAGGCGACCGAGATAATATCACTCAATCTCTCCCGCAACCTATCACTAGACGTTCCCAGAGACTTCATACTTGCTTGCACCAACCTTAGAGAGATCAAATACACCAGCAACGATGCCAGAAGGCTACCCCCTAGTCTTAGCCTCGCCAGCCGCTTGACAATGTTGGATATCTCGAACAACCGGTTGCAGTCGCTCGACCGGGCTGAGCTGTACAAGCTGCAAAGCTTGCAAGGCCTTCGACTTTCAAACAACGGGCTTACGCGCCTACCGCCTTATTTTGGACAATACCGCGCACTTCGCAGTTTGAACCTAAGCTCCAACTCGTTGAACGAATTTCCCGACTTTCTGTGTGAAGTTCGCACGCTTGTCGACCTCGACATCAGTTTCAATTCAATCTCCGGCTTGCCCAAGATAGGGCAACTGACCTGTCTGGAGAGGCTCTGGGCGACGAACAACAAGCTAACCGGTAGCTTTCCGCCAACACTTAGCAACCTAGTCAATCTTCGGGAAATTGACGTGCGGTTTAACGCGCTTGACAGCATGGATGTCATGTCCCAACTGCCACGCCTAGAATACCTCATGATAGGCCACAACTCGATTTCAGCCTTTGAAGGCTATTTCCCAAAGATTCGGGTGCTACATATGAACCACAACCCCGTGACACGGTTTGGCCTCACTCAGCCGACACCGTCATTGTCCGCGCTCAATCTTGCGTCTGCAAAACTGGCGCAGCTACCTGACGATCTCTTCTCCAAACTCACGGGTCTCACCAAGTTGATTCTCGACAAGAACCACTTCACTTCGATATCGAAAAACATCGGAAAGCTGTACAGATTGGAACACTTGAGTATCGCGCGAAATTCACTAGACGTACTGCCTGCGGAAATTGGGCGGCTCGTCGAACTTCGTTATCTGGATGTGCGAGAAAACAACCTCAGTGTACTTCCTCAGGAGTTGTGGTATGCACGTCGGTTGGAGACACTCAACGTATCGTCAAACGTTCTTGACGCGTTTCCCAAGCCAGGTGCGGCGCCTCCTCAGGTAGCCAATGGTGAGCAGGCTCAAACAGATGCGCCTACAGCTACACCGGGCTTGAAAGGAGCTCGAAGTTACGAAGAACTAGGCAAGCTGGAAGATTTCCAGAACCGTCGTCCTAGCCAGGCATCAGGCGGGCTCACCGTTGCCAACTCACCTGCTCCATCAAACCGCAAGGGATCCATGGCCTCGTACAACTCATCGAGTACGGCGCGCAAGCCATCCACGGCGTCTCGTGCACCGACCGAGGGAACTGTGACTCCCGTGTCTCGCAAAGATTCTAGCCTGAGCAGTCGTATGGTGACCACTTTTGCAGGCTCCCTTCGGCACGTCTTCCTGGCTGACAACCGCCTTAATGACGATGTTTTTGACGAGCTATGTCTACTACCTGAACTGCGAATCGTGAATCTGGGTTACAACCTCATCTACGACATACCACCCCGCACCATTCGTAGATGGCAACATCTTACTGAGTTGTATCTGTCCGGCAATGACCTCACATCCTTGCCAGCAGAGGACCTCGAAGAAGTCGGCTCACTCAAGGTACTCCACATCAACAACAACAAATTCCAGGTCCTGCCTGCCGAACTCGGCAAGGTTGCGCAACTGGCTGTTCTCGACGTCGCGAGTAACTCGCTCAAGTACAACGTTTCGAATTGGCCGTACGATTGGAACTGGAACTGGAACCACAAATTACGATACCTCAATCTGTCTGGTAACAAACGCTTGGAGATCAAGCCTAGTGGATCGTACAGTGGAAGTGGTGCGAGCATGCGTGAAGGGCGTGACCTTACAGACTTTAGCTCCTTGATCAACTTGCGCGTGCTTGGTCTGATGGATGTCACCATGATGGTACCCTCGGTTCCGGAGCAATCAGAGGACCGAAGAGTCCGTACAGCAGGCTCGGCTGTCGGTACAATGGCGTACGGTATGGCAGATTCACTGGGCCGCAACGAACACATCTCGACTATGGACATGGTTGTACCCCGCTTCCGTAGTCATGACGATGAACAGCTATTGGGGCTGTTCGACGCACAACCACTCGCTGGAGGCGGCTCTAAAATCGCAAAGTACTTGTACGACACTTTCAAGAATCGGTTTGCCGACGAGCTCGAGCGTTTGCGACCACAGGAGACTCCTTCAGATGCTTTGCGACGAACCTACCTGGGTCTTAACAAAGAATTGGCTACTGCCGCTAGTCAAGCGCTCGATAAGAACGCTTTCACGTCACCAAGTCAACAGCGCAGTTCGGTGCCTGAGCTCAGCGACGACGATCTTACTTCGGGAAGTGTGGCGACTGTACTGTTTCTGAAAGAGATGGAACTTTACATATCCAATGTCGGTGATGCGCAGGCACTCCTAATCCGATCTGAAGGAGGACACAAGATTCTGACGCGGAAACACGATCCCGCCGAGCCAGGAGAGAGGGCCAGAATACGAGAGGCTGGAGGTTTTGTGTCACGACAGGGCAAGCTCAACGACGTCCTCGAGGTTTCAAGAGCCTTTGGGTATGTGCAAATGTCGCCATCGGTTATTGCTTCACCTCACATTCTTAACTTGACCCTGGGCGATACCGACGAGATGGTATTGGTTGCCTCCCGAGAGCTTTGGGAATATCTCACTCCGGACTTTGCTGTCGACGTTGCACGATCCGAGCGCAATGATCTGATGAGGGCTGCTCAGAAACTGCGTGATCTGGCCATTGCATTTGGCGCTACGAATAAGATCATGGTCATGTTGCTTGGAGTCAGCGATCTGAAGAGCAAACAGCGCGCCCGATACCGTACACAAAGCATGTCTTTGATTCCTGCCCCTGGTGCTGATCCTGATTGGGGAGCGTCCCGCAGGCGCGGAAAGAAGGGCAATCTTGTCGGTGACTCCAAACTGGCGCGACTCGACAATGAAGTGGATGCGCCGACAGGAGAAGTCAGTTTGGTCTTCACTGATATCAAGAACTCGACAATACTGTGGGAGACGTACCCCATTGCCATGCGATCCGCCATCAAGATGCACAACGAGCTCATGCGCCGACAGCTGCGTATCATCGGTGGTTACGAAGTCAAGACAGAAGGTGATGCCTTCATGGTTGCTTTCCGCACTGTTACCTCGGCGTTGCTTTGGTGTTTTACTATCCAAAGCCAATTGCTCGAGGTTCAATGGCCTCAGGAGATCCTGAATAGTGTGAATGGACAAGAGGTTGTCGACGCCGATGGTAACGTCATCTTCCGAGGCCTCTCAGTACGCATGGGTATTCATTGGGGTACGCCAGTGTGCGAAGTCGATCCTGTCACCAAGCGTATGGACTATTTTGGCCCCATGGTCAATCGCGCCTCGCGTATCTCGTCTGTCGCAGATGGAGGTCAGATCACTGTCTCATCTGACTTCATTGCTGAGATTCAACGCCTCCTCGAGACGCACATTGAGGGCGACCGCAACAATTCTGCAGGTTCCGAGGAAGCCTATGGCGATGACCTGAACAGCCAGATGATTCGCGCCGAATTGCGCTCCCTCAGTAGCCAAGGTTTTGAGGTGAAAGACCTAGGCGAACGTCGCCTCAAGGGTCTTGAAAATCCTGAATATATCTACCTCATGTACCCACACTCGCTCGCCAGCCGTCTCGCCGTTCAACGACAGACGGATCAAAAGCCGAGCGATGCGAAGGCTGAGGCTACGGTTGGGCAAAAGATGGCCGGCAGTCAGCTTACCATCGACACGGAAGATGTTTGGGATCTCTGGAATATCAGTCTTCGCCTGGAGATGCTCTGTAGTTCTCTTGAAAGTCCGGGATGTGTCGAGTTGAAACCTCCTGAGACAGCACTGTTGGAGAGGATGAAGAGTCGTGGTGGAGAAATCACGGATCGGTTCTTGATAAACTTCGTGGAGCACCAGATTTCCAGAATCGAGGTAAGTTTCCAAGCCTTTCCATGACGGGACGTTCAGATGCTAACGGTATTGATAGTCTTGTGTAAATACACTTGCCCTGCGCCACCGAATGAGGCCATTCGGTTCTGCACCCCTGCTTCAACAGGCTTGCCATATGGGAGACATCTTTGCGGAACTGGAGGCCAAGTTGAAGAGGTTAGAGGAGTTTGAACGAGGGGCTATCGAGGGAATGGCGCCCTCATGAGTCCCGACAGCGAACGCTGCACAAGCTTCACAGTCACGCCAGCATGCATGATCGCCATACGGTCTGCGCGTAAAGAGAACGCAACGACGACAACGATGACGACATGTGCACACCATGGCTATAACCAGTTGCACCTTTGCACTACTCTTTTTTTTTTCGTTATCCTAATCGAGCAGTCACATGTTTCTTGGCTGTTCGTTCCTCGGCGTCTCATGCGGTAACGAGACGGATCGGGGGACCTGTATCATACCTTACCACACGCACGCGCATGCGCACCACACGCACATCGCCCTGGAGGCGTGACGGTTACCGAGACTACATGACAATGTCATCATCATTATCATCACTACCATCACTACCATCACACTGCGACTCTGGGCCTCACGGATCAACAGGCTTCTGGCGTTTTTTGTTTTTTTTTGTGGGGATTTTTGCTGGCCCTTGAGGCTTATTCTGTTCGGCGAGGCGCTGTTGTTTTCTCTTGCGCGAAGCTCTGGGGAATTGTGGGAGGCTTATGCGCTACAAGTCCTGTTTGCGTGTATCTCTTTTTTTCCTTTTTTTTCTGGAATTCTTGTTAGCTGCAGGCTTTGTGCGTATAGTGTGTGAGAGTGAGTGAGTGCGTGTGTGTATGTACCGTACATTATTCTTAGTCTTCGAATGCGTGTGATGGATCCTAGGTGAAATGACTGGTTATTCGTTGCGGTTTCAAGTACTGCAGGAAGAACACGTTTTCTCTCCATAGATATACATATTTATATATATATATATATATATATATACAGTCTGCCAAATATTCTTCTCATTCAAGAATAAAGGCGAGAAAAGTAGACCTTACATCTTCGCCAGCAAGCCTCTCAAAGTTGTCAACTCGCCACTAACCGCCTCGCGGCTCTTAAGACTCAATGCCGCAGCCCTCTGTGCGAACCCTACAACATCCTGAACCCGTTTTCCTTGGCTAAGTCCATGGGCCAAAGCCCCACAAAACGTATCGCCAATGCCATTCACACTGACCACCTCCTCAGGCGAGAGTACCTTTTCCACGGGGAACAGTCTTACATACAGCCCTGCAACGCTTGATGGCGCACTTGCTGCATCGGGAGCACTATTGCGTGCAAGTACAAACTGGCGCTCAGCCTCTGCGTGTAGTTCAGGTGCGTCGGCGCCAAGTAGCTTGGTCATGAGAACGCCTTGTGGACCGAGTTTGGTCAATATGGTGGGGAAAAAGGGAAGAAGCTTGATAGCTTGTTGGGGGATGCCTTGGTCTACTACGTCGCTACCCACGGTGACGGCTAGCGGTACACGTAGACCACCGTTGGGGATTCCCAGTGCGTCGATGACAGTAAACCATTCGGGGCTATCAAAGTAGCCGGACTGTAGGGCGTGGTCATGCAGAGCGCTGAGTTCGTACGTATTTGGTGTCGTGATGTCTGCCAACGGAGTAGGAAAAACAGTTGGAGCGGCTTTTTGCGGAAAGATTCGTAAGGCTTTGGCGGTAGAGACGGGCTCGAAAATGGCGGTGGTGTTTGCTCGACGGGCAGTTTGAAGCCAGATGTGCAAGGCCGTTGACGACCAGTTTGCATCCGCAACAAACGCTCTGGGTAGGCAGGAAGCGTTGTTGATCATGGTGTTAGCTAGTTGGCGAACGGTGTCATCGGATATTGTCTCTAGGATGGACATGTCCGCCATGGCCATAGCGAGATCTTTGTTCGTGTTGTTGATGGCAACGTATTGTGCTGTCCTGGAAGGTGCAGGCAATGTCTCGATACCAGAAACTGACATGCCTTCGTTTTGTAGCTGACTTATGGCTGCACGGCCGCTGAGGTCGTCACCCACGGCGCTGTGCAATCGAACGGATGAACCAAGCAGATGGGAGGCTTTGGCAATGTTGTGAGCTACACCTCCGAGTGTTTGGGTTATGACAGCAGGATTTGACGTATGCGGCAATGGATCCGTCTGGCTGGCAGAGGTTGTCAAAGGAGCAAAATCACATGAAAAGTCTACTGCAAGAGCGCCTGCTACAACGATATCGGCAACTCGCTGGTGTTCAGACTGAGATGAGATACTGGCAGCAGGAGTGGAAGGAGGCTCAGAAGGCGATAGAGATGCATTGCGCAGCCGCTCTTCTGCGGTAGAAGCCGGACTGGACTGAACAGGTGTGAAGTAAGAAGAAGTACGTCTAGGATACTTACATCAGCGCCAGTCTGCTATTGAGCAACAAGAGTGCCGGCTCACCCTTGGGCTTCTTGCTGCTTTGCTTCTAGAATGGCGAGTTCCCGTGCCACAATGGCTGCTCGTCTGACGTTGGACTCGATGAGTGCCCTGTTGGCAGGGATGCTTTTGCCCTCGGTAAGCTCCTTGATTTTTGCCAGTACAAAGGGCGTGTTGTCTTTGCCTGAGATGTTTGCGGCATTGGCTTGTCGCAAGGCCTCTTCGATAACTACGTCCATCTCTTCTTTAGGTATAGCAAACTCTGTGGGAACAGGGTTGGCAAAGACGAGACCAGATGAGATTTGGAGTGCGTGTTGCGCGTCTGATTAGCGTTAGAGGGTTTCGTCAGGAGAAAATCCAACACTTACGTATAATAGCAGCAGCTTCAATCTCATCCGCAATCGTCACAGGGCTCTTGACTCCGCTGTCTCTCGACCAGAAGGCGGGAAAGTCTACATTCCCTTTGCGGCCGTCGGCAAATGTACCCACTCCCACACCCTCGGTTTCAAGGTACTCAATAGTTCGTGGTATGTCGAGGAAGCTCTTGCAGCCACTGGAAACCACAGTGACTGGTGTTCTACCAAGCTCCGTCAGATCAGCGGAGATATCCATGCTCGACTCGGCGCCGCGGTGGACACCACCAAGACCACCTGTGCCGAATATCTTGATGCCGGCGAGGTGGGCCAGCAGCATAGTCCCAGATATGGTCGTGCCTCCATTGAAGGACTTGTTGGTGAGTCGCATGCCGCATACATAGCCGAGGTCGCGACGCGAAAGCTTCAGAGTATTTGCCTGTCCAGCAGAAGAAGCCAGCCTTATAAGCTCCTCTGGCCCCAAGCCTACGCGTGCCACACCATCCAGAATGCCTATCGTAGCAGGGATGGCACCGTTTGTTCGGACTACGCTTTCGAGAAGAGATGCGAGGGCCACATTCTCAGGATAGGGAAAGCCTAAACATTTGATTAGCTAAACCCACCTGCATCTATGTCATGAGTCCCCTTACCGTGGGTGTAGATGGTCGTCTCCAATGCGACAACGGGCTTGTTGGAATTCAAGGCCTCCCGCACCTCCTCCGAGACACGAAAGAAGCCATTGTTGGTCAAATGGCGCCTTCCCGATGCTTTGGCTATCGCAAAACACGTCGCGGATATGTGCGGCCTTCTGAGTGATTTTGCCAACAGCCTCATGGTTGTGTCTGGGAGGGGCGTTTGCGGAGGAGCTATGGAGGGGTGGTGGAGCTTTGGCGTTCACGCACAGACGCGGAGGTGCCAGGAACTCCGAAGAGAACACGACGCAATAGCCGCCGCGTACGCAACCGTCGACCAACACCAACTTCATACATGACTGGATAGCTTGACTGCTATTCACAATGAGGTCCATCTCCCTCACAAGCTGCATAGCAGCTCTAGCAAGCTTCGCAGGCGCCGAATTGAACCTCTCTCAACCACTGCTATCCAAGCAAGTGCTGCCCAGCACATTCACACCACCCCAGGTCTTCAAGAATGCAAATCTAGTCCGCACCACGAACCTCGACAAAGCCTATGCGCGGGAGACGATCAATGTGATTATCCAAAACATTGACGAAAAAGCGCAGTCGGAGTACTATCTCCCCTTCGAATCGAGCCTGCTATCAAAGGTCGGCGGATTCGAGGTCAGGGACAAGAAGGCGGCTGAGAAGGGTATCTTCAAGGCCGAGGTGGTGGGCTTTGATGCGGAAAGGTGTGTGCAAACGGTGGAATGGGATATGAATGGCACCGCGACTAACAGGAATAGCGCCGTTGAGTTCTACAAGATCCACCTACCTGAACCTCTCGCTCCCAAGGCACAACAAACTCTCAGCATCTCCTACTCGATCCTCTCGTCTCTCAAGCCGGTTCCTGCGCAGCTCGACCAAGCAGATAAGCAGTATCTGCAATATGACTTCAGCGCATACGCACCCTCGGCTTACCTGACCGAGAAGCAGCGCACCAAGGTCAAGTTCCCCAACAGCGACGTACCAGACTACACGACTCTCCCTGCCGAGCTTAACGAGGAGCAAAAGGCCGACCCACAGAAGCAGGGCTCCACTTTTACGTATGGACTTTACACCAATGTGCCAGCTGGAGCTCAACAGCCCGTAAGCGTGCGATACGAATTCACAAAGCCCGTCACACACTCGACACGCTTGGAGCGCGATGTAGAGGTCTCGCACTGGGGCGGCAACTTGGCTTTTGAGGAGAGATATTGGCTCGTGAACCAGGGCGCGGGACTCAAGAACCACTTCTCGCGCGTCACGTGGCAGAGACAATCCTACATGAACCAGCCCTCCTTCGCTGTCAAAGGCCTTGTCCTTCCCCTGGCTCCTGGCTCCGTGGACCCCTACTTCACCGATGACATTGGCAATGTCTCGACCTCCAGGTTCCGCCCCGGCCAAAAGGAAGCCTTGTTGGAGTTGAAGCCCAGGTATCCCATCTTCGGAGAGTGGAAGTACAGTTTCCGTGTTGGCTGGAACGCTGATCTGTCTTCGTACCTGCACAAGCTCTCTACTGGCGAGACATACGCGCTAAAGGTTCCTTTCCTTGAGGGCCCCCGCTCTATCGAGGGCATTTCCTATGGTCGCGTCGACCTTCGCGTCATTCTGCCCGAGGGCGCTACCAACGTCAAGTTTTCGACTACCGTCCCGATTGTGGCCAACGAAACCACTCTGCACAAGACCTTTATGGATACTCTGGGCCGTACGACGCTAGTCTTGACTGCTATCAACCTGGTAGACGACCTCAGGGACCGCCATCTGATTGTCACATATGACTATCCCTGGACTGCGGGATACAGGAAGCCTGTCGTCATTTCGCTGGGCATGTTCGCCGTATTTGCTGTTACATGGGTGTTGGGCAGCATTGACACGAGCATTGGCAAGAAGAAGACTGCGTAAAGTGCCGAAGGGAAGAAGAGGCTAGTGTGTACGAAGATGTGCAATGTTATGATACTGAGAGGAAAGAAAAGCCAAAGGGATAGAAGCAGTGGAGTCAGTTTCGAGCGCGGTTCAGCACTGTTGGAAAGCGAGCGAGTCTCGCAATGTTTTTGTCGTCATGTAACAAGAATCAATACCGGAGTTCAATTTCATCAATTTAAGGGGTATCATGTGCCAATTTCCAAACAAAACATGCAGAACACGAGTATAGACCAGTTACATGGACCACTGATGCCAATCGTTGGTTTCTGGTCCGTTCAAACACGTTGACCAAAGACAGAAAGATGGAAGGGAGAAAGAGAGGTCCCAAAAAACCCATCGTCCTATCTCTCTCTCTTTCTCAATCAATCAATCAATCAAAAAGGATCCGCCCTGCCCTTGATCCGATGAACATGACGACACACGACCCTCACACCCTCGCCGCATCCCAACCTTCCCACTTCCCTCTTGACACACTGAGCAATGCGCTCCGCAATAGCTACACTACGATGTGTGCCTGCATGACAACACACACTCATACTCACCTCCATGCTCGCAGTGCCACGTCCCGATCTCTCCTTGCTCTTCTCCTCGTCCCCAAACCGCAGCAGCTCCTTGACGGCCGTACAAACTGCCATCCTGGCACCCGCGTCCTGCATCACCATGTCTTGGACGGCGGGCGAGACGCCTGAGTAGCGGTCGCACAGGGCAGGTGGAGGCGGGCGCATGCTGCGCGCGTCGATGGTATACAGGTGCGGGATTGGGGGGTGGCGACGGGGGACTTGAGAGGCCAGCAGGGCGGTTGTGGAGGACTCGCTGCGTATCAGGTCTGCCGAGTAGGTGATTATGTAGATGGTTGGCTGGGTGGGCCTGGGGGAGGGAGGCATGGATGGATATTGCGTTCTTGCTGTGTGTTCTTCGCGGCCTTGAGATGAGGCCATGGCAAGACGTGGTGAGGGGCGTGGTTTTTCCTTTTCTCGCTTTCTGGCCTTTTGCGTTTCCATCTGTCGTTCTCTTTCTTCAGCGTTTGTCCTCACTTTTCTGCTTGTAGCTTGCTGAGCGGCAGGCAGGTCGAAATGCACGTGTTTGCTCGCCGCACTCTTGAGGCTGTTCTTGCGTGGTATGCTGTCTTGCTGTGGTGGCTGTACCAGAATGATGTGCGTCCAAGTGACTGTTTGTACAGGTCGGAGGAGGTTGTTTGATGGTGGAGACAATGCCTCGTAGTAGGAGTTGTAGTGGCGGGGTTCAGAGTAGTAAGGCCAAGACATGTACCTGATATAGTAGGACTGTGCTATGAGACTGTGAGGATAGTATAGAGGATGAAAGTAGATAGATGAAGACTGAGAAGGGGCAGGGGTGTATGGATGCATTGTCGCTACTGCCTTGTTTATTTTCAGATGTTTTCACAAGTGAAGTCAATGTGCGTTGAATATCCCGACACATACGGTGAAGGAGTGGTTATCAACCAGGACATGTCGGTACAGTATAAGTAGGAAATGTTTGCTGCTCATAGCGAGCTGTTTGCATAGGTTGACGGTAGCACGTTGTGGTCAGAGTATCGCGCGATCGTGCTTCTGGGCAAGATGATAGGTAGTCACGGCTCGTGGAGTCACAGTTGCACAGATGACATGGCTTTGCTATCTCCTCGTGACGATCCATCTTAGAGGCAGGCTACATATGCTTCAGTCGAGAATTATAAACGGCAGTTGAAATTTGAGGATGAGTATACTGAAGATGCACGTATCAATCGAAAACTCCAGATAGTCGTAGACAAGAAATAGCGGACATGTGAAGAAAGCATAACAGACCATGAGAGGAAAGTATATAGGCAAAGTGCAGGAGTAGATAGACTTGAGGAATAAGTGAGGAATGAGCGATAGTGGTTCAGTGACGAGTGAAGCAACAACGAAAGTAACCTCAAGAAGAACAACATAAACACACGGCTCACAATTCCTTCATCCTATAATTCCACCTGTTCATAGATATCCTCAGTCGTAAACGACGTCTAGTCTCATACCATACCTCCACTGACTTCGTTCAACACTACTTGACACCTGAAAGCTTACAAACCCTCACTTGTTGTGAATACACCCTAAACATTCAGGTCTCGAACGATGGCAGCAGCGACAATGCCAAGCAATGAAGAGTAATAGAAAGATGCCAGTACATAATACACTAGTTTACTTTCGACAAGAAACGAACTTACGGTTCTGAACAAACAAAAGACTACTCGCCAATACTATGCAAATAAAGTATAATCAAGCTTTCGTTACAAGCTCTTTCGGTGGGTCCGCTTTCCAGACAGACCACTTTGCTGCACGACATAAGGACATGTTGCGTCATTCTATTCACAGGCACCTTTGCTATACTGCTGCTGCTGCTGCCTGTCACATCATGAATCAGTAGTGGTCTGATGCATTCTCGAGCGAGCGCCCCCGGCCGCCAATCCCCATGCGTCTATGTCGCTTGGGTTGGGCATCATTCGAGATGTGCGTGAGTGTATCCCCTTCTCGGAGCTCACAGCACGGTCAATACGCGGGCCCAGGGTCCTGCGGCTAAGCCACCCTTTGGCTCGAATCTAAGAACAAGGCGAATGTATGTACCCGTGCATTCTTGGTTCAGGGTGCTTGCAACCGTCCAAAGAAAAAACGTTGGGCAGCGACCTTCTATTGCTTTTGCCGTCTTATCGACACGAAGCTCGCAGACCGCTTCAGATGCCTTGGCAATATAGGTGTTGGAAGATCAAGCATCGGTTCACCCTAGTTGGAGAGTGAGAGCATCTTTCAGAGCATCTGATAAGCCCGTGCATTTACCCCCCCGAAAGAGTGGGTACCATGTACGTACGTACCATATCCATTTTGGTCGTGCATCAAAGAGTGGATCTTGACCCTCTGACGCCCGTCGTAAACGCAAGCCTTACCTACATACAGCACAGGGCATTGCTGAATGCTTCAGCCATCCCCACGACATGCAACGTCTCGTTCTGTGGGGCAGGCGCAAATAACTTGCATCCACGCATCCACGCATCCCATGTCCGATACTCCGGAGCTCCGGAATTGCGGTCTATGATACGGAAGGGCCGATGAAGGAAGGGACAGAGAGAGAGATGGGAGGGGGGAGGGGATCTGACTTCGTAGAGCATGTTAAGACATGTAGACCAAGTCTCCATCCGAAACCACGATATATTGGGACAAACCTGGGCGGAATGGTGCGGGGACGACTGCTGTAACTAGGGCTTTGCTGACAAGATGAACAGGGCCGTGTGGTTGGATAATTTCCAAGGCTGCTGACAATAGAGGCCGTGCTGTAACAGACTCAAAGTCCATCTCCTCTCTCTCTTTCGCAGTATTGACTCCGCCTCGAGGTTCGTGGAGATGTGCCGAACGATGGTCGTCTAAAGGGCCGAATGTATCATCCTTGGTGAATATCGATCCTATCAGGATCGCTAGTTGCGCCAATCGCTAACGGCCCGATTCGTTAGGCAAATAGAGACAAACCCCCATGGAAAAGTCTCGGTTGATGTTGGAGTTTTGCTACCAACGATCCCCCCACCCACCCCCACCCATGCCTGACGGGGTGCAATAGGGATCATGACGCGAAAAGTTGGAGTAGGAGCACAGACGCATCAAACGCGTAAAGAACATGCTCAGAACATTCTTTGCTCCAATCTAATCCTCGTACAGCCCTGGCTCCTTGAAGCTATCATAGTTTCAACCTCCGAAGTTCCAAGCGCCTCTCAGCGGCCCCTCCTCCCCCTCACCCCTTCTTACTCCAATCCCACGCCATGGGTGGCACCAACCCATGTACACATCCAGGCGCACACCTCCGCCTTGCCCCCCCTTCACTTCCCTAGTATCCCAGCTACTTTGACGTGACTATATCGTCGGTAAAGTGCGAACCGGACAAGCGAGTCAATGACTGCATACAACAAGCGGTCACAGATAAGATATCCAAGAACGAATAGGCCCGACCATGCTGAGACGACTCCAACCTCCATGGAGTATACGATCCGAGGCCATGTTTAATCTTAGATGCATACTATGTGCATCTCTACAATTTTTTTTCGCCCTCTCATTCAGACCTCAATCGTTGCCGGGGGGGCTTGAGGACGGGGGGCTTGGATCTTGCCCCATACCCAAGGCCGTCGTCGTAATCTCGGCTGTAGCTGCTACACAGACACTACGGGTTTGTGTCTTATGTGTACGGGAGGTGCCTCTAGCCGATGCAACACGCCTGTCTGATCGGTGAGGGGGGAAGAAAAGAGTAAGTAAACGCTCGATTGGCGAAGGCGGGAGGGGGGGATCGCGCAGAAGACCGCAGCAGCATGTGTTTGCGTAAGTAGGCTGAGTAGCTCGGCTGCAAAGAACGCTGGGCGGTCTTCTCTCGACGCTATTCGACAGACAGCAACGTGATTGTGACTGCATACAAACTGTCTAGTGTGATAGCTGAGAGGCAGGTGTGTGTGGACGTGTGTTGATGGCTGGGGTCTAGACAATTCATTCACACTCCGCCGCGTGCGTATGTGGCGGTCTACCCGAGCCATGGTAATATTGGTGGCCGCATAAACGGCCAACGCGCTTCGCGCCTCACTTTCCCCGAATTTAAGCTTTCAAACGTTGATATGTCGAGATATATTTTAAACTTTGTCCTTTCGGTCACCGGAGCACATTGGCTTCCATCATCCAAATTGGTCTAGATGCGTTAAGAGATCGTAGCCCGGGATTCTCTCGGGTTGCCGCAATATCGTGTTCCGCCCGTTTGGCCGCATGAGTGGTTTGTGCCACTGCATGTGTGTGTGTGTGTGTGCAATGACTAGAGCGAACAAATCCCGAGGCTACGAATTGCCGTGATACAAGACAAGGCCAGGCACGGCTAGAGAGAGAGAGAGACAGAGTGGCTAATTGGTTAGCAGAAAAACGTCTCGAGTAATGTCTCTATCCACCTTCTTACCAAAGAAAGGATATTCAGGCGTAGCGCGCGCTGAATAACAATACTACGGAGCAAGGTTGAAGGTGCAAGTCATCATTTCCAGCCTAGCGGGCACTTTGGTAGCGGTGCGTTTACGCGATGACATCCTCATGATATTCACAAGCGCGTGTGAGTTTCTACGTTAGTGACCAATTATCCAAACAAGACAGACCTAAGTTGGCGTCCTCTGTCAATAGGGCCCAGAATTGATCGCCGTTCCCTGTGCGCAGCAGATGAGAGAGCTCACGAGCATCTGCGGAGAAGACTCCGTAGCGCTGGAATGAAAGTGCTCCTTCCCGTCTATATGCACCAACGTGCTCAAACGCTGCCCAACGTTTGCCGTTCGTTTCTTTTTTAGTTTGCTGCGGTGGGCGCCTTGCTGCACCATAACTCGTATTTATCAGATCGAAGATTGGAAGAAGACAGTCGCCGTGGTGCACTACCCGATGTGACATGCCCCCCCAAACCAAGTCTGATTTTGCAAGTCTTTGCAATATGATGATCCCGAATGGGTGCTCTTGCAGGTGGCTCGAGTCAAAGCGAAATGGCATTCCTTTGCGAAAGCTAAAGCGACGCCATCTTCCTTATCTCGGTGTTAGATCTCCGAGCCTACCCCCTCAACTATGTATGATCTACGCAAGCAGCTGTGCGCGCCCTCGACCACCCAGGTACATTCCGGAGCAACCCGATGCTGACCGTTTTAATACTCTGAACTCTAGTGCAGATGACTTTATTTGAACAGGTCACCAGCAAGACCATGCGGACCCTGCTGAATCGCTAACAATCGTACGACTGGGCTTGCCGTATGCTGAACGTAGCTTTGGTAAAGCCGCTCCGCCCCGCCTCATTCAGTATTGACCGCGAAGACGTCACGCGTGGAACAGAGAACACCCGCGTTTCAATAGTGGATAGTGTCATCACCTTTCCAGGGTCCAAAGCTGTGCACTGACCGGAAAGTTCGGTTTTGCGCAGCGCTGCGAATTGGACGGAGCCGGCGAGAGGAGAGTCCCGGCTAGCCCTGCTAAGAACAAGAGCTGCCTGTCAGAAACTGGCCGACCAAACTTGCCGGCGTCTACCACGCGGTTCCATGGCTAGCTGCGTCTTGGTTTGCACATTCTTACTCCTACATACAATATACGCATCGCCGTATTTGCAGGGTCGGCAAGTGTGATTCGATGCTGTCGATTCAGTTGGCAGGGTTACATATGGGTTTCGCTTTCGCTTCGGAGGAGGGGGGACGCCGCTGGATGACAGGAGGAAATGGATGAGCGGGATAGACCGCCAGCAGCGGCTGTCGGTTTTGCGGTGTGATACTGGTCTTGTTGGTCGTTTGGTGCCTCCAAGCGTGGCTACTGGTCGCTAGAAGCAGACCGGTAACTTAGTTTGATTACTCGGGGTTGGCGGCGTGTGGAAGAAGGGAGGATGGAAAGGGAGGGCAGACCAGGAATTGGAGCGGCTTGGCGATTCAGCGGGGAAATCTCCGGCGGCCCACGATGGACCAGATGGACCAGCGACGTGGAACTAAGATGCGAGCACCTGATTGGCCGTCCAGATCGCTAAGCCCTACGAGTGTCTCCGTCATTCTGTTGCACATGTCGAGACACCATTGTGGCTCTGGAGACTAGCAAAGCAACGAGAAAAAAAAATGCTTGTAGGAAAAGCCCATGGCAAAACAAATGACGGTACCCTTTTCATGCATGCAGTTGCGTTGCGCATCAACCAAACCATGGGTGTGCGAAGTGACGCTTTAGTGTACGTACCGATCACGAGTTTGTATGGTACGTACTCTGCAATGTGCGCGGCAAAAAGCGGCAAGGTTGACAGGCTGTACTTTCTTTTTTTGCTTGTTTCGCAGCAAAAGTCCATGCTAATTTGTCATTTACGCAAAACACTCGGGGCGACAGTACGCTTTGCGAGACGGGGGGCTCCGCCCGCCCACCGCATTTCTTTACGTCTTCGCACCGTATGGCACGTATGGAGGAAATAGTAACCCAGACTAAAAGAAAACAACAACAAAGAAAATACAACAGGGATGACTGTATATATGCGGCGCGCGATAAGGCAGGTGGGCGCTTTCCAGCAGCCAACATGTCTACTGCTACTTGTAGGTCCTGGCAAACTCACCGATCAAGGAGATATTGCATCGTGAGATCCATGCGTAATCATATCGTCTTACGTTACATTAGTGGATGAAGAGGCCAGATGCAAGAGTTTGTAACGCCCACGCTTCCGATAGACTTTGGGGCTATCCGGGTAACCGGCATCTTTTGTCTGGGCATTGCTGCATCATGTGCCGTGTCGCGTGCAGTGGCAGGTAGGAAAGCCACAAAAGAAATATGAACCGCAGCAAGCGGAACGGCTGAGGCGCTGGTTAAAGATGGCATGGGAAAAAACATAAAAAGCCTGTTAAGCATGTTGCCCAGCCATGTGGCCGGAGGGTATTACCGCACATGGCCGTCCTGCAGGGCGCCACAGGGATATCGGCCGACCACACAGCCCGCTAATGCGTGCACGAAACATGGGTCTTGGGCGAAGGGGACCGGTGCAGCAGCCACCACGGGCGCGTAGACGGGGAGCAGAAGAAAACATGACAGCAACCCAGCCAGCAAGCAACGGCTGGATGAGACAAGACGCGGATAAGTTTGCCGCCTCCACTAACCATCAGGCCCTGCGTGAACCATGTGTGAGGGTCCTCGACATCTAGGAAAAAGCACCATGTACATGTACATGTACATCGAAGAAAGAAGAAATCGCCAAGACGCCCATGGCAAAATTGCCAAAGAGGAATACAAATACATAGTGGACATGTCTTACCTAAGCCTATCCCATCGTCCAAGACGTCTGCACGTCGAATCAGACGCGCTGGATAGAGCTTTGCCGGCGGCGTGTCTTGTTGGTTGCCCAGCTCATGCGTAGATCTAGACCCCACATCTTGCACCAACTGCACACACCACCACCCCCGTCTAGTGTGATCGGTGAGAGAACTGTAAATACGATACTGTCCAATCTTCAGCGTATATCCACAGCAGCAGTTTGGCAACCTTTCTCCTGACAGGTGCCATGTCGAAACCGTGACTCAACACGCAGTACGAAGTGGAGAACCAAAAAAAGGCAAACAAGAACTTAGAGTTACTTTTAACGGTACAAGACAAATCATCCACCCACGCCTTGTAACAACATGAAATAATTGATTGATTCTTGGACCAATGCATAGATAGATGAAAATTGACTAGAAGTCGCATAAGACTTCTTTCAGCGCTAGCCACCCAATGATGATATGATGATGATGAGGTTGCTGTTGTCCTTGCTACGTGCTCGTACGTGTGGTTACATATACAATGATGGCCGTCGGTTATGGGGAATATCGAGCGAAGAAAAAATAAATAAAAGAATCCAAAATAAAAAATAAAAAAAATTAACACAAAGCAATGCGCCAGGGCCAAAATATGCAAGTCATTATGCACAATCCCAGATCTGTATTGGACCGGATCGTCCATGACGGATGGCGACAAGATCGAAAGAGGGAGGTTGTGCGCGCATGCGTCAGCACATGCGGGTGTCGCTCCATACGGTAGGATATCGGATATGGGATCAGGTTTAGGAACCGCCACCATCTTTTGCTTTTTTGCTTTCCACCTGACATCACTCTAGACCCTGTTGCCGCTGAACATTCCTGAGGATTTCGAGGTCCATGCGTAGGATGGGCGAATTCGGCGCAACATCCTCAATCACATTGATGGTACGCTTGAACAAGGCGGAGAGTGTGGATTTCGTAAGCCAGGTATCGCTTGGTAGGAGGGGATAGAGTTTGGATTTGTACACCGAAGCCAGGACAAGCATGTTGCCGAATTGCCTGTCTTGTGTTAGCGAATCATGAACAAATGCCAAGGCCCGATAGACTTACGCGTGAAGTGTGCCAAAAGGATTTGTGACCAGAAGCCTCTTCTTACGTGTAGGGGTGAAGTACTGATAGTTGCTACCAGGCTCCTCGCCCACACGATCAAACGCAATCGTGCTATGAATGGCGCTGTTGATACATTGGCAGGCAACCTTGATAATCTTCTGCTGGTCTTCGCTCAGCTCCACCATCTGCACGTTCCTGTTTGTAAGGGGCTGTCCATATGGCGATGGCGAGCTGTGCTGAGAGGCGCCTGTGCTGCCTGGGGGTGGGGGCGGGAACTCCAACACATGACTCGCGAGCTTCAGGTATGGCCGCAACATCATGTAGAGACCACCATAATACTTGGCGCGCACACGGGCAATGTTGAGGTCGGTCGAGGGGTACTCGTCGTCTGACCAGGCAAGCTCCGGCGAGAGAAGTTTCCTCCAGTTTTCCAGTACGCCCACGTGTGTGAGTGCGTGGTAAGCCACTTCCTTGACACTGGTGGGGTCAAAGCTCATTCGTCCGCTGGGTCCATACAGCGCGTTGTGCGCTACGTTCAGAATGACTCGCAAGAACGTTTGCGTAGAGTAAAGCTTCATCATCAGATCGTTCCTCGGACCTGAGGTAATGTCTTCCGGTTGCGCTGAGTTGCTGTCCTCTTGAAGCCAGGTTTCGTTGACGCCTTCAGGGTACATAATGTCACTTTGATGGGCCGAGATGCCGGAGGGTGGTAGATTGCTCATCTCCGCCAGGATATCCCTAGAAAGCCTGTTAGCGAGTGTTGGGGTTCCCAGACAGTAGAAAGCATGGCTTACGATTCGAGCTGCAGGGCTGTCCAGTAAACACACATGACCAGATTCAACCGATACCGTTCCTTTGGGCTCCAGAATTGCCTCTTCTCGTTGTTCACACGGAGAAGCTTGTTGTAGTCGGCTTTGATGAGAACGAGGGCGATTCGGCATGCGTTGTTGATCCAACTCCAGCTCTCTAATACTCGTGCAAACTGACTGAGGTAGAGCGCGGCTAGAAGCATGGCTTGTGCATGGGCAGTCGTGTTCCCGCCTTGCTGGTTTCCGAGAATGTCAGTGGCATAAGCGTAGTAAGCCATACCTGGGAGGATGTCGATGTTCCGCGGCCGGCTATCTTCAGATGTCTCGCTGGCGAAGCTGCCGTTGGCATTCGGAGAATTTCGAATGTATCCATACTCGGAGTGAATGTAAGGATTCCGGTCGTTTTGCGGTGCGGGTAACGGGTCTGTGTAGGAGCAAACCTTGCCCAAAGCAAGGACAAGGAGCACGATGGCATTCCGCAATGAACGTTCAATCTCTCCTCTAGCCGATGGCAGACCGTCCAGTCCGCTGGCTGAGCGCTTTCGCTTGATGCCAGGGTTGAGCTGATGCACTCCATTAACAGCAGGCGATCGAACGCCCACGCCGCGCGACTCAGGGCTGTATTGATCGCTAAACTCTCGGAACATGCGCTTCAGCTTGACCTCGTTGATGAACGGGTGGAACATGTGCATGCTATCCATGTACGACTTGAGCAAGTCGAACATGACGTGACGACGGAAGTCAGGGCGGCCATCTGGACCAAGCCCACTTTGGTAGCTTTCGCGCGGCGTGCTGCTGGGCTCAGAGGGACTTTGGTGATCATATGGTGGGTGGCCCCACAGACCATCTTTGCCCGGCGCTGGAGAGGCTGCTTCGGAATCATTGCTGCTCTCGGGACTCCCGGGACCTTGAGCGCCGTCGTTAAGGTCTTGGCCCTCGCCAACACCCCAAACGCGCAGCAGTCCACGATCCTGCTCCAGCTGCATTGGGTAGTCTGACACTTCGCGGCCATTGTCAGTCAGTCGTTTCAAGTAAGGAATACCTTGGTAGAAGATGTTCATTTGCGACCACTCTTCCAGCAGCTTGTGTGCAGGGGTGGTGTGGTCTCCTTGAAGGCCCGTCTGTTCCTTTGGGCCCGTCTCGGTGGCATGGCTGCGTTCGGTCCGGACGCTTTCGGCAGGTGTTGCCGGTTGCTGGGGAGGTGGTGCAAACTGGGATTCTTGCTTAATCGGAGCCGAGGCATGGGTACCTAGAGGCGATAGTGTGCTCGAATGGGCAACGACTGGCGATTCCATTTTGAGGTTGCTGTGCACCCGAGCCATTTGGCCCCTTCCTTGGATAGGAGTCGGCCATCTGGATGTGCTCTGATCCCGCTGGGGCGCGGAAAAAGAGGCCTCGGGCGAAGCGTGGTTGGACATCATGTCGTTTCGCGTGGGTGGAAGTCTGCTCTCGACACCCTGTTTCCACGTGTTGAACTGATCTACGAATTGCGAGAGAACTTCTGATATGTTGTTGACGCTCTCTTGAAGCTGCATCATGCTTCGGTCTTGCCTAGGGAGCGTCAGTGGAAGGGGAGACCAAATGTTTGGGTGGAGGCGACGCACTTGGGTGGCGGAACATCTTTGTACTGACAGTCAAAGTTGTTCTCCCTGCAAAACTGGCACGGCCGGGCTTCGTCGCATTTCTGCTTTCGCGAGCGGCAGTGGTTGCAAGCCTGGGTGGCGCGCACCTGCTTTCTTCGTATTTGCTGTGCTGCGCCATAGTCATTCATGTAGGGTGTGGGCGCGTAGGGCGTCACTGGCTGGGGATATTGCTGGGTGGGTGGTGGCGGTTGCGCGTGGTATGGCGGTGGACCGTTGGGGTGAGAGGGACTCATGGCATGGCTATATCCATTCGACATGTTGCCATTTGACCGGTGCTCAGGATTCATGGGCGGCCACGAAGGGTGATGGCCACCATGCTCCATGGGGGGTTGAGGTTGAGGTGGAGGCTGAGTTTGGGGCTTGACGTCGACACTGATGCTGAGACTCGTCGACCGAGAGCTGTGAGGCTCTGGGACCGATGCTGACTGCGGCGTCTGTGGAGGACGGTAGGTGGAGATTCGGTCCTGGGGAATCGTCACAGAAGAGGCCCCCGTGACGCCATTGGGATGCTGACGAGGAGAGGGTATGTTACGCGGATCCGCAAGGGCGCGAATGTCAGAGGGTGGCAACGACGGTGAGGGTAGCGGGCCTGGGTAGCCTTGGGGGTGGGCGGTGTACTGGTGAGAGGAGGCGGATAGAGCGTGGGTAGTGTAGGGCGGAGAAGCCTGGGCCAAGGTGGGATGTGTCGGAGGCCGAGTAGGTTGGGTATGAGGCGGTGGAGGAGGGGGTGGAAATCCGTGACCGTTATACTCAAGATTGCTGGAGCCCAAACGAGCTCTCTTAGAATGGGTGGGCGCGTCAGGATCAGCCATCCTTACATATGCCAGACAGAATCCGCTATGGCCATGCGGCTATGTATGACAGAGCACTACTGGGCACAACGGATGGTTCCAGGACCACCAAACGGCAAAAGCCAGGGAGGAAGGTCGCGGGGGGTTGCAGCTGGTGGAGAGCGGCCTCGGCAGTCGCAGGGCCGGAGGGAGACCAATTCACCACAAAGGCAGCGAGATGGTTGGTCAGTAATGATTTGCAGATGACAGCCCAACCCGCGTCATCGCACTGGAGAGGGGAAGAGTTTGGAGAGCGTCGCAGGGCAAGTGCTCGGAGACCAGAGTGGGATGCAGGACGGGAGCTTTCCTATGCCGCGTGCGCGAAGAAAGGACCTAGTCTTGGGCAGGACGACCTTACCATGGAGCCGGAGACAACTATCCGAAGCAGGTAAAGGCGAAATGAATGAATCGCGCGCGGTCAATGCTAGGACGTTTGTCGCTCAGTCGGCGAAAAGTGGCGCTTTTAAGACGGGCCGTGCGAACGAAGGGGCCAGGGCGCAATCAGAAAAGGCGCGAAACCACATCAGTCGCAAAAAGGAACAGCTCTAGGCGCGATGCGACAGGGCGCGGGAGGCGGGCCCAGCGCTGGCTCAGGCACACGCCGCGAGAGCGAGAGCGAGACGGGAGGGTGTGTGTGATGGTGGCCAAGGGCGAGGATGATGAGGGTGTGCGATGCGCGCGAGTGTGTGTGTATGTGTGTGTGGGTGTGAAGGGAGGGGGTGTGGGAGAAAGGGGAGGGGGGAACGCAGTCGACGACACCAAGGATCAAGGCCACATGGGAGGGCGGCCGTGGGTGATGGTGAGAAAGACGGGCGATTAGCGCAAGGCAAGGCAATGCACCAAAGGACGGTCACAGACATCAGTCAGAGAGCATCTGCAGCTTCGCTTGTGCAAGCCCAGCCCACAGTGTTGAGGCCGAGGCCCACCAGACGTGCTGTGTACAGTACAGTACAGTACAGTATGTGTGGGTGTGGGTGTGGGTGTGGGTGTGTGCTGCCAAACCATGAATGGACAAATGCTCCAGGGCGGCCGAGCAATCCCCCAACTCTCTCCATCAAACAGGGCGGCGCTGCCGTCGCCCCCCAGGAAGGATTGCCGCTGCAGACAGCAAACGTCGCTCCCGTCGACTGCAACCCAGGCCCGACTCTGTATGTAACTGCACGTATCTACCGTATACATGCCGTACGTGCGTGCAAGTTGCGTCTGCCAGCCCTGGCTAAAGTGGCGGCCGACAGTCACATTGTTTCGTGCGGCTTGCGCGCTTCTCCGCCTAGCAACAATACACTCTCTCCGCAGCGACCCTGGTGCAGCTTGAAGCAGGCCTGTCATGAGGTCCTTGAATCGGACAATTTCCGCCCAATTGCTGGCCTCTAAGATTCAGGAAGCTGATCCGAGCTCGTCGAGGCCACTAGTCAAGATCCTTTAGTACTCCCAGCCTCCACTCTACCGCGGCACCAAGGCATTCGAGAAGACTCGTGGAAGTGATGCGCTGCATGTGGCGCCCTGGCAAGTGCGGTGCCGTGTCTTGTTTTGCCTCTGGCCTGAAAACTGTGTGTATCGTCTGCTGGTCGTTGCCACCTCCTCCAGCGTGTCTGGTTCGTAGCCCGTTGTGTACCGCCTTCACACCCTAGGACACTAATCTCCATTTAAAAAAAAAGAAAAGGACCTGGAATCTGCTGCTCTGCTGCCCAAAGATCTGCATTCCCGGGTTGCGGATCCTGGCGAAACTCCTATAGGCAGCTCTTGGTGGCACATGGCCAAATGGTGCGTATACTCCCTGCACTACCCATTCGTCCGCGTTGTGCTGTAGGAAAACGCGGCTCTCGGCGGCTTGTAGCATCAACATTAGTTTCACAATGGCAAAACACGCTCGGGAAAATCCTTGAGATTAGCGCGCCGAAGACGCGACCGCCAGAATGGCGTCAGGAACAGTAGGCAGCCGACTCGGAGAAGACAGGCCAGGATTGCCACGACGTTGTCGACGTGCCCCTCCATGGCGACGTTGGTTCCGCTCCGCGCTGCAGTGCCGCCGCCGCCCAGCCACCCTTGCATGGCGGGAAGTCTGTGTCTGCTGTAATGCCCTCTTGCCAAAGGCACGCCTTGACCGTACTGTAACTCGGCATGGGTGGTCAGCTGCCCAGGGAACATTAATCCTAAACCGCTGTGGCCTGTGATGCTAGGCCCCTCGTAGTCGTTAGCCATTGAGCCAGTTTTCCGTCAGATGACCAGCCGACTCTGCCCGGCCCTGTCCCTACCGACGCTATGCCAAGTTGCGGTCTGCTTCAACCTCGATGATTGCTGCTTGCAAAGTCAGGTCCGATAGACGACTCCCCACAACCAAGACGGTCCAAGCAAGGTCAGCATGCAATCATCGCGGGAACCCTGGCCTCGCCATCCTGGTGACCGTAGCTTCTCCACGTGGAAGGCATGAGGCGTCCAGTAAGCCCTTGGGGAGTTCCTAGATGGCGTCTTGACGAGTCAAAGTCGCCCGACAATTGCCATCGAGTCGGTGTAGTAGTCGCTCTGCTCTCTGACGCGGTGTATCAAAGTCTGCCTCTTGACCGGACCAAGCAGTCGTCGACAAAATTTTGCCCCTCAGAGCCTGCGTGCCGCCTTTGGATGACATGCCCCAGCCTGCGGTTCATGGTATGCATGTACTGTAGAGCTACAGCACAGGCGCACGACACAGTGGAGCGTGAGTCGTATTACGGCCGCTCTGTCATTGCGAGACGCGATTGCGTGCGTCCAGGCCAATGAAATGGCGAGGGGCTGGTTTATGACGTCGGAACTGACGATATATAGTAGGTAAACAAGGCGCCCTTTGTCTCGTTGCTGTTCACCGGGCGGCGTGCGCAGTCCTTGCGCTTGGGACTGCCTCCACGGAGCGTTGTGCCAGGGGTGTCGTACGAGAAGGCAAATTCTGCATTCAAGTGAGGCTGGCTCCCATCCGTCGACCACTCCCAGCGATGCAAATGCATCAGAAGCCCTGTCTTGTTGGCGATGGACAGTATCACCATGTCGTACAATAGGTTGCTGTGAAGAGTGATGCGCATGCAGGTGGCGGCTAATCCCCAGCCCTTGCCAAGACCCGTACCTGGCTGACCACTGGTTACACAGACTCCGTCGCATATCAATACCACATGCAAACTGCTTTGTTGGAGTTGCGCAGCCTATCAGAACATGCCTCTGTCTGCCTCATTTAAACCTTCTCAGAAGAAGCATCTACGCGGGACGCGGGATGCAGATGGTGATTCCCTCTGCTTGGGACTCGTGGTCGGACCGCTGAAACGCCACTGAAGCAAAGCAGTAGCGCCGAAGTCTATACGTCACGTTGCCTTTCTGTTCTTGAAGACAACACTCTCCCAAACAGCAAACACCTTCTAATCCCGTTGCCCAAGTGCCTTTTCTAGTATAGTCTAGCCCATTGCCAGATAATCTCCACACCATGGCCGTTGCCACCTTGGTCTTCAGCGCCATCGCAGCTTTCGCCATCTACCGGATTGTCCGGAGGTATCAGCTCCTCCAGCGTAATATCGCCCTGGCTAAGAGCTCGGGATTGCCTGTGATAGCCTCTCCTTGGAACGTTTACAACCGTTTTTGGCTGGCCACGTACAAGTTGTGGACGCCGTTGCTGCGAACATGTCTCCCGCGCCGCCTACAGGGCCTCTGGATAGAGTACGTATGGGCAATGATACCAGTCTTCATGTTTTTAATCCGTGCCTTGCAGTGTCATGCAGCCAGAATGGGGGTATATGGCTGGACACAAACCCTTTGAGCAAATGGGAAAGGACGTCTTCATCTGCGCTGCTCCCACTACACTGACCGTCTATGTCGCTGATGCAGACGTCGTCACTCAAATCACCACCCGCCGCAATGACTTTCCCAAGCCCCTCGATATGTACGGATCTCTCAATATATACGGAATGAATCTTGTGTCTACCGAAGGATCCCAATGGCGTGGTCATCGCAAACTCGTCGCGCCAAGTTTTGGTGATAGGAATAACGAGCTCGTTTTCAGCGAAACGCTTCATCACGCAAAATCCTTGCTTGGTCTCTGGGCCGGACCTGACGGGAAAGGCAACCAGACTATACCCGATCCTTCTGCAGCGGCAATGAACTTTGCTCTGTACGTCATTAGTAGCGCCGGCTTCGATGTACGGGTCGCTTGGCCGCACGAAGAAGGTGACGAGGTAGCCAACAAGAAGGATGCAGACCAGTCTATCTCTGTTGGCTCCAAGGCGCCCCCTGGCCACACCATGAGCTATCGAGAAGCACTCAGCCAGCTGCTTCACAACATTGTGTGGACCCAAGTGATACCCATCAAATTGCTCTGTAAGAGATATCAGTGCTACCTGTGACTGAATGTACAACGCTGACACGTTTTGGATAGCGCAATCCCCATTCAAAGTGCATCGTACAGTTGCTGAGGCAGTTGGCGAATGGGGCAGATACATGGATGATATGTATGAACACAAAAAGACCCAGGTTCTTTCTGGCAGCAGTAAGAGAGGAATGGATTTTTTCGACTCGTTGATCCGCGGTAGTGGTATTACAGAAAAAGAAACTACCACTGTGAAGAAGAGCGACATACTAGGCAATGCTTTTGTGGTTATGCTGGCAGGCCACGAAACATCGGCAAACACGCTACATTTTTCATTGCTTTTCCTTGCAATGAACTGGCCATCACAAAAGCGACTACAGCAAGACCTTGACCGGATATTCAATGGCAAACCAATGAGCGAATGGACATATGAAGAAGACTTTCCCAAGCTCTTTGGAAGCATGGCAGCTGCAGTCATGAACGAGACGCTTCGCATCTTGCCGCCTATCGTCAACATTCCCAAATCGGTTGCGCCTGGGCCACCCCAGCCGATTCAAATAGATGGTCGGCAGTACACTCTTCCAGGAGGTGCGAATGTCTTCCTCAGCGCAGCTATCCATCGCAATCCAAAATACTGGCCTGAACCAGAAGATGATACAAGCGACGACGGCATCCTGGACGTGTATCGGTTCAGGCCTGAGCGCTGGCTTGTAAAGAGCAAACTGTCTGATTCTTTCGTTGACATCGATTACGACGATGAAGCACTACGAGGACCATCTGGCGAAGACACTTCATCAGAGCTTTTCAAGCCCGTAAAAGGATCTTACATTCCATTTAGTGACGGTTTCCGATCCTGCATAGGGCGACGCTTTGCCCAAGTGGAGATTCTTGCAGTGCTGGCTGCCATCTTCACGCAGTATAGTGTCGAGCTTGCAGTTGACGACTTTGCCAGTGATGAAGAGGTGGAGAAGATGCCAAAGGGAGGCCGAGAGCGGCGAGAGCTATTTAAGAAGGCCAAAGATAGGGCCAGGGACGCGCTGCAAAACAAAGTTGCAACCATTATTACACTGCAGCTGCGGGACGTTTCCATACCGATCAGACTAATGAAGAGGAGTGAAGAGAGGTTCGCTTTTGATTAAGCGATGTATGGTGGAGAGACTCGCCCATGACTATATACACTTTGGCTTATCTGCCAAAGCACGAGAGAAATACATACAACAGAATACTTTCTTGATGTTGTTGGTATTGAGCTTCTGATACTGGAGATAGAAGCTACCCCGCATCACGTCACTATGGAGAAGCTACCCCGCCAACTAGCAACGTCCGCCATAAGACTGTCTCAAAGTACTCAATTTGCAATAATATGTACTGTGTAAATTAAGAACAAAAAGACGCATATTTCTGTCCTAGTTCGGTGTTTTGTAGTAGAAACTTAAAGCCATCACCAATCCTATCGAAATTCCTTCATAAGCTGCACAATGCCACCACCAAATTTCCCGCCCGAAGAGCTCCGCCAGATAGTTCAAGAGGTAGCCACCCTTCTCAAAGAGCGCAAAGAGACGATATCAGTAGCAGAAACAGTAAGCATTCTTTTGCCATCTCTTGATCTATACGTGGCAAGGATACAGACCTAATCACATACTACTTCACAGGCAGCAGGCGGCCTCATCTCTGCGGCTCTCCTCTCCTTTCCCGGCGCATCGTCTTACTACCGCGGTGGGCTGACCCTCTACACTCTCGAATCACGCATTGCCTTTGCTGGCTGGACCCAGGAATCAATATCTGGCTACAGCGGACCAACACCCGCCATCGTCTCAGGTCTAGCCGAGCACACGCGCAGCAAGCTGGGTAGTACGTATGCTGTTAGCGAGAGCGGAACTGCAGGGCCCACGGGAGGCACTACGAGAAACCGTACGCCGGGGTACGTGGCTCTTGCCGTGGCCCGCGAAGGCGGAGCAACCGAGACAAGAGAGGCAGAGACGGGGAGTTCGGAGAGAGAGGGCAACATGGTGGCTTTTGCGGTTGAGGCGCTCAAGTTGGTTAGAGATGTGATCAAGGGGGAGGGCAAGCTGTGATATCGTAATGTAATCATGGGCTGATGATCGTGTTAGTAAGTTATGCGCAGACACACACATTAGGTACTGGGTACATGGTTCAAGAGTAACCTTTTTCCCATTACCCAATATCATAGGTAGGAAAACAGAACCGATGCGACTGACTGACTGATTGACGGACTGACTCTTCCAGTCGACTATGTCCGCTTCATTTTCTGGTCTTAGCGCAATACACATCCCTTCCTCGAAGATGTCCTATAGCAAGAAAGTTTCGTATCGACGGACATGACGTTACATTTCGCTTGCCCAGACGCGATTTTTTATATCCGTGAGAGACAATCGTAACGAATACCTACTTTCTTCGTACGCGCGTAAATGCAACCACAATGCACCCGGCCCAGCATCTCGGTATCACACATACGATTTTCATTAACCAAGTACCTCTAACACACGAAACATGGACAAACCCGCAATCAGCGTTTATCAATCTAACAAATCTTTTCCTCCTCCCCACCCCCCACATCTTCCGCGGCCTCATCTTTTCTACGCATTCTGAATGGCCCCCAAGTTAACGGTCTAGATCCTGCCCACGTAACACAAAGCAATGCGCCGCAGCACATCCCCCATATAATGCATACGGTGCCAAGATGGGGGAGGGGAAGCGTTCGCCTACCCCTTACCTATCATCCCACTCGCATCCTCCGCCCTGGCATACGAAGATGTGCACACGCAGAGTCAGAGCCATGCTTTGCATGCATGTATGCACGCAACCAAAGACGGTTGTTGTTGTTTCTTTTCTTGGGCATGGAAGGATGCGGCTTGTGGGGCGGATGTACGCCACGGGATGTTTTTGTGTAACGCCACGTCTGTATGCAGCCCTATCTGGCCCTCTTGTTGCTGCCCGATCAGAAGGATCCTTGAAAAAAATGTCTCGGAGATGGAAGTGTCAATCGGGTTTCAGTTTATGAGCCGTTCGCGTGGGTGGGGGGCCTGTTTGACAGAATAATATGTGTGTTTCGCGACGGCTGGGCGTTTGTTGATGGGATGCTTGTTTGAGAAGACAACTTTTATGAATGATGAGTGCTCGAGAGGATGTGTGACGAATACGAGCGTCTTGGAGGGAAAATTAGTTTACTTGCATAGTATCGGTCGGGAATCTCATGCCATGAAATTGAGCAGTGACGGCGATGATACAACATCAATGCTGACTTCGTATATTCGGTTTATTCACTCTCCCTTACACAACAGTAAATGAGGGAGGGCGCTTGTAAGAAAAGAGATATATATTAGTGATTCTTCATAGCTTGGCCTTGATGAGCACAGAAAGAAAGGAAGGAAATCGAATCAATATTCCCGTCTCCTTAAACCCGAACAAAAACAGCTTATTTCCCTCATGTATTTCACGATATAGAGCCACACACACAAGGAAGACAGGTGAACACCGTCCAGCAAGTATGAATATTCATTTTCTACACACTTCCCCCCACTTGCCTCATCAAACCTGTCCTTTTCATAGACCGAAACACAGGAATTTTTTCCAAACAAAACCTCATCATTGCATGTTTGAGTGTCCTTGCTAGTGAAACTACTAGATATCTTCTTTTTCAGGATTCCGATCTCCTCATCAAGAAAGACTGTAAGTTACACTTGGCAATGGATATATGGCGATGTTGCAAGCCCTACTACTCATTACATTCCATATTCCAACAATTGATATCTTCGTCCTATGACGCTAAAACGATGTCGCAGAGGGCAGTCGAGTGTCCAAAACTAGACTTCAAGTCTAGTCAGAATACAATATTCCTCAAAACAGACACATGAACATCCGCGTCCCTTTGTCCTTTTGCAAATCATCACGTACAAAGCTAACCACGCAAGCACATGTACCATTTGCAAATACTTCGATCTATATCAAGAAAACAAGAGCCATATCTCTATGACCTTCTGCCATGCTTTGTTTGGCTCACGGACTCCCCAACTCCACCATCGTCAATCACCAACGGGTATTTCGCGTTCAATTCGTACAAAACTCTCCATCCATTCTACCCCTAGCCATGCAAATAGAAAAACCGCTATAGCTCATCGTGCGCATCCGGCTCCGGCATCTTAATAGCCTCCTGTGGCCTGCCAAACTCGGCATCTATGCTGACACCCTTCTTCTTCCTGTACTTCTCCCAGACGCTCCAAAATTCCTTCTCCATGCCCTTCTCCATCTGATCCGGCAATACGACCACATACTCGACATGCAGGTCACCGAATTGCAGCCCCTCGTTGTTGTCTAGCTGTTGGTGCCAAACTGGCATACCTTCCTCCTTGACGATCTCAACGAGATTAGGTTGTACAACTTCGCCGCGTTTGCGGGAGAGCTGGACAATATGGCCATCGAGATGTGTAATATTGCGAGTCCAGTCACCCATCCATGCCTCCCTAAGTGACAGAACCTCACGCCAGAAGAGGTCTTTGCCCCGTCTTCTAAAGAAGGTACCGTCTGTCCGCTCGTGCTCTTGTTGCCCCAATGCAGGCTCAGATTCAGCAAGATGAACGATAAGGTCGCCAGCGACGTAGTCTGGACTCTCGTCCGCTTCATTCTCGTAGGTGATGCGCACGCCGTTAGGCATACCTTTCTCGATCTCGAGTTGGTGCGTCTCGGCTTCGCGAATAACTCTACTGCCGCTGCAGACTGGACAAGGGTGCTTGATCGTTTTGCCTTTGCCGTGACATTGGTCACAATGTACCTGGACCTGCTGGAAGAGTCCCGGCGCGAGTTGTTGTCGCTGTATACGAATACCCCGTCCACCACACGCGCCACAGGTTTCTACATGTCCGTCTTCTGAACCTGAACCCTCACAAGCCGAGCAAATCGCTTGCTTTTCGATCGTGAATTCCGTCTTTCGGCCGTTGTAAAAGTCACGCAAGGGAACAGCTACCCTGACTTCCATGTTCGGTCCTCGTCGCTCTCCGCCGTGATGTCCAAAATGCCCCGAACCGCCGAAGAAGCGCGAGAAGAGGTCAAAGGGGTCATGTTGTTGGCGCGGGCCACCACCTTGCTTGTGCTGTTGAATGCCCTCATGGCCGTATTGGTCGTAGATCTTTCGAGTGTCTTTCTCGATGAGGACTTCGTAGGCTTCGGCTATTTCAACGAATTTCTGGTTCGCCTTGTCATCGCCACTAAAATATGTTAGCAGAATGCCAGTACACTGATGGAATGCTGGACGTACGGGTTCTTATCTGGATGATATTTTTTACTGAGCGTTCGGTATGCTTTTTTGATCTGGCGCTCTGAGGCATCTCTCTCAAGGCCCAGTAGCTGCACGACTTGGTTAGCCAGTGTACCTGAGATTGCGACTAAGGCAAGTATGCGAAATACAGAATGTAGACTTTACATACCTTGTAGTAATCTTCTGCGCCAACAACTAGTAGTGCCAGAAAAGCGACTACAAAAAACAGCGCTATCCGTAGGAGCATCGTGTGATCTGAAGTACGCCAACGGCAACTTTGAACTTGGTAAAGTGAGTGGACGGAATGTACGTATCCGTATACAAGTTTGAGAACAAATCTACATGAAGTTTGCAAACATCTAGCGAGGCCAGGCGACCTCGAAAATGAAGGGAATGGAGGGAGAAGTAAAGGTTAATATGTAGAAGCGGAGAGTGAAGGGCAAAGTTGTAGCTTCGGGACACGATAGCAGTAACGTAGATTATGCGACCAATCGGAGTTAAGCCTTGGCATTACCGACTTCACTTTTTGTGCGCGGCGGCAGCTGGCGCAAACCGTGGTTGATTGAGGCTGCAGCTATTCTCCACGCCCCCGACCCACGGTCATATACCCCAAACGACGCATTGAGTTGCTGTCTTGACCTGTCCAGACTCGAACTCAGTATACGAAGGCGCTTACAGCGCTAGCGCTCCTCCGCAAGACCTCCGCATCTACCGCATCTACCGCACACGACCCCAGAACACCACCATCGCACAGCCGCCCACCATGGCGTCAATAGCGAGCAAAGCCAAGGCTGGTAAGCCAATTATCCAGGAATACTTTTCGAGCCACAAGGTCGGCGTCGTGGTCTCGGCCGGGAAGATGTCAAAAGCAGTAAAAGTGCGTGTCGCAAATCAAGAATGGAACAAGAAGTTTAGAAAAGTAAGAATTGGCAATTGAGATGGACGCAATTTTTTTCTTCAGTGTTAATACAAGATTTACAGCACTTCCCCGCTCCTATAACCTATCTTGTCCGCGACCCCAATGATTCCCTTGTCGAAGGTGACATTGTCCGTATAACGTCTGGACACCGCACTTCTACAGCCATCCGCCACGTTGTAACCTCCATTGTTGCACCCTTCGGCGAACCTGTGGAGAACCGCCCTCCAGTTCTCACCCAAGCCCAGTTAGACGAACAGCGCATCAAGGATCGGTTATTGAAGGATGTGAGAAGTGCCGCGCGGGGGAGGCAAGTGAGTGTGCAGAGACTGGCACAGGCAAGGAAGCAAGGACTTCAGATACCGACGCTGGAAGAAGCCATGGAGCGTATGAAGGTGCATACAGAGACCGAGAAGGCAAGGCTGGAGTCGCATGGTGGGCAAGTTGGACAGCAAAAGACGGCAAAGGAGAGGAGAGTTGAGGCAGGAAAGAAGACAAAGGAAGAGGCCAAGGCCCAAAACAAGTTAAAAGATGCGAAGAAACAGACTGTGTAGTAGTGGAATATACCAGAGATAGACATGTGAATTATCGTGTGCTACCAAGGACTGCGTCTGGAAAGCATGCATTTTCACGTAACGTTCAAGTCATCACATTCCACATGACACCATGTTTCCTACTCACCGCAACGCCAAACTCAACAACCCAATGCCCAGGGTATCAATATCGTATCCATACAATCATGACCAAGCCTAACATTAAAAAAAACATATAACACTTTACGCAGCCGTTTGCACAACCTTGAAGCCTTCCGATACCATCTTCTGAATCTCTTCGTCCTTGTGCTGCAGCTGAGCCAGGGCATATGTGATGTCATTCCACTGCCTCTCGTTCTCAGCCCTAGGCAGTCTTGAAGCAAGCTTAGCAGACAGTTGCTTGGCGTGTTTGTCCTACAGAACGTCAGTATCGATGCGGCAAGATCGTGTAAGCCGTCATAAAGCCATACCTTCTCAATAAACCCAGCCAAGAATTTGATGATCCTCTTCAACGCATCTTCGCTAAGCCCTGTGTCTGCACTAAGCACACTGAACATGTCGATGAATTGGTTGTAGACCGCATTGTCCTTTGTCGATAACTCGGTGAAGAACATGCGTGCCATGTCTGCAATCTTCTTGTCACTATCTTCGAGACATTTGGCCATCTCGCCCAGTTGGCCCTTGACCTTGACTTGACCTGCTAAGATCAAGAAAGTGAGCGTCATCAGACAGGTCCGCTTGACACTGGGGTCACCATCGTTCAAGCGGCGGTAGAGGAAGTCGGTGTTTTCATCAATGAGATGGTTGAAGCACACTGCCATGTCACCAAGTGCTACGACAAGATTACTGCGGACGACAGCATCTTGGCTCCTCTCGAGAATGGTGAGCAGCAAGCCAAGGTTGGTCTCGCAATATTCCGAGCTCACACACATGAGCTTCGCCAAGCAGAGTGCTGCTTGGGCTTGCAGTGTCGGATGGTTGTACGACGTGTTGTTGGCGCAAATATCTGCCACCAATGGACCAAAATTTGCCAAAAGAGACTGTGGACCGTATAAGAGCTCGCGCTCGCGGACATGCGCAATAGCTTCCGTAAAGTCATCCTCCGTAGTACCAGCCATGAGATCTAGCTCGTCAGCTTCCTCAGGCGCCGGCGTCGGCTCCTTAGTAGCGCCTCGTTTGCGGCCTTTCTTTATGGGTGTAGGATCGGCTGCCGATGCCATCGACTTTCGAGGACCAGATGCGTTCTTCTTGTCTTTCTCAGCTTTGCGACGCTTGAACTCCAGCTCACAAAGCTCAAGGTGGACGATTTGCTTAATCGCGACATGACCGACGACAAACAGCAGCTGTGAGAGAGCGAGGGCAGAGTTTTGCTTCTTTGGTTGTGGCTCGTCGATTGCAGGCGCATCCGGCATTTCTTCATCCTCCCCTTTCGGCCCAGCAGCGCTCGAACTTGATGTAGGGCGCGATTCAGATTTATATTGTCCAGCAAACACACGCTTGGTGATCTTGCGAATTATCTCTGAACATAGGACGTCGGGGTGTTTGGATAAGACATATATGGCACTGATAGCCTGTTCTGCTACTCCGTACCACTCTTTGCTGTCTGAAGTCATTTCTGTGATTGCAGCCAGCCTTACTAGCACTGCGTGGTCGTTTGGCAGTTTTACAGTCTGAGCTGGAGCATCACCGGAGGCCTGCTTTCCTGGTGGCTGGCTCATACGACGGAGAGCTATGCAAGTGTATCGAGCCAGCCCCAGATCTCGTCTACCAAGCTCCCCTAGACCAATCCTTAGGCAGGTCTCCATTTCCTGTACCACAATGTCAGGTGTAGACAGCGCCAGCATACCCAGAACGATGATAGCTCCTCGACGCTGGTTCTTGGAGATGTCTTTCTTCTGATAGCCATAGATCTGCCAAAGCTTCTGGATGACTAACCCATTGACCAAGCCCTGCTTCATCATAGTGCTGAGAAGCTGCTCAAGAGAAGTCAGTTCTGCCGGCGTTGTGCCAAAAGTCAAACTGATCATGTTCTTGGAGATGTAGTTCGCAACCGCATTGTCATCAAACCCAGGCGGTGCGTCAAAGAACAAGCCCTTGTAGCATTCGAGGAGATGAGTTTGCACACCCTTGCCTTCGTCACTGTTGCCTTTAGTCCAGATGAGGCGCAACATTCTTCGAATACCAAGTTTTGCGTTTGCAATCTTGTACGCATCGATTGTAGTGAAGAAATCCATGGCTTCAATAACCTCGCTCTTGTTCTTGGATGACAGCAACTGGGTTACAATCTCGGCGGCATCGTTGATAACTTCGATAAACTTGAGTGCTTCAAGCAAGAATTTGCGCACTGCCTGGAATTTCTCGAGCTCCTGTGCGGTCGCTGCGTCTTTCTGGGCCTTTTCAATGGCAGCAGCCTTCTCCTCTTCACTCATCTCAGAGGGATGTTTCGGCTCTTCCGCATCTCCATTGTCAACTTGTGTTGCGTCTTGCAGTAGGGTTTCATCAACAGTCTGATCACCTGGTGGGCGTTCTCTTAACTCTTCTGGAGGCTGCAAGGCGTTGATTTGGGCTTCGCATTCCTGCAATCGCTGGGTCCAGTCCTTGGTCGACAACAATCCTCCATCAAACGCTGTAAAGGGGTGCGTTGAGATGAGCTTGGCAAGCAGCTTAATTGCATTCCGACGAACGTTGCTACTCTTGTCTTCAAGGCTGCGTGCAGCAAGTTCGGCGACCTTCTGTCTGCGCTTGGGGTATTTCTGCTCGAGATCGCAAAGCTTGACGTAAACCTGCATTACTCTAGCACGGCAATACGGGTTGATATCAAGGAAGCGGTCTTCCAATACATCAAAGAAGATACGAATCTGGGCCTTGTGGTTTTCGCTGCGGTCGTCTTGACTCAGCTTGCTAAGCATCGTTATTAGATTTCCGCAGACTTCGATGAGGGCGCAGCGCAGGGTATACGACTCGCTATCTAGCAGGTTCGCAAGCAGCGTCATTTGTCGGATGACCAGGTGTGGTGTTAGTTCAGAAATTTTAGTAAGGAAAGTTGAGATGGACTTCGGACCCTTCAAATCAGTGGAACTGAACTCCTTGCTGCTGATGTCTTTCAAGACGTCTTCGGTGAGCTGTGGGTAGTCGAAGGCATCAGCAAGTGTAAAGAGGAACTCAGCCATGGGCTCCGATAGATGCTCAAAGTACGTCAGGCTCTGGTTGATGGATGTTTGTGCAGCTGTCATTGTTGTCAGTAGAGATACCCTGTCAACCTGTAGTGTACCTACTGTATGCGTGTCCATGCGATTTAACGGCAAAACACAGGACTCTGAAACAGTGATTGCGTATCGCATTGTTCTTGACTCTTGCCTCATTCTCGAGGATGTGGTATACTGGCTTTGTGAACAGGCCGATAAAAGTGTCTCGCTCTGATGTAGTGACGAATATACGGCCCAGCTTGAGTCTAAGCACCTTGCTCATCCGGTCCAGTGCCGTCTCTAGTTGGGCGGAGGCATCCCAGGCGCCCTCTTTTCCTCCACCAGATTTGGTCTTCGCGGCCTTACCCCGCCCCCTCGCTGCTGGGGCGGATGCTGATTTCTCCAGCGCCCGTGTCTCGACCGCAGAAATGGTCCAACGGAGAAGGAAGCCATACATTTCAAGCAGATTCTTGTGGTGAGGTATCGCATCCTGCTCTTCAGCCTCGAGGTCTGCATGTATTATGTCGGCTTGCGTAGATAGTGCGGAGGATATGAGGTCGAGGATCTTGCTGAGAATGGCGGGGGGGATCTGTGACGAGTGCCTAGATAGTCGCAACAGTTTACAATTAGGTTCTGTGCTATATGTTTTTGCATGCTTTGGATATGCAGGAACGCACTTCAGCAGAAATTGCAGAGTATCAAAAACAGAGCTGCGGGTAATCGCATCTGGGCTCTCCGCTACGGCATCGACGACAGGATTCAACTCGCTGTTGATCAATCCGGGCGATGACAGCGCTTCTGGCTCATCTTCGCAGTCTTGTAGTGCTTGCGGGGCCTCGGGCATGGGGATCGTCGAAGGGTCGCTGTCGAACAGCTTGACCGCCTCGTTGATGTCGAAATCCACGCGCGCATCCATGATGGTCAGAGTCGCTTGCGGGAATCCAAAGACAGAAAGAAAACGAAGCGACGAAAGGACCGTCGAGAGTGGGGTGGTTTGCTCAAGTGAAAGGGACAATGCGGGCCATCGTCTCACTTGCCGGGAAGGCGCGTTGCATATGTTTATTGGCCCGTGCGGCTTGTCATCATCCTTCCCTTTCCGGCCTAGTGATTAAGGGTTCAATCGCGGAACGCGTCTCCCATATACTGTGCAGAGATTCGTGTCATCCTGCACAACACCAGAAAGCCACATACAAACACACACACCTCTCCCATGGCAAAGGCACGAACTTCACTGCGGAATGCAGAAGCCATCGACGTCCACGAGGACCCCATAAAGCCAGAAGAAGCTGAAGAGACCATGGATGAAAGCACGGATCCGCTTGACGAAAGCGGACAAACAGTCGACAGCAGCGACGAGGAGGTCGAGGATTCCGTTCAAGAAGACATGGCGCGCTTCGAAGAGACTTTCGTCGGCATCAGCAAGCGCTTTCGATTGATTAACCGCATCGGAGAGGGTATGTCTTGCTTCATTGGCTTGTAGTAGTGCAGTGTAGCGGGGTGGCTCACAATTCCCTACAGGAACCTTCTCCACCGTCTACAAGGCCGAAGATTTAGAGTACGACAGATACAACAACAACTGGGATATTGATGAGCGCGAGAAGAACAAGTGGATGTCCCCTTCACGTAGGAAGCAATCTGGCCGGCGACCCCACTATGTGGCCATCAAGAAGATCTATGTCACAAGCAGTCCGATACGCATCTTCAATGAACTCGAACTTCTATACGACCTGAGAGACTCAGACTCTGTGTGTCCGCTCATCACCGCTTTCCGCCATTTGGACCAGGTAGTTGCTGTACTACCTTACTTTCAGCACCGCGACTTCCGAGATTACTACCGTGACATGAAGATTTCAGATATGCGCTTCTACTTTCGAAGTTTGTTTACTGCTCTTGCGGCAGTACACCAGAAAGGTATCATCCATCGTGATGTCAAGCCTACCAACTTTCTATACAACACGTCGCAATCTCGTGGTGTCTTGGTTGACTTTGGTCTCGCGGAGCGTGAGGGCACGGATTGGCACAACTGTCCTTGCCATCTGAACGAGGAGGATCGCCGCTACAGGATTTCTCACAGCGTCTATGCTCAGACACAATTGACAGGCCACAGCGCTGGCGCCTATCCCAAGAACGATACACGTAACAGTAGACGCGCTAATCGGGCGGGTACCCGTGGCTTCCGCGCCCCCGAGGTGCTCCTGAAATGTACCCAGCAGACCTGCTCTATTGATATATGGAGTGTCGGCGTCATACTTTTGACCATACTTTCGCGCCGTTTTCCCTTCTTCCACAGTGCAGACGACATCGATGCATTGCTCGAGATCACTACTATCTTTGGACGAAAGAAGATGCGGGAGACGGCACTGCTACATGGTCAGGTCTTTGAGACAAACGTACCTAGTTACAGCGAGGGCGGACACAGCTTGGAGAAGATTATCCTCTGGTGCACGGGCCGAACAGGCGACAAGACCCAGCCCAAGAAGGAGCTCGAAGAGGAAGAGAAGGAGGCCGTTCAGTTCTTGTACCGCCTTTTGGAATGCAACCCAGCAAAGCGAATCACGGCTGCAGAGGCTTTGGAACATCCTTTTCTTGCCCAGACTTATGAAGAGAGCGAGGCAGAGCAGAAGGAATTGGTCGGTCTTGTTGGTGAACAAGAATAGCACGATTACTAATGCGTTGACGAGAGCACGAGTAAAAAAAGCTGCATGGATGGCGTATGGTTGGATGTAAGCATAGTACAGGTGTTTTTTTGTTTGGCCATTTAGGGAAACTGGCCGTGGGACGAGTCATTGCGATACCCTCCTGTATGTACTGCATATCATCATGCTCAAGACATCATTCCAGATAGTAAACATGAAACACGGCGCATTCGTATACTTTCCTGGTAGTCGGTCCGGTATCGCTTGGCTTCACATACTTACGATTCAATGAAATTAGTGCATTTGATCATACGACATTGAGTATGGAAACACTAAGATCTGTCGCTGTTCAACGCATATCTGTCATTCGGATTTAGCCTTCTAATGTCTGCGAAGCTATGCCGAGGTTCGCTTTCCAATGGCCAAAACCAGAACACAACAACAAAGGATTGAAACCCAAGAAAATGGCGCCTCTGCGGCATAGCTGCAAGCTTTCAAGAACATTGGGCTTAGTTGTGAAACCCGTCCTATAAACTATAATATAATGTATGTCTCATTAACTTCTCTAATTAAACCGCCTTGAGCATATTGCACCGCTTCTTACATCAGCACTACACATTTAGCAATAATGGCGGATCAAGGATTTAGCTCCTTATATTTTGGTCTCAACAGACTCCCCAAATTCTTTCCTCGATAATAAAACCTCGATTCCTCGACGAGAGTCCATTGTTATATCGGAACCTCCCTCCTTCGCACAGTCACCCTTACTCCTGTATTTCATCAAACCCATATTTACCTCAGAAAGGCATACATCACCACAATGCAATACTCCAGCCTAGGCGCAGTTTTCCTACTCTTCGTAGGGCTTGCCTCTGCTGCAAACGAATACGCTTGTGCTACAGGTCAAGGTGGTGACGTATGTGAGGCTCCGTCAAATCATAGGCTTCGCTCATAGGAATTACAGGTACGCTGCTCTCAGAATGAAGCAGCAGCCTGTGTGATTGGATGCAATGATCGAGTGAGTGTACAACATGGAGTGCGATTGTATCAACTGCTAAGACTAAACAGTGCAATGCTGGCGTCTACACTTCATACAAACTAGACAACAACGATTGCATGTGCCTCTGTGGCTAAATAAAATGCCACTAAAAACCCCACGAGAGATGTTCAAGCTAGTAGCGTTCGTCAAAGCATAAACTCTGCGGCGTTTGTAAACATCAAAGCGCTTACTTCGTTCATTTCATAGCATATAAATTCATGGGTTGTCACATTATTTTATCAGTGATTCGTCACTTTCATTGCACCGTTTACCACATATGGTCTCCCGTAAATCTAACACTACAATGGTTAAACTTATTTGTACGATTAGAGGAAACTGGAATTAGAATTTTAAGACAATTCCCCGTCTGACACGCATCCCTTTTGCGGTTTAGCCCGCGGAACGACGCCAGGAATTCCTCATCAGAGCAACCGCTATGAAAAAAATTCCCTGTTACAATCCGAGGACGAGATGAATACACAGTCCGCTTGTCGGGCATTTCTTGAGTTGGGCGTAGTAAGTAATACAATATTATCCGACCAGAAACTCAGGACACAATACGAAGTAATCTTTGCAAGACTAACAGGCTTTCAGATAATTTGGCAGGAGGCCTCAGATATTGCTTTGGTGAATTGTCTCACTAGAAAAATGCAAAACTATCGCTTGGCATTGGTATCGTTGATACAATTGCCAGTTACTGTAAGTGATCTTGATTGTGTATATACCCTCAGTATTGATCGACATAAGTCGAACCAGAGGAAAACACGGAAGAGAAGTTTGACACCTACGCTAATACGTCTGTGGCGTTCAGTGACAACGTTGACATCCTCACTGGTGCGATTAACGACTATCTCAAGCATGAGTTTGAGCATCCACTAGATTGGGACAGGGCAGCGGATGACCAAGTACACGCTGTACACAATGCCATTGATAATGATTCTGTTTACAAAGCCGTCATGAGTGGCGAGTTTGCTGGATTGGATACGCCCAAAGTCGACCTGGAGGATGCCACAGTTCGAGCCGCACTGGCAGCACCGCTCATCAACGCTATGTGGCGTAACGCAAAGAACTATGTGGTAAAATTCGACCGCGCTGCATGGAAAAACAAAGAGGTCGATATCTGCGCCGAGGATGCGTTCCCTGATCTTTGGGCCAAGGACGACAAAAGGATCGGCTGCGGCGACGACAACGAAAGTCTCTACATGATAGCATACTGAGGATTCAAAGAATTGAATGCCTTGGACCGCCAGCATAAGGGTTTCCGGGACGTTAAGGAAATCGATGTCTTGTCGAATTTCGATATCTCCCGTGCAGATGTCATTGCAGGCTCCATCAAGAACTTTGATGAGGGCGGCTTCAATCACCTTCCAGGAATGGACAATGAAGCACTAAGTTCAGATCAGCCAGATTAGCCAATGGCACCAAGTTGGATAAAGAAACAAGCAGAGCAGAACCTAGTAGGGAAGTGTTGATTTTTTGATAGTCGATAACAGTACCATGTCATGTAGCAAAGGACGTTGATGCTGCAGGAAAGAGCTTGATGCGTAACTCTATACTTGTGATAGAACCACTCAGAGTCATGTCCTGGCATATAATTACATATAGACTGATAAATAAACGGGGCAAGATTATTGGGATTTGCAGGCCATGCACGTATAACTTATCGACGTGGGCATGACGATCCGATGACGTCAGTCTTTCTGTAAGGTCATACATGTTCTTTTCCATACTATAGCAAGCCTGTCGATGTAGAGAGCAACCTACATGCGCCTGCTCTCCATTACGAGGTAATGCAGGTACATCACCTTTCCCGCCCTATGTTGGCTCAAAGGAATAGTTTCCTCGGATAGGCATCCGAATCTATCACCCAGCCTCTACTGGTTCTGTTGTCGGCTGAGCTGAGGCTGTGATCTGTACTAGTTAAATACAGTCGTTCCATGGTAAGCTGGCATGCAAGTTGCTGCTTTAGACATGGCCTGAAGCTGATCGACAGCTAGATGCTCCACCAAAGGCAAAACTCTGTACGCTCTTTGGTCGGCACTACATTTGTTGTCTGAACGTATTTCATTATATTGATGTCAGAAGCCATTATATACACAAGCGCACTTCCCAGCAGAGCCCAAATCTCTCACCACCTCCTATGACAAGCAGTTCTTCGCCGTCCGCTTAGCTGCATTGTAATGCGACATGCTAACAAACTCTCAATCTAGACCATACATTGCTCAAAGCAAACCACTCAGTCGTCCTGAGCATACTTCTGGGTGAGGGAACGAATCTTTGGACCAAAGTAGTACACAAAGATACCCACACCCATCAAGGCCCCTACAATACCCGCACAGATATTGAAGGCACCTTCATATCCGGCCTTCTCTACAAAGCTGATAGCCCCAAAGGAGATTCCGAAGCCGATGAAACCCCTCAAAGAGCAGATGAGAACAAGAGCAGCATCAATGCGCTGAGGATAAGCATCCATGCAATAGACAAAACTGGATACAACAACACCAACGAAACCAAAGTACTCAAAGTTGAGCGTGACGACGATACCTGCCCAGCTCCAATCCTTGGGGTTTTGAGCAGTCATTCCATAGATGATTGTCGATATGAGGATAGATAGGAGTGGAATGATGACGGCGATAAAGCGATACTCAGGTTGACTGACGCCATTGTTCCTCTTGCTCATCATCTTGACGGCCAAGTCGCTCAAGTATCCACAGAAGAAGGGCACCGCAACTGCGGTGGCGACCTGTCCAGCGAATACATAACCAAGCATGTTGAAGTTCCACAAATATGGCGGGTGAACCAGTACATTAGCAAACAATGCCGACATGAGGACGTAGATGCCGAGAGCCGCAGAGTTAACCAAGGACAGCCAGAGAATGTTGGGAAACCAGATGATCTCGATCATCTGTTTCCAGCAAACGATTGCTTCCGACCAGTTTGCGTAGCCTTTCCAGGGTAGCATGTCTCGAATAAAGCTGCGCGGAGTGTAGTTCACGGTATCGAGGTCACGCTTAGTGTTCGTCGTCACAGGAACCAGCGTTCCGTCTTCATCAATGCCTTGACCAGCTGTGCAGTGTTACCATTCGTGTCACGGTGAAAGACTCCGTGCAGACTTACTCAGTGCTTCTAGTGTGCGCTCATACTTTGTTTCGACCACAAAGAGGATACTGAGAACAGAAATTCCCCCGCTCAGGCAGCCAAAGACACCATACCACCACCTCCAGCCGAGATCGTTGGCGAGATACGAGCTTGCCACAATAAGGGCTGCAGTGCCAAGCGTCTGGAGCGCGCAAAACCAAGCAATCACATGCCCTCTCTCGTGCAGATAAAATATTTCCTGAACGATAATGGGGCAGAGGGCTTCGGCCTGGCCTGCACCGATAGACATGACATCTCTCCCAGCGATATGCGAGGACAAGCTGCCACTATATGCGCACCAGAGGCAGCCGAAAGACAAGACAACAGTCGACATCAGATACACCGGCCTTCGACCCACGGCGTGAGCAACAGGTATCGCGATAAGGTTTCCAACACCCATGAAGAATGCAGGCCAAGTTGCGAGGTCGCTGGTTCTTGGATCTCCGCCATATGACGCTTGTACTATGGGTAGGATGGAGTTGATTCCGCTTGCCATAAGGTTGCCAGTTGCGGCATACAGGCCGACGATGACGAGTATAAAATACTTTTGCCATTTTGGAAGGTTAAGAGGATCTTGTATCTGTCAACTTGACATCGGGGCCAAAACGAATCTCGGCATGGTTGTGGCCTACCGTTTGGATCCCTGCTCGGGGTCGGGATCAGAACGATGCCATCGTCGTCGTATAGCTTGATGGTGCCGACGACGGGCTTTGCGGCTTTCTTGTGCGCGTCAAGAATCTCGATATGGGCGCTCGCCTCGGCCTTGAGGTCTTTGGTCGCCATGATGATGGGGCGGTGATGAGGGCGGAGGGCATGGCATGGCGGACAATTTGTAGTGCTCGTGAATCCGAGGTCGACATAGCTGGCGTGGGCACGGCATTGGGTTGATGATACGGATACAGGATCGCTCATCTACATCTCCCCCGAGCTGGGCCGCCCAGTCCAATTAGTAGGTGGCCGGGTTGTGGAGGACGCGGGCTAGAGTGGAGTGTGGAGAGTGGGCTAGTCTAGGCATGGGGGTGGATTCTGCGGGGAAGCCCAACAGTCGGTTTCAGCCTCATGTTCGTCTCGTCGGCAAATCATCAACACCAGCACGCTCACACCTACACATACGCTTACTCACTCACTCACCCACCCATCCACCTACACTCTCACTCGCTGACACTGATACGCCATGAGTGAGCCGGCCATCAAGACGTCGCAGCGAGTGTCTCGATCGTGCATCGAGTGCGGGCGTCGCAAAATCAAATGCGACAAGAAAAGCCCCTGCCAGCCGTGCATCCGTAGGAACGCTGCCCACGAGTGCAAAAGACCTATTGCGCGAGTGAGAGGCCAGCTGACCGTCTATACTGCGGCCGAGGACGCTGGAAGCCCAGCTGACATCCAGCTGCAAGACTTGCTTCGTGAACGCGGTGCTCTACGCGCGCAGATTGCTGAGCTTGAGACTGCCCTTGCCTTGTCAAAGCCGTGCGCCCATAGCCGCACAAGTGAATCCACCGACTACAACCAGCCTGCAGCAGCGCTCGAGGATCTCGTTCCTGCTTTCGAGCAGTTTGATATCGGCATCAAGATTGGCGCAGCTGCGCGGACGGCTGCCGAGAAGGACATCCTGGAGCGCCTCTACGAACCGGCAGCGGATCCACTTTTTCTGCTTCTTCCCAGCCGCGATACTAGTCTTGGTCTCGTTACCTTCTCCCTCCAGAGACTGGGATGGATACATTGCGCTGTCAACGCCGATGACTTCCTAAAGGAGCACGACCAATTTTGGCAAAATGTAGAGCTCAGTGCCGGCATTGAGCGCGAACAACGGCCCTGGATCACCGTTTATCTTGCTGTCCTGGCTGTGGGTATCCTCTACTCGGACCCACAAGATATACCAAGTATAGCTCACCTTCCTCAACTCGGCATGCCTCTTTCTGATCCCGTCTCGGTTGCTGTCCACACTTCTCATCTCTGGTACGAGGCTGCCCTGAAGGAATTGGAAAGGCATGCTTTTAACGGCACACCGTCGCTTTGCGCTGTGCAGGCCCTTTCGGTGTTGAGCCTATGTCACTCCAACTTTGGCGAACATCAAAGAGAATGGCTCATTACTGGTTTCGCGACCAACATGGCACGCTTTCTCGACATGCACAAGCTTGGCAATGAAGCAAACTGTTCAAAGGACATTTGCCGAAGGCCAGAATGGTCTTCACCCATCAGGCGGGAAATGGGCCGTCGTTTATGGTGGGCCTGTGTCATTAGAGACTGGTAAGTGCTGCCTTGCCACAACCTACAAGTTGCCAAACGCGATGCCATTAACAACGTTTCTGCAGGCTAGGAAGCTGGTCTCGACCGCCGTCCATCTCACCCGCCAGCTTTTGCTGTCAAGCCTCTACTGCAAGCAGCCATGGAGACTACGTCTTGCCCAGCTCATGCACGATTGGTAGCCCTGGCTCGTCCGAATCCGCAAATCTAGAGCCGCCTTCTCCTGCGCATTACCATTCAATCATGTGCCGTCTTTCCTACATAGTATACATTTACATCAAAGCAAACACCCATCACACACATTTGAAATTCTCAAAGGCCATCGATGAGATACAAATTGTCCGGCGAGATTTGCCACTGCACCTGTCACCAAGCTTCCCCGTCAACCAAGATGACCAGGTGTGGGAATCGGAACACCCCTGGATCCCATTCCAGCGTTATCTCATTACTTACGTTATCGACTTCTTGTTGCTGTCCATCTCTCGTGTACTGACTCCCAGAAACCCCGAAGATGACGCTTCCATTTCCAGGCAACTCGCTCTTCAATCGGCTAATCGCATATTGAATCACTATGCGACTCCGGTTCCAAGAGTATACAGGCTAGTATGGACAGTATCAGCAGCTACTGTCGCAGCCGCTGTTTACATGTCGCTTGACATGCTTGCTAATTCTCACGACTATCGTGGTGCTTCCCGACTTCGGATCATCGGTCTCCTAAAACAGGCTTCTATAGAGTTGAAGAAGCACGCGATTGTTGCAGCTCATGCTGCAAAGGGCTCTGCTGTGCTCGAAGGCCTCTTGCCTCTGTTGGAGCAGCACGACTTCGATCGCCCTCGTACTTCGTACTCTATGCAAGACCTGTTGCAGCAGCTTGCAGTAGCTGACTTGGGTGTGCCACACGACTCATCGATCATCATAAATCCTGAACTGGACGGTCTGGCTGATGATAGCAACTACGATACCATGAACATATTCGATGGGATTGGAAACACTCTCGAAGGAACATATGGCATTGGTGATTGGGATCATGTATTCTCACAACTCTGAAAGTCCGCTATACAAGGAAAACAACGCTACGATCGACTACTACGCTCTTAGTACGGCTTGACTCCCGCCAACTTGAGTAGCTTATCCGTCAACTCAGGCTTCTCCAGCGGTTCAGTCCTTTCCCAAGGATCAACCTTACCATCCACCATGGCTTTACCTTGTGAGTGGATGTTGATGTGTGGCCAATGTGTTGTTGCCTCCCATTTCTCAAATATCTCCTTCTTCTTCTCTAAGTCCTCCTTGGATGCCATAGCCGCTGGTGTGTAACAAGCGTATATGATTGTGCGGATGTTGTCGGTCTCAGGGTACACGGCGTAGTGCATCTGCCGCGAGTCCCAAAGGATCAGGTCACCCGGTTCAGCGCAGACTTTGACCAGTTTGCAGCCTTGCTCTTCGTACCACTTCACGTCTGATTCCTGGAAAGGATAGAAGTCGTAGTGAAGGGCTGCCAAGGGACCCTTTGTTCGGTCCGGTGGGTGCTGCTTGAAGAACTTGTCGAAAAGCTTAGCACTGCCTTCCATCACGACAAGGCCTCCATCTTGGGGTCCAGCTTCAGAAACTAGAAGTTGTTGTTAGTAAGTTGGGTTACGATCTACCCAAAAAGAACAAGATCTGTTGCTTACGGTTGATAATGCCTTGCACACAGGATAGGCCCTGCCGCTCAGGCGCCTGATCGACGTGTGGCCACGGCTTGCTGCCACCCATCTTCGAAGCGTTTGGTAGCGTAAGGTTTATAGTGTCATATGACACGATGAGTTCGTTTGTGTTCCAGAGTTTCTCGAATGCGGCCAACACGCCAGGTTCTCTGCGGCATACAACCTTAGTCTTTGTCGCTTACTCGGAGATTTGGAGAGAAAGGACGCGACTTACTGCCTAGCGTCCCAGACATATTTCTCGTGTGCAGCACAGTAGTTAAGGTACATGCCGTTCTTGAAGCTTTGGGGCAGATTCTGTTTGGTCCATGTCTCGGGGTTGTTGATGTCGAAGTTGTTGGGGAAGGTGCCGAGCCAGTCCAGCATCTTGTTGCGGTACTTCACAGCTCGCTCTTTGGGGACTACACCCTTGAGGACTACATAGCCCTTTTCGTAGAACTCGTCTCTCCAGTCACCATATTGTTGCTGAACGCTTTCTCCGCCGTCGAGGTATGGTGCCATGATGTTAAGTCGGTATTAGGTTGTCAAGGTTATTCTGAAGAGAATGAATGGTGAATTAGCTCCTGGGCATACAAGGCTGCTCGTACATATATACTTCTCTAGTATCAGTACCCTTCAGATCTACACACATTCCCGCCCGTTCACGGCCGCTCAGTACAGGGATTCATAAGCCTCGGTGTTGGGTAAGTGGATCCTTTAGCACATCTCGGTCGAGTACGGACGGGTATTACGTGCATGTACGACCCGCAATCCCTGCATCCCCAGCATCTCCACATACCGACGCAAGACGCATTTGCAGCTTGGATAGCTCTATACATCGGGCAAGACTGTCGGCAGAAGTATCGCGGCCGAGTACGGTCGGGAGACTCAAGAAATGGACCCACGGGCAGCTATGCGCTGTATCAAAACCACAGTGATTTCCCTTTCCCTGCTTGCTGCACGTCAGGCAGACACTCATCCCCTCCGAAACCAACCATGCCCCTCGCTTTCCAAGTCGCTAATCTCGCCGTCAAACCACCCAAAGTTGGAGAAAATGGGTACCAAGGCTTCAATCCACGAAAGGAGACCCTTCCAAAGGGATATCAGAGCCGAGAAGGCGCTCGCGCACTCTCAGAAGATATGGTGGTGGAACATGACGTAGCTGTCAAGGTTAGGGATGGATGTACGTTGTACTGCGACATCTACCGGCCCTGCAGTAGCGAAGGAAGTGGTGCTACTAAGGTGCCCGCGATCGTCGCTTGGAGCCCTTTTGGCAAAAAGCATACTGGAATTGACATGATGTCCAAGGTCAGTGGAAACATCTCTCTTGGTCCCAATTCGCAGCTAACATTGCATAGGTAAAATGGGGTTGTGGTGTCCCAAAAGGTTGCCTTAGTGGACTTGAACGTTTTGAAGGACCAGATCCAGCAGAATACTGTCCTCGGGGATACGCAGTCGTCAACGTTGATGCACGAGGTGCAGGTGACTCGGATGGAGATATCGTTATCATGGGAAAACAAGAAGGCGAGGATGGGCATGATGTGATCGAGCAACTCGCAAAAATGGATTGGTAAAGTATGCCGATTGCAGGATAACAATAGGAGCTAACAGTACTACAGGTGCAACGGCTCAATTGGACTTGCTGGAAACTCACATCTCGGTATCGTGCAGTGGTTCATTGCTGCAACTCAGCCGCCGTCTCTAAAAGCCATCGCACCATGGGAAGCTTGTGGCGACCTTTACCGAGAACAGTTTGTACGCGGTGGTGCGTGGGACAATGGGCTATTCGATTTCATTACTGAGCACGTCATCCGTGGAAAGAATGGGCTTGAAGACTTCAAGGAGATGTATCGACGTTCTTCTACGATGAATCCCTACTGGGAAGATAAGCGGTAAGCATCTTGGATAGTTTATTGGGAAATCTTCACTAACACTCATCTTCCAGTGCGGAAATCTCCAAGATCAACATCCCAACATACATTGTCGCCTCTTACTCAAGCTTCGTACGTGACATATCAATCCACAAATGTACAATATTAACTGTCTGATGCAGGTTCATACTATGGGCTCAATAAGAGGTTGGATGCAGGTCAACACCAAAGACAAGTGGCTCCGCTGGGACCCGTATCAAGAATGGTACGATCTCTGGTCCGTCCAAGAATCCATTGACGAACTCGCTTCCTTTTTCGACCGCTACCTCAAGAACGAGAAGAACGATTGGGAAAAGACGCCGCGTGTGCGCATGGCATCCCTTACATACGGCGATAAGGAAGCGATATACCCCATTCTCGAAGAAGACTTCCCTATACCACGAACCGACTATCGTATGCTATACCTTAGCGGTGACAATATCCTCCAACTCTCTGCGCCAACACAAAAAAGCGTACTATCATACAACTCTGAAAGTAACACTTCGCCTGTCTCGCATGTTGCCTTCACCATGAAGTTCGATAAGCCCACACGCCTCATGGGCCTTCCAAAGGCCGTGCTATACATGTCTTGTCCAGATTTCAACGATATGATAGTATATGTTCTAATACGAAAGCTCGACGCACAAGGCAAACCCATGATTGCCATCAACATTCCCTGGTCAGCAGCGCCATACTCAAAAGCATCCGACATCCCCGAATCAGACTACAGCAATTTGATGATTTACTACGGCCCAACCGGCATCCTCCGAGCTTCACACCGCAAGACCGATGCCTCGAAATCGATACATCCGCAGTATCCCTTCCACACGCACGATGAGGTGCAAAAGATCCCTCCGGGCGACGTTGTGAAGCTCGAGATTGGTCTGTGGGCCATGGGAGTCGACTTCGAAGCTGGTGAAGGTATCAGTGTACAGGTTAGTGGAGAGTATCCCTTGGTGCAGGAGTTTGGGCCGAGGAAGAAGGTTGAGCTGGAGGAGAGGAATAAGGGAACACATCAAGTGCACATTGGTGGAGAGTATGCGAGTCATGTAGTGCTGCCTTTTGTATAGGCTGGGAGAAAATATACATGTTACAGAAACTTCGATATAAAAAAATAGCATAAACTCATTTCATGGGTTACTTCTTGGAACGTAAATCACACAAAGTCTGGAGCCGCTCGTCTTTCACGTTTCCTACAGTGATCAAGGCGCGGTGCTGTGATATGCGAAAGTTCTGTAAAGAGCTACTGCCATGTTGAGGGTTGCTGACGTTTGTTATTACCTTATGGCATGGTTCTCGCACCTACCCAGAGCATCCATCAATTAGTCGTGGGAAGCAAACAAACACACTCATCTCATCGTGACAAGCCTGCATCTCACCTCCAATCCGCTAGCAGCCCTTTGGCACACACCCATATACACCTACGAATATACCTGCAGACAAGATGCCGTACACGAACCCAGCGAGTGTGACCAATCCAGAAGACGCGACGTATATCAAGCTTGAAGAAACTGAGGCGGAAGAGGGCGAGATCACTCCCTCTTCAGCTTCCCTATCTGTCGAGGACTTCGACCGCATGAGCGTTGCCATGGGCAATGAAGTCAACGCGCTGCGCGGTCAGTACGTCCATCTTGTCGACAGTATCGATACTGAAATGTTCCCCTAGGTCAACTTCAGCTCGCTTCTTACGAATACAAAGCGCTTGAGGAGCGCTATCACAAGCTTGCTGCGAAGGCGGCAAAGTATGACAAACTTGTGCAGGCGTTCAATGATATACAGGCTCCACAGGAGCATGTCGCACCCGCTGGGGCTCCTATAATGAACCCTGCTCGAGCAAGCCTCATCGCTTCCAAGCCACTCGAAGACGATCCGTATCGTGATCTGTACGAACCGCCTCCGGTCAAGAAGCCACATAGCAAGACTGGCTCAAACAAGATTCCCTTGGGACATCCGCGCGCACGTGAGCAACCAGCCGGTCAGTCTTCTCGATAAACACTGTTGAAGCGGGAGCCGCTGGATGATACGCAAGAAACCATCAACAAGCGCCCTCGAGTCGATCTTGAATGTACTTGGGCTCCGAGGCAAAGGTCCATGACGGCGTCCCTTATGGATGAGCTATCACATGAACATCATGATCAACTATCCGAACACGGAAAAGGGTTCTCACAACCACAGGCGATAGAGAAAATACTAGACTACTGGAGCGCTGAGGTGCAACGCCTTCGTACGGATACTCGACGCACGTTACCCACCCCCACTATCACTGCTGAGGATACTCATGTATCTAAATGCGTGATGGTTGGTCACTACCCAATTGCTCTTTGGACAGGAGCTGCTAGCCCTTCTGTTCCAGAATTGCCCGGGCAGATGAAAAAGAATAGTGATATCCCAGAAGAGCTGGGTACGTTTCTGGCTGATGAGCTTTCGAAGTACATTACCGGGACAAACGTTCACCGCTTCAATGCGATGCCGTCGAACAAGGACACATGCGTGCTTGAATTTGTCCTGAATTGCAGTAAACCTTCTGGTAGGCCACAGGCGCGCAGGGCTTGTCTGGGTTGCTCGTCGGCATGGGTTAGACACCGCCGTCCATGTGCCTTGCTCCTCGATGTTGAAGGTGTTTGCACCGTGGTGTTCATGCCACTTCCTGATAAGCCTAACGAACACACGCACTGGACTGAGAAAGACTACTGGGTGATGAACACTGAGTAGCTAGCAGAATTGGTTTGGGATTTTCAGCATAGCATACCATGAGATATACGGTACAGCCTAGTGGTAGCTTAGAGATTGTCGAAATAGAGTGGCAAAGGTTTCCTGTTTACCTATTCCGTGTATGAGTTCATGAGTACAGTTCTGCCTCATCTGGTCTCCTCATGCCGTGCATCTCGCCCATTTCGCCATGTTCAGCGTGTTCTGGTCTTTTCAAGGCTGTTCCCTCCTTTAAGTAGAGGATCAACCTAAATGCTGCGTTCCCATTTAGGTAGTACCGATGCAACCTCTTGCTTCTTATGAAACCTAGTCTCTCGTATAGCTTCAGGCTTGCCGTGTTGGATACTTCCGTCTCCAAAACTATCTCATCGGCATTGCGAGCGGTCATGGCGTCAACGGCCAGCCGGACAAGCTTGGTAGCTATGCCGCGGCCTCGGTATTCTTGCTGAGTTGCAAGCATCGCTACGTAGCCTCTATAGGTTCCTGAGCGATGCGGTTCGAGCTTGCATGTTATCACGCCGATTAGGGCGTTGGTGGGGGAGAGCGCCTGTAAAGTAAGTTGTCAGCAAGCAATATGAAAAAAGCAAGCCAGAGGGATTCGATATAGAAGTAGGCTCATACCATGTAACAAAGATCACCCCATTGGTACAGGAAATACCGGTATACATAGATGCTGTAGGGCTCAGAGAGGTCTTTTGAGATTAGTTGGCGGATAGCGGGGAGATATTGCTCTTCCTTGGAAGACTCGTATTGTATATACTGGAGGTCCGACTCCTTCAAGTCTTTAGGATCGACTGTCTTCGCAGCATCAACCGCAGAGGCTCCCTCGTCATTCTCGGCCATGTCGCGCGTGGAAGTGACTTCGTGAAGCCCGTCGGCAAGTGGAGTGTCTGGATTGGTTTGCGGAGAGACCCCCGGCTTGGCAAACGGCGGCAACGTGCTTTCAAGACCCTTGCGCTGATCATTCCGTCACATGCCGGAGGTTTCGGCTATTGGCGAAGAGCGCAAAACAGCCCTTGTGACGGTGGAACTTCCTCTAGTTACAACCATTCCTCACACCTGCATACCCCCTAATAGTCTCCGCACATGTCTTTCCTGAGACGCCGCTTTGGCGGCAGCGGTGGCGGCAGCGGCAATGGCGAAGGAGAGGACTCGACACCTGAACTCTCTCGCGAACCCTCACCTGCACAGAGTGGTAAACGGCCGGCGAACTTACGGGTGATTACTGCGGAGCAGCTGGCGACGTTAAAGCAACAAGGAAAACATAAGAAGAGGAGGAACTTTTGGGTCTTCGCTCTTGGTGGGATATTTGGGCTGGTAGTGGCCGGCTTCTTCGCAAGCAACAATGACATGATCGACCTTACGGGTTTGGGGGAGATGAACCTTGAGAGTATTCTGGAAGCGCTGCCAGATAACTTTGTGAAGAGTGTGCAGCAGTTGCAGGTACGTGTACCCATACTATACACACGAGGTGCTCCAAGGTTAGTGGAGAGGGTAGAGGCTGACTTTCCCACCTCAAGTAGAAAACCGAACGAGACGCCGTAAACTACGACTCCTTTACCGTGGGTCTGCATGCCCGGAAGCAGGGTATCAAAGCCAAGCACCCTGTCATCATGATACCCGGTGTTATCTCAACGGGTCTGGAATCATGGGGCACGGAGGAAAGTTCAAGACAGTACTTCAGGAAGAGACTGTGGGGGTCGTGGACCATGATGCGCGCATTAGTCCTTGACAAAGCACAATGGAAGCGACATATCATGCTCGATAAAGACACCGGTCTCGATCCGCCGGGTATCAAGCTCCGCGCAGCGCAGGGGTTCGATGCAGCCGATTTCTTCATAACTGGATACTGGATATGGAACAAGATTCTCGAGAACCTCGCGACGGTAGGATATGATCCTGGAAATGCCTTCACTGCTGCCTACGACTGGCGCATGTCGTATATGAACTACGAAGTCCGCGATCAGTACTTCACTCGTCTCAAGTCTCACATTGAAGTTGCCGTCCGCGTATCGAACAAGAAGGTCGTCCTTCTCTCACACTCCATGGGCTCACAGGTACTTTACTACTTCCTCCATTGGGTCGAAGCGGAGGGCTATGGCGGTGGTGGTCCGAGCTGGGTAGACACATATGTGGACTCCTGGATCAACATCTCAGGCTGCATGCTCGGCGCTCTGAAGGACGTTCCCGCTGTGCTTTCCGGTGAGATGAAAGACACGGCCCAACTCAACGCCTTCGCCGTCTACGGCCTCGACCGCTTCCTCTCGCGCTATGAACGCGCCGAAATCTTCCGCGCAATGCCTGGCCTCTCCTCCATGCTGCCCCTTGGTGGAAACGCCGTCTGGGGCGACGAATCTGGCGCTCCCGACGATGCACCCGGTCAAAACGAGACCTACGGCCGTTTCATCCGCTTCCGCAATGCTAACTCCACGCTGACGCAAAAGAACATCACCATCGATGAAAGTCTCCCCTTTCTCTTCAAGAACACAGAACCCTGGTTCAAAAAGATGATCCAGACGTCCTACTCCCACGGCGTAGCACACACAACCAAGCAAGTCGAGGACAATCAGCTTCTCCCTGCCAAATGGGTCAACCCCCTCGAAACGCGTCTGCCGCTTGCCCCCAACCTGAAGATCTACTGCTTCTACGGCATAGGCAAGGATACGGAGCGCGCATACTACTACCGTAGTGACGACGAACCCGGCAGTGGACTCAACGTCACTCTCGACACCATGTACACCCAGGGCAACGTAGACCATGGCGTCGTCATGGGCGAAGGAGACGGAACCGTCAACCTGCTCAGTAGCGGATACATGTGTGCAAAGGGGTGGAAGATGAAGAGGTACAACCCGGCGGGCGTCAAGGTCACGACGTTTGAAATGAAACATGAACCTGATCGATTTAGTCCGAGAGGCGGGCCGAATACTGGTGAGTCTTCTTCTTCTTCTTCTTCTTCTTCTTCTTCTTCTTCTTCTTCTTCTTCTTCTTCTTTCGCTGACCACAAACACAGCCGATCACGTCGACATCCTGGGCCGAATGTCCTTGAACGATCTGATCTTGCAAGTTGCTGGTGGAAGGGGTGAGCTGATTGAAGAAACGATTCATTCGAATATTCGCGAGTACGCGGAAAAGGTCAAGATATACGAGGAAGAGGACTAGGGCGCAATGGGCTGGTGGATGCTTCCAATTGGGTTCCTTGCATCGGCTCGAAGAAAGGATAAAGACATGCCTTCTACGTGGCGGTCTGCATGTGAATAGTTTATGAGGTTGAATGGGTGGCTGACTTGGAATGACTTGACAACATGATACCATAGACTAATGAATTGTCTTCTTTTTTTTAGGGGGGGGATGTTTCTATTTAAAATCTGTCTCTTGGTACTGAACAAGACTATCTTCTTATTTCTTCTCCTCTAGGCTCAGATTCTGTATAGCCTTCTCACCTCCTTCAGTACCCACATCTACAGTTGCTTTGTCCTCGCCCTCAACATGCCCATCTGGCTTGGCCTCGACATTTTTCTTTGGGTGGAAGGTGCCCTTGTTCTTGACCTTCTTCTCCTTCTTGACCACAGGCGGCGGCGGGTATGCCTTTTGCTCAATTTCCTTCCATTCAGGGTTGGCCTGGAACTCTTTTTGTACGGGATCAAGTAGAGTGATGAGGGCTTCTGTGACAGCAGGCTTGAGATCCTGGGGAGTGAGGACATCGTTTCTGTAATCCTCTTGCATCTTCGAGATCTCAGTGTAGACAAGAGGTTCACCTTCGCGACGCTTGACAACGAATTTGGGCTCACCGTAGATGAGGTGGCCAGCAGGGAGGAGGACGTATTCGACGAAGCTGAGGACGCCGTTTTCTTCAACAATCTTAGGTGCCGCATGCGCTTTCTTGAGCTTACGCTTGACTATGTCTGCGTCGTCGAGAACATCAATCTTGGAGTCTGGGTCTGAGGCGCTCATCTTTCCACCTTGCAGTCCGGGAACCATGGGGTTCATCAAGTGAGCGCGCTCCTTGTAGCCAATCTTGGGCAGTACGTCCTTTGCGAGTGCAAAAATCTTGCGTTGATCTACACCACCAAATTGAACATCTACATCAAGGTACTGCTCGTCGAGGGCCTGCATGAGGGGGTAGATGAGTCCACTCAGTGGGGCGTTTTCTGTCTGCTTGACGACTTCGGCACCAGCCTTTTTCGCAGCAGCTTCGCTCGTTATACTCGCCAGTCTTAGCAGATCCATTGTGTAGTCTGAATTCAATTCATAGCTAGAACCCAACACAAACTCTAGCTTTTCAATTGGTACTTTGACAGCCTTCAGCAGCGCGGTAATGGTAAAGCGGTAGTATTCGGCGCGGTACTTGACGAGCTCAATGGGTGCTTTAAGGTTGTCGAGGAAACCGTGGATGTCTGCGAGAAGGATTTTAACATGGCAGCCTGCTGCAAGGAATTGCGCAAGCTTGAGGATAGGTACGAACTACATCGAGTCTGTTAGTAGCGCACGCGACTCCATTCCGACTACACAGGACGTACGTATCCGCAGTGAGGACGCCCTGTTGTGGCCGTGCCCCAGTAGACCTTCAGATGGCCTTGCTTCTTCAATGCCTCATCCATAATCTCTGGGTTTAGCACCTCGGCCAAGTTGACTTTGATAAGCGCCATCTTCTCGTCTGCCGACATGCTTGTGCTTGGGCCCACATACGCAGCATCTTGCGCTTTTCGTAACCTTTCCTTTGCGTCCTTGAGCTGTGACTGTGCTTCTTCAATTCGCTTCTCGATTACGGCAATCTCGTCGAGGATGGCGGCGGGGTCGGCCATTGTGTCGGCCATGGCGGGGTATATAGAGGGGCGGTTGGTGTGTTTTACGAACCTCAACGAAAGGAGGGGACAAAAGGTCTAGATACAAGAAGATTAGCCCGACGAGAACACCAATCTATGGCCGTTTCGAGCTCAGCTGAAGCGGATGCGGTGACTGCAAGTCTGACTCGCAAGCTGAATGAGTGGTTGTGGGGCTGGAGGCCAGTCACCAAAACAACATTTCCAGGGTCCAATGCCCTGCTGTGCCACACCAATGTGGCTAGTCGCGTCCAGGGCTCAGCCGGGCCAAACTCCTCTTCCACTTTGATCTTAGGCGTACTGCAATCTGTATACCAGATGATCTAAACAAGAGTTCCAAACAGAAAGTCACTAATGTAAACCTTAGGCACAACCCGTTTGCATGCCACCAGGAAGCTTCTGATAGGGCTGCGAAACCAGCTCAAGGAATCGATCGCTCATCCACCATCAACACCTCGCCCAGGAGTTCGCCTTCCATCAGCAGAGGACTAGCAATCAGCTAGGACAAGGGTTGATCCAGGTAAATGACCAGATAGGTATAACTCACGAGCATATTTCCGTCACTTTCCAGCTGCACAAGAGTCGAGGTAGCAAGGCAAAGGGCTTGCTAAACTAGTATTTCTGATATGTATCTAAGGAGTGTATAAACATCTAAAGAGCGTATAAACAAGAAGCAGATTAGTCTAAAGGGAAAGCACAATTAGAAGTAACCAGTAGCCAAAAAGGCAAAACACCATACAAAAATCTATCGTAAACGCCGTCGCTATCAATGCCCATATGGAAGATGCTGTATCTTCATACGACCAACTCTCTCAATCCTACTCTACCGTCTGATTGGCAGCTTTAGTGAGACTTGCACTTGGCGAAGCAGGTCTCCATGTCCTTAGCCAGGTTAACAGGAATCTCCTTGCGGAACTTCTCAATGTTGGACGCGTCAATGGAGCTGGGGAAGCCAAGCGTAGCCCTGACAACACCAGAGTTGAGAGCGAAGAAGTTCTGGGCAACCTGGCTGGTACCAGGGTCCTCAGAGTTCAGGGTAGCGACGAAAGTAGCATTCTCGCAGTTATTGTTGAACTGGTAGTGGATGGAGCCCTGGGGGAAAACGGTGCCTTCGAACTGGTTGAGGTAGCTGGCGACTTCGGGGTTATCGCCTGACTTGACGAGGCCGTTCTCTAGCACGTAGCCAAACTCGAGGTTCTTGCCTTCGACCAGAGTAAGGAATTCTGTGGCACGGGGGTGGACGTGAGGCGTATTGATTCCACAAGCCGCGAGGAAACCAACAGTGGTGCTAATGCCGAGACCGGTGAGAATAGGGAAGGTTTCGATGTTCTAGAGAAGACGTTAGTACCGAAATCATACTTCTGTGATTTGATGGTGCTTACTGCTGCGACTGCGACACCACCCTCGGCACCCATTGGGGGAGGCGTAGTCCTGTCGAAGGGAAAGACGATCGCCTTCCTCAACGCATCTCCGGTCAAGAGAGTTTTTCCCTCGGTGAGGAGCCTCTGGAAGCGCTTGATAGCTGTAGGAGCAGTGAGGAGGTCATCGAAGAGAGCATCTTGGCTTGCAGTAGAAGCCGGAGGTGCGACCGAAGTAGCAGTAACAGCCGGAGATGCGACCGAAGTAGCAGTAGCATTTGCCATGTGGGCTGATGACCGGCTCTGGGATTGAGGAAGGGCTTGAACAGCTCCGAGAGTGAGCGCAGCGACAGCGACTTTGGTGATGGTGAACATGGTTACTGATTAAGAAGCGAAGACCTGTACAGTAAAGGAAAAAAAGATTGAGAGTAGGAAAAGATGAAGAAAAGGAGATGATTGTAGTATGGTTTGTTGATTGTGAGTAAGGAGATGATTCTTCCAAAGCGTGTTGTACAACACAATACTTATACTTCATCGATGAAGCTCATCTTTGCTGCTTGATCAGATGTCTTAGACGGCAACTCATCAATCCGAAGATAGCGTAACGGCTCTACAGTGAGTGTGCTTAATTCAGAACCAGGCGTACGCTGCTTACAGATTTTACAGTCCGGAAATATCTATTGGTCAGAATTGCAAAAAACATCAGCCCTTCCTCTAGCCCGTCAGCCTTGTAGTGGGGGGGCTGAGCGGCGTGAGCCTTGTGCGGGCTGGGCTGTACGCCCTGCACTCAAACAGAATAAGAGGCTGTGAGAACGAACAATGACTAAGTGATGTTTGTATATATGGAAGACACTGAATCATCTGAAAGATGATGTATGAGTGGGGCGCCAAGGATGTCCTGGTGGCATCTGCCCTTCAGGGTATTACCTGAAGATATTCTTTCATTTCGGAAGGATAGGGCTAAGGGGCCATGAAGCTCCCCAGTGAGGCGCAGAGCAACGGAACCGTTACAATCCGTACTATTTGAGAGACCTGCTCGGCAAAGAAACATCCTGGCATGTTTGTGTGGGGTTGAAATGAGTGGTGATGAGGCTCCAGACGGACCGTTGTTGACGCCTAAGCCGCGCCGCTTAGCGAACATGATTCCAAAAATAGCCCCAGAGATTGAAGGCGCCAGCAATCCTTACAAATGGACAAGGGAAGTAATAGCTGCGCAAGGCGATAGCCATGTTGGCCAAAAGAAGCAGCACAGCGGATTTTGCATGGGTGCTCAACGCTAAACAAGGTAAAAGTAAAGATGGATTCATTTGACCCGGTCATGCTAACCCTCAAAATAACGCCGCGAAAACTCCTCGCTAATAAAAGCCATGCTTGGGAAGAAAAGACAAACAAATGTGGAAGACATTAGCCAGATCTCGTCGCGCGTGAGTAACCCAGATTCTCTACTCGTATTCATACTCGACATCTATAGTGTCGTGCGCTCTCCAGAATGGAAGCTCATCCAGAGTGAAGCCATCATCGCTGGGGATGGAAGGTGGACCTTTTGAATGCAACACTGTTCCTTCCTCCGGCTCCTCCACTTCAAGGATATTGTTGGTGTTGGAGACACCCTGATCTACGAAGATCAGCGACTCTCTTCTTGGCCCGCGAACACGGCGACGAAGTCGGCGTGCACTCGGGTCAATGTCATCTAGGGGGTCGTTGTCGGAGTAGCTGCTGTCGCCTTCCACGCTCTGGCTGTAGCTGCGTTTGAAGATTCCCGCACTCCATCTCTTTTTCTTTTGTTGGTATTTGCGCTCCCTTTCCTCATCTTCTGACGAGTCTTCTTCGAGCTGCAATTCGTTCATTCTGGCAAAGATCTCTGCCTTCACTCCGCTCCTTTCGCTCTTTGCGTCTTCGCAATGGTCTGGTTGAAGTACCTCTACATCGCATTCGTAGCCAGGATCGCTGTCCAGCTCTTCGAGTGTGAATTGAGCCTTGTCCACGCGGCGCAGGGGGACCTGCTCTTCCCGTTCGTTTTCCTCGTCAGTCTCACACTCATTGTCAGATTCGCTCCCAGAGTCGGAGTCTTCGCAAGTTGTTGCAGCAAAAGCTCGTTCGGAGTCTGAGGACGGACGCGAACATGGCTCGCAAGATTGTGGGCGGGTAAAGCTAAATTGGTGATTGAAGCCAGTTGGCTCAATGTACTCGAGCGGTGGTGTCTGCACGCAGTTGTCCATGCGCTTGTATCCTGGAGAGGGCTGGCGTGGTGGGGGTGCAAACTGACTGTGCGCTTCGGGACTGGGCGTCATGGGCGGCGATTGTAGATGGCCGTTGAGAGTAGTGGCTGGCGGCTGGTGATGGGCTGCCATGATGCGGAGGCTGTCGTGGAGGGTGGATGGGAGATATTGCGTCAGGCCTGGGTGCAGCCAATTGCGAAGACGTACGTATCGGTGGCCGTCTAGATAAGTTGTTGCTGATCACTCAAGGAATCAAAGTCCGACAGGCGTGTCTAATCTTTGAAATACGGAAGAGAAGGTGCGTCGACTGTAGCATTCTGGAGGTGGCCCGAGAGTGTTTTACTGGGATATCTGAGCGGCGAGCTCGAGCGCAGAGGTGGAGAGGTTTTGACAAGTCGAACCCTGCAACGCCTTGGCTTATCGTGCAGTAAGTCGAATTGCAGGTACTATAGGCAGCAATGCAGGAAACAGAGCTTGCGGATCGGTGAGAGCCACAGGGAACAGGTCAGTTTGGGGTGCGCAACGCGTGCTCTGTGAGATCGAATGGGGGGAAATGTGCGTGCGAGGAGAAGAAAAGTCGTCGAGGTACGAATTCCCTGCAGGGAGAGAAAAGTGCGTGGGAATGTCGCCAATTATCACCTGCGTTTCAGCAATGAGCTGGCCGGGCACGGAGCGGGTCTGCGGTCTGCGGTCTGCAGCATTGCTGCCCTTTCCATGTGCAGCATCGCCTTGCCTCCATGACTCCGCCGCTGGCCACGATATGTGGTCGCGAACGATTAGTTGCAGCAGCGACTCGGGCAATCTTCCTTGCGTCAGGCAGGATGGGTGCCCAATGAGGTCAGTGACCAAGATTATCCTGCACAGGGCGGGTAGGTAGTGCTGGCACTACCACGGCCAGCTGGCACAGGACGTCGCATTGGTGACTTTGGCGGGGCATCGTTGCAGCACGCCGGACCAGGTCAGCCGAAGCCACGCAGCGGAGGCGAATTTGCGACGAGGCGGGCCGTCAAAGTGAGGCTCTGCTCACGGGCGTTCATGTGCAAACTGTATAGTGGTTAGTAGGTTTCCAAGTCGACGCTTGGATCCCCCCGGCGCTCTGGCTGCAAGCGCTGGAGTCACGTCTCGAAGATCTCACGTGACCGCTGTGGTGGGGAATGTACGCTAGCTCCGCATGCGGCTAGGCTGGCGTAGAGGACAATCCGAATGTTGCGTGGCATATCGAACATTGGACAGAGCAGCTCAGGCAGACGCCGCAATACCGCTGATAATAGTCGACACCGTGTTTGTTTCTCTTTTCCCCTATACCCCTTTGCCTGCGCGCTCGCTGTCTCTTGCATTGAGTCCCCCGTAGACGACAGTGAAGCTGCGGCTTCGTCCCCAATCCCGCCATGTCTTCCTCTCCTTCCATGTTGACCAAGGTAGCCAGCTCCCTACCTATGCGCTCAACACGCCAGCTAACTCGACCTAGTTCGAGTCAAAGTCCTCGCGTGCAAAGGGAATTGCCTTCCACCCCAAGAGGTACCCACGCCCTCGACTACCCTGGCCACTTGTTCTCTGCTGACCGCCCCAAGACCATGGATCCTCGTGTCGCTGCACTCGTCGACTATCCAACTATGGGATTACCGCATGGGCACCCTCATCGACCGCTTCGAAGAACACGACGGGCCGGTCCGCGGCGTTGACTTCCACAAGACGCAGCCATTGTGAGCATTTTGGACTAACTGGCCTTGCATAGCCATATACTGAGACGGGCAGGTTCGTCTCCGGCGGCGATGACTACAAGATCAAAGTCTGGTCATACCAGACGCGGCGTTGTCTCTTCACATTGAACGGCCACTTGGACTATGTCCGAACCGTCTTCTTCCACCACGAGCTGCCATGGATATTGAGTAGCTCCGATGACCGTAAGCGCATACTGCGACTTGGCAAGGTGTTCGCTAACGCATACCAGAGACCATCCGCATATGGAATTGGCAGAACCGTAAGTACACCTGGCCCTTTCTGCAAGGCAATGCTAACATGGATAGGCTCACTGAGTAAGTTTCGTCCTAAAGACCTCGCAACCGTCCTGTCTAACCCCTCCTAAGTATGCACCATGACTGGCCACAACCACTACACTATGTGTGCACAATTCCATCCCAAAGAAGATTTGATCGTTTCCGCCTCGCTCGACCAATCGGTTCGCGTATGGGACATCTCAGGACTGAGAAAGAAGCATTCGGCACCGCAAGCCATGTCCTTTGAGGATCAGATGGCACGTGCCAATCAAAACCAGGCAGATATGTTCGGAAACACAGATGCGGTCGTCAAGTTCGTGCTTGAAGGGCACGACCGAGGTGTAAACTGGGTCGCATTCCACCCTACACTGCCATTGATTGTTTCTGCGGGCGACGATCGCCTAGTGAAGCTATGGAGGATGTCAGAGACAAAAGCGTGGGAGGTGGATACTTGCCGGGGACACTTCCAGAACGCATCTGCATGTTTGTTCCACCCCCACCAGGATTTGATACTCTCGGTCGGTGAGGATAAGACAATCCGTGTATGGGACCTCAATAGGCGAACATCAGTTCAGTCCTTCAAGAGGGAGAACGACCGCTTCTGGGTCATTGCGGCGCACCCCGAGATCAACCTATTCGCCGCTGGCCACGATAATGGTGTAATGGTGTTCAAGCTGGAGCGTGAGCGACCCGCCTCTGCCGTGTATCAAAACAACCTCTTCTACATTACCAAAGAGAAGCATGTGCGCTCGTACGATTTCCAGAAGAACCTCGAATCGCCTTCAATGCTGTCTCTCAAGAAGCTGGGAAGCGCCTGGGTACCTCCACGGACACTCTCCTATAACCCTGCTGAGCGCTCAATCCTGGTCACATCTCCAGCTGATAGCGGAACATACGAGCTGATCAGCCTTCCACGCGACGCTTCCGGAGCGGTAGAGCCGACTGACACCAAGCGTGGCTCTGGTAACTCCGCCGTGTTTGTGGCCCGAAACCGATTTGCAGTCTTCAACCAGGCCAACCAGCAGATTGACATCAAGGATCTTAGCAACTCCACCACGAAGACTATCAAGCCTCCTCATGGCACAACTGATATCTACTTTGGTGGTACCGGCAATCTGCTCTTGATAACACCTACCTCGGTTGTCCTGTACGATATCCAAGCCAAGAAGAACCTTGCCGAGCTTTCTGTGAATGGCGTCAAGTACGTCGTCTGGTCATCAGATGGCCTGCATGTGGCTCTCCTAAGCAAGCATAACGTTACCATCGCAACAAAGAACCTGGAACAAGTCAGCACTCTGCATGAGACGATCCGCATCAAGAGCGCTGTCTTCGACGACACTGGAGTCTTGCTTTACTCCACCTTGAATCACATCAAGTATAGCTTGATGAATGGTGATAACGGAATCGTTCGTACCCTAGAACAAACTGTGTATCTCGTCAGAGTCAAGGGTCGTAACGTATACTGCTTGGACCGAGCGGCGAAACCCAAGATTCTCCAGATTGACCCTACCGAATATCGATTCAAGCTTGCGCTCGTGAAGCGAAACTACGATGAGATGCTCAACATCATCAAGACTTCAAGTTTGGTTGGACAAAGCATCATCTCCTACCTTCAAAAGAAGGGATATCCGGAGATTGCTCTTCAGTTCGTCCAGGATCCCCAGACGCGATTCGAGCTTGCTATCGAATGCGGCAACCTTGACGTCGCGGTGGAGATGGCAAAGCAACTCGATCGTCCGAAGCTCTGGCAGCGATTGAGCAACGAAGCACTGGCACATGGTAACCACCAAACCGTAGAAATGACGTATCAGAGTAAGTATCTCCAGTTAATGACACGGACTTTGTTAATCAGTGGAAAACAGAACTACGCAACTTTGACAAGCTATCATTCCTCTATCTCACTACAGGAGACCAGGACAAGTTGAAGCGCATGGCCAAGATCGCAGAGCATCGTGGGGACATGACGGCCCGCTTCCAGAACGCACTCTACTTGGGCGACGTGCAGAACCGGATAGAAATGTTCCAAGAGCTCGATCTATACCCACTTGCATACGCCACCGCCAAGGCCCAAGGTCTCGACGAACAGGCACAGTCAATCTTGGAAGCTGCAGGTGTCTCAGAAGACCAAGTCAAGCTGCCTTCGATAGGCAGTCCCCTCGCACCCGTGAAACCTATTGCGCCAACTTACCAAGCGAACTGGCCGACACGTGCGGCTTCTTCGACTGTGTTCGAGAAGGCTCTCCAAGGCGAGGTTGAAGGCATTGGATCTGAGGAGCCAGCAGCAAACGGCTACGGTGACGAAGATTTGCTAGGTGAAGCAGAAACCACTGGTGCTGCAGTTGACCTTGCTGGCGATGAAGAAGACGACATCGGCGGATGGGACATGGGTGATGATGCTGAGGTAGAAGCAGAGGACGACTTCGTCGAGGTTGAGGGTGCTGAAGCCGGTGCTGGTAGCAGCGAGGCTGACCTTTGGGCACGAAACTCACCTTTGGCGGCAGACCACGTCGCTGCTGGCTCCTTTGACACCGCCATGCAGCTGCTGAACCGTCAAGTTGGTGCTGTCAACTTTGCACCTCTTGAGGAGCGCTTCCAAGAAATCTACCAAGCGACGCGGACGTTCTTGCCGGCTACGCCCAACATGCCGTCCTTGGTCAACTATGTACGAAGGACAGTCGACGAAACAGACTCGCGGAAAATCTTGCCAATCATTCCGCGGGATTTGGAATCCATATTGTCAAACGACCTGGTGGCTGGTAAGCAAGCTTTGGTCAAGAACAAGCTGGAAGATGGTATTGCGACATTCAAGAGGCTATTGCAGCTCATCATGGTCAATGTTGTTTCCTCTCAAGCTGAGCTATCTGACGTAAGTCTTATCAAAGTGATCTAATCAAACGCACAACTAACAGGCCATTGTAGGCAAGGAAGGCGATCAACACGGCTACCCAGTACATTCTTGCTATGACCATCGAGCTCGAGCGCCGTAAAATGCTTAATGGTGCTACTGACATCTCTGCTCTCTCTGACGCGGACAAGAAGCGTGTGCTAGAGTTGTCAGCCTACTTCACCATTCCTGAGGTCGAAGGCCCACACAAGTCGATTCCGCTTTCTGCGGCGATGAACTTTGCGCACAAGAACAAGCAGCTGAACACGGCGCTCAATTTTGCAAATGCGCTACTTGACCGGACTGGCAATGCGAAGATGAAGGAGTCTGCTAAGCGCGTCAAGACGATTGCCGAGAGGAATCCCAGCGACGCGATTGAGATTGACTTTGACCAGTTTGCCGACTTTGACATTTGCGCAGCTAGCTTGACGCCCATTTACGCTGGTCAGGCATCGGTGACGAGCCCATATAGCGGTGCCAAGTACCACGCGAGGTACAAGGGAACGGTGTGCAGGATCGATGGCATCAGCCAGATTGGTGCGCCTGCCAGTGGGCTAAGGCTAGTTGGTTAAGAGGTTGAAGGTGGTGAGGCTTCTTTGTGCATTGGCGGTTGGTACTTGTATGCTTAGCGTTATCCATGACTTGTCGGGAGGGAGAGGGGAAGGGGGAGGAAGAGAGCTTTCAAAGGAGGAAAGAAAACAAAAACAAAAACAATCCCGCATCAGCGGTGGTGAAGAGGGTTAGGGAAGCTTTGTTCTTGCTCCGGCTTCTACCAAAGTTTCCCAACAGACCTACAAGACCAGGATCAAAAATGCGATATGAAGTATATAATGTTCAGTGATTTGACGACTATACTATGATTGGTTGCCTATCTGGATCATGACAAAATGAGATGGTGCTTGGTTTCACCTGTTATAATGTGTGACGTATACATGTCGCACAAGCAACCTGCCTCTCACGCTGAATGAGGCATGTGCAAGTGAGGACAAGGATGGGAAATGTACATATGACATGGGTTATAATGGCTTTTGTTCCAGGTAAGTGAAAATCACCCTAGGCACGAGAGTGTTTTCTTTTTTCTCTTGTTGTTCCTTAATTATTATTATTCCTTTTTCTTCCATCGTTTCATGGTACAATGTATTATTAGACTGCACACATGATATGCCGGAGGTAGTCAAAATAAAATCTATCGTGATTTCCATTACACATATTTCTTTCTGCTCTTTTGATAGAGCGGAAGTAGTGAAAGCAAGAAGTGAAGAAAAAGGAGGAAAAATAGTAACAGGTAGCATTAAACGTGAATATGAAAAGAGGTATAGAGCGTTATTCCAAAAAGAAAATCCTTCTACAATATTTCGACCTTGGCCAACCGGTTTGGCATTTCGTGTCTTTTTTTTTCTCTCCATTATCCAGCTCCCAACGTTCGTTATCTGAGCAAGACTCGTGCATTAATAGTCATGTTTGGTGTTCTGCCGGAAAAATGGCCCATCGTAACGATGCCTATACCTTGGCTGGTGGCGGGCCTGGAGGAGGCGCGTATCCGCCGTATGTAGGTTGGGGCTGCTGAAGCTCGACACCGTTCTGTTGGCCATGGTAACCTGGGTTGCCACCACCGCCGTAGTATCCATTGTGGTTGTTGTTTACAGCAGCGTCATAGGGAGGGGCGGGTTGATTGTTGTTGGCGTAGTATGGCTGCGCGTTGTACTGGTTGGTATTTTGGTTGTTGTATTGACCAGGACGAGCGGCCCAGCCAGTGCCGTAGAACGGCGTGCGTCCTGCCTTGCGACGGCGACGTGCTGTTAGGCAGCTGTAGGTGCATGTTAGATTGCGTTCCTGGCGTAGATATTGAAGTGGGCGATTGACTTACGAGCATAGTACGAAGAGCAGGAAGAAGCCAACGACGACCACGACGAGCACTACCCATCGGACCCAGTTGTCCCACGCCGAGTTGGTGCAGCGCCTGCCATATCCGTCGTAATAGCACCTAACCATGGTGTGTTAGATTGTTGCTTGGTTTTGCAAAGTGGTCAGAGTGCGCGCGCGCGAGAGAGAGAGAGTATTCGTGGTGGTGAAGGAAAGCGTGTGGAAGAGGTCAAGACACGAAAGCAAAGAGGTGGTGGCTTAGTGGTGGCAGGTATACAAGGAGGTGCCGATTGAAGCGGGTTCGAATGACGTTGTGACGTCGTATGTCGGAAACGAAGCCGCTACCCGTGCCCGGCAAGAAGTGGCCGCACAGCCACGGCAGGCAACACAAGGATGGGTGGCGCAAAACTTACCCGTCGTCGTCCCAGTAAGACTGCCTAGTGTGCAGATGCATTGTCGTATCACAGCAAAATGTCGAACCAAGCGCAAAGCTATAGTGGTGGAATCGCGAGTGAGAGGACAGAAGGGTGGGGAATGACGAACTGGCATGACAATATAAGTCGGAGTTGGCAAGGATGCTCAGCCACAGACTAAGAGCAGCCCCGCTTGGCAAGACGTGGTAGACTTCAGCTGGACGGGCCGTTGAACAGACAAAGCGGAGACGGCGGATCGCCTGCGCCAGTATGCGTGACGAACCATGACTGTCGCCGTCTCAGACGGTGTTGGTATCGACTGGAAACTGCTGGAAAGTTTGCGCATTGTCTGGCGAAGTGCACTTGGGATGGTGATAGGTAGGTTTTGGGGACGCAAGGGCATCTTGATATGGCGTGGTTCCCTGAAGAGGCGTTGTAGGGACAGTGCTGCAAAAGGCAAGGTCGCTTCCAATGTACTCAGCCCTGTAAGAAGGATTGCGTCGCCTGTTCTACACAAGTACGTAATCTGACTAAAAAGGCCAGCGCCGGTCCGGTGCCGGATCATGTTAGCTATCGTGTTGTAGCTTACGAATCAGGGTAACACGGCGAATACGGACATGGCCAGTAGTCAGCCCACTTGGTTGGTCTAAGGAAAGGTGTTGGGTGATATTACTCTCGAACTAGCTTCTGAGAGAGCGGTTTAGTTGGAATCTTGTATTGTAGCGATACAAAGGTATACACAAGTACACAGTACATAGACGATGCAACCATGGTGCACGTGGTACGGTCGGGATGGATGCCGAGCCTAGTGCGGAATGGAGCACATGCAAGTCAAGTATGTACTGTACGTACAACTCTGAGCTGGCTTGTACCCGACTGGCAGAGGCTTGCTTGCTCCACGACCCCACACTCTTGACCCAAGCCACACATCTCCGCGTTTGCAAATCTCTGCCCTATGCCTTAGTATACCCTATACCCTATACCCTGAGCCCCTCCAGCTCGTCGGCTCGCCCAGCACCCTTCGACAAGCAGGGGTTGACGGTGCTCAGGACGTGTCGGGCCAATCACCACCTTTCTACTCACGATTCCCTGGGAGGCGCTAATGCAGGATGAGTTGTTCAACTGTTGATGGCATGGATTCGCCTGGGGCCCGCCAATTTGCCAGCGCGCATTGTGCGAAATAATAGTTGTTTGTCCCTCGCCGTCGCCTTTTGCCATTCTGCCCATTGATCCTCTTCTCTCTCCTTGTCGACGTGCTCGTGCTCTTTTGACTGTCCAAACCGCGGCGCAAGCATGCCGCGGCGCCGCTATCACTCTCACTAACCATCCGTGCAACTCGTCCATTTCACACTCTCCAAACACGAGGCGGCTCACGCAAAGAGCAAAAAAAAAAGACCAGGAGTCACAGCACTACCTGCCTCTACAATTGCCTTCCAGTCTTCAACCACCGCTCTTTTAGACGACTTGTCAGAAACAAAAAAAAGCCTGGCGTTCACGCGCGTCTGCACACGAGGCACCAGAGTCACGAGCCAATCCAAGACAACACTAGTCGACAAGAGACGTGAAGGTTCCATTGCATCGCTGCCACTCTCAGCTCACTGCCCATGGAGCCCTACAAAGCATCAAGCACGCGCAACCAAACATGTCAAAATCGCTCCTGGACCCTCATCTCCTGCCCTTTTCTTAGCCCCCTACAACATCCTCGCTCGAATATGAAACAAAGAGAATGATACATGACGGAATATGGCCTGCCGCCCTAAATACTAAACAATGAGAAGCCGTAAACGTATCGAGCGCTAGGGAACTGGAATGGCCATCGCTAGCCTGCAGAGCGATCTGCCCGTCTTTTCTTCCATCAAGTCGTAAGAATCATTAAAGATATCGTAGAAAGCTGACGACCGTAACTCGTAAGAATCTAACCACACTGGCTTCGTTGCAACTTGCCAAAATCACCAACCCGAGTCGAATGCGTTGCGACCGTCATGTGTGGCCCATGAGACCTCGTCGGTCACGTTACCGCCCGATCGAACACGAACAACACTACAACCTCATTTGCTGGCCCGGGCAATCAACCACTGCAGCACCGCGTCGAGATTGGTCTCTTCCTTTGCGCTGATGCCGTAGCAGCTCACTTCTCGGTGCGACACCGATTTGAGATCCAACGCCTCAATCAGCTCGTCGACCGAAAGCTTGTTGGGCAGGTCCGACTTGTTGCCCAAGACAAGGAGTGGAATCCCCTCGAGAGCCGGCTTCTCTAGAAGGAGCTTGAGCTCCTCGCCAGCCACGGGCAGAGCCTCTTTGTCAGCCGAGTCGACGATGAACCTAGCCTGATGAGCAAAAGCTTGTTAATCACATGCGAACCAGACGTACACAATCGCATTTACCCCGCGGCAGTACCGTTCCCACATGGAACGGAACCTAGGCTGGCCTCCCAGGTCCCAACTGTTGTCGCTGGTCAGCAGACGCGCCTTGGTCCTGGTAGATTGCCCTACACCCCGCAAGGCTGGCTCAAACGGGAATGGCGCTGCAAGAGTCGGACATGCGTGACCAAGGGGCGGACGGGAAAAATACTTACCATTTCAAGGTTACATGGCCCTTCTGCACACGCTTCATGTTGAAGCCAACGGTCGGGATGGAGCTAGGACCAATGTCAGCGCATGGACCCCACTACCATGACGCTCATGGTTGCGCGAAGCAGTAGCATCGGCATTCTCGTGAAACATTGTCGCCGTAGGCTTGCGCACCTCGGGACCAACTTTGACTTACTCGACAGTGAACTCTCCGCCCTAGACAGCAATCGGTCAGCTTGCATCCAGCTGGATAACGCACGCCAACATGGCATCGTGGCTCCGCATCAGGAAGCGACTCACCGCCAGAACTCTCAAGAGCGAAGTCTTGCCAGCATTCTGCAACCCGATCATGGTGATGTCCATCTCGGTCGCCCTAGATGAGGTGAGCAGTCAGCGTCTCCATCTCACGTCGTCGTCGCCTGTGAGTCTGCTTTTCAGGGCAGGCCAAAACAGGCCAGATGAGAGGCATCAAACGGCGCGTCAGGCATGCCAGGCGTGCGCAGGTGACGAGGAGGAAGCAGAAAGGTAGGCGTACCAGAATAGGCGGAGGAGCCAGTCATAGATGCGACGGAAGAGGTTCGCCATGGCTGCGGTCGCGATGGAATACTGACTCGATGCTGGAGTGGTCTGGTTGGGAGGATTGGTGATGTACGAGCGATGGAGGAAGCCTGGGAACCTTGATCCTTGCTGCGGGGCATGTAGTAGGCGTGATCGCCGCGATAGAGTTAGCAGTAGCAACCGCAAAATGACGACGGTTCAACCGCGACTGGAGGTGCGAAGAGGTGCCAGACAATGCCGTGAGGAGGTAGAGAAACAGAGCTGTGCCGCCCTAACGAAAGCCAGGAGTGGTTCACGCTGCAGCACAGTGATGGAGCCGCCGCGGCGTGTGACTTTGGGGCCCACACGCTAGACAGGGATGGCGTATCCGACTAGTCTGGTAAAAAAGTTCGAGATTGGCGTCGCAACTTCACCATCGCGCTGCTGCTTGTTGTGCACCTTTTACAGCCCAGAGCACTGCTGCTGGCATACTCCCAATTTGGCTGCACATGTCCTCGTGAGCTGCGCCTCTGTCTCTTGTCCCCGAATTGTAGAGCACAATCCACGCCCGGAAACCATGGCGCCTGCCGCAAGCGCAACAACGAGCAAGCCACAGCCGCAGTGGTCGACAAAAGTAGGTCTTTACTCTCTCTCTCTCGTCTTCTTCGCTCTACCGAAGGGAAAAAAGACTCTAATACGTTACTCCAGTTCGATACTCTGCGGCGACACGAGCTGTTCCGGAACCCGCCCAAGGACAAGACGGCATACCCGACGCTCGCTGCTGCCGTCGACCCCCATGTCGAGTCGTTCAACGCCATCTTCGCCCCCGGCGGCCAACTGGCCGAGGGAATACGGGACATTGGCACAAAGATTTTCCTCGATGGCGACCCATATGCATCTCCCGAAGAGACAGGCCCCCGCAACAGGCTGCATCTGCGCATACAAGATGTCTTCCTCGATAAGCCCGTCCTGCCGCCCACCAACAAAGTCGCTCTTAAGAACCGCAACATCCTCCCCGCAGAGACACGCGAACGACACGCCACATACCGCGGCAAGATGCGCGCGCGGTTGGAGTGGAGGGTTAACAACGGAGACTGGCAAGAGGAGATTGCTGATCTGGGCTCGGTCCCCATCATGCTCAAGTCCAATCGCTGCCACCTTGAGGGTCTCCCACCAGCGGCTTTAGTCAAAGCTAAAGAAGAGAGCGACGAGCTTGGCGGCTACTTCATCGTGAACGGTATCGAAAAGATCATTCGCATGCTCCAAGTCAACCACCGAAATTACCCCATGGCCATCAAGCGTGGTGCCTTCACTAACCGCGGTCCCGGCTACACTCAGTTTGGTATCCAGATCCGATCGATGCGACCTGACCAAACTTCACAAACCAACGCTCTACACTATCTCAACGATGGCAATGTCAACTTCCGCTTCTCATGGCGCAAAGCTGTACGAACCACCATGTCCCTTATCATGCACTTGCTTTGCTAACACTATTTCAGGAGTATCTCGTGCCAATCTGCATGGTCCTCAAAGCCTTAGTCGAGACGAACGATCGGGAGATATTTGAAGGCCTCGTAGGCGCAGCGGGATCGGAGGGGCTTGAACAGAAGCAATTCGTAACCGACAGAGTAGAGCTGCTACTCCGAACATACAAGGTCTACGGCCTACACTCCAAGGCGATGACTCGGGCGTACCTGGGAGAGAAGTTCAAGGTCGTCATGCAACTGCCTGCAGATGTCACGGACGAGGAAGCCGGCACTGAATTCCTAAGAAAAATTGTACTGCCTCACCTAGGTTGCGTGAACGTTTCCGCTGCTCAGGATGCAGACAAATTCCGGATGCTTCTCTTCATGACCAGGAAGCTCTATGCTTTGGTCGAGGGAGACTGCGCTGTCGACAACCCCGATGCTGTTCAGAATCAGGAAATTCTGCTAGGTGGACAATTATACGGCATGATCCTCAAGGAGAGGCTAGAAGAATGGCTCAACAGCTTCCAGCTCGTTTTGCGAGAATGGGGAAGGAAGACTGAGTACAGGCCTTTTACGTCGCAAGAATTTCATAAAGATTGGTCTTCCAAGATATTACGACGGACACAGTTGAATATCGGCCAGGCCATGGAATACTTCCTCAGTACTGGCAATCTCATTTCGCCGGTAAGCATCGTCTCTGTTCAAACTTCGCAAAAGGTATACACTAACCAGCAAACGTAGACCGGACTCGATCTACAGCAGACTTCTGGATATGTGGTAGTAGCTGAAAAGCTCAACTTTCCAAGGCAAGTTACAATTCTATCCTTGCTGGCGCACTACTGACTCGTCCAAAGATTTATCTCGCATTTCAGGATGGTGCACAGAGGTGCCTTCTTTGCTCAACTCAAAACAACAACCGTCCGAAAACTCCTTCCCGAATCATGGGGCTTCATGTGCCCTGTCCATACTCCTGATGGTTCTCCTTGTGGACTTCTTAATCACTTTGCGCATAAATGCAAGATTGCGACCACCAACCTCGATGTCTCGGCAGTTCCCAAGCTCGTTGCGGAACTCGGCGTATCGAGCAAATCATCCGCTTCCCTAGACGCCAGTGTTGTCGTGCAACTGGACGGTCGGGTGCTAGGCTTTTGCTCGCCTAAGCAAGCCAAGGTCATCAGTGATACGCTGCGCTACTGGAAGGTTGAAGGCTCGCACGGTGTGCCTCTGGAGATGGAGATTGGTTACATTCCAAACTCAAACAACGGTCAATATCCGGGAGTGTACATGTTCTCACAGTGCTCGAGAATGTACCGGCCCGTCAAGTACCTACCTCTCAACAAGTTGGATTATGTTGGTCCGTTTGAGCAACCCTACATGTCCATCTCTTGCACAGACGCCGAGATCGTTTCGGGCGACTCAACACATGTCGAATTTGACCCGACAAATATATTTTCCATCATCGCCAATCAGACCCCATTCTCCGACTTCAACCAATCGCCACGAAACATGTACCAGTGTCAGATGGGAAAACAATCGATGGGCACACCGGGAACTGCTATGAGATACCGAACAGACAACAAAACTTATCGCTTGCAGACAGGTCAGACTCCTATTGCTAGACCTCCATTGCACAATGAGTACGGAATGGACAATTTCCCTAACGGAATGAACGCCGTTGTGGCTGTCATCTCCTACACTGGTTACGACATGGACGATGCTATGATCTTGAACAAGTCGGCACACGAACGCGGTTTTGGACACGGCACCATCTACAAGACTAAGATTTGCGAGCTCGAGGAAGGAAGCCGCAAGAATCGATCGAGCAAGACGGTGGCCAAGCTATTTGGCTTTGCACCTGAGGGCTTGGTCAAAGCGGAGTCCAAGGAGACTCTTGATGTCGACGGCCTACCTCGTATTGGGACCATGTTGCGGTCTGGCGACCCTATCGCAGCATGGCACACCGTCTCATATAATGCAGCTACAGGTGAATATGTGAACCGCGATGGACAGACCCAGTTTTTCAAATACAAGGAGGATGAAGTCGCTTTCGTCGAAGAAGTTCGCGTGATTGGCTCCGAAGACGGCACCCAGCCTTGTCAAAAGGTCTCAATCAAGCTACGGACACCGCGTTCCCCCGTTGTTGGAGACAAATTCTCCTCCCGTCACGGTCAGAAGGGTGTCGTATCTCAGAAGTTCCCGACCCCCGACATGCCGTTTTCCGAGTCGGGCATGCAACCAGATGTCATCATCAACCCCCACGCTTTCCCGTCCCGTATGACAATCGGCATGTTTGTTGAGTCACTGGCTGGAAAATCTGGTGCGCTCCACGGCATGGCACAAGATTCAACTCCCTTCCGATTCGACGAACAGAATACAGCCGTTGATTACTTTGGTGCCCAGTTGAAAGCGGCAGGCTACAATTACCATGGAAATGAACCGATGTATTCTGGAATTACTGGCCAGGAACTCCATGCCGATATATACATCGGAGTAGTCTACTACCAACGTCTGCGTCACATGGTAAACGACAAATTCCAGGTGCGAAGCAACGGTCCTTCGAACTCCTTGACAGGCCAGCCCATCAAGGGTAGGAAGAAGGGTGGTGGTATCCGTGTCGGAGAGATGGAACGTGATGCCCTTTTGGTAAATATAACCCTATTTCAACCTTTTTTTTGTACGAGACACATGCTAACTTGGTATTCTTAGGCCCACGGTACAGCCTTCCTCCTTCAGGATCGCCTGATGAACTGCTCCGATTATACAAAAGCTGCTGTCTGTAGGACATGTGGCTCTTTCCTCAGTACCACGCCCACTGTCAGCGAGTATGGCCGCAAGAAGGACAGGAATGGCAAGGACGTTACTATTCGCTGCAGACGGTGCGCCACGCTTGCAGACGGAGTCGACAACAAGGCTGACGTCTGGATGGATGCTCAAGGCATGCGGTACTCGGGCGGAGAAGATGTCGCTATCGTCGCCGTACCCGGTGTACTCAAATACCTGGATGTGGAACTGTCCAGTATGGGCATCAGACTCAAGTACAATGTTGACCCATAAAAAAAGGGAAGTAGTCTATCGACGTACACAACTGTGTGGGTTTCTTTGGAGTTGTGGGGCCAATCTGTGGTGCGCACGCCCTTTTTGCTGCGTTAGTTTTTCTTCATCTCGGCGTTGGGAAAAGAGGCATGGTGTGGTGAAGAGTCAAGAAAGAAAAGTTCATGGCCTTATCATTTAGCAATGCATTGCCTGGCGTAAGTGGGCTCAGATTATAATACAACAACACATTACAATCTTGTGCATCTAAGGACAAAAAGAATAAGATTGGAGGTTGATCGAAAAATAGAAAGAGAAAGAAGTAGTTGAAGCTCTTTAGGTAGGTAGCTACAATTTCCCCATTCAGCCCAGTATCATCTCACCAATCTCATTTTTGATACGCCAGGTTGATGCTCCCTCTTCTTGACAAACCACACCACCTAAAAGAATATCTGCCTCAGGGCGCCTTCGAGTCGTGACCTAGCATTTTCTTCGGACACAAAAAGACAAGAAGGGGCCATTTGTGTAATGAACGTAGTTCGCATAGCAAAGGTAAACAGGACCAAAACATGTCATTCCCTAGGAAAGCCCGAAGGATCAACATTGACCAACGGGGTTTTCCCTTCCTTTCGGACATTGGGATTAAAAGTCCGTCTTGCCACCCATGACCTTTGCAGCATTGACGGCATTCATCTTGGACGCCCAGCCCTGCGCAGGAACAATCTTGCGCACTGTCCTCACTTCATCAGAAGCATAGCCCGGAATACGGATGTTGTAATTGCGCTCGAGAATGACTTGGATGTCGCGGATGTCGAGTTGGGGGGAATCGCGGAGTTTGGAGAGTTTGCACGCGTTACTGATGACGTTATCAACAAAATCGTCGGCAAGCTGGAGGACGGCCTGGACAAGGATGTGTTAGTACAAGATCTACAATAGATTGAAGGAAGGCTGAGGAACTTACCTCTTCAACTTCTGGTGTCAAGGCTTCTTCTGAGCCGCCAGTGACTTGGCGAACGAGCTCGTCTAGTTTGCGCTTGCTGAGCACACGGTCGCCGTCACCCTCAAGCTGAAATGGTGGTGGTCGTGGGATGACAGGCTGGCCCATTGGTCCTGGCGCGCCATTCGTAGGGCCACTCATAGTCGGTCGGGATTGACCCATATGCACAGCTTGTGGTGAAGTGACATTCAAATGTCGTGGAATTGGCATCTTGGGATTGTTAAGCTGCTCGCGCTCGCGACTGCCAAAGTTACCACCCTGTCCTGGTTGCATGGGTGTATTTGTACGCTGAGGATCGGTGTAGGATCGGTTCGCGGCGCTGACAGCGGCTTGGTGGGAGAGTGGAACGGGTGGACCAGTTCCCGTGGCGGACTGTGGGTGCGGTGAGTTGCTCTGCTGATGGGCATTCGCTTGCATGGGGTTGATTTGAGGTCGCTGTTGCTGCTGATGGAAGTTCTGTTGCTGTTGCCCTTGCTGCGCGAACTGCGGCATCTGGTTGGGCGGCATCGTCTGAGAATGAGGTGCTGGCGGTGGTCGAGGCGGCTGCTGCTGCTGTGGTTGCTGCGGTTGCTGTTGTTGTTGCGGAAGTGAAGACGGCATCTGCTGGTTGTGCTGTTGCTGTTGCGGCGGTTGTTGTTGGTTCCCTTGGTTTCCCTGCACGTTGTATTGTGGTTGGGACGGAGGTTGCTGCTGCTGTTGTGGTTGCGGTTGCGGTGGCTGTGGCTGTCCTCCCTCAATTTTGATCTGAGGCTCTTCTTTTATCTGGGGTTGCGCCGGTGCGTTAGGCTGTGATGGCTGCCGTTGAGGCGGCTGAGGTTGAGATTGTTGTTGCGACGGCTGCTGCTGTTGTGATGGTGGCGGTGATTGTGCTGAGTTCTGGCCTTGGGCCTGCGCCTGGGCCTGGCCCTGCGGATTCTGCTCGCGCTCTTCCTTCCACTGTTTTTGCAAAGCTCGAAACTTATCGATTTGCGCCCTCATGTTGGCATGCTCTTTCTCGATCTTGCTCTTCAACACAAATAGATCCTGTGATAACTCTTGTCCGTTATTCTGTCGTTCGCTCAGTTGCTGCATAAGTTTCTTTCTGTTCTCGCTCAATGAAGCTTGCTTCGCTAGCATGTTCAGATAGCCAGTCCGGTATTCTTTTATTTTGACCTCATACTCGGGCGTGCCCGGCGAAGGCCCGGTCAAAGGCCCCTGCATGGGGAACTCTTGGACGTGCTTTACTATAGCAGGATCCACCTGGCCACGGCCTTGATTTTGGCCCTGATTAGAGGGCTGTTGACCTTGCGACTGGTGGCCGACTGCTCCCGCGGTGTTTTCGGCACGAGCCTGACCACCCTCTTGCTTAACGGGGTTCGGGTTCTGCTGACCAGCGGCATTGGACTGGCTTGCTTGTCCCTGATTCTGATTCCCCTGCTGTTGTTGCGCCTTCATCTTAGCCCTGTACTGGCGTTCACGCGCAATGAACTTTTGCGACCATTCCGTGAGCTTCAGGCGAGCATTTGTATTTTCCTGGCTGCCTTGCGGGTGCTGATTGCAGATGTTCCAGGAGCTCTGCATGATCAAGCGATACTTTTGCTTCTCATCTTCGGGAAGGCACTGCAGCTTGAGAATATCATCGGGGCGTAGTAGCTGCTGCTGCTGGCCGCCGCTGGGCTGCTGCTGGGGCTGCGAGTCGCTCATAGTGAGGGCTGCGGACTTCCGAACCGTGGGATCAAGGCCTTCTGAGCTGTGTACGAGATTCGATCGGAGTGGCAACGACGGCCTAGGTCGCGGGCTTATTGCGATTAGACGAGTGCGCGCGCGGAGTGATGGGGTTTACGTGTGAGGTACGGTGGCCGGAAGGATGAGGTTTGGAGTCGTGGTTCATCGAGGAGCCAAGCCACCACTCAGGTGTCGCGCGTTCATACAATAGCACGTGCACGCGTCTTTCCCAACATTTGAAGCGGGAGGACAGCGCCGTTGCAATTACGATACATGTATATTATCGCTAGACTATCTCGTATCATTGCTCGGACGCGTTCGATACCCGACTATCCTCGGATGTTGTTTTTCTTGATGCCGCCTTCAATGCCCTTTCCCGAGCATTCCTTACCTCCCACTCGAACTCCTTGAGTGCCCTAAGCTCGCTACCAACGAACAACAGTCCCATCAGTCCGTCTATGACGCCCACACTGAGCCCCAGGGTGCTCAACAGCATCAGGATGAAAGCAACATAGTTCCTTGGTGACCACCATACACCAATCAGACACCCAATAGACATGGATAGCTGGTAGAAGAAGTGCCCTATGCGCAGCTTGCGCTGCACTCGCTCCCGAACCTGGTACTTGAGTGTCGTGGCTAGGATCTCGTCGTAGGTTTCGATGGGCAGGTAGCGCTCAGGCAATGCCCAAGGAGACAGCGGGACGGCTGATGGCGCAGTCGGAGCTCTCGTCAATGTCGCCTCCACGGAGAAGTGATCACTGAGGGAGCAGTGTAACGTAGGATGTCGCATTGTCATGCCCACGTTCGCTTCCTTCAGCTCCCACTCAGCTGTCTCGTCCTTTGTCTCTGGGTCATGAAGTTTTCCGCTACTGAAGAAGATATAGTCCAACCGCTTCGCGTTAGGATCTTCTACAGCAGGGTCTATCTGCACATTCTCGCCCTTAGCAAGACGCCTTTGTTGCCCCTTGTTCCACCGCCAGGAATTCAATTCGCTGTCACATGTAGCTCCGTTTACAGTCGTGTTGAACTCGGCAGACGGCATTGGTACACATCGAAGCTGTTCGACCTCATCCCTTGCTGCGCCAATCGAAGAATTGGGATGCAGTATGCGCCATACATCGCGCACCGGGGAGTGCGTTTCTATTATGCGGTGCGCGAGGGATAAAGGAATCATGTTGAAGTCGCCCATACCGATAACGAGATGTCCGCGTTCGGCGGCTGCGCGCATGAGCTTCGTGATTTCCCATGCTTGGGCTGTTCGATGGCAGATGTAAGAGTCGTGGGGTTCGCGTTCATAAGGGGCGTGGAGCTACTCCTGTCAGTGTGTGCAATTCGGATATCATGAAAGTGATGGGAGACAGACATGTGTACAGAAGACTTCTGCAATATCTCTTTGTGAAGGTCCCATTTGTATCTTTGCACAAGCCACACCTTTACCAACGAACCAGTCGCCTCGATAGAATGCAGCGGGCCTTCCGTTCAATGGATACCGGACCATGTTGCTCTCGACGATAGGCCACCGCGACAATATGACTAGGCCACCACCAAATATACCACTATGGTAGAACTTGCCATAAGGGAGTATATGCTGAGTCTTCTCGCGAATCGCATGGTAGTCTTGCTGTGTCCAGCACTCCTGCAAGCCGACAATATCTGGCTGTGGGCTCGCCGCGGCGATCTGAACACCAATTTCAGTAAGACGTTCGTTGCGGAGCTTAGAAATGAACTTGAGACCCCAGCAATTGAGCGAAAGGATGCGAATGTTCGAAGGTGGGTGAGCGGCCTCGGAAGTCATGGTGAATGTCCACCTGGAGATTGGAGGAGGGTGAATGCAATGATGCAACTGGGGAAATAGTTCCTGGAATGCTACAGGGGTGTCCTTACCGCCCGCACGCTAACGCCCATATTGCCGATCCGTCGCGTTTTCCCAATCCAACACCAAGCATTTGGCTACTCTACATTCAACAATGGACGGCACACCATCCCCCTCGCCCAAACGACGACACGAAGACGAGGACGGGTACGATGAAGAACGACCGCGCAAACGCTCTCCATCTCACACATCACATAATGCCTCTCCAAGCTACAGTCTAGCAGAACGGCCTGCGCGTCGGTATAGCAGAGATAATAGTGACGATGAGCAACGGGATTATGGAGATCGAAGGCGGTCGTACTCGCGATCAAGATCGCATTCACCACGCTCGAGCTCTTCATCACCAAATCGACGGCGGCGCACCTCTCCACCACCACCGTCAAAACCGACCTCCCTAAACTATTCCCCCACACTTATTCTGCGCGGCCACAAGAGAGGCATCACATGTGTCAAGTTTTCTCCGGACGGCCGTTGGCTAGCTTCTGCATCTGCCGACTGCACCATCAAGATTTGGGATGCCAGAACCGGCGCTCTTGAACATACACTCGAGGGCCACCTCGCCGGTGTTAGCACAATATCTTGGTCACTAGATTCAAAGATTCTCGCGAGCGGCTCAGATGATAAGAGTATCCGACTCTGGGATACAGCAACTGGGCTGGCACATCCCATTCCGTTCATCGGGCACCACAACTACATATACAGCATCGCATTTAGCCCAAAGGGCAACATGCTTGTCTCTGGTTCCTACGATGAAGCAGTATACCTCTGGGATGTGCGCGCCGCCCGAGTTATGCGCTCCCTCCCCGCGCACAGTGATCCAGTCGGTGGCGTCGATTTTGTTCGCGACGGCACGCTCATCGTCTCGTGCTCACACGACGGCCTGATCCGTGTCTGGGATACGGCGACTGGCCAGTGTCTCCGTACCCTCGTCCACGAAGATAACGCGCCTGTGTCCTCTGTTATATTCTCGCCTAACGGAAAGTATATCCTAGCCTGGACACTAGATTCCTGTGTCCGCCTATGGAACTACATTGAAGGAAAAGGCAAATGTGTAAAGACATACCAAGGACACACCAACAAGAAATATTCGCTCTTGGGGACCTTCGGTACATATGGGGACCGTGAATCTGGACAGGAATACGCCTTTATAGCGTCTGGCAGCGAAGATAACACTGTCGTCCTCTGGGATGTGAGTAGCAAAAATGTGCTTCAACGATTGGAAGGTCACACAGATGCTGTATTGAGCGTCCATGCGCATCCAACGGAGAAGCTCATCGCGAGCGCAGGGCTTGATCGTACTGTGCGGCTGTGGAGACCGAAAGAAGGCGCAAGTGACGAGGAAGAAAAGAAGACGAATGGACACGAAGAAACAACTGTCGATAACGGTATCAAGCGTGAGGATAGTAACGGCTACGGTCATGATACTTTGCCTCCGAACCATTTTACTGAGACATGAGCGCAAGCAAGTCTGTTGGAAGGAATTGGAAATTATAGAAATAGGTAGTCTTAGATACCCCAGTACTGTATTGCTTACATGCAGTCATCTTGTCAATCTCTTTTTGCCCATATCAACGTGAGGCTGTGTACTGCCCCAAAGCATACATCAACACCCCATGCCATGCCTTTTTCGTTCAGGTATAAGAAACCTCCAGAGAACGCCATTGTGCTTTACCAAAGCATCCCAAAACGCCATGCAATGCCACCTCACATTTCTCCAATAACGAATAATTTTTTTCGTTACGTTTTAGCTGAAGTGTATGCCTTCTTGGTTGAACGCATACAGCAGCTTCAGGAAATCGCCTTCATCGCACAACCTCGCTCTCTTATCAGCAAGCTGCGTCTCATCTTCCAATACCTTCCTGACCTTCTCCCTTACAAGCTCTGCCAGCCTACCCTTGCGCTTGCGGTTCGCGCCATTTCTGTTCTTCTTGCTCTCCGCCTGCAGCTGCTTGAAGAAATCAGGAAGCTCATCGTCTGGATCATCGGGATCAGAGAAGCCTTTGAACTCATCGTCTACATCCATGGTTTCAGCCTCTTCTGACGCGACGGAGACTTCGTTGGGGTCGACGGGAGAATCGTCAACGGGGATGTCGTTTTGCGCGCAGTAAAGACGGTAGTTGCTAGTAAGGAGCTCGAGGACAGCCGCAGTGCCCATGAAACTCGCGCGCAGAGTCCTGTTTTTACGGACGAAGCAGATGCGGAGCAAGCCATCCCATTCTTCGTATGCGATTTGCGGGCGTGGATTTTTCGGCTCGATTCGTACAACGTTACTCTCGACTTGTGGGGGTGGGTTGAAGTTGTTGCGACCGACTTTCATGACGTGTGAGACTTTGGACCACATTTGCACGTTGACAGAGAGGCGGGAGTAGAGCTTTTCGCCTGGTCGGGCGAACAGGCGCATAGCGAATTCGCGCTGGAACATGAGTACGCAGCAGCGCGGTGGATGCTGTAGCGCCAGCAGTTTGAAGACCAAGGGCGAACTGATCTGGTATGGAGTATTACTGATACAGACGTCAAATCGTGGTAGTTCGGCCTTGATTACATCCCCCAGTCGTATTGTGAGTCTCTTTTCTTCGGGTGTGCCTTGTACTCGCTTTGTCAACTCTGCCGCCATTCGCGGATCCATCTCTACAGCTGTGACTTGTTTCACTGCCTTGAGTATCAAAACCGTAAGGTTACCAGTACCAGGACCAACTTCAAGGACGTGGTCGCTTTGCTTCAAGTGCGCTTTTTGCACGATTGCAGTTGCGACACCGGGGTTTTTGAGAATATGCTGGCCAAGGTCCTTGTCCATCTTAAAGATGGAATGCGCGGCTGCAGCCTTGGCCGATGTTGGCTTCGCGTAGGGTGAGGCATTGTTGTCGGTAGCTTTGCTTCGTTTTTGCTTTGCTTTGGGCATCTTGGATGGAGGTGGGTAGGTTCTGGAGTCTCTTTTTTGGGTGTTATAGCGATCGTAGCGGGGTGGAAATGGGTGCGAAAATATATCAGAGCTACTCCGACCGCCCTATCAGGTGTTTTTGGTGAATGCGAGGACGTGGTGCTGCTGGCGACAAGTTGGGTGTCGGTTGTTGGATGTGGGGATAATTTTTTGGGTGTTGCGGACTTAACGCGGGGTTAAGCTAAGCATGTGAGCTCGCGTTTCTGCTGAACGCGTCGCTAGTCAGTGACGTCTGATTCCCTCGTTCATTCCACAGCTGCAACAGTTTCTCAGATCTTACATTACTTCTGGATGAGATCAAATACTATAGGAGTTAAAAGTTTTGTTTCACATTCGCTGCGCCGTCGCTCTTTTGCAGTCTTCACACATGGTCGCTCTCTCCTGAATTACCCACCGTCGAAGCATCGCTCCTATTCTGCCTGTTCGAACAAAAACAGCAATTGCTGGCTACACGATCACTTCTTCCGCCAACACCAACGTGTACCTTTCACTTACAGGACGATACCCGCTTGGTCACCCTCGAATCCTGTCTTATCATCCCGAACATCATCTGGAAACTGGATGAGAAGTGCCATCAGGGGCACATTGAGTAGTTTCTCTTGTCCTCACTACTATCGCTCACTGTCCTCCAATTCTTTTGTTCACATAAACAAACTTTGTTCTGAAAACCGCAGACAGTCCTACAGTCCTTTCTCTACCATATTGACAGCCTCGGCTGGCTTACGAACCACGGCCACGATCAACAACCATCTTCCAGGCCACACCATGGCTAAGCCGCTTGAAGACACCTATTCAGGTCCATCTCTTTCGCCTGTTGCTACGGAACCCGCATATAATGGCAAGAAGAGAAAGGTAGAGACAATTTCGCGTACACTGAGAACCGCGGCTCGACAGACCGACGCAGAGGATGGTATCGCAGTCACCGCTGTGTCACCTCGACCTAAGAGACGTGCAGCAAAAAAAGTCAAAGTCGAGTTGGAAACTGAAGAAGTGACGGTCGTCCAAGGAACCGGCGTGGGCGCCAAATTATCGTCACGACCAAAGCGCGGCCCTACAAAAAAGTCCGTCATAGAGGAAAAGACAGCCGATGGTGAAGCAGATGAAGAAACCAAGATCAGTAACGAGATGGAGGTCTCGTCGGAAAATATCACCAAAAGTACAAAGAAGAAGGCGGACGACGGCTACGAAGACAAGCCTAAGAAGATTACCAAGTCCAAGTCCAAGCCACCAAAGATCCTACCACCAATTGCAGAACGTACCAAAGATATCAAGCTGCGAGTGGGCGCCCATGTCAGCATTGCTGGAGGTCAGTTATGGGTAGCTTTAGCTATTGCTTCGTAAGAGTGCCTGCTAATATGGACTGCATGGTCTTCTTTTAGGCGTACACAATGCTATCATCAACGTCGTACACATTGGGTAAGCTGAGTACTTTTTGCACTTTGGGAGACCTACTCCTCAAAAACACACTTGCTATTCGAACAGAGCTAACTCGACCAGTGGTAACGCCTTTGCTATGTTCATGAAGAACCAACGCAAGTGGGAGACGGTGGACATGGATCCAGAACATGCACAATTCTTTGTCCAATGGTGCAAAGATCACAGCATAGACGCCGCAGAGTGTTGCTTGCCTCACGGCTCCTACCTAGTCAATCTTGCACACCCAGACCCCGCACGGAAGAAGCAGGCCTATGATTCCTTCCTGAACGACTTAACGCGTTGCCATCGGCTTGGCATCCGGTACTATAACTTTCATCCTGGCAATGCTAATGCGACCACCCATGAGGAAGGCATCCGGATCATTGCAGAGAACCTCAACAGGGCTCATGAGGACCCAGAGACCGGCAAAGTCGTCACTGTTCTTGAGACCATGGCAACCTTGGGCAATACCATTGGTGGCACGTTCTCTGACCTTGCAGCCATCATCAAGCTCGTCAAGGACAAGAGTCGCATAGGTGTTTGCTTGGATACCTGCCACGTTTTCGCCGCTGGCTACGATCTCCGCACCCCTGAAGCGTATGCTGAGACGATGAAGAAGTTCGACGAGGAGATTGGCCTGGAGTATCTCAAGGCCTTCCATATCAACGACAGCAAGGCTCCATTGTCCAGCCACCGCGATCTCCACGCCCGCATTGGTACTGGTTATCTCGGGCTCGAATCCTTCCACAACTTGATGAACGACGAACGCTTCCATGGTCTTCCAATGGTTCTCGAGACACCGATTGACATGGTCGACAAGAATGGCAAGAAGATTGAGGACAAGGGGGTCTGGGCCCGCGAGATCAAGATGCTGGAGAGCCTTGTTGGTATGGAGGTTGACTCTGAAGAATTCAAGACACTAAGTGCACGACTTCAAGAAGAAGGCGCTGCTGAACGCGAACGTGTTGGTGACCAAGTGCAAAGGAAGAGCATCAAAGATGCGAAGCCGAAGAACAAGAAGGCGGCTAAGAAGAAGGTTGAGAGCGAAGAGGATGACATGGAAGAATAAGCACGAAGCGCTTGAGCTGCTGATCAGCGCCACCGATGAGATGAATGACGCATGTGGATCAGTTTGATGGAGACAAAGGCTCGGCTCAATGTTTTTGTCAGTCTTTCGGTTTAACTCTGGATTAGCTGGTTTTCGAGAGAAGCGCGTCTGATGCATCGAGCACGTTGTACGGAGATCTGACACAGGTGTGATCGTCTGCATTTTAGCTGCAACGCAAGGGGGGAGTCTGCGTGCATGGTGGATTGAATGTTCCAATTAGTTCCTACAGCACAGCATGCAGAGTAACGACTGGGCGATGTTCTATGATACCCCGATTTGTCGATCTAGATGCCTCTTTCCAATCAGTTTGCTTGCTGCCCGGAGGACATAGTTTAATTGATGTGGTAAATCTACAGGGGAAACCAAACAAACTCAACGTGGGAATACTGTCATGATGGAGTCGTTTGATCGCAGCGATTGGCCGGACACTGGGAAGGGGGTCAGCAAACTTACCCCCTGGACGCTAATCTCATGGCGAGGTCCTATGGCAGTGCAGTCGGTAATGGCCAAGGGTAAGACATAGATGTTAGTTGTTAGCTGAACTGGAGTCGAAATGCAGCCACTGCAGGCAATAGTGCCAATCTGTCATCTGTCCCAATGGGCCTTTCCAAGCGCATTCTTCTGATATGGTTAAGTTTTGATATTGATTACTAGTAGGGCTGTGTAGAGCACGGAGATATATCGCGCTATACCCGAGAGCATGGATATGACCAAGCATTGCCACAATGCTCCCGCGGAGGCGACAGATGGATTTTTGAGATGACGAGCGTTGTCCGCTGGTTTGAGTAGTAAGCCAGACATGGCATTGCAAGGTGGGCAACGGTTGAGATTTGTAAAGGGTGGTGGAAGCCAGGTCATGGTTGCCAATAGCTACCACCACTGTTCTTGGCCTCAGCACCCACCCACACAAACTTACCACCCACATGGATAGTCGACGGCTGCTGTTATGCGATGCACGAAGCATCCATACCAGGCTGCAGGTAGCTTGATCAGCCCTACAGGCCACAGTCAAGGCCCCTCTTACATCATTCCGGTTGCGTGTGTGGCGCGCCGGAATGTCCGCCGGGAAAGTAGGAGAGGCTGAGAAGGGTGAGTGGTGCTTAATCGGCCGAGCTACACATGTCGGCAGTGTGTGTTAGTGTAGGGCGGAAGAGGCGGTGATCTTGTGCGGTGTAGTAGGTGGTGTATGGTGGAGTCGAGTAACGGAGCCGCCGGAGGAGGTGCAGCAGGTGGCTAAGGGCTTGGCAATGGCGGTCGTCGCCCTTGCAGTTGGCCCCTCAGTGGTTCGTCCGCAGTTGCTGTCCATCCATTACACCGGCCATCTGACCGGCACACGCAGCGCGTTCGGCCGTGTTTGCAGCGTCCGCTGGCAGCGACAACATAGCCGAGCCTACTCTCGGTATCCCAACGTCATATCCGCCTCGGCCAATCGTTTGCGCCTCGCTGGTTTACGCGTCAGGCCTAGCCCCGTTGAGTTGTATGCTGCGAACACGTGAGCCGGCAAGCTTCATATCCAAGCCCAAAGCCCACCGCCAGTCCGGGATGTGAAAACCCAGCCCTGCAGCACTAAGCCCTGCCCGCAGCCACAATGTGGAAGCTTGTCCAGGAAGCGTAGCAGAGGCGGGCATGCCGCATACTTCATACACAGCATCGTCCAACGGCCAGATGGCTACTCATATGCGTCGGCAGCGAATGCTCTGAAGCCGGCTTCTCATGTTCCTGTCAATTCCACGGCCCCAGCCCAACACGCACACTCCAGGATACTGACACGCCGTGTCAAACTTTCTCCACCCGTGTGCCAACTGTAAACTATGGTCGGCGTCCCCAAAAGCACGGGGTGCCTCATCTGCCGGAAAAGGAAAATTAGTAAGTCGCCGGATCCCTCCACCGCGCCGACTTGTTCTGACTCTTGCTAGAGTGCGGTAAGGCTAGCTCCATGGCTTGGGCGCGACTCGAGCACCCTGGCTGATGGTGAACAAGACGAGACCTGGCCAGCTTGCCTCAACTGCCAAAAGAACGGCAAGTCCTGTCCGGGCCCTCCAGCGCGACACACTTTCAGAGACCTCGGTCCTAGATTTAACACCAGCTCCACGAGGTTCGCTACAGACGAGGGCGGCGCATCAACAGGTGGGCGCTCCTCACCCAAATTAAAGCCTGCTATTCACACAACCCCACAGAACAACAAAACAACCACTTGACGCAAATAAACGAGAAATTCGCCGAGAATGGCTCCGTTGTCCACAAGTTCAGGATTTCGCAAAGCGGTTCAACCCCTCGGAAAAGGTCACCGCGCTCAATCTCTGCGAGCCCACCCAAGTCACCTTTCCTGCGGCACCCGTCGCCATCGCAGGATCAACAGCTCGCGCACGCCTTGATTGCTGCTACGAGAACCGGAAGCGCTGGGCACCGAATGTCCGTCTTTGGATCCTTCATCCAAGAAGTTCCGGCTAGAATTGGGCACAATCCTGCGCTTGACGCTGCCGTCACCGTACTTGTCAATGTCCATACATCGCTGGTCTACAAGAAGACTGCGAACGAGATTGTTTCTCCAGAGCTATACATCCGCGCCATCAAGACTTTACAAACATGTCTTGAACATCCACAACTCGGCTTGTCACCTGAGACGCTCTGCGCATCGGTTCTTCTGGGTCTGGTGGAGGTGAGATTTGCTTAATTATATTCTACCTTTGCAATCATACTTAACATCATCAGGCATTCGCGGGTCCCAGGACGGGCAATCGGTATCTGACCCACGTAGGAGGTGCCGGACGTTTGATGGAACTGCAAGGCCCCGGACGATACCACGACTCTTTCACAAAGGAGATGCTTCGCTTCAATCGAGGCGGAATTGTATGTCACTTCCCATGATCGACGGAGAGAGCTATATTGCCATATAGCCCAAACTTCGAGGAAATCTTCGTTCCCAACTAATACGTGAACAGATCATTACTTGCATGTACGAACGCAAACCGTGCTTCCTTGCTTCGCCCGGTTGGCGAGAGATAGCCTTTGACAAGACGGGGCTTGGATTTGACGACTGTCTGAACACCGACTTGATGCAATACATGGCGGAATTGCCAGGTATTTTTAACGAGCTGAAAGAGCTAGGCGACCAGCGTGTCTTTCAACTTTCGCACACTACGGATCTCAGCTTTGACTCGAGCGGTAGATCGCACAAGTCTTTGTCGGAAACTCCCCCGTCACTCGACTTCTCATCCGGTTCTTTCGACGGCACGGAATTCCTGGACGAATTCCAGCCCATCGATGCATCCTATCCAACCAACCCAACTTCATATACCTTTCCATACGAACCTGCACGTGCCGCCTTGCTGCATAAGGTGCGCGGTCTCAAGAATGCCCTTCGCAGCTTGGGCCAACATATGGATGCAAAGCTTAGGAACGGGACCGTTGCGTCGGAGAAAGAACCCAGTGAAAGAGACAGTCCTATACGCACAATCTATCATTTCAACCACTGGCGAGACATGACGGCATACAACTGCTTCTGGTCCGTCGTAATCCTAACGAACAAAATCCTGATGCGACTTCTGCCACCCTTTGACCGAATTATATACGACCTGCAATTCGAATGTCAATGCATTGCTCTCGAGATCTGCAAGACATGGGAGGATGCTTGGGCGAGCAGGCCGATAGGGGCATTTCACACGGGCCTTAGTTTTGTCGTTGCATACGAATACTGCACGACAGAAGTGAAGGAATGGATCGTCAGAGGATTGAACTCCCTTCTGGACTACCAACAGGTCGACGCATTCCGTTGGTCCGACGAAGTCATCACCCACATGTCTGCTAAACTTGCTGGGGAAGGACCAGACCTCGCTTTCTCTAATATCCGGGTTTCTAGAGAAGCCACTTGAAGGTTGTGGCGCCTAAATCTAACACATAGAAAAGTGGCCAACATGTTCCGATTCGCTCAAGTGCCGGTCTGAAGATGGGGAATTCGATGCCGAGCCGCGGCTGGTCAGAGCTGCCCTAGTGGACGCATGACAAAAACCTGTCTCACTCACATTCTTACCTGCATGTGGCTACGACATATGCAGTTATCGACCCCGTGTGCGTCGTGGGGGCAAACAAATCACATGGCTTTCGTGTTGGTGGTTTAAATGCTGACGCTTTCGCCCCGTCCCTGGAACATGCCGGCGTAGGCAAGCCACGGCGGCTATTATATGAGGAATAGCATCATCATGCTTGCGTCGATTTGCAACTACCAACAAATCTTTAAAACACCCTCTTTCTCTTTCATGACAAAGCCCGCCATGATATTATCGGTGTTATTACATAGCAACTTGGCCTTGTCGCCGAGGTAGCTCCTGGACCCCACTGATTTAGGGTGGGCTAGCGGCCCGTCGCGAGGCCAGACGGGATGGAGCCGTGCACGATGGACACGTAAGACGAGACTAGGGAAAGGGAATAAGACCGAAATTTCGGGTCCTAATTGTTGGTGCAAATCGTTGTTTCTACCTTGATCATGACATCATTCTTCGTGTCGCATTCTAATGTTTTTTTCTCCTTTCTTGTATCGAGGAAAGCAACGTCTTCGTGTAGAGTTGAAAAGGAAAAAAGAAAGAGAAAAGAAATGATACATCACGTTGCATGTCGGAAGACGAAAAACAGGAGAGTAATAATACTGAGGTGGCAAAAGATTCCAGAAGTGTGAAGGACCTAAGAATTCATAGTTCCAACGAAGAACAACCGTCGGTAGGTAAGTACCTCTTTTTTTTTCTGGAAGCCAAAAAAAAACAAGAGAAAAGGACACAAAAAACAAACAAAATAAACGTTGTTTGGCAATGCCAAACATCATCGCCCTTTAGGATATGAATCCCCCATACCCCCGTCTCCTTCCATCCCCTACCCAAAGCACATACACATATCCTTTTTTTTTCTCTTTTTTTTTGTCCTGTCTTTAAACGTCTTTTACATCTGAATGTTACACTTCCTCTTACACTCGGCACTGCCGATGATAGCGCCCGTGCCGACGGGGGGAATGTGCGCGCCTACCTGCTGCGCATCCAGCGCTGCGTCGCCAAATGCCGCGCCGACGATGTCCTGGGGGACGGACCACAGGCTAGGCAGGATGTTCAACGTGCCGCTGTCGTCGCTGTTGAGCGAGGAGATGAGGAGTGCGGGCTCGCAGTCTGTAGGTTTTGGAGTGACATGGTTAGTGAGTTTTTCTCATTCTCTCGCTCTTTTGGCCAATATGGCTGGAGTTTGGGGTTGGAAGGAAGAAAGGGAAATAAAGAGGAAGGGATCAAGAAACATACCATTATTCTGCATCATATGCAGACTGGCCTGCGGAAAAACCGTAACCATCATGGGCAGCAAATCCACCTTTCGCAGCCCCACGCCATTCTCGCCAATCATGTACGTCGTCGTGTTGCCCGTGATGGCCGTCACTATGTTTGTCGCGCGCGGGTGCAGGTGTGGCGGCAACATGCCGCACGGCGCGAGCTTGAGCAGGGCCACGCTCGACCCGAGACCGGTGACGGCGGGGAAGGTGGCGGCGTCGGCGTTGATGACGGCGCCCGTGGGCGAGTCGTAGTTGGGGTGCTTGGTGAAGTCGTACGACCAGTCTGCGTCGTTGGGGAGGAGAGCAGCCCGGTCGAAGGCTGTGGCTGCGGTGCGGAGCGCGGCGTTTAGTTCTGGGTGCAGAGTACGCGACTTGGGCTTTTCGGGGGTCGCGGCTGTGGTGAGGGAGGCGAGGAGGGTAAGGGGAAAGAGGAAGAGGTTGGTGAAGATTGTCATGGTGAAGAGATAGGCTGTTGGCGTGTAGTAGGAGTGTTGATAGTAGAGGGAATGAGAGCTTGAAGAATTGGAAAATGGGTAGTTGTTGGTTGGTACTCTGTTAAAGTAGGATGAATGGCCGCCCTTGATATAGGTTACCATGAGATGTGGGTTGTTGGCGTCCTGGCCCCAGGAAGCCGTGTGGGTAGACGACGAAGCTGAGCTATGTGAAGCCTTCTAACTAGAAACAGAGCGAGATAAAATCCTCGGGGTTGTATAAGCAAGGAGCAATAAGCTAGAGTTAGGGTGTGCTGATGGTTGGGGGCTAGTTTGAACGGACTTGAGAAAATGGTGGACTTGGTAAGCAAGCTAAAGTTTATCGTTCTCGATACTAGGTGATGGCGGTTCATGCATACAGACAGACTTTATATAGATTGGAGGGGGGCTGCGAACGCTAGACAATTGGTAAGGCATGGGAGAGGATAGTAGACAAATTGTGTGCGTGAAGAACAACCATAGGATGGTGACCGTTCAGGCTGAACCCATTGTCGTAGGCTCTCAAGCCACTGTTACTCTTACTGGTGGTGGTTCGTTTAGAAAGACTGGCCGTTCAGTAAAACGTTTCTGGAAATGAGCGCGCCGCATCTGGATATCCCTTTCCGAAAACACAATCTGCTTACGATACTGTTGTTCCAGATGATTATTAACCTTTAAGCTTATCTCTTACTGTTCAATACCGGAGGAGCGATCGTAGTCAACTCATCAGAAATGGGTACCTTTACGAGGTACTTAGGCACATGAGTAGTTCTGACCATTTGGCAAACCCGGTATGTGGATACCTGTTGGCGATCGAGAACATGTGTGTCACGATGACGAACCAACAGGCGGGTTGAGCTAAGTCTAGACAGAAGCAGTCGTGATGGATGCTGTATCATGGCCTACAAGGCATACTGCTTTGCTCGAGTCCTTGTGCAAAGGCACTTGTAACGGAGTAAGGTTTCAAGTGCGTGATAGAGATACTTATGTTACCTGCATTCTGCTGCTGTGAGCTTCATCGGGTGAACGATAACAATCTGGTGTAACCGAAAGATGTTTGTGAGTGCTGTTTGGATTGTGTGGGTCTGTCGTTAGGAATGAGTCGGCCACGATAGATTACATATCAACCTATAGCTGTATCCTTTGTGCTGTCCGTCATGTTCCAAGCCACCAACAAGTGGCCGGGAGCACTGACCATTTGACAGACGCCTCATGAAGGCGCCTGTGGGGCACATACTGCCTAAGAACGCCACAGTTATACTCAGCGAGACGAGAGTTTCCACCTAAGTCGGTGAGCAACGTCAGTGTGCTAGGTGATACGTTCACCCTAAGAGATTGTGCAATGGACTGTGCGAGTGTCAAGGCCAGCCAACTGCAACACAAGTAGGTGTGCAACAAGATGCTCACGTGGACCACAACAATCGCGTCGTGGCTATGTTCGCATTGTTGTGCGACTTCCTCTAGTCTTGTTATACCTTTTTTCTGTGCAGTTGCCCAAGTGAGTCTTACTGAAGAGAGTCTCACTTTTGGCTTTGAACCGCATGGATTGATACAATCTGCGAAGCATACACACCAAATGTCATGTTTAGAATGGTCTGTGGCAATTAATCTCGCTAGTCCTACAAGAGCCAGGCCCGTGTCTCACATCGATGAGTGAAGAACGCTAGGGACTATGATAAGGTGTGGAGCGCATGTGGTGGGGCTTTCAAGTAGTTTGTGACATTGCAATCCGGTTTAGATGTCCGGCCCCCTCCTGAGCTTCATGACTCTCCAATATAGTGTTTGCAATTGATGCTACTTGACTTTGCATCATGATCTTATCGACTGCCTGAGCGATGACGGAACTCTGTCATCCATTCAAACCAGCATTCTCATAGCCTTTGTGGTCTGCACGCATGAGATAGGACATGATGCCCCAAACCCCTCGCATGGCTTCGGTGCGGTCATCGACGTTGAACAGGTCAAACCATCTTGTTCTATGCAACTTTGGCGAGCACCAGTCCGATTCTCGTGGCGTTTCAGCAGGGAGTTTACCATCGGTGATGAATTCCAGATAGGCCGGATGTATGCGAAGTTTCAACAGGCTGATGTGGTGGTTCAATGACGAAACCATAAAGACCTGTAGCATCTGGTCAGCGAGTTTAGCCACATGAAGTTATTGCACGGAACCCTACATCGTCCCACTCGACACTTCTGTCCTTGCCAATAGCCTCGTATGTGACTTTCGGGTCCCAGAGCGGATTTCCGGGTCGCAGTGTCTTCCAGACTTCAGCTGGTGTTGGTCTCCGACGGACTTTGGACCCGTCTCGATTTCTCTCAGCAGGCTTTTCTTCTCGCTTGGAATGTGCGTCCTTTTCGAGGATCTCAGAAGCTCCGATAGCCTCGCCAACTTCACCTCCAGAGCCTCCACCCCAGCGCTCTTTGGTCGTCCACCATTTGCCGTCACCCCCTCTTCGTTCGTGTTTTCCCTCTCTCGCCCTCTCTTGTGCGAGTAGCAGCAGGCCCCCTAACTCTCTTATAGCATCTAGAGTGGACTGAGCTTCTAATCTTCCAGTTGCCCCAAAATTGACATCCGCTCGACATTGCATACCCAATATAGGACCTTCCAAGCAGCCTTGCCTAGCCTTTGTCCTGTCTTGAGGACCCCGCCAGGCTACAGAGCTCATGCGAACAGGAAACCGGACGTGTTCGATTGTGAGCACAGGCGGACGGCGATGTGGGGAGAGGGTCACACCAAAAGCCCAGGCGATAGGCTCGAGGAAAGAACGCACGCACTCGATGCGATACTGATCAGGCATCCCAGCTCCATTACCAATACGGTAGCCTCGGTAGGAACCTGGGGGAACATCAGCCGCCGGCTTGCCATCGGTCTTTGTCTTTGCACCCCTTGGGGTCCCGAGCAGCTCAACCTTGTTCCGATGCAGACGTTCTGGATAGCTCGGTTCATTCAGCGGTTCTCTTCTGGAAGCATTCTCACTTTGGACATGTATCGACTGTTTCTCAATTCCAGTTTCTCCCACTTTTGCCTTTTTGCGAGGCTCCTCCGCACCCAGTGTACAGGGCTCTAACTTGGTTGCAGATGGCCATTCCAAGCTGGTTTCACCTGTGGCCTCTTGACGCTTAGCATCTGTGGACCCCGGCAAGGGGTTCGAGGTTGTTTGTCCACCGTTGTTTGCTTCTTGAACTGGCGGGAGATACTCGTCTAAAGACGTGTCCCAATAATACGCTAGGTTGTCGAGTCCCTCCCAGAATTTTCGGAAATGAGCCAGGCGTAGCGGTGTTTGATTTCCGCTGCTTTTGCGGGTCAGAGTCGAGAAAGCATCGGCGTTGTTGAAGTACAGCTCTCTTGCACGGATGAAGAAATCACGCTGCTCTGGTGCTCTTCTGCCATTGCTCAAAAATATCGAAGCAGTGCCATCACTGGAGGGCGACTGTTGTTCTCCCGGGCTGTCCAACCAGGATCTGGGAGGCAAGAAAGACTCTGCATTGTTTGACAGGGACGAAAGCAACGTTTCCAGGTCACTCTCGGGCTGAAACGTGACATTTAGCACAGCCAAGGTATCCTCACTGACGTCGGACGGCTTCTTCAGTCGCAGAAAATGGTCCGATATCCTGGCACCTGGTCTGGTCCAGGAAGCTGGCGGTGCTTGGGATGAGGGCTCAGGTGGCTGCAGAGCAGGGAACGTGACGGGCGTCGGTTTCGGTGGAGGCGACCTCTGTTTCTGCGTGTCATATTGCCCCGCCAGTAGATTTCCTATCAAAGAAAAGCCCTGTATCAGCAACTAGACCGCACGTGCACTACAGGTCTCAGACGAAACATGTGTGAAATGTCCAACAAACAGGCCAGCCTGTGCAGGGCGACCTATAGACCCGTCATCCGGCTCGGGCTCGAGGAGACGGGAGCTGTGGATACAGGGCACCAAACACATGCCACATGCTATGTCGACGTCGTCTGCGATGCTGTTGTTGGTGATGGATGTGCATTTGGGACGTGCAAGCTGGGCCTCGGCATGCGCCCACGTGAAGCCCCAAGGAAACAAGACGGGGCGAGTGGAACACAAACAGACGACACTTACCGCTGAAGCTGAACATGGCGGTATACTTGGGCAATTGGGCCCTACGTCGACCCTTGACTCAGGGATGAGAAAGGAGAAGAGCTGGTAATGTCGCGATTGAGTGGTGCCCGCAGGTCTCTAAACTGGACGTGCGCATCCAGGGTAGCAGCGTCTCCACATGGGCATACATACCACAGACATGGACATCGGCAAACCTGCAATGGTGCTACATACCAAGACGCCTCTGATGGACGCCGACTGGAGGATTCTGACAGCTGCTATACTCGATGTATGCTCGGCTTGGCTACCAGGTACCAGGGCAGCTCCTCTGTGTGCGCTACTTAGGCCCAAGACCACTCATGTGCGAAGTTGCCTGACATGACTGACTCAGTCGTGGAAGAGCAGTTAGGGACATGCTTCTGCAAGAGGACGTTTTGATCCAAGAGACGGTGACGGAGCCTTTTGCCGCGATGGATAGAAGAGTGTTGAATCACGTGCCTGTGCAAGCACGGCCAGGTGGTCCCCTCCATCGACTTCGTTTCCCCTCCGCCCCTCGGCCATCACCACTCTCCTCGCCACCCAGCATGACCATACCCGTAATGGCAGCTGGTAGCATCTTCCAATGGCTAGCTCGCCTCTAGTCTGAGACGGCGAGGCTACCGCCGCTGAGGAACTGCGAGGCCTACGGCGCTTCATGTGTTGTTCGAAGCGCGACATGAAGCCGCTCACGTTTCAGACGGCTATAGGCGCACCATGGCATACCAACGGTTGACGAGCACCCGATTACTCTTCGGACTGCAACTAACCTCTTCTCCCTGTTCATTCTTCATTCAATACCGCGTCCAGTAACGCTCCCAATTTCCTAGGTCAACATGCGCACGGCATCCACGGCGCTTAGTGTTTTTTCTTAATCTCTTCCCTTAAGCCCTTACCGGCCTGTCTTTCTATGCCTTGTTGCTCGAATGGCCTCCCCACCAGAGTCGATTACGACCGTGAATGGGAGACGATGTACACGTTCTCGAGCCCGAACAGCCGTCACGACTTCTACCCAAGTCATAACCTCCACCTCTAAAGCTGCCCAGGATGCGCCGCAGATACAGACCGGCACTGCTCAGGCACCCTCTAATCCTCCTCCACCGCCATCATCACCACCTCCACCGCCGCCGCCATCATCAGAACCACCGCCGCCACCATCATCTCAACCACCATCATCACCACCACCACCACCGCCACCACCGCTGCCTCCCTCTTCAGCACCGGCTCCATCTGCAGAACAGGCAGCAAAAGGACCGGCTGCTGGCACTACAGCGTCCACAGATGCAGTAGCAGGAACATCGTCGACAGGTACGCTCAGTACGGTCCTTATTTCTTCCTCTGCGCGCATAGCGCCGCTTGCTCTTCCGTCTTCAGCCCCAGCTCCAGCTGCTCTGGAGCAGCCACCAGCAGCCCAAGCCACGGTTGAAGTGCCTTTGCAGGTCCCTGTGGTGCCACCAGCTCTTTCCACGAGCGCAACACCAACAGTGCCTAGCCCAATATCAACAGTTCCTAGCCCGATACCAACAAGCTCTGACTCAGTATCAACAGCTGTTCCTGCATCACTTCCTGAAGCTTCGGGCGCACCGGCCCTCTTCACTGCGCCGCCGACACCTAACGCTCCTGCGTCTGTGGACACAAACCCAGCAATCCCTCTGGAATCCATCACGAGTCTACAGTCATCTATCACAGCACCAGCACTAGCACCAGCCATAGGCAAACCACAGCCGACCGCTTCCCTGGCTGGAGGGTCTGCCGGAATCATCGCACCCGACCAGGGATCATCCACTGATGATGGTCCTTTGACGTTGAGCCGCAATGGGAACATTGCTGGCATCATGGGGGGTGTTTTTGGTGGTATTGCTGCCTTCGCTTTGATTAGTGGGCTACTCTTTCTTTGTTTGCGGAAGCGGAAGTCGAAGCCAGTCAGATGGAACGAAAAGAGGCAAAGTTACCCAACCTTCCTAGAAAAGCTCAAGACAGTACCGACCGGACTGAGCGAATTTGTGGCAAAGTTAAGAGGAAGCCAGACCGGATCCGCCCGCAACTCTTATCAACGGCATGTTCCAAAAGCTAGTGTTGAGTCGGTATACTCAAGAGACTCTAATGGACGGATTCGATCAAACAGCGAGCCACAGGGCGCGTTAGCAGTCAAGCGTGCAGGTTCCAACAGTAGCAGATCAAGCAGAAAAAGCGAGAGGAACGTTCTTCGCAAAAAGCCTAGCGGTGTCACTGCTTATCGATTTCCTGACATCGCAGAGGATACAGGCTCTCCAAACCCATTTGCCGACCCACAGCAGTTGCGTCCCCTCTTGTTACTCAATCCCGATCCAAAGAGCATGCCTGGCACTCCGCAAATGCCCGCGGCTACTGCAGACCCTGAACCAAGAGATCCGTTCGCATCTAGTTATGACCCACCGTCAACCGCACCGGCTTGGGAGAGGGGACCAGCTCACAATCACCAGCGTGCGATGAGCTCAGCTTCGGGACAGAGCTCCAATCCTGCATGGTCTCTGTACGCTGCAGACAATCCATTCAGAGATCCACCTAATGCACCGCCGCCGCCAAATCAGGCAGTGTTGCCACAACATCACCGCCGCCGCTCTTCCATGGCGCTGCCTAATTTCAACCCGACTGCGACGTTTGATGCAAACTCAACTTTCGCGACCCGTGACTCCAACATGTACTTCGGGGAGCCGGGACCGAGCAGACCTGCGACCAGCATGTTCACACCAGTTACGCCTGCTCGTCGGACAGTTCGACAGTCTGATCCATTCGATCTTGACCGGCCTGAAGTTCTCGGATTTGGTGGTGTCAGTAGACAGCCTACTAGAAGCAGACGAACGAGCAACGTGGGTAATTGGTATAACACTGCTGGAAACGGTGCTTCCAACAACCCGCCGCTGTCGACAGATAGTACAAAGCCTCAATGGGGTCTGAGCTTTGGCAGATGACGACAGAGACTGAGTTTTACAGCACAAAACGATGAATTGCTCAAGCTGCTGTTGAGAATCGCGCCCGGCGTAATACGTGATGAGCAACGAGATGCTCCATGATTATTTTCTTTTTCGACGATGGCAGGAAGTATTCCGCGGGTTCCATCATATCCTTCTTTTCTGATCTGTTCATGTTTCCAACCACGATCATTGCCATCATGACCACCACTGCATAGCGAGCGTTTACCTGTAACATATACTGTGCGATATTCTTTGTAGCGTAAAAATACCCGCTTTTTTGGACTTATCATAGAAATATCGCTGTACGATGTCTAAGACGAACAAGCAGAGCCTGTCCTCAACTCCCCGCTTTTCTCCCCTGATCCTATGCGAGATCGTACGACAACAGCGAGAATGCGGCGCTTCTCGCCAAGTCATTGCCTCAATCTGAGGCAGCCTGGTGAAACGCTGAATAAGAGATTTTGAGGCCGCGATTTGTCAGTTTGCGTGCATTGATTTACAGTGTAGGGGGCTAGGTAACGTTGCTTTCGCGTAATAGGGGGCTTGGGGAAGAAGGGTTTATGCTGCATCAAAGCCCTGTATGATGTAATGAAACGAGAAACATTTTGAGCAAGGGGCCGTTCATCATAACTCTATGCACGAAAGAGAGGGATACCATGCGTGTGCATGTGTGTAAAGTAAATATTCCAAGTGAGAGAATCCCATGTAGGTTTGAATATCGCAAAAGTCAATACGACAATCGGGTATCATGTAAATAGGATATTACAAATTGTTACTAGGAAAGAAAAAACAACAAGAACAAGAACAAGAACAAAGGGAATTCGTAAGTCATGTACATGTTCCACCCCACTGCGCAAACATCGCTATAGCCCACTTACTTATTATTATTACCACCAAGCGCCACCACCACCACCACCACCACCATATGTTTCCTCCCCCCACTCTTTCCAATCTATGCTGTACACGCCTTTACATCCACTTCTCCGCATCCCCGAATGGCGGGTACTTGAGACCGCCTCCCCCGCTCTTCCGCCTCACCCACTTCCCCCTCGCCCCGCTTGCTGCACTGCTACTCTCCGCGGTACTACTTATGCAGTCCCAGTCCCACGGCACCTGTCTGCCGAGCACCTGGTAGCCTGCTACTCTTCTTAGATTCTGTCTGGGCCGGCGGTCAGCTGTGTTGTGCAGTGTGCTGGTGCGGAGGGCTATGCGTGTTGTTTCGCGGACGCCGCTGGGGCCGCCGCCGCCGCTGCGGGATGCTGGGGGTTGGATGATTTGGGTACGGTAGATTGGGTCGCGGGCGGAGGGGTCGGGGATCGTGGGGGGAAGAAGGGGGGAGGTGTCTTGTGGTGTGGTTGAAGGGGGGCATGGTGGTGGTGGTGAAGTGGATGAAGAAGAGGAAGAAGGTGGTGCTGGCCGTGCTGGTGCTGGTGCTGGTGGGGGACATCTTGAAGGGGGAGGTGGGCGTGGTGAAGAGATTGACCTTTTTCGCCCTTGTCCTCGTAGTTTGATATCCGAGATCTCAGACATATCGAGGCTGCCACGATGGTGGTGATGGTGTCCTAGACCGAGACTCACGCCAAGATGGTGCTCCCCGTGTATAGGATGCATGTGCAGTGGATGGAGATGCGGATGGCGGTGATGATGCTGCAAATGTGGATACATGTGTGCATGAGTGAGCTTCTCATCTACCTCGACATCCAGACTCGGCGCTCTGATGCGCGCGTTGGTCAAGCGTGGGGATGCTGGGTTATGATGTACGCGAACGATGTCCTCCACACAAGAGGAATCCGAGGTAGGTCGGTAGCCTCTCTTTTTGCTTTTGGATGGTGTGAGGGTGAACCAGCACATGATTGTTGTTACGGGGCGCAGGAATGTCGACCGCAGAGTCGATGCGCGGGAGGGGTTGTAAACGCGCGGGTGGTGCGAGGCGGTGGTATGCAGTGGGAGAGAAAGCTGGGGTATAGGATGACGGAGGGCGAGAAGGATGGTAATATGGGTAAGGTGCTGGATTGCGAGGACGGTGCATTCAGAAGATGGATTTGCAGGAAGGGTTGCAAACAATGGGGGAGTACCTGGGTTACTTATTCTATGACTGGCACACGACCTTTTGTACATATGATCAGATCCTTCTTCTTTTCTCGTCAATCTCCTCTCATGATTTGGTGTCCTTCTTCTATGTATATGCCCACCACCATATCACCGCCCCTTAAACAGTCACTCGCTAGTACCATGGTGCATGCGCCGGACGGTGTTACCACGCGGGCGGCTCGTCTGAAAGTAAAGCAGGGCACAAATAAGACATATGTGAGCAAACGCAGTGCCTGCATGATTAGTTGACGGTGCCTGCATAAGGGTGGATGCAAACATGTGTTCTGATATGGTGGGCGAGTGACGAAGTTGGTGAGGTCGGGAGATGGGCGCGTGGGTTGGCGCCACTGTCTTGGATGACCTCGAGTTTCAATCGAGCGGGCATGTGACGATCCAGCCACAACAGCTGCTTGCTATACCTTGCGGCGAAGGACCCCGTAAAGCCCGGTGACGTATGTGACAGGACTTGACCTGGCAGACATAACTTTGGATCTCCGTCCTTATTTGCAGTCAAGCTTATGCCACAGTGGTACGCTGGTGCGTGTAGTGCAGTAAGCGTGTTTCCAGTGAAATGTATGCCCTCATTGCAACCATGTCCCTTATCCTTCTCTTTTTGTTTTGCAGGACTGGGTGATGTTTGTGCGAGCTGTATGCTGTCGTAAGAATCAGGTCCTCTGCGTCATGGGTGCCTGCAAAGACGCGGAGAGGCGCAACTATGGGACGGCATCGGGACGTGTCTTGATCATAGACTGGAAGCAGGTGAAAAACAACCAGAAGTGAAATAGCCAGTACTACAAACAACACGATGGGATCAAGACTGCTCGGCTCACCATGCCTTTGATGTTGAAGATAGTGCGACGAGGTGGGAGGTGAAGGCAACAGCTGGGACGCGGCTGGCCTTGGCATTCCCGACAACGCCGGAGCTTGAGCTCGCATCACCACTCCAAACAGCCAACACCACCCCCTCACTGCGACTACTCGATCAAGCCCTCGATACCCTCTGATCGCCGCCAAAATACATAGTCGCCGCAGTCATGGACTCATTAGTATCGCAATACAGCCGACCGGCCTACACGGAAGAGGGCCCGTCCGAGGAAGAGCAACTGCAGCTCTACAGCGGCGCCCCAGAGCTCTCTCTCAAGTTTGCCCTTCCACCTGTCGCTCAGGTGCGCTCTTATATACTCAGGCCAGTCCTAAGAGTCCCCATGTACTGACAGTGGCACAGTCAGCATCATGGCTCCGCGCAATGACCGACGACTACTCCAACCCCAACTGCCCCATCAAGATCGCCCACGGCACAACAACCCTTGCCTTCCGCTTCAAGGGCGGCATCATTGTAGCCACCGACTCACGTGCCACAGCTGGCAACTGGATAGCAAGTCAGACGGTCAAGAAGGTCATTGAGATCAACAGCTGCCTGCTGGGAACCATGGCTGGTGGCGCTGCTGTACGTATCCCAACGTCCCAAGGGAATAGTGAGAGAAGGACTGTATCTTGACATATTGTAGGACTGTCAATACTGGCTTGCATACCTGGGCATGCAATGCCGCCTCCATGAACTGCGACATAAGCGCCGCATTTCTGTTGCGGCGGCGTCCAAGATCCTGGCCAACTTGGTCTACTCATACAAAGGCATGGGTCTGAGCATGGTAAGCTACTCCATGCACGCTTCCATACCCTGACTCATCTAACGATGATCCGCAGGGAACTATGTGCGCCGGTGTGACCCCGCAGGAAGGCCCCGCTCTCTACTACATCGACAGTGACGGCACGCGTCTAGCCGGCAACCTGTTCTGTGTCGGTTCCGGTCAGACATTCGCATACGGTGTGCTCGATGCACAGTACAAGTACGACCTTGAGGATGACGAGGCGCTCGAACTGGGCCGAAGAAGTATTCTGGCTGCTACCCACAGGGATGCGTACTCTGGAGGTTTCATCAACCTGTACCACGTCAAGGAAGATGGATGGGTCAAGCACGGATTCAACGACACGAACCCCATCTTCTGGGAGACGAAGCTCAAGAAGGGCGAGTTCTCCAATGTTACAAGCGCGTTGGAGTAGGAGGATCTTGATTATAGCAGCTATGATGTCCTCAGGCCATGACAGTGACGACAAGGTGCTAAAGCCTCGTTGTCGTTGAGCTACTATGTATCAATTATACCAGTCACGAAATAGACACGCACAATGAAATGAACAGCTTGCACATGCACCTAAGCAGTCAATTTAGACGAGAGACATGGTAGCTTTATTCTATTTTTGTTTTCCTGAACATCTTCATTACTAGACCTTGCCACTGGCCCTGGTACCGGCACTATGCAATATGTGTGCCATTCACCTAACCATATAAACAAAGAAAAGCGCAGTCCTATATGCTGGCATCAATACCGAGGTGAGAACAAGAAAAGAAAAAGAAAAGAAAGAAAACGCCAGCCGCCCCAACCACCCATGTCCATAAAGATGAAGAAAAAAGAAAAAAAGAAAAACGAAAACCAAGGTGTGCAATGTACACTCTCCCCAGTGCGAAATTGGGTATAAGCAAAAACCTCGAGGGATTTGACAGGAAAAGCAGAGATTGATGGACAAAAAATGCATATACTACCCAGAACAAAATAAACAAGATGCGCCATGTGAAGCCAGCCGGTTTTTCTCTCTCCCTCTTCCCTTTCTGGTCACGAGCGGGTGAGAAGAGAGGGAGAGGGAGAGTGAGAAGGGGGAAAGGGATAGATAAGGCTCCTAACCCGTATATGAGTTGTGGGCCATAAGAAAAAAGAACAAGATGCAGAGTAACGTAAAAAAGCTGAAGTGTGGAAAAGAACGTCAAAGATTGCAAGATCAGTTCCACAAGGCGAATCACCGACTTCTCCGTCTCAAGCCCAGATCCTCTTGCTGCAGCTGCTTGATGAGATCGAAACTCGCTTGGTCGAGATTGGGGTCAATCATGTTGAGCATGCCCATGTTCATGCCCATGCCCGTGCCCATGGTCATGCCGTGTTCGAGTTTGATTCCATTGCCGCTGTTGTCGTGTTTCTTGCTGCCTGGCGTCGACTTTGGCGTCTTGCTATTTCGACCGCCGCGCGAGGGTGTGTGGCTTGATTTGCGGGCTGAAGACTGCTGCTGCTGCTGCTGAGCGCGAGCTACTTTGTTTGAGTTTACGGTGGGCGTGAGAGGTGGAGGTGGGAAGTCGGAGTTCGTGGTGAAGTTGTTGTAGGTATTTGTGGTGGGTGAGGTTATGTACGGATTATAGCCGTTGGCTGTTGGCGAGACAGCCGAGACGGGCGATGAGGGATGGCGGACGGCGTGGTGCTCAGCTGCAGACTTCGATGTGAAACCGTTTGTCTGAACATGCACAGTTTCGTTATGGGACGCTGGGCCAGGCGTGAGTGGTTCGACGCTAGGTCCGTGGAGCTCGCCATTGTGTTGCGTAAATTCGATTCCATTCATGGGCATAGGTTCAGTGGATTGATACTCGACAGATGACATGACGGTGTCACCATTGCCGTGGTATGCGTTCGCTGCGTCAATGCTGGTGTACTCGCCATTCGTATATGCTTGTAAGGCGGGGTCAACAGGCACCAGTTCGTCCTTGTCGGGTGTCTGGTCGAGTGCTTGTTGGGCCGAGTAGGCAATGTCCTGAAGGAAAGACGGGCCACCGTTGTATTGATGGGTCATTGAGTGCCGCGCATGCATGTCTCCATTCATGTATTCTTCGTCGTATGATGATGCGTGTCTCATCCGCTTCGCCGTTGATGCTGAGTCTTCGTCACTGACCCGACGTTTCTTGGACGCGGAGCCTCTCGGGATGGGAATCTCATTGGCTTTGATCGGATCAACATTGCCATACTCGTCGTGTATACAGCGGCGCTATAACCGTTAGCTGTATGCAGTGATTCAGTTTCAACGAGTGTTACCTTGCTTTTCCGACAGTCGGCACAGGCCTTCACTCTGCCCGATTTGAGTGCATAGGGATCTCCGTTCACGTCTGCCATAATAGGACCACCGTTCACGGGACCATTGGGGGTGTTTGACAAGCTATCTGCAATGGAGTGGTCGCTTAGCCGGCGTTTGACCGAGATGCCGTATGAGCCCGAAAGATCGATGGTATGCATTCCAGGCTTTGACGTATCAATGAGCTCGTCCTTGTGCTTGCATCGTATCCGCCGCTTTCTACAAGCATCACACGCAACACGTTTGGGTCCAAGCTGAGAGGTTTTCGGTGTCGTGATATGTGGGTTGTTTGCCGACGGACGGAGGAAGCCTGTCAGTGGGCCTGAAGTAACGGGTACCATGTCAAAGTTATTGAAATTCTCCATCTCGACTGGGGGAGAGGGCTCTGGGACCACGTCAGAGGCTTTAATCCGAGCAGAAGACCGCTCTGCTGTCGCTCGCAGAGCTTCATGAAGCGACTCTCGCTCCAACCTCTTGACTTGAGCAGCGCTAAGCTTCTTCTCGGTGGTCTCGGTTATTTCGGGGAGTGTAGCATCAGAAAAAGCCCATGAAGGTATGCTCTCGTTTCCACGTTTCCAAGCAATCCACATAGCAAAGCATCGCGCTAGCACAAGCGGTTCGCCGTGGCCCTTTGGTATGGATTTGTTGACTGCACTTCGAGTCTTCTGTGGTACGTCAATCTTTCCTTCTGTAATGAGGACGGTTCTCCAGATATAGTTAAGAAGGTCGGTAAGGCCTTCCAGCTCGTGCTTTGGGTAGTAGCGTCGATTATAGTTCTGTGCGCCGAGGTGCGAATTGTGTCCAAATCTGTCGGGCTCGCAGTAGATGGGTGTAGATCGCTTGAATTGCTCGCCGTTCTGTAGGAGCTCTTGGACTGGACCAGGAACAGGGTCTTCTTCTAGGTACTTGATGACGGTCAACCACATGATCTTTTGGAAGAAAGGATACCGAAACTGCAAGGCGACCTTGGTGTTCTTCTCAATCTCCAGGATTTTGATCTGCATGCCGTAGTGTATGCGAGTGAGGAAATTGCCTCCAATGACCAGGCTGTCTTCAGGTGTCCAGACCGCGTGGATCCAACCTGAGGGGATCAGCATCGTATCCCCTGGATACAGGTCGACCCGGTAACACTCCTTGACTTGCTTACCAAGCCAGTCGTGACCTTGGTTGGGTGACAGGCACCAGTCTTCGTACTTTTTGAGATTTTGTTTGGTTGGCGGAATGAAGAAGAAGACCTTTTTTCCCTTTACAATGTGGTAGTATACCGAAGAACCGCCAAAATCGATGTGGAAATCAGTGAAGCAGTCTGCGACAGACATCAAACAGTAGAACTGCACGGGTGGCGGAGGGGCTTTGTCGTCTTCTCGCCACACAGAGTCTTGTAGGTCCATATCTCGCACCGCTTTGGGTCGTCGAATGAGCTTTCCCAATCGGCTTCGAGAAACCTCGAGGCTGATAACGTTTCGGACCGGCTTTTCTCCTTGTTGCTCGTAGTAGTCTGCCCATTTTCCCATGGTCCACTTCTTGCCCTCGCCCTCTTGAGCCTTGACGTCAATCACTGGCACAGGTTCGTTTGGGCCATAAAGTTCTGCCACGCGACGAACTGTCAATCCTTTAGGAATAACCATGTCGAGACTGTCTTGACCGTCATCCGCTACTGTTTCGTATTCAAAGTATGATGCCAAATCATCTTTCTGTTGGTCGACGTCTTCGGTTGCCGCTCCTGGCCGAGGGTTCATATCGCCAGGAATCACAATTGGTTCTTTGAACCCATTCATCTTCTCAAGAAAATCACCGGTAATGAGCTGTGCCGGCACGCGAGCGAACGTCTCTGGCGTGAACTCGATATCACCGTTCTTGAACGCTGCAATATAGTGGTGTTCCGGGTTGTCGTCCGACGTCTTAAGCACGCCTTCGTTTAGACCAGCGTAGTCAACAGTGGTGTGGGCTCTGACGGATTTACGAACCTCTGGACCATGTTAGAACTATAAGCCCAATGTGCGTCGGTAGACCTACTCGTTGTTTCACCAAACTTGGGTCTACACGGCTCGCAGTAGAATTTGTTTACCTCCCGTACCTCCCGCTCACTGTTGAATCCCGCGCAAGGGTAGTGATACCACTCTTTGCAGCCGTCGCATCCTATCCATTGCTCACCATCACCGACTTTGACCACCGACTCGGAAGATTTGCAGGCGGCGCAGATGAGTTCAGGTTCGATCGGTGCGTTTGCGGGCTGAATGGGTGCGTCGACAGGAGCAGATGCTGCTGGTTGTGAACCAAGAGGGAGTGACTTAGCGCGCGAATAGAACAGAGCCGGGGGTTCGTTCAGGTGTTGAAGAGTCGATGTGGAGAAGGAGTGGCGGCGGGCTTGTGTGGTAGGAGAGGTATGCGTGGGTTCGGCGGGCTCTACTGGGGGCATTGGGTTCTCCGCGGCGACTGCAACAGGCTGCTCAGCGTGCAGACTTGAGGGCAATTGGAGTTGTTCTGGTGCACCGGTAGCGCTTGCAGACGATGCGCCCTTTGGCTTGGGTGTCCTCTTCCGTTTGCTGCTCGTCGCGCTAGTGGTGTTACGACCTCCCCGTGCCTTGCCTTTCGGCCAACCCTGTTGCTTTTTTGCTTTGGGCTCTTCTGTAGGAATGGAACCTTGCATTGCGTGCTGTGCAACTGTACTTGATGTTTCGTCGGACAGTGAATGGATCTGCGCAGCCGAAGCAGTCCGGGCTGCATCAGATGGCAGCCCTAAAGGATGCTTCATGTCTATAGGAGGCTGTGTATGCTGATGATAATGCTCGGTAGGCGGCGGTAGCAGCGGCGCTGTAAATGGGACCGGAGGCTCGCTCATTTGCTGTGCTTGTCCTGAAGATTGTTCGACCGGTGCCGCATGTGAAAAGCTCCATCGTTTTGCTGTGGAAGGCGGTGACTGTGCAGTCTGTGTGGAGACATTGAAAAAATCCAGCAAAAGCTGCGCATCTGAGAGCCGGTCGTTGGGCTCCCCAGGATTTTGATGCATGCGGCTGCCATTATCCGCCATCTGTTCGACATTGTAGGACCAGCCCGGAATGTGACTTGTAGCCGGCCTCGACTGCGACTGGCCATACTGCGGAGATCCATATACCTCAGAACGCGCTCTCTTTGTGGGCCGCTCGTTGAAGGGATATGCGTGATCTCTAGGGAAGGCGTGTGCTGGGGCGCGTTCGGCGATCGGATAAGGGAGGGTCGTAGGCGATGTCGCTGGGTATGAAGAATGGCGTGACAGCTCAACAAAGGCTGGACTGGTACGATGCGACGTCACCGCGACATCTGCGAGAGCCTCAATGGGCGATGCTTGCGCTAGAGGATACTGCGGCGGAGGTGCTGCAGTAGCAGGAAGAGGCACGGCTCGCGAGGATGGCTCATACGTCACCGATGTCGACGCCAGCTTCCCCGGCATGCGCGTACTCTGCCCGAGAGTAGGCGTATGTGTGTGAGCGCCATTACTGTGAGCGCCGCCCGTCAGCGACGCTGCTGGTGTATTCGCTATGCTGGCGGGGTGCGCTGACGGGAGCTCAGTCGGCGGCAGGATGGGCGACAGCGGCTCGTAGACGGGCGGCGGAGGGGTAGAGGCACGCGCCGAAGCTCGCCTGTATTGCTCCTTGAATGAGGAGATTCGTCTCATGGCGGTTGCGGCGGCGGAGGTGGATTGATGAGGGCTTCGGGGGTGCGAGGGACTCCTCGGTCTGGCGTCTCACGATGCGCGGCTATGGAGCAGCGGCACTGTAGGTGGAGAGGCAGGCAGAGAAGCAGATGGGCGCGAGCATATCCCGAATTGAAGCGACAGCGGCGCGGCGCAGAGTGAACGAGCGTTGAGGTGGAGGTGGTAGTGGAGTGTAACGGTGGTGGAGGTGTCGCGGGGAATTGTATTGGGAATGTTGCGGCCGGAGACCAAGGCGATGGCTGTGGACCATGCGACTGCGACGGCGGCCTGCCAACGCAAGAAGAGACGCAGCAGAGTCGCAAGATGTATGCGGAGAAGAGGCAGCACCGGCTTCACAAGAAGCTCTAGAAGTGTGTATCTGAGGGTGCGCAGGTGGTTGGGTGAGCTATGGAGCGCTGAGCCGCTTCATTCGCTGCAAGCCCGCATCTCCGATTCGAGCGCTGGATTATTTGGTAACAGATGCCACCAGAGGTGCTCTACCACTTTTTGGCTTGCAGTCCTGGGCTCTCGTGCATTCTCAATCAAGAGCACACGGTAGCGTCGTCGAGCATGCAGCACACATATGTATATCCCCAACAGCGGGTGTGCGCCTCCCTTGCTGCGCTGCGGCCGCCGCTCCTGGCCCATGTGCATCCGTCACGTGGATTCATGCGCTCGGGCCCATGCTCGCCATTCATGCATCGATCCCGCATGTTCACCAGCTACGCCTCTTCTACCAACTCCTCCCCACTACCCACCCACCCGTCAATCTCCCAATCAACCGCCAGTTCTTTACCGTACCTAATCGTCGCCAAAGTATGAGTCGAGGAGGAAAATTGGCCCCGGAAGTCAACCGGTACGTTCGTCCGCCTCCGCATCGCGTGCGCCAGCCAAGGCTGAAGCAGCCAACTCACACGACATTTGCGCTAACATGTCATTTCTACAGAGCTCTCTTCGTAAAGAACCTGAGGTTGATATGGCCGTTCTGTGCTTCGGCGGCAATGTGCTAACCCCATGGCAGCTTCAACGTCACCCCAGAGGAACTCTTCGATCTCTTTGGCAAGTTCGGCCCTGTGCGGTACGTCGTCTTCCTCTCCATGCGCACGCGCATATAGACTTTTGCCGTCACGTTGCACCACTAACACTGCCACAGCCAGATCCGCCAGGGTATCGCCAACCACAGCAAGGGCACTGCCTTCGTCGTCTATGAAGACGTGATGGACGCAAAATCGGCTTGCGACAAGCTCAACGGCTTCAACTTCCAGAACCGCTACCTTGTCGGTGCGTACATGCTACTCGCCATATACGCGCTCACCACTAACAGACGCAGTATTATATCACCAGCCAGACAAGATGCTCAAAGCTGCGAATGATCTCGCCGAACGCCAAGAAAACCTAGAAAAACTCAAAAAGCAGCATGGTATTGATTAGGGGTGCGAGAGGCCTCAGGAACAGGTGATATCGCACGAGCAAAGTCAAGACAAGACTCCTGTGGGCCTCAAGACCGATAGCGTAATCTCTAACCGATCCTCGAGTTGCGGCGGCGAACCGCGTTCCTCGACGACGACAATGACGACCAACTCGACCTTAGCGGAAAAGACCGACACTCCTTCCTCGCTTCCTTCGACCACGGCGTGCCGCAATGGCGACTGGCGCGCTTTGAAACAATCGCTGAAGGGCTTGTGGAAGTCGGCACACGGCGTTAAGAGGTCATGATACGTTTACGAACCATGGCAAATTGCTACATTTTCTTAGAGGAGGATCTCTAATCAGGATAGCTGGTGAGGAAAAGGCCGAGTCGAACAGATTGCCACGGGCCTCAGCTTCCATTTCATAACATATCGCACGGTCGGCAAGCTTCAAGTGCCCGAGTCAGAATCAAGGAATTCTCTTCCTTTGCACATATTTCGGTCTTGATACATTGTGAAGTTCGTTCAGAGTGATATTAACAGCAAGGTGCAGCGTTCGCAGTTGACGTTGGTCGCTGCGGCCCATGATCTACAGTGCCTTCCGCACCTTTCCGGACAGCGCTGTCGTGGCAGTGGTACAGAGATTAGGCCGAGCTTATGGCTTTGGAGATCCGATGAAAGCCTTTTTCGAAGTCGTTGAATTCGAATTGCGCCTCCCTATCAAAGCCTCTGGACTCTTGCGCAGCTTCAACATGGTAGCTGCGGCCGTTTTAATCGTTCCCTTTGCATCATCTAACTCATTCCATTGCGTGGCCGTGCGCCATGATGCTTTTGAAGGCTTCAAATCGCTACACCGTGTTTCCACATCCCTTATTGGGCCAGCGCCGCACATACCATGCTCAGTCTTAGTGCTTAAATTCGCCCAAAGCGGTACGCACGTGGGCGCTTTGCTTCGGCGCCGACGGACGCTACCTTGACATGTGCACTGAACAACGCTTTTGTTGCTGTGCGTTGACGGTGAGTTGCTCCACAGTGTTTGTTACCAATGGCGCTTGAAACAAAGTGAGAGGATGCGTATATACTAGGTGTAGATGGGCGAGCGAATACTTGTTTACGGCGCGTTAGCATAACGGGTCGGTGGGTACTTGTCGTCATAGCGGGTGCTGCTTCAGAGCATGATCTCGACGGCGGAAACGACACTGATATTCTCCCTGGGGTTTGAAGTAATATCCTCCAGACGAGTGCATGCAACAACTCTGCCACTAATAGTGACATATGCCGGTTATGAGCAGCTTACCTAACTCCGTGCCTCGTCTTATGTAACGTCGATATAACCCCTCCCTGTGAGCCTACAATACGACTGAGGGTTAGATTCATTCATGTAACCTGCCGCAAGAGTTACTCTACTAGCAGCGCTAATGCGTTCATTGACTGCTCTATGCAAAACAGACGCACACCATGTCAGCCACGACACCGGAAAGGAAGACGATAGCTGAACGCAAACGGCGCGTGCATGCAAAGTCTAGGAAAGGTTGCGACAACTGCAAGCTCCGACGGGTCAAGGTTAGCTTCAAGTACCGGCATATCACCAAATCTAGACTGATCTTGGTGATGCAAAGTGTGACGAGACGAAGCCATGTTGTAACAAATGCAGATCGTATGGTGTTTCTTGCAGTTTCGGGGGGTCGAACGCTTCTCTAGATGTCGCCGCTCAAGGCTCGTTCCAAGTTGACCTAGCGACAGTGGTTGTTGAAGGTCCTGGTAGAGTTTTTGATGGGGACAAAGCATCCCAAGACTTTCATCGACCCAGTGGCGCCGAGACAACATCAGGGCCTATGGTCCTTGATAATGTTGCTGAGACCTCTGTTCCTATGCCGAGATACGATGTCGCCGGTGCATTGGGAAAGCCATGGTCTCTTGTTTCCACCAATAATAACATGGTAGCCATGATTTCTGACTCCCTTCAATCCGCATCCTTGAGTCAGCACATACAGCTGGGAACAGAGGCACAGCTCTTCTCTTCCGGTGCTTCCTGGCAGTTTTCCGAATCCCATTTTGAGATCCTGACCAGATTTCAAAGTAGGACAGCATTGACCATTGGAGGTGAGGCCTGGTTCCGACATACAACCAAGAACGTTGTATGAACTGACGAACCATGTATAGACTATCGAATGGCTCCTGGATATCGCGATATAGTATGTCAACTAGCTCTTCAGGTACGCTGTATCTTACTCTTTCATTTTGTCGGAACTTATTCCTTCCGTAGAGTATGATGTTAATCACCAAACAGCACCCCTTCCTAATGCACATGGTCATTGGCCTAACCTTAATGCACGACTCCGACCTTGCTTGGCCCCACTCTTCCGCCCTCTCCCAAAGACAAAAACACCTATCGCTGTTACACTGGGACCTTGCAACCACTCTCTTCCACCGCATCTTATCCCAACCTCTCCCTTCTGCCTACCGCGACGCCATCTGGGCCACTGCCGTCCATCTTGGTGCCGCATCCTTCTGGTACGTCGAGTCCAAGGATGAGGACGCAGTCTGGCCGCTGAAACCCACCGAGCCCAGCGACTTTTCATGGATGAAGATTGGCGAGGGAAAAAGGTTCCTCTGGAGCGTTGCGGACCCAATGAGAAGGGATAGCATGTTTCATGAGGTGTTGAAGCAGAAACCGTACGATACACATCCGCAGTGGACGAATGGTCGAGACACTGGCTTCATCTCGGGGAGAATGAAGAGCCTGTTTGGTATTGACGATACATCGACAAAGGAGGATAATGCGTATCTTATTGCTGTCGTTATTCTCGCGCGTATTCAACATCTGACGCTCACGCACACTAACGTACTGGAGTTCCTCCATTTCACAGCTTTTATCACTCCGGAGTTTGTGGCTCTGCTTGAGGAAAAGGATACGCGAGCATTGTTTCTACTCGGTTGGTGGTTCAGCCTGGTTGAGAGGGGGGAGTTATGGTGGATGGTTAGGCGGGCGAGGATTCAGGGGGAAGCAGTGAGGATTTGGTTGAGAGGGGAGAATGAAAAACTTGCAGATTTGCTGGATGAGCTGGATAGAGAGAGTAAGAGAGTGGGAGGAGTACAACGAATATCATGCAGCCTTGGGCTGATTGACTAGTCAAACAGTCAAGGTACAATAGATTAGATTTTTTAACAGATTCTTGAGGGCACGATACTTGGATCAGCACAAGGAAAACCCTTCCAACCACCTCTCTCATTTGCAAAGAAACCAAACTAGCAAACCAAATCATTACAAATATCTCAGATCTCCGCACCTCCAACCTTCTCACTCAAGCCCTCCACAACCCCAGCAACCAAGTACATCCAAGCCACCATGTCCACCGTCCCCATCCTAACAACATGCCACCCCACCTACTCTCTCAACCCCTCCTCCGTCCTTCTTCTACGACCCCATCTCTCCCCTCCCTGCCCTCCCACATACCTCGTACACCCCGCCACCAACCCCGCCACACTTCTGTTGTACAAAGGAACTCGCACACATGCGCCAGCAACACAACCAAAGTAATATGTAGAATGAATCCCCACAAAACGGAATGAACGCCCCGATTTTGGGGGGAAAAAAGAAGAAAAGAAAAGAGGTAAACCACGTGTGATCACAATCTCTGTTACGCCATCAAATTCTTTCCGTTCGATCACCATCACGCTTGTCGTCTTCTTCTTTTTTTCTTGCATACTAACATGGGTTCTGGGTGGAGATGGCATGGCATGGCACTGCGCAGTATGTATACCTCTGCTTATGGGGTGACGAGATGGGCGGTTTGCCCAGGAAGAGGCGCTTGTGGTTACGTACTCCATGTAATGCGTGTGTGTGTGTGTGTGTGTGTGTGTGTGTGTGTGTGTGTGTGTGTGTGTGTGTGTGTGTGTGTGTGTGTGTGTGTGTGTGTGTGTGTGTGTGTGTGTGTGTGTGTGTGTGTGTGTGTGTGTGTGTGTGTGTGTGTGTGTGTGTGTGTGTGTGTGTGTGTGTGTGTGTGTGTGTGTGTGTGTGTGTGTGTGTGTGTGTGTGTGTGTGTGTGTGTGTGTGTGTGTGTGTGTGTGTGTGTGTGTGTGTGTGTGTGTGTGTGTGTGTGTGTGTGTGTGTGTGTGTGTGTGTGTGTGTGTGTGTGTGTGTGTGTGTGTGTGTGTGTGTGTGTGTGTGTGTGTGTGTGTGTGTGTGTGTGTGTGTGTGTGTGTGTGTGTGTGTGTGTGTGTGTGTGTGTGTGTGTGTGTGTGTGTGTGTGTGTGTGTGTGTGTGTGTGTGTGTGTGTGTGTGTGTGTGTGTGTGTGTGTGTGTGTGTGTGTGTGTGTGTGTGTGTGTGTGTGTGTGTGTGTGTGTGTGTGTGTGTGTGTGTGTGTGTGTGTGTGTGTGTGTGTGTGTGTGTGTGTGTGTGTGTGTGTGTGTGTGTGTGTATGTGAGGGATGCGGTGGCGCTGAGGAGCGGGGTGAGATGGAGAGGGGGCGGTTAGGAGTCGTGGTGTTGAAGAGGGTGCGAGATCAAAGGGGGTTTAATGGAGACATGTTTGGGGTTGTAGATTATGGTTGTAGGGTATGGTTGTAGGCAAGGACATGGGCGGTTGATAATATTGTATTATGCTGGTCCTGCAAGGCGGGTTGGTGGTCTGATGTTAGTGGGAGCGCAAACGAGTTGGCAATAAAGGGTATCATGATATATTCGAGATATGTAGATACTCGACCATTAAAAACATCCATACTGAGAACAAATGCTGTACTTTTGCCATTTCCCAAACGCCTCTGGAATGCAAGATTCATCGCAGTCGCCCAAAACGTAATCGAGTAGTCCATCTGCAGTACGAAAGTGAAATCTACCACCCTCTTCTCTTGCCTCTTTCTTCAGCACTTCTTTCCTTTCGCTTTATCCTCTTGACATCATGTCTCCTACGCTTGTCCTTGCCAAACTTCTCTGGATCCACAATTGCCTCTACCTTCCTCTTTCTGCGCCGTTCTTCTCTCCTTTCTCTGACTCCCCTCTGTACTTCTCCCATGATCTTTAGGTACTCTTGCGTTCCCAGGCGCTTCTGCAATGTGTTCATGACTTCGCGGGCCTTGTCAGTAAGTACCTTGTATGGATCACTGGCTGTGTTGTTGGGGCCGGATTGTGCAGAGGACCGAGGAAAGGTTGCAGTGGCGTCGGTCAAGGTGGACAGAGTAGTCAAGAGATGTGGAAGAGAGGTGGAAAGAGGCTCGAGGGGGAATTTGGCAGCGATGGTGTCGAACAGATTCATGATGGCGGTCTTGGCGTTCATTGTGATCTTGTCTTTTCGAACAATGCCGGAAAGGCGGATCATGAGGCGGTGGATCGCTGTTGGTGGCGTATCTTCCACCTTGGTTTTTGTGCTTTCTGGTGGAGGCGATAAACCGTCAAAGTCTTCCTCATCCTCGGTAACAGCTGCATCTCCGTTGGTCGCAGTGGGCTCTTCCATTTCCTCGTCCTCATCGGTCTTTTGCCATCGCCACTTCGCTCCATTGACAGCAAGGCATCGTGCAAGGAAAGCAATGTTTTTGACACTTTGTAGGCAAAGCTGTTCTGAAGCCTCAGGATTCAACAAGTTTCGTAAGAAAGCATTGCACAGCTGTGTCATGTTCTGTTCCGCCAATTGCAAACCACCAGATCCCTTGAGTGGGAGTGCTTCAAGGCCTGAATCCTTATTCGATACTCCCAGGTGGGCAAAGTACGTGCCTAGCAGCTCTGCAGCTTTGAGCTTGACCCACATATGCGGATAGGTTGCGCTGGCTTGGACTGCAGTCCACAAACCGTCTTTGCTCGATGAGAACATAGCGTCTGTGTATTTCTTGCACGCCTTTGAGAGCAGAGTGAGGGAGTAGTATAAGAGCTCCCAGTCGTCCTCGTCGCGTCGACTTAAACATTCACCAATCGTTGCGTCAAGTCGATCAAGAACATATGCTAGCTCTTTTGGCTGCTCGTCGTCGTCTATAGCTTCGAAATAGAAACCCCAAACCTGGATTCCGAGACGCTTCAAGCCAATGTTGTCATCTTGCTCCAGCCAACCCTTGAGATCCGTGGCGAAGCTTTGCAGTCGCTTTTCGCTAGCATGTTGAAACAGTCTCTTGATCAACAGACTAGCCATTTCCCGGCATTTGCTCGAGTCGTCGTTTGCCACGGTGTTGATCAGCGGCAGGAACATGATGCCGTGATATTCGTATTGCGCCTTCTCAGGGAATCGAGGCAGTGCTTTTCCAATGATGAGATCTAGGGCCTCCATGACCGATTGCCTGCCTTCCATATGTTCATATCGTAGGTTTTTGAGGAGGAACTCTATCTGCTTTTTGAACCGCTTCTCACTCTGGGTGTAAGAGGTCAGAAATTGGAAAAAGTGGCTGCGGGCAACGTCGCGGGCAGATTTGGTCTGGTTGGTAATCATCATCTCGGCAACCTTATCCATAACTTCGTAAATCTCGGGAACTTCAACATTTCGGTTCATGACAGCTTTGAGGAAGCCAAATATGACACCTGAGCGATCAGGTTCATCCAAGTCCGGCATCATACGCCTGAGAAGATGACCGATGTCTCGTTCCCTCACCTGGACGTTAGGCCGCTCACGTAAGACAGCAGAGACCAGCTTTAGAGAGGCTTGAGCAAGCTCACTGTTAGACGATAGCGCACCCTTGATAGCACGCATTGCTTCATCAATGTATACGGGACAATTGGCGTCCAGCTCAGGCATCGGCACCTTGATGATGGTTGTGAGGAGACGGACAGCCGATACTTGCACTTCTTCCTGGCCTTGCACCATTGCGTCGCCGATAATTGGTAAGAAGCCAGCCAAATTCTGTGGGGTTTGGAGATCTTCATGCTTGCGCAGCACGGTCCGAAGGATGTCCATACCAAAGCGAATCATCTTGTACAAATACGAAGAAGTGCTGAGCCTCGCTCCAGACTTGGCCGCTCCCTTGTTATTGACCAGATATCGCTTGCTTCTAGGGTCAATTTTAGCCTTCTTGTCAGTTGTCGTGTATGCTGCATAGACTTCTTGAATAAGCTCGTAACAGAATACCAAAATATCCCTGTTGTTGACGGTGGGGTTCTGGAGAATACCGAGTCCGATGCGCCGCAGTAGCTCGTCAATCTTCTGGACCATCTTGGCGTTGAGCTTCTCGATTAAAAGGGATCTGATCGGGAGCACGAGCTTGATCAGATGGGAAGGAGTAGCCGATCGTGCGATGATATCCATAGAGTCGAAACTTTTGCTGCTCTTTACTTCCTTCATTTTGGAAATATACTCCTCGGCATCCTTCTCTTGGCCAGCGGCGCCAAAAGTGTCATCCATGATCTAGACATAGTTAGTCTATCTGCCCACCAAAGACTCACATCGTGATACTTACCACGTCCACAAGGTCTGTAAGGCAATAGTCAAGATCTCCCGGGCTCGTCTGATCGGCGAGTCTCACAAGGATAGTGTGCAAAGTGTAGGAAAGTACATGGAGTTGATAGCCTCGTTGGAGGGCAGTCCGCAAAGCCTTGAGAATGAAGCCTAAGTAGCCTGGCCCCATGAGCGTAGCAATGTCGCTGAGAGTGTTTCTCGACATGTCACGAGCTTCCTGGGCGCGACTCTTCAAGATATAACATATGTCTAGAAGGACTCCAGGTAGTCGCGTCTCAATCTCCAATGGTGGAAGAACAAGAAGCACCTTGGCAATCGCGATGGCGATAGGCACTCGTAAGCTGACTGTCGCTTCATCCTTCTTGTGTAGGAAGTTCGTGAGATCAGGGAGGAAGTTGTTGATCATGTCGTTGCTCAGTTTATCTTGCTGGGGAAGCGTTTTCGTGAGTATTGATTGGGGCTTATCAACATCCATAGCCTCAGCGTCGTCATCGACCTCGGAAACGGCAGGACCATCTGACTCAGGCTTAGAGGTGGCGATGTAGCCTTTGGCGCGACCTGCTTGATTTAAGCCATCCATCAAGCCTGCAATCAACCTAATGATGGGCTTTTGGAGGTCCTCCTTGGTGGCCAGGTAGCCAATGTACCGCTTCAAGAGAGAGCGGAACTGCGGCCATTCCAAGCACTCTGTCAAAGCTGTGAGCGTTTTGATGGTCTCTCCCAAAAGGCTGTCTGCACCCTCGTCATCAGCCTTGTTGAAGACGAAATGCTCCAAGAGCGGTATGAGGATTTGGTAGACATTTGTGCCACGCAGATGAGAGGCATGAGCAGCCAAGCGGCGCAATGCTCTAAGTCGACGATGACCCTGAATGTGCAAGATATTGCTAAAGAATGATGCCTCATCATCATCTGAGAGAAGAACGTGGAGATCGGCTACAGGAGCCCAGTCAGCATGAGTCTTGACAAGATGCTCGAGCACAGCAAGGTATTCAATTCGAACCAGCTCGGACGTCTCCCGCATACCAGCCTGAATGCCAGGCAAGACCGCTGACGACACGAACACCTTGAACTCTTCGCTACTTGAGACTTCGCTGAAACGGCGCAAAGACAAAGACGCGTTGACTCTGATGCTAAGCTCCTCGTTGTCCTTGATAAAGTAAAGCATGTTGTACACCAATGGCTTCCATTGGATAAGGGAAAAGCTTCGATAGGCCTCTTCATTGATAGAACTGAATGCCTGTGAGCGTCGCTCGAAGTCCGGCTCATCCAGGCGTCCCTTTGCGAAAGAATTGAGATCGTGGCATATCTTTGCAACTACCTGGAGATCGCTATTGGTGTCGGAGAGGTCTTGAACAACATCGCATATCAACTCCCTTGCCGTACGATCTTGGACAAAAGCGAACATGGGGCAAACGGCATCGTATATCATACCGAGCAGCTCGTTCAAGCTCTGGTCATCACAGCGTTGGATAAACTCGTGAAGGATCTTAAGCAAACCCAATTTGGTACGAGGGTTCACACGCTTTGAAGGTTGGCGGAGAAGGAAGGTGGCGATCTCGATCATACTGCGAGATTCGGAGGCGCCAACCACATGAGGGGCCAACTCCGCGACCGTGTGAACTCCAGATTCGAGTACCTCTTTACTAGGGTTCTGACGGAGTAGATGACCGACTCGGCCAAGGATTGAAGTAGAATATGGTTGGATGATGTCGGTATGTATGCGATTTTTCAGAATTTTCGAATCGGTAGTTGGTGCATCTTCTTCAGTAGTCACAAGCGCTACAATATTCCGAATAACGTTATCCAAAACGTAACACTTGACCTCGTCCTTGGCTGAAGGCACGTCGAGGCAGTCGATGACCTTGGACAAGATGGCTGGGTTGAATTCCACCAGGAAGGGAGCTGTCCGAGCCGATTTCGACCATGCTGCGAATAGTCGAAGAATGCCCGAGACAGACTGCGCCGTCTCGATAGGAAATTGATCAAGCCTGGGTTCAATCATCTCTTTGACGAGAGCTCTGGTATAGGGATGCCAGTCAAACTCTGGACCGTTTTCGACCAGTCTACTTAGAATATGGAGTGCGCGCTGTCGTACAGTCTTGAGCAACGATGTCTGTGTCGATCGACCTTCGTCGCCTTCACGGTCGGTTGACGCCGAGAGCTCTCGCGATGCTTTGATGGCAGCGTACAAGACAGGATCCACGACGGTCGCAGTGAACGGGGCAAATGTTTTCGCAAAGGTGCTTAGTAGATCGTCAAGCAGATTTAGCATTCCAACCTGCTTTCGTGTGTCTACCAGGCTTTTCTGGAATAAGGCCTCATCGACGAGTCCATCATTCAAGATTGAGATGTTACCCAGAGGTCCGAATGCGATCTGTAAAAACCTATGTATGGCGTCGTCGCCAAACCTGGTTTTCAAGCTAACAAAGACGGCTTTTCGTTTCGACTCCAACCCCCGTTTTCCGGCTATAACCTTGCCGTACAGTAGTCGTAACACAATTGGGAGGACTTGGTCAACGTCGGAGTCTTGGAGTTTGCCTTCGCTGAGGAATATCGGGAGCTCATCACGGAACCTTTCGTCGTCCAGCAGGTTAAGGAGCTGTTCTTGATAGGCGACGATTCCACGATCTTTCCAAGTAAGAAGCGCCTTCAGGGAAGCCCTTTGAATTTCGACATCTCCGTTGCTCAGCAAGGCAAGCAGAGCTTGACGTACTTCGTCAGTACGATACAAGACCTTTGGGTTGTTGAATTTTGCAAAGAGAGAAAGCATTGCTTTCTGCTCTTTCCTTGCCCAATGGCCCTGCGAAGTGTCTGTGCCATCTTCTTCCGAAGCAGCGTCTTCGGACTCTGGCGCCTGATCGAAGGCCCACTTCAAAAGGACTGGGACAAGAAGTCTCGAGCGCTTTTCCGCAATATGCGGCAAGGAACTCAATACCTTGAGAGCCTGTGTCCTACTGAAGGAGTTGTAGAAAGGCACTTCAGCATGTGCCTCCTTGAACAAAATCTCCAGCTGCTCCTGGATGTTGCTAACTTTCGCCTGAACATCCGCGACATGCTCCTGTAGTTGCATTAGGTTCGTGCATTCGAACTCGGTGGCATAGGGGCGCGATGAGGCTGCCTGAGGACCATCAGAAGCGACATCGGTAGCATCGGCAGCGGTCAGCCATTCAAAGACGGTCTGGGTGACGAATTCTTCTCCTTCTTTTGTCTCGCAGATGGCTTTCAAGGCAGAGCAACTGTCATCCCAAACTGATGCTAGGCGCACATGTAGTAATCCCAGACAAAATGCCGGGATAGCTTCTCCCACCCACTCATCGGAGCAAACAGCAGGGTACAGTTTGGCCATCTGTCCTATGCGCATCGCGATGGATCTCTGTGTCTCAAGGTTCGGCGGCGTCTGCTCGATCAACATGGCGACTGACAAAATGTTATGTAGTTCATCACTTTGTCCCGCGACAAGTTGCAGGACGTATATGGCCGAAAGCCTCAGGTCATGCGAAGGGGATCCCAAGCAGCGCATGACAGTTCGCTTCAGAGGCTCCATATGCGACCCCGTAGTATCCAAGTCAGCCTTGTGTTGCTTTAACAGGTTGAGCAGCGCACGCCAGAAAGCCACAGATTGTCCGAAAGATGCAGATGCTTGGCACAACTCAGGCCACAGACTTCTCATTCGGTCGTTGTCGTTGCCTTTGCTAACAAGAAATTGGAACCCTTTTCCAGTGGCGAAAGTGTCGACAGTGCGCTTTGACGTGAGGCTGGCCCCTTCGACAGCATTTTTGAGCAGACGTGCAAGATCGTTCCAGATTTCCCGTGTCTTGTCGTCAGCTATGCGCAGCGCCTCTATTGCATCCACCAAGGCGTTGCAGTAGAAGACCTGGTGATCTAGATCAGTCTCATCGTCCAAAGACTTATCAAGCTGGTCAAAGGGCTCCTCCAACATTGCTTGCCAGCGTTCAGAAGGCTGCAAAGCGGTGTTGACTAGTGCACCGCTCTGGTAGAGTTGGGGCAAAATAGCGCAAAACTGGGGGCCATGCTCGTGGGCCTTTTGCGTGACAAATCTAGTGTAGTATCAGCAGATGAGCAAGTCTGAAAGAATCATAATCTCGCACCTCTTGAAGTATGGAAGCAGCAGATTTCTAAACCTCTCTACACCTAGGCCGGCAAACAGGTTGCAGAATGGTAGGAAATAAGGTTCCCAAGGACCGCGAGCCAGTCCTTCCAACAGCTTCTCATAGGGTATAGCTGCGTCGAGCGTACAATACTGGAAGGCGACGCAGGTCACAGATAATAGCTCCCATGCATCGACGGAATCGAGTTCAGTCGAAGCTTTTGTAGAATCGAGCAGATTGCTGATTAGGCCCAGCACAGGTTTCCAATCCTCTACACGGGTGCCTTGCCGTACACCACAAACAACCATTATCAAGCGAGACAAGAGGCCAATATAGCGCATATCTGACGACACTTTGTCCGACTCAGCAAGAATCACCTCAAGTAGAGGGCTGAAATTCTCTGCATCTGTGTGGTGGATGGCAGCAGTAACAACGCCGATAAGCACGGGTTCGAGAGGCGGAGTCCGAAGGTGAAGATGTTCTGGGTTGAACATTTCCGCCAGAAGCTCTTGCAGAATGACGGTAGCACTTGAGTGAAATCCGCGCTGCACACCCTTGAGCGAGTCGGTGAAGAGGTGCATGAGACCCTGCTGGAAAGCATGGTCCTTGGTGGATTCCTGCTGGTCCTTGAGCAAATCGGATATGTGTTTGATGATTGATCTGAGCGGCGTCTTGTCTCTGTGATAAGCAGCTCCAGCTTTACGCACTAGAAAACTGAGCGACTCGGCGGCAAAGCGAGATACGAATGCCTTTTGGCGCTCCTTGCCCAGCAGAGGCGACATGAGATCGAAGACAGGGCGCAGGTTTGGGACCAACAGCCGCGAGAGATATTTGAACAGCCATGCCAAGCAGCCAAAAGCCCACTCTATGACCTCTACGTCGGTGTGTGTAGCTGCCAGATGCGACACCGTCCTGACTGCCCTTTCAAAATGCTTCTCAAACCGTTCGCCGAGGTCGTGTGCAAGGTGGGCCATAAGGCTGAGCAGCGGTTCCTGGCTGAATTTCTCGCCCTTCTCGATATGTTCTACAAGGAGATCGAATATGCGGTCGCTATGGTGGAGGACCTGCGGGAGGCTGTCGCAGAGTGGCGCAACCTTGCGGGCGAAGGCCGTGAAGGGCTCGGACATGTTGAGTTCCCTCCATTCGAGGAAGGAATCGCGGAAGTAGGAAAAGGTGGACTCGAGCTCGGCATCGTCGAGAATGGTGCTGCGACCGCGGCGGACGGGCTCAATCTTGATTTGTGCAATGCGCTGCGAGAAGCCTTTGAAGACATGATTGCGCGTGGATTCGGTGCCGCCTTTGACCCGTTTCTGCGGGCGCGCAGGCTTGGATATTTTGGAATTAGGCTTAGCAGCAGGCCGTGAAGCAAGTCCCCGCGACATGGCAGCCATAGTGTGTAGTGTAGAATATGGGGGTGATGTGTGGTGTTGAAGTCTGCAGTGGCTGCTGTATCTCTTCACTTGATGCTCCACTAGAATTTCCGGACGCTAACAAAAAAACTGGACCCTGGCACCGACGCCGCCGACGCGCCAATCGCCCATGCTCACCACCAACGCGTCTACAGCTTGACATTGCCGGCCCCCATCATCACCACCCACAATGGCCTCCAAGATGTAAGTCGGTCTTGCTGTTATCAGGTCACAGCTCACTAACGTGCACAGCGTCGTTGTCGGTGACGTCAACGGGCAATTCAAAACTGTCTTCCAGAAGCTGGGCGCATTGCACGCAAAGAACAACTTTGCTTTTGCCCTCATTGTAGGCAACTTGTTTGCAGCTTCGTTCGATGCTGAGAGCGAAGATGCAAGCCTCGTGCAGTCGCTTGTAGATGGCCAAATCGACGTGCCATTACCAACTTACTTTGCTCTTGGCAGCAACCCACTCCCCCCAGCAGTCGTGCAAAAGCTGGAATCTTCAAGTGACGAGTTATGTCATAATCTCTTCTTCCTAGGCAAGCGGACGACTATGAAGACGTCGGAAGGCATTCGCATTGTCGCGCTGGGCGGCCGACTGGATGCCAACATTGTTGCCGGCCAGTCCAAAGATAAGTATCCGCCCTTTTACAGCGAAACCGACGCCAAGGTTCTGCGAGGAGCAACGACAGCCGATATCCTCATCACCAACGAGTGGCCAGAAGACATTCAGAAGCGTTCCAAGGTCGAGTTCAACCCTGACGTGCAGCCAACCAGTCAGCAATGCATCGCCGACTTGGACGTGATATTAAAGCCCAAATATCATTTCTCGACATCTGGCGGTACTTTCTATGAGCGAGAACCATTCTTCCATGCTCCCAGTGATGAAACCGACAATCTCTATCCGGTAACGCGATTCATCAGCCTGGCTTCCTTTGGCAACCCAAACAAGCAAAAGTGGATCTATGCCTTCTCTCTTGAGCCTTCTGCAAGTAATCCTGTCTCACCGCCTGCCGGCTCAACTGCCTGCCCTGTCGTGCTCTCCGAGAAGAAGCGAGCTGCGCCCGGGCATCACGAACAACACCTAGTCTACGATGACGGAAATCGAGGCCGAAGAGGCAACAAGAGGCGAAAGGGCGAGCCCCGGGGACCCATTACCGCATCAGAGTGCTTCTTTTGCTTGGCCAACGAAAACATTGCGACGCACTTGATTGCCTCGATTGGCGAGAACGCGTATTTGACGACTGCAAAAGGCCCTTTACCAACTCCACAAACCTTCCCCAAGCTCGGCTTCCCTTGCCATATGCTCATTATCCCATTTACGCATCAGCCGACGTTAGGATCGATGGAGGAAGAGGAGCGGCGCGCGACCTATGCAGAGATGCAACGATATCGGCGCGCGATGAATAGTATGCTCAAGTCTGTAGCAGATACTGACTATGGCTCGGTCACGTGGGAAGTCAGTAAATCTAGCCTGCCCCATACGCATTGGCAATACCTCCCAGTCAGCGCCGATCTCGTCAGCAAAGGACTCGTCGAGGCTGCATTCAAGGCATTGGCCGAGAATCTGCATTGGCCCAAGTTCCAAAAAGAGGATGTCGGCGACGGAGTCGACGAGACAAGCGACTTCTTCAGGGTCTTGGTGTGGGACCCAAAAGATGACCCGGACAAGCAGACGAGCTATATCATGCGCTTCGACGAGAAAATACGTTTCCACAACCAGTTCGGGCGAGAAGCGCTCGCCAAATTACTGCGACTCGATCGACGCGTCGACTGGAAGGATTGCGGACAAACGCAGCCTCAGGAAGAGCAGGATGTTGAAAAGTTTAAGGAGGCTTTCAAGGAATTTGACTTTGCCGCATGATACCCCTGTGCGCCTCCCACCATTCATCAAAGAAGGCAATACTGAGACGCATGACGACCTGGGAGCCGGAGTACGTCCGACAGAGTGGCTCCAAGAGTCTGGTTTGTAATGAATACATGTGGTCCTGCTAACGGAGCTTTTGTTCACATCCACTCAAGTCAATCAGCCAAGTCCCAAGGCCCCGACGTCGCTGCGAACATACTCGAAACGGCAGTTCTGACAGCAAAGTGTCTAATACAGCACTAAAGGGTTGGCATACCAAGAGCCGGTGTCGCAGGGGTAACGCCTTATTCCCGGTCCTCCGGGCTGTATCGCTGCGTCCCCAGCGCTCGTCGCAGTATTCACTTTTGTTGCCAGCGTGTCTCATTTTATAACACTAGATTCAGGACCGAACAATTATCCAAACATGGTTTTTCACCATTTCAACGCCATTTGAGCATATTCCCCTTGGCATCTTCCTGTTGAGGCTAACATCTTTCTTCTTCCAGCCAAGACCAGCTCTTGGCTTTCACGTGTCGTATGGAGGTGGGGCAGCAGCCAATCAGCAACAACCTCGCTCGCTTCCGCAACTGTCCTCCCAAGTCGCTCATCTTCACGTTGATCATCTCTAGCCAGCTATTCGCCCCTCCAGGTAAACCTTGGAGAATCATCGTCCCGAGCCGCAGCACGCGCCGGCGCTTTTTCACTCGGACCAGTTATTCTCACGCAGCGAACGCCCAATGAGATACGGTAATTTGGCACATGCCATCCCACGGCCCTATCACAAGTGACGATAAGGCCAGGTGGGATGGTCCGGCAGATTTGTAACCACCATGATCTTACCCTTCTACCAGTCATGTCCCGTCTTACTATGCAGCTGCACTGTCCGCAATAGGAAGGCAAAGCCACCCGTTGGGCGTCGCAAAAGTAATACGAACTGCCGATCAGGTACAGATTGCTCTAGTTGTCCGAAGTTATTGATGAAGGGCAATGCTTCAGCTGCTTGGATGACAAGCTGACCTGCCTGATTGGGCATCGTGAAAGCAGCGGTACAGGTGTAGGTCTGGTGTATCCCCACAAAGGCACTGGTTAGCTGGAATACACAGGCGGAAGCGTGCAGCACCTCATTGGGTTTGAACGCGTCTGTGTTATTTTTGTTCTTGAGAAAGGCGCCGAGGGAACGGACAGGACATAGGGGAACGGAGATGCAGATATCTATATAACAAGTCTATACACCTTGCAGTTTACAAGACATCCAGGTTCATACGGGGATTCTTCTACTTGATACTGCGGTGACCTCTCTCTCAACTTACTACTACTATTACTATAACCCCCCCTCCCCCCCACCAAGATGAAAGCCACCCTCATCATCGCCGCAGTATCCGCTGCCCTCACCTCGGCCGCCCCAGCACCCCTCTCCGCCCGCGCACCCCCCAACATCCCCAGCAAAGCCGACGCCAGCACGCAGCTCGCGGGCCTGAAGGTGGCAGCCCAAGGACCGCAAACCGGCTACTCGCGCGACCTGTTCCCGCACTGGATCACCCAGTCCGGCACGTGCAACACGCGGGAAACGGTACTCAAGCGCGACGGCACAAACGTGGTTACCAGCAGCGCTTGCGCCGCTACCTCTGGCTCGTGGTTCAGCCCCTACGACGGCGAGACGTGGACGGCGGCTAGCGATGTGGATATCGATCACGTGGTGCCGCTGAGTAACGCGTGGAAGGTATGTGTCTTCCCCCTTCTTCCTCCCTCTTCTTTTTCCTTTTTTTTTTGGTGGCGGGTGTGATGTCGTGTTTTAGCCAAGAAGATGAATACGAGAAACTGACGCCAAAAAAAACAGTCTGGTGCCGCATCCTGGACTACTGCGCGCCGCCAGGCGTTTGCCAACGACTTGACCAACCCGCAGCTGATTGCTGTGACGGACAACGTGAACCAGGCCAAGGGCGACAAGGGCCCTGAGGAGTGGAAGCCCCCGCTAACGAGCTACTACTGCACGTACAGCAGGATGTGGATTAAGGTCAAGAGCGTGTATGGCTTGACGGTTACGAGTGCGGAGAAGAGTGCGCTGTCGAGTATGTTGGCGACGTGCTAGAGGGTGGGTAAAGAAGATGGGGGTGTTTGATGAGTATGAATGAAATGGCATATGTATATGTTTATTTTTCTCTTCGAATATATATTTTTGAATTTGTGACTTTGTTTGCAAGAAGGATATTGAGTGAGCTGAACATTGTAGTGTGCGATGGCATTATTTGTCTGCCTAACTACCTAAAGCGTATAAATGAACTCTGGATTTTCTCTGTCTGTGAGATCGAGCCACCTAGGTGCAAAGCAATTGTTTAGTATATCGAACAGCGTAGTTAAGACGAAAAGTGGATATTAAAAAAAAGGAAGGGGGGAGGAGAACTTACTCTTGATTCTCCAACCTCACATACTCGGGCGACGCTCGAATCTGCGCCTTCTTTTTATTCTGCCGCAAGCAGTAAAAATGGATAAAGGCAAGGATGCCCAGACAGACGCCCCAGCAGACGATAATGGTGACTTCAGCAGGGACGTAGCGTGGAGCATCGCTTGGGCGGAAGGTTTGGGGGCCTAGAAAATAAACAATACCAGTTAGATCTGGAAAGTCGTTTCTATTTGAAAAGAGAAAAAGGGGGGATAGATAATACCTATGATATTGCCAACACAATACCCAATCAGAAACATGGCGGCAACAGTCGTCTTCTTCGTGTACCCGGCCACGTTACTCGCTATCAAGCTGAGCAGCGCCACAAACGGCGTGGGACTCGCCTGCGTCAGGTAATATCCTGCCAGACGTCCCGAGTTGCTGGACAAAGGCAACGCAACGATGAGCACCATGCCGAGAATGGCGACGCAGAGGCCTATCATGGAGATGAGAATCCGGTACCCGTACCTATCGCCAGCCCAGCCGCACGCGAGCAGGAAGACGATTTCGACGGCGCCGCCGGGAGTGCCGTAGAGCAGGGACTGCTCGGGCGTGTATCCGAAGCCAACGATGAGCTGGGAGAAGAAGTTGCTAATGCCGCCGTTGGGGATGTCCGCAATGAGGGCGTAGAAGAAGAAGGCCCAGCTGAGCGGATCCAGCAGCGCCTCTTTTAACTGGTACCACTTAAAATGCTTGTTGCCCACGCCCTGGGCATTCACCCTGATGCGCTCGATCGCCAGCACGCGGTCTTCCTCGCTCAGCCACCGACAATTCAACTGGTTGTCTGGCACAATCCACAGGAAGACGATGCCCGCCGCCGCCGTCAGCAGGCCCGTGGCCAGAAAGACGATTTTCCAGGGCTCGATCAAGGTGCCTGATTTGCGGCAGCCGACGGCGATGCCGTAGGCAAGGCAGCCGCCGAAGATTTGTGCGAAACCGTTGAAGCTGAACCAGATGGCGGTGCGTGAGCCTTGCTCTTTCTTGGTGTACCATTGCGAGGTGAAGAGGGCGAAGCCAGGGGTGACGGCTGCTTCGAAGACGCCGAGGAAGAAGCGGATGGCGAGTGCGCCGGCGAAGTTGTCGACGGCGGCGAAGCAGGCGAGGATAATGCCCCAGACGATGATGTTGAAGGCGGCTATTGATCAGGATTGTTAGAGTCAAAATAATCATCTTCCTTTTTTTCTCTTCATTTTCCTTTTCATTGGAAAAAGGTGTAAGTATGATTGATTGCTTACAGTATTTCCCCAGAGGCAAGACTTGCAACAAGCGTGTTGTAGGATACTCCCACGCAATATACCCAAAGTAGAACATGCTGCCGAGCCAGGAATACTGGTCCCCTGTGAGTCCGATACCAGAGTGCAATGGATCATTCAATGGTGGGAGCTTAAGACCCATGATGCTGGCGTAAGAGAGTGTGGTTTTATCTAGATAATTCAAGCCATAGACAGTACACATAATCTGTAACAGCATTAGCGACGATGCAGTATAGACAACTCCAAAGGCTATTGGGGAGGTAGGTCCGGCGGGGAACAGAAGAACACCTACAGGCATCAAATGCCAATCAATCTTTCTCAGCAAAGCCTTGCTCTTCTCCTCGGTGAGATGAATCACCTGGCCCTCGATACCTTCAAACGCCTTCATCGCGGCATCCGCATCATGTGAGTGCTTCAGCAGCTTCTCCGATAGCACACCTTTTGCAACCGCATTCCTCGCCGTATCCTCAATCACCGCGTCTTTCTCTACATCCGTGGCAGACATTGGTACTGCAGTCGTGGACGTCATGGCTGGTAAGTCTTCGCCTCGTGCTCAATTTCCCCAGGGAAAAACCAAAGCGAAGAGCGTATATGCCTTGGTGACCGTAAGTGAACGGCAGCGATGGAACGCAGAACTGGTTCAACGGCGACTAAGTAAAACACCAATAAACCCCGGTAAAAAGGCTCACAATGCCGCTTTCGCTCAACGCTTTCTCTTTTTTGGTTTCCTCCGCCGTTACCCATATGCTAGCTGCTTGGTTACTTGCTTGTCTTCGATAAGAAGAGACGCCCGCCCTTATCCTACCCGTAACACGCTCTATCACTTATCTCCAAGGCGAGATGCAAGCATCATGTCATTGCGGGGTAGCTTGTTGTTGATCGCCGCTGAGGGCCGAATCAGGACATGGACGAATGTTACATAGCGATAGGCAGGGGGGCCAAGGTTACATGATAGACATAAATGGCACCTTACCGTATGCGGAAGCTGGATTCGGGAATATTGGAGAACTACATGTGCTTATGTTGAAGGTGGGGGGACAAGTGAGTGGAACATGGGATTTCAGATTAGGGAGGTCTTTTTTGATTGCTAGTCTTGTCAAGGGGGATGGTTGATTGCAAAAGTGGGGAAGGGGAGAGATTAGGGATTTAGGTGACGGGGCAGGCCATGGAGGGCAATGCACGCGTGTCATGTCAGTGCTAGCAGGCTTGTCATAAGCGCGGTTTCCTGGTTTAAAAAAAACTAAGCATGAAAACAAGTTTAAAACTCTAAAATAAGCGCTACGCACATCGAACTGTGCACAACTCAAGCACGCGAGTATGAAGAACATCTTGGTCTGAATTGTTCAATTGAAATTGAGACAGCTACTGTGTGCTTTTCCACGAGCAATACAGCTGTGCAAATTGCAGTGATGACAAGACTTGTGAACAGGCCCCCCTTGAAGACGCCAGGCCGATGATAAGCCGATGCTGTAAACCCACTTGCTCCCACCATCCCGGGCTTTTCCTAATTCTGGATTGTAGCCGCAACCTCCCAAACGCCGTCCGTATGCAGTTTCGTAAATGCTTTGGAAATAGCCACTGTTCCTATTTGGCTCGGGAAAAAGAAGTAGAAAAAGAAGAAAAAGAAGGAGAAGCCGCGAGTAAATCATGACGCGTGTTGAAAAGAAAAAGGAGTGAGGAAGAGAATACAGACACTCTGAGCGCGAGGAAAGTGCAATGCCGCTATGATCGGACAAAGACACTGTTGAGCTTATTCAGTGCGCTGCTGTCGGCAGCCGTACTGTTCTTGGCAAGTCTTTCTGGTGCTAGATCGCGAGGAAACCTTGATGCAGTATTGGGGCTGCGACTGCCAGAACGACTGATGCTCTGGTTTTCCTTGTTCTGGCTGTCGCCATTGAGCAATGAATCAAGTGTTGGCAGTGGTCTTGAATTTGGTGGTGCTGATATTGAAGGGGCGGCGCTGCTAGGCTCTGATGGACGGGACTCTGGCTTGTCTGAAGTCTCTGGGGTTGGTGGCCTATTTGCAGCTACTGAGGCGGCCGCACCGTTGATGGCCGGTAGTTGCGGTCCTTGCTCTGGAATGGCCGATGTGGGTGCTGGAGGTGGTGCGGGTGCACTGACTAGCTGAAGATGCTGCTGACGTTGAGCGTGCTCAGCTGCAGATGGAGTACGCAGTGGAGGCGTTGTCATATATTGCTGGGCTGCATGAGCCGCATGAGCCGCATAAGCAGGGTGCTGCACTAGCATAGGATGGTGCCCTTGAGGAGCATGGGCATGTCCGAGTGGTGGCGGTGGGCGGTCGAAAACATGGGCCTGGGAATGATACGGGGGCTGTGCGTACACGACACCAGGGTAGAAGTAAGGGTGATGTGGGTAGTATGCGTGTAATGGAGAGGTACCATTTGGAGGCGTGGGAGGATATACTGGGACTGCGTACATGGGCGCGACCGGACCACCACGTGTATATGGAGAAGATGGAGCCATGCTGTGTCCAGGTGCGTTGTATGGGGAGCCAGGCATTGGGCCGCGCGTGACGGCAGGCACGGATTGGGTCTCGTTGACTGCAGACTCTGGGTACATGTTCTTGGGTGGTCGGATGTGTCGCAGTTGGGCGTCGTTGCTGGGCTGAGGGAGGTTGTTGGAGTTGGAGCGCGAGTAGTAGCTGATGAGGTGGAGGTGCTGTCCGCTCTGTGTAGTGATGCTGAAGGACTGCTTCATCAGACCGTCTGGCTTGTATCGGTAGCCGTCTGGTCCTTCGCCTTCTGAGTCGCCTGTTGCTGAGCCGTCAGGCGACTTGCCGCTTGCGCGCTTGGCTACGGGCGGAGTTGGGACTGCGCTGCCTCCCCGCTTGCCCTCCATTTCTCGATATGTGAGGAAGCTGCCCGAGACTCGACTTGCGCTCCATGATTTTCCGTCGGTCCACCGCCTCATGCCAGCCTCGCGCTCGTCCCATACGAACACTGAGCCCGATTTGATCTGCTGGCGCTCCTTCTCGGACAAGCGACGCTGTACCCGTGGTAATATGCCGATGCGGCAGGCTTCGAATAGGATGATGGCATCGTTGGGCGTGCGGACGTGGCCGTGATAGGTCTCCATGGCGGAGAGGTCAATGGGAGACTAAGGCAGTGGTGATGGTGATAGTAGCAGTGTATGGGGTCAATGGCTCATGGGTGCCTGTCGGGGTTGTGTTAGTCTTGGGGCAGATGGAGCGGACAGCATGCAGGGTAGGCGGCAAGCTCGGACAAGAGTGTCTAGTACGAGCAGCGTACGACACGGGAAACACGAAACAAAAGCAGAGACTTACCGTAGGACGAGTGCTTGTGTGTGTGTGTATGTGTATGTGTGGCGGATGTTACGTGGAACCACAGCGAGATGAAACTGAAGGATGGATGGTGTGGAAAAAAGGTGGGTAGAGAGGACGGAGGCTGAGGGAGCTGGGACGGGGCGCGAAACTTTTGCAAAGCCAGCAGCAGTCATCCGGCCTCATGTATGTACGTACTCGCGCAGGCTTGGGCCCCAGAAATGACTTTTTGGCCCTTTCTCGGCGTGGGAATGGCGCGTCTTGATCGCCCGCCGAGACGTGGAGTGGCGGCTGATAGCGAAATAAGGTCCACAAGCAGCCGTGACAAGCTTTGGTTGGAGTCAGCCGGCGTGCAAGGGGAACTATGATAATGTATGTAGTATGTAGTATGTATGTACGTATGTACGCATGTATAGTACAGTGTGTAGGCACGACGCGTGTCTCGACTCGTCTCCCATGTCGGTTTCACTTGTGTTCAATATACATACGTATGCCGCCGTTTCCTTGCATTCCCGTGTACAGTACAGTAGATTCACTCAGCACACGTGCCCAGTCGGCGCCACGGGGGGGCCTCGATCGGCCAAGCTTTGTGTGCCGGCCAACTCTAAACGAATCTTTATTTTCGACAAGCCTTCAACACCTTGGCTGCCCCACTCCAACCCCAGCTCTGACACTTTCCAAGCCTTTGCCCGCTGGTCCAAACGCTCCGTCAATCCGTCTTGTCGTCCTTGGCCTCTGGTCTACCAATATACCAAGCACAGCCAAGGCGTTCCAAACGCCCGTGTCTGGCCATGTCACTTGCTGCCATGCCCTGGCGCCCTTGGCTCTTCTCTCCTTGCTCCTCGGCGCCGTCGAGCTGACTGCGCCTCTCGTGGGAATCGAGAATAGCCTGCTTGGCCGCCACAGCTTTTCTCCCACTCGAACCCAGGCGTCGGCCGCAATCCAGGTCTGTCTGTCTGTCTGTCCGTCCGTCCGTCCGTCCCTCTCACATGCGCACACAGGCAATAAACTGCCGTCCACCAAGACGCCTACGTGGAACATGGCGACCTCATCTCACTAGTCCCCAATCCCTGGAATAGCCTTGTCCGCTCAGCTCCACATTCACGTAATCGTCCGTTTCGTCTCACTCAGCCCATTCGCTCAGCTGCTCGGCCGCGAATTGCATCAAGCTTGGTGCTTGCCGTTTAAGCTTACCACCGTGCCACAAGCATCCGACTTATCCACGCTGACGGTATCGCAGGCCCGTCGCCAATTCGCTTCCAGAACCGGTACCATGCCCTCCCATCATTTCTTCCCGCCTTCTACCCTCCACTCCAATCACCGCTCGCGACCCTGATCGTCTTACTCTACATACATATAGTAAGCCGGTAATCACCGTGCACTTTGCATCGCGCCCTAGCCACTCGTGTGCAAGACGCCCAGTTATCTCCTAAGAGTTGCCCAAGACAGTAGTAAAGTACGGACAAGCCCCTCCTCCTCCTGCAAAGACGCCATGGCTCCTAGCGTCTCAGCTGCCCTAGACAGACAAAGGCCCGAATCTGGCCTCATTGGCGCTGGTCACACTCCAAGCCAGCCAAGGAGCAAACAGGATTGTGGTTTGAACGACTGGTCAAGAATACTCTCTCTTTCTTTCTCTTTTGCGCTTTACACCCAGCTGTTACTCATCTTATCAGCCCATTGCTCATATGCCGCGTCATCCGCACTTGTCAAGCCTGCCCAGCATTGGCTTCTCCACCTCTCGCATGCTTTTGCACCATGGATAGAAACAGCTCAAACATCGCATCAAGCCCACACACAACAACAGTCCTTGCCGTTTCAAGCATTGGCCAATTTTGTTTAATTTTTTGAACAATGTGCAAAGTGCGATACGGGCTCGGGCTCGATCGGAGCACACAGACTCGCTTACACCTGCAAGACTTGCAGATAAAGTTAACGCAACTTAAGCATAATTTCTGGCTCGCTGCCTAGCTATCCCTAGGGCTGAGGCCTCTCTGCAGCACACAAACGGTGGCAAAAAATAAAAACAGAGACCACTCCACAAGTCGTCATCTGACAAGCCCCTGTCCCCTAATGAGCCAACAAATTGTAAGAACGCCCAGTCGCCTATGCTATATGTATGACAAGCTGCTTGGTTAGCACACTTAGTACTCCGCCTAAAGTACTCGCAGCTCGTCTACCGGGTGAGACGGAGCCCACGTGCGCTCGCTTCTTTGCAAGTCCAGAACTGCGCCATCGGACTTTGTTCGCATTGTACCGTACCATACCGTGTAGCTGCAGCCTGTGCGCCCAGAGGCGTTATCGCTATAGTCATCGTCGTCCCAGAACGGAACTGGTTGGGAACAATCAAGATATGCCAAGCACATGGTGGATTTTTGGTCCGATAGCGCCGCCCACTCCCTTTATGTGTTCCAATCTATCGGTGCCGGTAGGACAGCTGGCCGTTAGGATCAACTCGCCGTTATGCGTGAGCTTACCCCCTCGGGCCTTTGGTCGATGCATCATCCTGCTGCCAGGTCCCGAAAATTCCGAACCTCCCGATATTCCGGTCTCTTATAGCATTTGTCCAGTAAAGTATTGACGAGATGCAATCATCGAACCCAGGGATGTCGTTATTAGGTGTTGTCCTACCGAAACTTGTGATGCGTAAGCAGGATGGAGGGGGGGGGGGAGCCGTGCGGCGTATTTCTCTCCATCTCACTCATCTTCTTACATACAGAAATGTCTTATTTCTTACCGCTTTATCCGATCCTCTTACCGCCTAGCAATCGAGTGCGCGATTACTTTAATAGTGCCAATTGCTCCCTCTACGATGCTTAAAAGCAAAATTAGATTTAGGGAGAAATATAGAAAAATGGGGGGCCTGTGTTGATCGTATGGAATTACGTTTTCCATGATGGTCTTTGTCTTACACTAGGCAAGCGGGAAAGCTTATCATCTTCGCTTTGGTACTAGAATCAACTAAAGCACTTGCTAGTATGAAAATCATCATTTCCCTTGGATCTTCCTCTCCTTGCTCTAGAGTGTTTTACCCCAATCTAACTCGATATTGATACTTCCTCGTCCACTCTCTCAACCTAAACAAATCCACATGATACCACCGCTTCCTTCATTACGCAAAGAAAACACTACGCTGCAACTAGTTAATTAGTCCCACCCCAGACGGACGGTCTAAGCAGCGCGCCCTCTCTCTTCCCGTCTCTTGCCCTGACATCAGAAATGAGAAAGAAGAAGAAGAAGAAGAAACAAAAGCTTATATTTCGTGTCCTTCCTAACCCCCCTTCCTAGCACGAATATCCCTTTCGCCACTAGCAAGAAAGCAAGTAGAGGCGCAAGTACGTAAGAATAAGCACCGCCGGTGTATCTATATGTACGTACAGCTACAGTAGATACACACAAGTGCTTACATACGCGCTTTACGGGGTCTCATGGCTACGAATGCACAGGGGGAAGGGGAGTTAAAATACAGCGCCGTGGTAGGAACATGGTAGACAGTAACAAACATATTGTAGAATTATAACTTTTCTTTTCCTTCTTTTTCAAAAGAGGGCAGGGCGCCGCGACACGAAAGGAGACGGGCAGAAATCATCGTATCGAGCCCTTTTTCTTTTCCCCTTTTGCTTCTTGGAGTGGGGCTGGTGTGAGGGGTAAAAAGTATATACAAGGCAAAAGAGTAGGTATGGGTGAGGTACGAAGAGGTTGTAGAGGAAGTTTAGATAAGGGTTTGACGGGCGTTCAGGGAGGGGACCCTGCATATTCCGATAGTAAGACTGTTGTGAGATTCCGCCATAGTTTAGTGCTGATATGAAATGTATCGATCGAAGCTTTTTTCCTTTTTTGGGGAACTTTAAGCTTTGTTCGTTTGGGGTGGGATCTTATCGTCTTTCGGGAGGATCGAGGTGTGCTTGGAGATAACATGTGACATGTTTGATAAAAAGTTCACTTTTTCTTTTGTGTTCTATCATATTACATACGATGATTTGTTGGTAACTTTGAGTTGGTTTCTCTCACCTTCACACTGCCTTGTTCGCTTCAGGGTCTCGCGCTAAGACGGTGCAGCTTAGAGAGTTTTCTCGATAACGTAGTAATCGAGTCGATGCGGAAAAGCTCCCTCTTGCCTACCTATTGCACTTGCTTACTCACTCGCTTGCTTGCTTACTCTCGCACATCTTTAAACCTCACCATCAGCTTTGGCTTCTGCCACAGCGTGTACACATCTTGCTCTCGCATCCAGTCGCGCTTCTTTTCGACGAGCTCGAGATCAAAGGAGAAGAAGACGGCGGAGAGGATGAGTCGTAATTCAGCCCAGGCCAAGCTAGAAAACACAGAAGCGTCAGCACACTGTTCCTGAAAAGTAAAAAGTATTAACAAGTTAACAGGTAGGGAGAGACATACTTCTTTCCAAGACAGTTCCTCGGCCCAAAACTAAACGGGTTATACACTTCCTTCTTATCCACACTGTACTCGCTCGCGCCCAGCCACCTCTCGGGCACAAACCTGTCGGGGTCCTTGAAGTTGCGTTCAGAGTGGTACGCAGCATGCTGACTGACGTATACCGACGTGCCTTCAGGCATGTAATGACCAGAAATATTACCGCCGCCTGCTGGCACGACGCGTGGGAATCCAGTCGGCGTGGGAGGGTACAGGCGCAGCGTTTCCTGGATGCAAGCAGTGAGGTATTCAAGCTGAGAGGCTTTTTCGACGTTGATGTCGCTCTGCGAGGCAAATGTAGAGCGCAGTTCGTGTACAAGCTTAGCATATACGTCTGGGTGTTGCAGGACAAGGAAGGTGAAGCCTGCGAGCGTCGTCGCGGTCGTCTCGCTGCCGGCAGCCAGGAAGGTCACGGCGCTGCTGTTCATTTCTAGGCGCGACAGCTTCTTTTCCGCGCTCGCTTGGTTCTGCACAAGGTGACTGAAGAAATCGCCTTTACCGTTGTCGCCCTCGTTTTCAAGCTGGTCGAGCCGCCGTTGCACTTTCTCCGCGGCCTTGCCTGCAAACGAAACGCGTATCTGCTCCTTCTGCATCGTGTTCTGGAACAGGCTGCGGAACCAGTCGTACTGTCTAACCAAAGAGTATTGCTTGCGTGTCGAGATGTTACCTGTTGCTGCGATGCTGGCGAGGATCATATCGATCCAGACGTGGTTTTCAGAGTCGCGCAAGCAGTACAGTGGTTCGCCGAAGGCCAGGTCGGCTATGATATCAAAAGTCGTAAAGTCTGTCATGCACACACTTAGTGATGTGTCAAGTGTAAGAGCTGTGACAAAGTACTACTCACTGTACCAGCGCACCAAGTCCATGGCCTCCCCTCGGGCGGTGTGCTCGCCCACTCGCTGAACAAGAAGGTCGACATAGCCTCTGATCAAAGCTTCCTGTTGTCGGAGTGCTTTTTCACTGAACGCGTGGGAGAGATTTCGGCGCATGCGCGAGTGGGTTTCTTCATCGGCAACAATAATAGACCACACACCATTGACGGGTGTGGGGCTGTCCTCAGTCAATGCCTGTCTCTCCCATGCTGCACGCGGAGTCTGTGTCAACTTACAACCAGTTGCGGTCCTTCAGGTATGGCCCGGTGCCCTTGTACTTGCCCGTGCGGAATCCGTACACATCAGGCCATGCTGTCTCTCCTGAAATGAAGGAAACTTCTCTTGGGGCGACACGAACGACTTCGCCGTATTTCTCGTGTAGTTCCTGGATCCACGCGACTATCTGGCCAGTGCGTATCTTGTAGACATACGGAAAGCCGCAGGCTCGGGCTAATAGCGGTCCGGGGATGTGTTTCAGTGGATGAAAGAAGACATTATACACGCACGTGCACAGAAAGGGAACGGTGATCTGGATTAAAGTTATTCGCAAGAGTCCTTACCACGGGAGAATCGATACTCTACTCAGAACACCGCCTGCGTGGCTCGTGCACCGGCAAGACTTGAGGGAAATATCTAGGCATGGGGTAACAAAGAAGAGGGGAATGACAAGAACATGTACTTACCACAGCAAAGAAGACCGCAGACAAAAAGGCCACACCCTTGAAGCTGAAGAGTTCAAAGTCGAGATAACTCGTGATGGTCCTCAAAGACATATTGTCTCAGAACATCAACATCGAGATGCAAAGTTTCCGAACTAAAAGAAAAAAAATCCTCTAAACCAACATTCTCGTTGCACCTTTATATATACACCCATACGTATATATCGCTACATGTATAGGCCCGAAAACAACCAGGCCCACTCGACTACCAGGGCTACCACCTACCTACCACAGCGAAGCAATTCTCCGCCGCTGCAAGTCGCATATCAAGCAAAAACCCCTCCCCCAGCGTACGTATCGGATGATCAGCTGTTCCCCCCTCGCTAGACCGGTGTCAAAAAAAAGTCTACTTGCCAAAGCGGGAGAGTGCACTTAGCGCGCCCGCTCAAGCGTTTGATCTACATACGTATCTACGCAATTTAGCAACTACGTACGCTTCTATTACCCTTCCCTTTTTTCCTTTCCCCACTTGATGCGGTATAATGAGGCTCTCGGCCGAGAGCGAGCATGATCAACACAGCATCGACACGTGGTGATTTGCTCGCGCTGAGTATGTCCTGGTGACGCTGTTGGCGCCCCGTCGTCTATTTGGCGGGCTCGGACGGTAGCGGATGGTGGGAGGGAGGGAGGGAAGGAAAGATGACGAGTAAGCTTCATATCGAGGCTGCAGTACTGGGGTTAGCGGACGCTAGGTATGGCTTTTATGTTATTTGCAAACTTTATTTTAAGCTAGCCGACCGGGATCCTGATCACCCGGGGATCCTGATCATCCAACGAAATTGGCCACCCCTCAGAAAAATCAGTGTATTTGCGTTAACCTATTTATGACTGCCATTCTGTACACATAGATTGAAGCGTTTAAGCTGCTGTTTCTGCGGCTACTCTCTTAGCAGCTTTTTCTGCTGCCTTGTTGTTGTTTTGTGCCTCTAAAAGAGCTGAGGCCTGTATAGTAACTATAATTGTTTCTATGCGTGCAAAACGTTTATTTATATCTACTTAAACTTGCTTTTGAGGCCGCTTTAGGGCAAGAGACTTAAGTTGACTGTAAAGTCTTTTGTTTTCTATTTTAAGCTCTGCTACTCTTATATTTGCTACTGCAAGTGCCTTACCAGCTTTATAGAAGAGCTTTCGTGCTGAATAACCTACACTTTCACTCTTTTCTAGCTTTTTCTAGGCAACGTAAAGATCACGAGGGCCTTAAGGGGTAGAGAGGAAGCTCTTAACAGGCAATTGAAACTGATCCGTACGTGGCGGCGTGACAGGCCTTCGAGAAACTTAAGATAAGTTGACTACCTGGTCGATGTTTAATAGACAGACGCCAGCAGCTGCCTAACCAGCACGAACTACTCGCTTAGTAATCCCATCCTCTCTAGCTTTGTGGTAGGCTGTAATGAAGCGCTCCTTTTTAACTAGCGCTGCGTTATTAAGGAAGGAAAGCGCTTGGATCTGCTGACGATAGAACTTCTTCACAACTGAGAAAACTGAGAGGTCTAGAGGCTGTAGGACGTAGGAGGAATAAGGAGGAAGGAAGAGAAGCTTAACTTTGTGTTGCTTGCAGGTCTATAGGAATTCTAGATTAATGTGGCTGCCGTGGCCGTCTAGAATAAGTATCTGGTATTGATCACCTAATAGAGCGGTCTTAGGCAGGAATACACGCTTTAACTACTTAAGACTAATTGCATTTGACGTCCACCTATTCTCTAAAGTTGTATAAAACTAGTTAGGTATAGATTTAGAAGGGAACTAGGTAGTCTATAGGTTCTTTCCCTTGAAGATTACTACGCAACGAAGTTTCTTCCTAGTAGCCGACACACACTCGACTATTGACGCCTACTCCTAGTTCTCTAGAGAAGAGAAGTAAGCTTTCTTTTTCTGACTGTCTGCAAGCACTCTAGAGTTTAAACATACCCCTATTACCTTCCTAGTCTTATCTATATTCTATGTATCCTTAGCCCGTATACCTAGACGTACACGCGTCCTCTTAAAGAGCTTAAGAAACGCGCGTACCTGCTCTAGTGTAGCCCCCTTAGCCTGTGGAGCTTCTATCTTCCTCCCTATAATTAATGCGACGCGTGAGTTGCGCTTAAGAAAGGCATGTATCTAATACTTGCCTATGGGCGTGTCATCCCTATTTATCTTTAGGATTTAATTCGCTATTTCTTAGGTACGAGCATGCGAAGGAGGAAATGCGCGTGTATCTTCTTTAAGAATCTATTATATAAGAAACTCCTTCTACTTTAGAGTTAATCGCTGCAGGTACTTATGGCTTAAATGGCTGCTCTGCGCACCGTGTAGACGCGTCAAGAGCGTGGATTATGGGATCCTGTACGCCTTCGCGGCAGCTCGCTAACTAGAATAAATGCTAGAACGAAGATCGCGGATAGCTGCTTTAAATGTTTCTTCACGGGGATTCATCTTGGTTTCGTGGTTGTGGAGATATTGTGGGTGGTGAGCGAAAGGGTGGGATTCGTTGGGTGATCAGGATCCCCGGGTGATCAGGATCCCGGTCAGCTAGCTTAACTCTGCGAATGGGTTCTCGGATCTGGCTAACAAGAGTAGCAAGGATGTCTGAAAATGGTTATCCGCTCCCTTGATGCTAGATGTTGTAATAATGCTGACAAGCGGTATGCCCAAAGTAAACACGGTGTTACAATGAGTTTTATTTTTATTTTTATTTTTATTTTTGCAAAGAGAAGACAAAATAGCTATTGGTCTTTGTCATCATTTTCTTCGCTGAATTTACTTAAAACACTATCCATCCGCGCTCTCCAGCGCAGTCTCTACTACCAAGCCGGTTTTCATACATGAGCTTGAAGTAACCAAAAAACCTCCCAACGTGGAGAGAGCGAGGCACAAGAACTAATATTACCTCGTAAGAGCCAGCCAGCCACCTACTACACGAAGAATTTTAAACCCATACAAGGAAAATTCTCACAACAAGCATATCATCTTGTCGATTTCCGCGAAACAGACGACGCTTCTTGCGCGGCATTCCACGTCTTCACAAACGCCCTCTGCGTCTTATCCGTATAATTCTCCGAGCTAACCTCCTTGACCCCGACTTTCGCCCCGTCCTTTGTGAAGACGACATTCTTCTTTTCCATGTGCTTGGTGCCGCGCTCAGCCAGCTGGTTCGAGTAGAGATAGATCTATGCGCCAGAACGCCACGACGTTGTCAGTGCGAGGGCAAGGCAAGGCAGGGCTGGCGGGGGTTTTTTTTTGTGCAACGCGAGAGAACCTATGGTGTGAAGGGGGACGGCAGGGCTTACCTGGTAGCCCATCCACCCCAGACCAGCCACTACGGCGAAGAGAATGAACAGCGGAATGAGGTTCAGTGCGCCCATGGTGCTGAACAAAGTGGAGATGGCGCAAGTGACGTGGTTGGCAGGGCTTGTGCAGGTTCACCGACTCGAAAGGAAGGGCGGGGGTGGCAAGACTGTGGCGGGGCAAAGGACGTGGGGCGGCAAAAGCGTGCGCGAACGAACGATCGAAGCGATCAGGCGAAGATCCTGCGAGATGATCGCCTTTTATTAGAGAAGGGGGGCGTAAAGGCTGACGCTGTTCAGCTCACACACTGGTTGTCGCAGAGCTAATGTTGGTGCACTGATGGTAGTTTGGTCTAGCTGCGCCTCGAGTACAAGACCATTCTGAGCCCCTGGATGGCTAGAGGTAAGCACTTGTTGCCGAGTCGGCCCGCACCGGATCGCTCGTCACGATGTTTGGCTTGGCGATCTGGGGTGTGTTTTTGCCTTAGGTCACGAGTAGTGGCTCGGTGATGTCCTTGAAAATGTATAATACGTAGTAGATGTAATCTTTAACTTATGATGCCGATAAACCTGGACCCTGCTATGCTCTTGAAATGTGAATTGTGGGAATACGCGCTCAGTGCGAATGGCTAACTTTCTAGTACCACCGGCTAGCGACCATGTTCATGCAGTCTGAACGTGGGCTGTATCTCCATGTGCCTCTTACTTATTCTTACAAGACAGAACTTTTACACTAACAGCGCCTTAGGGGAACATGGGCCCACACGTGAGAACATGCCTCCTCGCCAGAACCAGGACCTGGGCACTGCTCAGTCCAAACTTGGTACCAATAACTGAGAGCCGACCAAATAGCCAGTCGCGTTGCTCTTGCGGCACAGTCTCGGCGTTTGCGGCAACATACAACGGCCAGACTAACGAATAGCCTCCAAAGGCTTCTGCGGCTATCCAACTGTCAGTATGTCCAACAATCATCTCGGCTAGTCCCTGCAAAACTCACCGTTTTGTTCCTGGCCTGTTTCCTTGGCCAGAGGCTGAAGCTCATAACTCATGTGAAAGGGCACGCATGCACTGATTTCGTCCACCATTGTTTGGATGACAAGCACACTCTTGTCCCATGCCTCGTTTTCGTCTGCGAAATCTCCTCCAGAGCTCAGCCACGTTATGCAAGCCATCATGACGCGGCGACAGAATATCCGGCAAACACGGTAGTCATTCATAATACTCGCCAGTGGCACGTCGTGATACACGTGCTGTTCGCCAGGCCACTTCTCCGCCAGTGCAATGTCTTCGGGCGCGAGTGTCTCACTGAAAACGCCGATGATACGGTGTTTCCATTCCGGCGGCAGGGTACGGTACCATTCTTCAAGATTTCCGTCGACTGTTTGCGCAAAGTCGAGTATCTCTTTGGCCTCGGATTCGCAGGCGGAGTTGTAGGGCATGGAAGTGAGGTTGTTTGCGCGGGCACGAAGGTTGGGCAAATCAATGCAGATTAGTGTTAGCCGGTTGGCAGCATTTTCCTCACTAATGTCGCCGTTTCCAAGCCACCCTGCAGCAGCAGGAAAGGATTCGATGGGTTTGGATCGCTGCACGCAGCTTGTGATCTACAGTCGCTTAGTTGATGTTTCTCATGGATAGCGGGTTGAGCATTACCATCATGGTGCGTACGGCACGAAATATGGCGTGAGACATGGGGTCGTTGAATTGATCGGTCCCTCTTAATTTTGTCAATGTGACAGCTCCATCGACATGGTTTCCCCACGCTGTAATTGTGTCATCGGTACTCATGATTGTCTACGCATTGTTAGGGACAAAGGTCAAATGAAGATGTTGGAGGAGCAATCAATCAACTTACTTCATATAGAGAGAACATGAGTATGGCAAGCACTGTCTCGTCACTCTTTGACATCTTGGGATCTCGGAGGTCTTCGTGTAGCTTCTTGAGCGCTTTGCCGTAGGTAGACACTGCTTCACGAAGGAGCCGGTGCCGACCGGGGTATTGACCACATGTTGCCATTGCAACGGCATCAGTGGCGAGGTGCAATACAGATGACGGACGGGCGCGATTATAGAGGGGGACCAGATACTCGAGATAGCCTCTTGTACTTTCGGCTTGTTGCGGCAGGGTGATGAAGTTCTTGAAGAAAAAGGGTACAGCTTCGCATTCTGGGGAGAGGAAGATGGTGGTTGGTACTGTGTTTTCGAAATTCCAGATGAAGGTCTCAAAGTCGAATGACTGGTCCAAGGATTGTGAAGGTGGCTTGTAGCTAGATAATGCTAGTAGTTGTTCCGACTGAGTCGAGTCCGATGGTTGTTGTGAGTTTGGTTTTGTCCTCATCAAAGCCTCATCTCTGGGGAACGCAAGGTCTACTGACGATACTTCGAATGTTGAAGACTGCGACCTGACAGAATTAGCTGACGTTCTTGGCTTAGACAAATCAATGCGCCAACAGATAGTCTACACCGATACAAACACAACGGCGCCCGGGTACAGGACTAAGCTGATTGGTAGGGGTTACGGCTTCAAGCGGGGCGGAGCTAGTAGTTCGGTCTAATACATACAGATATGGAGAAGCATGCGAGCTCGAACTCCCAGTACTACTACTTGACCGAGTAGTCCCAGAAGATTTCCTTGCCTTCTTGGCCATGGCTTTGTTCTCGTCTCGGAAGACCAGGTCGAAATCGTCTGGATATCCTGGACACACACGTGCCGATTTCTTGCAGTTGCCACATGTTGGCCGTTTCTCGTCGCACTGCGCATGGTTAATGGACGAACTAAAGTATAGTACCCCGTTGCTCTCATTCCAGAACGACAATCTGGGCTCTATATTGAATGTAAAGAGCAATGGTTGCGAAAAAGGCAATACATACCTTTATTCGGCGCGTCTTACACATGCCACATCCCCGGCTCGGCTTACCAGTGTAAACCATGATGGTATATGAGCAATGGAAGGGACGCAAAAAGGGTGTGAATGAATTCTCCTCGACACTCAGGCGCAAACCTAATACTGGTCTTTTTTCTTTTTGGCTTGGAAGTCGTGGCTACAAGCGGATTGGGAATGGAATAGTGATGTTCCTAAATGGATTTCAGGTAACACTGCCCCCCAAGCGTACGACTACGATTAAATCTCCGCTACGACTAAATTGCAGCAACTGGCGTCGAGTCGCGAAACTTGGATAAGGTTCTGGGCAGGCGGAAGCGCAGCACAATGATGACCGAGCCCACGCGACGACTACTGGCTCAATCTACGGGGATTCACACAATGACTTAGACGACCATGTGTACCGACAATGCGAGGCCTGAAGTCAAGGATGGGATTTCGCAATCGGACGCCCGAATGCGCAAGGAAGCGTAGACGGGCTAGCCAATGGGGTGAGACGGAAGCAGGTGTTCACAGCAGAAACCACATTTTGAAGACGGCAGATGGAAACATTGGCAGTCCGAATTGGCGGACGAGCGCGCGCCGAAACTCGACGACGGAAGGGGCAGTGGGTGTGGTCGATGGGTTTTCTCGCAAGCAATACCCGATGCGGTTTAGGGCTGCACCAGAGGCCGTGGCGTGACAAGCGTTGGAATCGTCTTTTGCATTGCTCGCTGGCTATCGCGAAAAGGACAACATGTCACTGGGTATTTTGAATGTTGTTGCCTGGCCTCTTGTGCGTGTGGGTGTAGGCACGTCAAGCACTGGTGCAGCTGCTTACGCGTGTCGCATCCTGCTGCCTCTGTGTAGGGCTCGAGGGTCGATGCATGTTGTTCGCCTTTGCGCGCCCGTTTTTGCGAAAGCCCTTCCCCTTGGCCAGCAAGCACAAGTTCGTGGTGAGTGGAAAGATGCGTGTGAAGACAAGGAGAAGGAGAAGTGCGAAGCGAGGAGTCGTTCGAGGCCACGTGCCTAATGAGATAAGGAACTTCTAAAGGGAAGGGCTCCTTCCTGGACACTCGAGGCACGCCTGCCAATTCCACTTTCACGTCTTTCACCATAGCATGGTCGTAGGTATTAGTTTCGAGCCGGCTTGTATGCAAAACCTAGAGTACATGACGCCATGCCGGGTACCTTTTTGGCTTCCCGAAAGCGACCAGTAGTATACGGCTTATATCTGTCCGCATATCAGATTGCGAGAAGCAACGTTTTGCTCTCCGAAAGCTATTATACGGACAAGGCGATGATATGCATGGAAGGGAAACTTTGTAAGAAGGACTGGCAGGGATCCAAGAGTTTTGTCTGCTCAATCGACAGAAATGGACAACGATGACCTAAGCGGACTAATGTGCATGCGCGTGGCATGAGTGTCACGTGATGTGGTTCAGACAGTGATGGAAACCACAACCCAACTACCTGCAGGCTCACGAGTGGCCAAGCCAGTCGAACCAGTCAAGTGTGTTTGTTTGACAGCGAACAAATGCCATGTGTAGTTGCAAGGTTTGATTGAAGGAGCAATGACCGTGGATATGCGAAATTACCGTGAAATTACTTCGGAGAAGCCGCCCTAGATGCCGGTACAAGCACAGAACTGGCACGGGGATGGTGCACGATTAGGCGAGTCTCATGAATCACATGCTGGGTGCAAGAGGTGTAGAGCGAGAGTGCAAGACGGACAGCGAGGCAATGCCATGGTGAGTAGAGTAACACCCCAGGCGGCGGTGACGGATGCGTGGCGGTGGCTTTTGGGGTGCATGCAGGTGACAGGATTCTGGCAGGCTACCGAGAGATCGCGTGGTCCAGGCGAAAAGGAAAGGGAGGGGGAGAATGGGGAATGGGAGCGGACGGACCGACGTCTCTAGACCATGAGCAACGACCACCACAACACACGAGCATACGAACCGATGGAAGCGTCTTGGCTATTTGAAAGCTGTGTACATATGTGGAATAGGGTATTTTCGGACCTGCACAGCCTCGTCTTTGTCCAACGTCATCCCACTTGTCTATCGCTCGGAGCAGCCACTGCAAGCGTCAACATGCCCATATGGTGGTCCAGTACAAATATATATCTATTTTTACCCTGTCTGCACAGCCACGCCGCCAACGGTCGGGCGAGGACCCGACGACCAGGGGTACCAACAAAGTATTGCTTGCCAGGTGCTGACGGACTTGTGCACCATGCCTGGCTTTGACAGTAACAGCAGCAGCAGCATCATCGTCAAAAATAATAACGCACGCGTCTCTTTGTGAGTATTGGCATGTGTACATGTACAAGAAACAAAGCCGAGCCAAGTGTCAAGCTGTCAAGCGCGTCTCTTGGGTGGCTGAGGTGGGCGCGACAGCGAGTGCCGAATCGTCTCGAGCGGGCCCCAGACCAAGGGCGCTGATAGGCTGGCCCTACACCGCAGCATTCTTCAGCTCGTGTGCGCCATTACGAGACAGTTTGGATGACTTGTCGTGGTAGCATTCATGTGCACCGCCATGTGTCTTGCCATCCGCGGCGCGGTGGTATGTGTCTATGTATGTGTATGTATATGTGTATGTAGGAATGGCCTAAGGCATGGCTAGGTCCGGGCAGCGCACCGCAGTTAAAAAGAAACGCAAGCCCCTTCCCGCCCGCGCATAACGCTGTCATCTCCAACCGCTGCACATTGTCAACCAGTTTTTTTTCCTCCCGTCGCTCAGCTCGTGTTCTCGAACGCGGCCCAACAACAGCCAGCATCCTTCGATAGCGCTGGACCCAAGGACCTGCGCCATAGGCCCATCTAATTGCAGCTAGCGCCGCGCGTCCTTGCCTGATTCGCGTGCGGACCCCCTTGGCTCAGTGCTCGCACGGTTTCAGACCAGAGGCAGACTACCGGGCTTTGGCGCCTTTCTTTCCTCTCCTCAACCCCATCGCTCGCTCTCGTTCGTTATCTGTTTCACCTGTGCTGCTGTCGCCGTTGCTGCTGCTCTCGCTTTTGCACACACACGCTCGCCCTCCCGCTGTCTGTCATCCGGCGCACTCTCATCTACCCCTTGTTTTGCCCTTTCTTCTCAGCTTCCATCACCAGGCATCACAGACATTGAACCTGCGCTTACATACTCGATTTAATCTATCCGTCTCTCCCTTTTTGTTTCTTCACTATTCTTTGGCACGCCCATCGCATACGCCGCTCGCTATCGAAAGTCGCCCACTCCTGTGAGGAACGCCCGCGGGCGGACAACCAACAACAAGAATGAGACTCAGCGCGAGAGGCTCCGCCATGCTCGCCCCTTTCATATTGCTGGCCTCGGCCCCTCTAGGCGTTATGGCTGGCGATGTTCTGCAGACCAACGGCTTCAGCTCTTGTTTAAACGGTCCCTCGGACATTGTCGTAAACAAGCTCGACATCACATTCGACCGCTCCACCAAGAAGGTCGTATTCGATGTATCCGGCACAAACGAGAAGACGCAAAAGGTCATGGCAACCCTCACGGTAGCCGCGTACGGCAGAAATGTCTACAACAGAACCTTCGACCCTTGCGACGGTGATGTCAAGGTTGACCAGCTGTGTCCAGGTACGTAGATCCTCCGCTGGTGCGCCCGCGCCTGGCGTGCAATGCTAACCCAACCCAGTCCCCTCCGGCACTTTCAGCGCAAAAGGCGAACAGAGCATTCCTGACGATATCATGTCCCAAATTCCATCCATCGCTTTCAACATTCCCGATATCGACAGTCAGGCCAAGATGTATCTCCGATCAATTGACACCAACCAAGATCTGGCCTGTATCACCTCGTCCGTCACCAACGGAAAGTCCCTTTCGACCACCGGCGTGCAGTACGTTGCTGCCGGAATCGCTGTCGGAGCTCTGGCCGTCACTGGCATGGCTTCCCTGATGAGTGCAGGACATGCTGGCGTCCCTCAGTCCAGTCCTACCTTTGGCGACGTCATTGGATGGTTCCAGGCCATGTCGTTGAACGGCATGATGAGCGCCGACGTTCCTGGTGTGTATCGCAGCTGGTCCAAGAACTTTGGCTTCAGCACCGGTCTTATCTACTGGGACGATATGCAGCGTTCCATCGACACCTTCCGCAAGAACACCGGCGGCAATCTTACCGATAACAACGTCGATTACCTCAAGAACGCTACGCTCGTCCACGTGGACCAGGATCAGAGCTTGACCAAGCGCGCCATGAATGTGCTTCTCTGGGCTCGTGATGAGTTGAACACCAATATCAACCAGGATACCAAGCCCGATGCGGGCAGCGACAACAAGATCATGGTCTACGCAAAGGACATGCAGGGCTACATTCAGGAATACACTATCCCTGACCGCAACGCCTTTATGACCGTCCTGCTCATCTTTGCCATCGTTATCGCTGCCATCACCGTTGGCATCCTTCTTTTCAAGGTCATCCTGGAAACCTGGGCATTGTTCGGCAGCTTCCCTAAGCGTCTGACTAGCTTCCGCAAGCGATACTGGTGGACTTTGGCCAAGACCATCACCAACTTGATTCTCCTGCTGTACGGTATCTGGGTTCTCTACTGTGTCTACCAGTTCAAGAATGGTGACTCCTGGGCGGTCAAAGCGCTTGCTGGTGTCACGCTAGCCGCCTTTACTGGAGTCTTGGCTTTCTTCACTTGGAGGATCTGGAGCATCGCGAACAAGTTCAAGAAGATGGAGGGCAAGCCTGATATCCTCTACGATGACAAGGACGTTTGGCGCAAGTATAGCATCTTCTACGAGAACTACAGGAAGAGCTACTGGTGGATCTTCGTACCAGCCATTGTCTTCCTCTTCGCCCGTGGATGTGTAATCGCTGGCGCAGATGGCCACGGTCTCGCCCAGGCTGCCGGCCAACTCATCGTCGAATCCCTCCTTCTTGTCATGCTTCTCTGGGCCCGTCCGTATACCCTCAAGTCTAGCAACTGGATCAACATCACCATCTCGGTCATTCGCGTCTTGTCGGTCGTTTGTATCTTGGTTTTCGTCGAGGAGCTGGGTATGAGCCAAACGACAAAGACTGTCACTGGTCTCGTCCTTGTCGTCGTGCAGGCTTCTTTGACTGGTGTTTTGGGCATACTCATCGCCGTTAACGCAATCATCATTTGCTGCAAGGAGAACCCCCACCGCAAGAAGAGAAAGGAAGCCGGTAAGTCTGAAAACTTTTGTCAAACAGGAACATTGCTAACAGCCTCCCCAGAGAAAGCTCGTGACCTCGACAACCTTACTCCTCTTGATGCGCGCAACTCGCTTCTTATGGATCCTCAAGAGTACAAGCGTACTTCTCTTCCCTCGCCCTTTGGTCCTCGCACCGAGGGCTATGATCGCGTGCCTCTTGCCGAGCAGCACACTGCATACCAAGGTCCTGGTGGCCGCTCGTTCGGTGACGATCATGGCCACTTGCTTGCGGATGCCTCGACATTCGGCCGCACGCCGTCGCACGACCGACACCGAAGCGCCGACAGCAGTCCAGGACCCGACGCAGAGTTGGGCTACCATCAACCCCCAGGATATGTCTCCAATGCTCCCTGGCAACCTCAACGAGGTTATTAGGGATTTGAGGGTTCCAAAGTCATTTTCAGAGCGAAGACCTAGACGGACTGTAGATACATCCGCCACCTAGGCACTGATTCCCCTGTTTTCCTTGTGTTTTGTCTTGTATTTGGCCGTGGTTATTTGACAAATAGAGCGTGTCAAATTTACCAATATACCAGCTCCATTGCATCTGACGAGGCATGTCTCCTATTGCTGCCTTGTTTGCCCCAATCACGAATCTTTCATTGAGTCGTTTTTTGTCATCATTTTCTTTAAACTACACCTCTGCTTTTGTTTGCTTGCAAGGAGAAGACCTGATACCAGCTCTTTTGTAATTCTCATGCCACGCGCTAAGCCTGGGGCTCGCGCCAAATCTCTTCTTTATACTGTCATTGTGTGTGAGGAAGGCGACGTAAAGGAGGGAGAGGTGGGAGACGTAGAACGAGAGGGTGAAAGGTTTTGTGAATAAAAGAGAAGGGAAAGAGATAGAAGGGTAGTGTGGGGGAAAGAGGGTGTAGGGGGGCGCGTAGTGTGGATGTTAAATACCATATATACCGAAATACCAAAACATCTTGAAGACTTCAATCTTGGAACGTTGCCCCTGTGGTTTGTTTGTGCTGCACTTTAAGACGAACTGGCATGAGAAAAGAGAGAAATTACAATTTGGTATATATATATATATATGTGCGTGTGTGAGTGAGAGAGAATAACATGCAAAAATTTCACCAGCGATTTCTTGCCTAGAGACCTAAAACACGTATATCAGACGATGCACCACCTTACCGTCTTCTCATGCGCCGTTTTTTTTGCAGAGAGTAGCGGGTAGGTAATGAGAAGGGAAGTCATGTTTGCGGCTAAAGTTGCTAGCTAGGTTTGCGGCTCAACATTAGCTACTTACCTAGAGTGGGTGTGCTTGGCTAGTTAGCTAGCTAGTTAGCTAGTTAAGCTGGGTACCTGCGTCATGGACTCTTCTTCTTCCTCGTCAAGGTTCATCATCGTCGTCGTTCATCGTTCGTCCTTGGAGAGCTCGACTCGGCTCGATTCGGCGGCTTGTTCTTTGGATACCTATGAGATCCCGACATACATCGCTATCTGAAGTTGATCTAGGCTCTACAACGCGCTTTTACAGTGCGAGTTTTCTAGATACCTACTGGCGGGGTCGGACTTGTTTGCCTTGGCAAAAGTTGGATATATGCGCGATTGCTATATATGTTTGTGTGGGAACGGCCTCGGTTTCAATAGTAGATGGGCTGGTGGGCTAGTTGGGCTAGCTCATCTAGTCCGCTCCGCGTATGTGACTAGAAGCCTAGTTCTAGAGTTTGGTTCTGCGGGCTTCGTCAGGGGACATAGGGGGATATGTCGTGGCATGCGTGGTTCGGGGTCTTGGGATGGCGTGTTGGCCGTTTCGCGATTTACGGCGATAAGGGTAGGCTGTGTGGCGTTTGGAAGCATGTATCGAGCGAGGCAGGGTCCCTCCGTTGCTTTTTGGGCATTGCTCCATGCTGGTCTGGTCTTTTTGGTTGAGCGCGTACCGGCTGTTTTAGGTATTGACAAGTTCGCCAAGGGGGCGGGTGTGTTCTTGGTGGTTTGCGTCGTACGCATCAGCGTATTTTGTCTGCTCCTTTTAATGTTTGGACAGCCGGCGTGGCTGATTTGAGTCCGCTGTAGTTCGTGGTTTTGATGTTTGGAGGGAGACTCGGCGTAAGAAGGGTTCCTCTTGTACGCTGCTGCCGCTGATACTGCTGCTTGAGAGAGGAGTGTGTATTCTTCTCCTTTTGTCACTCGCTACTGTAACGTTTTCTCCACGTCACCTTTCATCCTACCTATCGTATCAGGCCTCTCTTTTACAAAGTCGTGTTCATTGATTCGAGGAATTGCTGTTTTCATTGTTGGTACGACCACGTTTCCGACTACACAGGCCCCCGGTTATATCCAGTACAAAAGATCGCCCAAGAAGAAAACATTCTGTAAAACCACATATCCTCTACAGCAGCCATGCGACGCGCTGCGCTTCTCTCCGCCACAACGGCGCTGCTCACCAGCACCGCAGCCCAATCCACGGCCTCGACATCTTCCAAACGCGGCCTCTGCCACGTCCCCTCCAACAACCACCCTGACGACGACAAGATCTGGCAAACCGGTCCTTCGCCTCCAACATGGTACTACAACTACAAACCAGAGCCTACCTCGGAATTCATCAAAGACACAAAGATGCAATTCGTACCTATGCTGTGGGGCGCCAGTGCCGACGACAAAGGCACGCCGTTCCTCGACTCGGTCAAGAAGCAAATCTCCGACGGCGCAAACATCACCTACGTCCTAGGCTTCAACGAGCCGGACGGCGGCTACGACACGGGAGGTTCGAGCCTCGCCGTCAGCGTGGCCGCCGCCCGGTGGAAAGAAGAAATGGAGCCGCTCAAGGAACTCGGCGTCAAGTTAGGAGCACCCGCCGTCACAGGCGCCGAGTCTGGTTGGCAGTGGCTCGACAACTTCTTCAACGAGTGCGCGGGAGGATGCAACCCAGATTTCATCCCTGTGCATTGGTACGGCAACTTTGAGGGCATGATGAGCCACGTTGGGCAGGTGACGAGTAAATGGCCCAACTTGACGGTTTGGGTCACCGAGTACGGGTATCCGAATCAGGGCCTGAAGGAGACGCAGTCGTTTTATAATATGAGTGCACAGAGCTTTGATTCTTGGCCGTAGGTTCTCCCACCCCTTTTTCTCTCTTCTCTTCTCTTTCTTCAAACGACTAGGAAAAGGGTTTTTGTGATAATGTGAAATGCGAATCTAGGAATGTCACGCATTACTCTTACTTTGGCGCTTTCCGCTCCGACGTGTCAAACGTTGGGCCCAACGCTGCCATGTTGACGCAGGACGGCAAGTTGACGGATATCGGGTCTTGGTACATGGGTGGCCCTGCGACCAACAACGTTCCCAAGAAGTCTGCAGCTGCACTCGTAGGTGCTGCACCTGTCTATGCGTATGCATTTATTGCTACCGTATCCGTATGGTTGGCCTGGGTCTAGATGCTTTGTCATCTATCCAAGAATTCGGCATCAGATGGCGTGGGAAAGAAGTGCGGCAGCCGGTAGGTGTATATTCTGTATACGCTTCACGAAATCTGACCGAGACCGGAATGTTGGTACGGCTACAAAACTACTAGCATTGCTATGGCGTTTGGAGACTGGGGTCACTGGCCACTTGGGGTCAAAACGAATAAGCTGTGCGTTGTGCAGAGATGAGTATACACATGGCGAAATACTAGGAACATGAAAACAGCGATGTAACAGGATATCACATACTTCTTGGAGACTTCTTCTGCCATCTTCGAAATTGCTGATCTGAAACTGATAGGGAATACCAAAAGAGGATCAGCCAAAACTTCACCAGTTCGACACTTGAATTGCTTTGATCCATGAACATTGATTGCTCGCAAATATTTACATCCAAAAAAAAAGAAGACTGAAAGCTTTCAGCCTTATATACAGCCGTATCATCACCCAGATCCTGCGCCAAAACTCAATCCTGTAGTATCTCGTTATTCATAATGTCGTTGGTGTCCACGTTCACCATGTCACACTGTGTCTGAGCCAGCACCGGCTCGATACCAAATAGCATTGGCCGTCCAAACCTCACCAAGCCATGCACTTCCCCCTCACTCCTCTACAGCCAACTCCATCCACCAGTGTTGTTGAATGTTTCGAATTCCAAGCACCCTACGCACCCAACAACGCAGCCGAGTAAGCCAGGTACCAGGTGCGACTTGCACCGCCATCTAGCGTCTCTGCGAACGACGGGTTAGAGAAGAATGTGTACGCAGATTGAGGATCAATCAGTGCCTGGTTAGACTTGAGGATGCTCTTCCAGCCGCCCTGAACCTGCTCCGCGCGGCCGTTGCTAAAGTACGTGTCCCACTCCTCCTGCACAAACTGGCGGCGGCGCGTGTACGCTGACGAAGGGTTGAGCGGCATCATGTGGATGCCCTCAATGTACTCGGTATTGGCACCAAAGTACGTAGTGTGGTCAATCTTGTTCTCAAACAGGATACCAGTGACCTTGTTCTTGATGAAGGTGGGCGGCTGGTTCTTGTTTGTACTTTCCATGAGGAAGTAGTTGCGGAGACTGCGAGCTTGGATGGCGAGTTGCAGGTTGGCGCGTGCTTCCATGTTTGCGTCTTGGATGGTTTTGCCCCACATTTTGACGGCGAAGGTGGAGAAGGTGTCTTCGGAGGTGGATTCTTGGTCTTTGCCATCGCCCGACTCGAAAAGGCCTTTGGCCCATGAGTGACCGTGGAACCAGTCAAAGGAGCGGTACATGGGGAAGTATTGGTCGTCGACAGGATTGGCAAAGTCGCGTACAAGCGCGTTGACCCAGGCTTTGTTGTTACCTTGGTTGAGCCAGGAAGGGTCGAGATGCCCGATAACGGCGGCAGCGTAGACAAAGTATCCATAGTGAAAGTGGTGGTCATTGTAGAGAGTGTTTCCAAAGTCAAGACCAGTATCATAAGGAGGCTTGTAGCTGGCTCCCGAGACGACACCTTTCCATACATTGTCATACACTAGCGGCTCAGGCTGAGTGTTGCTGACAAAAACATTGAAGGCGTCTTTGAGCCTGACTAGTCCAGCTGCCGCATATTGGCTGCTACCGGTCATAGAGTTCAATGTCCATATGATGGAAGCGAACTTTGCCAACCCCTTGCCCGAATAATACATACTGTTCAGTGAAGTCTGGGCAATCATGTCCTGACTGAGTTCAGATACGCCTACTTGGTTGATGAGTGCAGTAGCTTGTGAGCTGAGTTTAGTCTTTTCGGAGCCTCCAACGCCGTTGGAATTCTTTGCCCAAGGGGCAAATCCAATCGTGTTGGGAAGATCGTTCTCAACCATGGTCATCTTGTCGGCAACAATGGCCTGTGCGAAGCCTTTTGTCGTGGTGACGAGGGTGATGTTCATTAAGGCCGCCTGGGTCTGTTGATCAAACGATTCCACATGATGTGGTAGCGCATACATGAGTAAAGATTGGCTAGTCGCACCCGCCTTGGTCCAGCTCATTGTGTAGCTTCCAGATGCATCACTGACTGATCCAGAAATAGTCACACCAGTGGCATATACACCGGCGCTCTTGTCAAAGACTGTTTCCATATCTTGCCCTGATGGATTCTTGGTGACCTGAATCGTACCCACGAAGTTTGCTGGGCCGCTGATCTTGGCGTTGGTTTCCAGCGTGAAAGGAACAGTACCAGCGGCACTGGCTGATGAAGCATAGAGCAGCCATTGGGTGCCATCGTTCAGTTTGATCCTGTACTTGCTGGTTCCCCCGTTTACCGATCCCACATATGTCAGCGTACTGAAGAAGACGGTAGAGCTGAGCACTGGCTTCGCATTGGCATAGACGGCGGTGACCATACCCATACCCTGAACCACAGGTATAGTCATTAGAATAGGTGATCCTGACTGGCTATTTGCCCGCAGATTCGCATTTGCGGAGAAAGCGGTTAGCTTATCGACCGAGAGACTTGTACTTGACTGAAGCTCGTTGGCAGAAAGAACAATGTGGTTGATGCCAAGTGGGGATATAAAGTATCTTGGGTTGTCCATGGAAGGTCCAAATGCAAATTGTTCTCTCGTGGTGTGAGTAACGGCAATGCCTGCAAAGAAGCAAGAACCAAAATTAGCGTAGTTTCAACCGAATATCTGAGGGTATCACATACCGTAAGAGCCGCCATAGCCTTTGGTCCAGGACAAAGAGTAGGGATGTGTCCAGACCGGGAATGTCTGAGTACCGAGGAAGAAGTTGGCATAAAACTTGTTCGTTTGGGTTGGGACATCACCGTTGGCAATATTAGCTTTCTTAACGGGATGGTCGTTACGAGAAGGGATGTATGATGGAGGCGCTGTATTCCCAATTGGCTGGAAAATGTTCCCTGACGAGATCTTCACATTTCCCGTAGGGCCGGGTTCGAGCGGTGTTGCATTTGGAGACAACGGCTTGGTGGCGGTTGTGGCGCCTGGACCATGAACTGGGTCTCTCGTAAAGCCCCCCGGAGGAAGTCCTGTCAAGAACCTCTATGGTGTGTTAGTTAACATGCTTTGACACAGAGTACCAGAGTCTATGAAAGTTGGTGAAATACCGCAGAAACCGATGACTCGACCGTAACAGTAGGCGATTGAGTTGTTTTAATGGGTGTGGCATAACTCGTAGTCACAGAGACACCGGATAGGGCGATCTCGCGAGCTTCAAAACTATCCTTGGTCCTTCTCGCAGCTCCCAAGGGCACACTGTGACCCGGAGTGAGGAGACAAGCCGAAGCCAACAGAAGAGAAGCCAGCTTCGCCATAGTGGCTGATTGGAACGTATAAAAAGATAGAAGAATGACCAAATGAGACTGGTTTAGAGGATCAGAAGCAGATGAATGATTCTGTAAACCACTGGGGCTTTGCTTTGACTGATGGATGTCATCCTGCAAATCATGAGGGCATTATATAGCATACGGAGATCTGGTAATGCCGCCTCGACCCAACCACATGCCTCCTGCAATCCCGGTTGAAAATGCTCGCTTAAGGAAGGTCAGCGTTGCAACTGAGACATGGAGTGTAGATGTAAAGAGTGGTAGACTAAAAAGTACCTACTTTACTGTAGATGAACTTGACATCCGGCGAAAAATGCCTTTGGACTGTCGTTACAGCATGTACAGGGAGGACTCTAGTACTTAGTGTACCAACATTCTAGCATCCTGTAGTTTTGACTGCATAAGCGTGCAGGTTCCCATAGCCCGTAGGAGGGTCTTGTGTTAATCGTACTCTCAATCCTTTGTTACAACAAGGCGTTACCTGCATCTTGGGATCATGAGTACTTTGGTTGTCAGTTATGGCTGTAGCCGCTGAGCATTGCGTATGATCCGAATTTAATTCAGTAAGCAGACCCAGATGACTTCTGATCGCGAAGAGACAAATTGTGCTGGGCATAGTCCCTTGCAGATCCGCGGCGTATTCGCATGACCATACAACATGCTGCGAGACAAACTCACCGCTGTGGTAGCGAACGTGAGAAGGCGTTCTTGCAGCCCAACTACTGCGTAAGATCCACTCAGGTGATTGGAGGCAGGCCCACCGTGCGGAAGTTACGCTAAGCAGAGCAGAACCCCAGGACTCTAACGGGAACGACGTTGGGATATAGCACATGACCAACGCCTTTGACTGGACCGTTGTGGAGTAGGATGGTATTCCCCACCTCACGATCTTCGGAGAGTGAAGGTACGCCGAGAGTACGCGCATAGACGTTTGAGGCAAGATGTATTTCCGTAGCGTTACAAGGGTGACAATGATACCATCTTTTTTTTTTATATTGAGGATAGCATAGCCGAAAGAGATAGAATCCATGATGATGCCCAGTTGTAGATTCGGAAGACCAACAGCAACGGTTGGCTAAGACGGTCCTTGGCGAATAGATCCCCATGATGTCGTCCAGGCGTCAAACTGGAAAGGACATGACTTGGTAGTGCAGCCACCACAAGCTAGGGTGCGGGAAGCGTTGGATACGCCATACTAGACTGTCAAATCAGCCGTTAGAACAGACGTTTCTGATCGCGTGATATGAACGGAACACACACGCCTTTTGTGTCTGTGGAGAATCTGTGGGGAAAACAGAAGTGTGACGAGCGCACATGGTGGAGAGGTGGAGAGTCAGTGCTAAGATGAATTTCTGAAGCCCAGTGTCTGGCATTTTCTCGTCGGCTTCGTGCATGGGGTGTGGGTTCTAAGAGAGATGAGTGGACATTTCGCACATGGATCCCCCTTCTAGAAGAATCATGTCTGGTGACAGTGGGCGGAAAGGTCACATGGCGCAAGCAAGATGGTACAGATCACGTGCACATCCAGCGTCGGAGGTGGGCGACATGGTATCTCCGATGTTCTACAGCCACATATGACATCATTCTTGCTCTCACCATGTCCCTGTGTGGCACAAACGATGCGATCACCATTACATACATACGTACACAGCCCAAACCCAGGTTTGACCATATCGTATTGACTAATACCTTCAATTCTTCGTTACAAACATACCTAAACCTAGAGTCTCTAACAAGAATCTGCAAATATCATCATGCCAACCTCGCAACATCCAAACGAGCCTCCTCCGAGCTACGAAGCCGCCATCTTCGACGCAGACCCTTCGCCTGGTATACGTCGCGTTTCTACAGACGGCCCCGCAGCGCGTACAGAGCGCAATGGCATTCCGCCCGACAGACGGCGTTCCATGGAGGATTTGATGCGCGAGCTGCCTCCTGGATGGGTCCGGTCGTTTGACGAACAAACTCAGCATCAATTCTTTGTAGATACGCGAGCAAATCCTCCGCGTAGTATATGGACGCACCCATATGACGATGAGGAATACCTCAGCACACTCAGCCCAGAAGAGCGCAAGAAGCACACCCGCGTGCACAAGACAATGACGATGGAAGATCTTGCAGCTGAGGACTCAGATGCTGAGGATCACCTTCCCCCACGACCGACGTCCAAGGGCAAAGGTGCTACTGCGCCTGGCGAACCAACAGGGATCCATAAGTTTTCACGCAAGCTAAAGGACAAGATAACGGGTCAAACGCACGAAGAACGCGAACAAGCTCGCCAACGTCGCGCAGAGGAGGAACGCCAAGCATACCTTCAGCATATGCGCACACGACAAGCAATTATACGAGCTATGGAGACAGGCGAGCCGCAACTGATAGGCAAAGACCGCCAGGGCAGGGACGTGTACATTGAACCACCTCATGGCGGTTACGCGCCGAGCGGAGCATACGGATACAACCCTTATGGACCACGCCAGTTCTACAACCCTAATGTGCGATACATGCGTCCAGCTGCACCGTACGGTAGGCCATATGGCTACGGCTACGGAGGTGGTGCTGGACTGCCTATTGCGGCTGGATTCCTTGGCGGTGCTTTGCTGGGCGGCGCAATGTTCTAGGCTCTAGCGAGAGACTGGTAGTTGTGAAAGTGGGCAAGGGCCCAAGCAGTCGGTAGTTGGCCTGAGAAAAGCAAATTCGATGATGAAATCTTCTTAACTCTTTTTCTTTTCTATACCCTAGGCCACTCCATAGTGAGACACTGGCAAGACAGTGTTACTATTATGCAGCTTCTATCCCTTTACGTATACTTGCCCCGTCACATCCCCTGATGGCAACTCTCAAAAGTAATACTTCTTTGAGGCTGAATATTGTACGACACTTGGAATTCTATAATTACTAGCCCGAGAGATAATAGTGTGGACTTTGAGTTTTAAGAATGAGAGCGCTTCGGCTCTGATTGGATGAGAGTGTAATGAGGAAAGCATCGCTGCGGCTCCATCTCCGAGCCCTGATTAGTTGCTAGTACTCGAAACAAGCTGAACCCTATCTAGACCTTTGCTCGTATCTTTTCTTATCCGGGATGAGCGTGGTGTACACTGAGTAGAGTGGGGGAAGAGGGGGGAGACTGTTGGGCCACTGCCAAAATTGGTGTGTTTTATTACACGGGATGCCAGACCTTGATTCCTGTGCGAAACTTCAAACCCTCATTTTAAGTACCATCGAGACTTTAGCTGCTGTCAGATCTGTGGATACTTGGTCAGCGACTAAAAGCTGACATGTTGCAGTCGGTAGTGTGGGACAAAAGATGACCAAGTCGCTGTAACAGGTGGACTTGTCACAACGAACGTAAAACAGTCCCCAGTAAACCCCGTGTCTTGAGGAAAGTGATATTGTTTGTTGGCATTGTCATGGCTACAGACCGACATTGCGGATGAGGAGTGCTAAAATTCGCAGGGAATAATATTACAAAGCGCACACGCTATCGAAAGGGTAAAAGTGGCAGCCAGGCCGAAAGTGGCTCAGACACGAAGCTATGGGTGTCAGGCATGTCATTGGCTAAAGGCGAGCAAAGCCAGCTAGGGATAGTTGGGGGCAACGATAGGACAGTTGGATGCACCAATAATCCGATCCAAGGTTACTCCAAACCCGTAGTCAAGGCTCCGAGGCCGGCAGCGCGGTCATTGGCCCAGCGGGTTCTGGAATCTTTTGAAAACGCGCTGGAATTGCACAAGGCGCGACATGTCAAGATAACCGTCATCCCACATGTCAATGACGCCGATGCGGGAAAAACAACCATTAACACGGGGACTTGCGGGATAACGGGGACACAGTCGCGTGCGAGCCGGCGATACCGCAAGTGCCCAAATTGAGCTTCCCCACGCTTTTGAGGGCTGAGGCGTCGCCGCCGGGGTGGGCTCGCGGAGAGGTCGACAGAGCCCCACACTCTCGCTTCTGGGGAGTGAGACTCACATGCTTTCGCGACAGTTTGCCGACAAGGGCTGCCGGACGGGTACGGGAAGTGGAAGATTGGGTCGCGGCTGAACCCCTGCTACATGCCACCACGCTGCGCAAGGGTGGTTGTGCAAAAGAACACAAGAGCTTCAGCTGCTCACGCCATTCTTCTGACGTGCTTGAATACTGACAATTAATACCGGGGAATGAGACAAGATGTCATTGCCGGTGCAGAGACACGCCGCTCCTGGGCAGAAGGGTTGACAGGCGTTCCTGGGTAGATCGGGGTAAGCCGCGCAATAAGGTTTTTTTCTAGGGCGGCAAGAGAACCACTTCACTGGTAACGAGGATGGCGACAGCTCGCAGTTGGTGAGCACATGGCGGGATTTTCAAGGCTGCCACTGGTTTCGCTGCGAGCGTGATTGCGCAGACTACGTATGTACGTATGTAAAGTGCTCGAGAAAGGAAAAGTCTCAGTTGGGTACGACTGTGGACACGCCCATGTCTGGGACCAACGCCAGGCCGGCCTCTGTGCTCGACCACGGGTATGTGCGTGCACGCCGTAGCGCGAGGGCGATGGCGAAGATTTACAGACTGGGTTTCATGAGGTTGTGGTTGGGTGCCGGCGACATGGGCGACTGGCGTGGTGGAAGACACCATGTGAATCTGCACTGTGTGTACCGGGCACTGCTGCCAGACAAGGCATCCTTGGGCCTATCGCCTCGATGGACGAGAGGCATAATAACTGCTCTTGGTCAGTCAGGGACGGGGTGGCGGTATGTGGTGGTGGGTGGGTGTCAATGCGATGGCGCCGCAAGGGACGGCCGGCCTGAGCACGGCGCCCGATGCGGCTAGCGGGCTATCTCACCGAGATGGCCGGTGATTGGCCGCCGTTGGATGCTTATCTCTGACTTGAAATGCAATTGACACCACACAACATGAGCCTCCCACTTGCCAAGCGCTTCCGCCCCGGACAACACTGGCAATGCCTGCTGTGGCTTTGCGGAATTCATATCGACTCGCCGACGAGCAAGCACCGTGCGAGGTTGCCCTTCCACATACGCGCAATGTCGCCGCCAGTGTGGGCGTTGGTCCCGTTATCTAAACCGCCCCGTCACGCTTCCGCTCGCGGCGAGATAAGGCCAAACGCCTGCCATGACGCAGCTGGCAGCAACCGGCACGAAAAAAAGCGAACAAGCTCTGGATCTGGCGCGAACCCCACGGCGGTCGCGCAGCTGTGGGTTGATGTACCCTCGTCTATTTTGCCTCGAGTCCTGGTCCGTGGACCAGGATAGATAAGAGTAGCACAGTCAGCCTTCATCCATAAAGGCCCCGGCGCAACCATCGTAATCTACAGTAGGATTTCCGATTTCTCCCTGGTGCATCCGTATATCACTGGCACGGTTCCAGCTTTTATATCCCTTTCCCATCTCCTTTCAGTACGCCTTGCCCGTGGAATAACCTTCCCTCCCATCAACCTTCTGAGGCCGCGAACTCGTCCCCCAGCACTTTGACGGTTCCCCAGCAAACACCCCGACCATGTCGTACTCGTGGGTCGGCCGTCCCGCCCAATTCAATGGGACCGATGCCGTCACTGGTGGTGATTCTGGTGAGTACAAGGCCCCATGTGCCACCAAGCACGTGCCGCAACAGACACCTGTATCTCGCACCACGCTTGGTGGTGCAAAGTCATAGTCACAACAGGAAGTATACTGACACGGATATGTGCAGCTACCGAGAACCTCAACCAATGGTACCAGTCAGGTGACCAGGCCTACATCCTCGTGGCTTCGGCCATGGTGTTGATCATGATTCCTGGTCTGGCCTTCCTTTACTCCGGTCTTGCTCGCAGAAAGTCCGCCCTCTCCCTCATCTGGGCGTGTATGTTCTCCGCTTCCGTCATCACCTTCCAATGGTATTTCTGGGGATACTCGCTCGCATTTGGCCCTTCCACAAATGGCTTCATTGGCAACCTTGACAGGTTTGGTCTCAAGGGTGTGCTCGGTGCTCCCAGCCAAGGCAGTCCTCTGATCCCCGAGCTGCTCTACTCCTTCTACCAGGTACGACAGGCATTGTCGTTCCTCGCTAGAAGCATGCTAATCACGCGTGTAGCTTCAATTCTGCGCTGTCACAGCTGCCATCGTTGTCGGTTGCGTTGCTGAGCGCGGTCGCTTGATCCCCATGATGATCTTCATCTGGCTCTGGGCCACTATCGTATACTGCCCCGTCGCCTACTGGGCCTGGAACGCAAATGGCTGGTTCTTCAAGTGGGGTGGTCTTGACTATGCTGGTGGTGGTCCCGTCGAAATCGTTTCTGGTTGCACCGCCTTGGCCTACTCCATGATTCTCGGACGCCGTCAAGAGAAGATGATGCTCAACTTCCGCCCTCACAACGTCTCGCTGATTACTCTCGGAACCGTTTTCCTGTGGTTCGGTTGGTTGGGCTTCAACGGCGGCTCCGCTTTCGGTGCCAATCTCCGTGCGGTCATGGCCTGCTGGAACAGCAACCTTACTGCCATGTTCGCCGCTATGACCTGGGTCATCCTTGATTGGCGTCTCGCTCGCAAGTGGTCCATGGTTGGTTGGTGCTCAGGTACCATTTCTGGACTCGTGGCTGCCACACCCGCCTCTGGTTTCATCCCTCCGTGGGCGAGTGTCATCCTCGGCATCACCACTGGCATTGTTGCTAACTTTGCCACAAAGAGTAAGCTTCATACCTATGGGCAATTCTTGCGTCACTTGCTAACATCCTTCCAGTCAAGTTCTGGATCAAGATCGACGATTCTCTCGACGTGTTCGCTGAGCACGGTGTCGCTGGCATGTGGGGCCTTTTCTTCAACGGCATTTTTGGCGCCAAATACATTATTGGTCTTGACGGTGTCAACAACGGATTGACGGCTGGCGCCATCACTGGTGATGCAGCCTGTATCTATAAGCAGATTGCTTATATTGCCGCTTGCACTGCTTATTCCTTCACCGTCAGCGCCATCCTCGCTTTTACTATCGACAAGATCCCTGGTCTCAAGCTTCGTGCTTCTGAAGAGGCCGAGCTCCTTGGAATGGATGACGACCAACTTGGCGAGTTCGCCTACGACTACGTGGAGGTCCGCCGAGACTACCTTGCTTGGACCCCCGCTAAGGGCGAACCTCTCAACGGCGAGCACTCAGTACCTCAAGGCGACCGCTACGGCATTCCTCAGCACAGCCAGATGCTTGAGGGCAAGGCGCCTTCGGAGAACTCCAGCCACGACCATGACCATAACCATACGGGCATCGGGGGCGACAGGCATGCTGTTGCCATGGGCCCCGAGCACCCTAACGAGAAGCAGGTTCAGACTTAAACCTCTGCATTTCTACTAGTCCCAATTGTGTTGCTTGTAAATTTTTCGAGTCATCGTTTCGAGATACCACCTGCGCTCTCGTCATTAGGTTGAGCCTTTTTTTTTTTCATATACTTTTAGACCTCTGGACCGTCATTTCCCACTAAAAATGTAGTGTACATAATTCATCAATGAGCTTTTCATTGAGACTTCATACTTACTATTCTTCCCCTATCATTGCCAAATCCACGACGCACACTACTTTGCTGCTCCTGTCAGGTCCCATGTCAGAAAGAGGCGTGCCGAAGCGCCGTGCCCAGCCCAACCTTATCAGTCCGAGAACAATTGACCTCTTGATTTGTCTGGTAAACGTTCGACTGTCCGCTGCCAAGCCCACCCTCGGCATCATCCTTATCTACTCCCACCCCTCCGCGGTGATTGTTCATGTCTAGACTCAGTTATATCACTGTACCCCAGATCCGACAGATGAATGATGTCAACCTGCCGCGATAGGCTTGACGCTAAGCATGATAGATGTGTGGGGTATAAAATCAAGGGCCATGATCGATCACATCGCGAATGCACACGCATACCCTACACCTTGCATCACAATCTCCTCATCATGCCAAGAAGGTCTCATCACACAATTTGAAGTATGGAACCACATGTGTGACCCCATTCGTGCGCTTTACCTGCCGTTGGGGCTGTGCTTATAGTTTCTGAGATGTCTGCGTGAGCATGTACGCGTTCGTACCTTCGGAGGGATTACGGTGAGAGGAAGGTGCAGCGTAAGAAAGATTTGTTGGACATAAAACTACGCCCGATTTGTGCATCTTCCAAGACAACACCAAGGCCGTGAAACATGTTCTCGGTGAGAAATGTCTTGGGTGCGTTCCACGCGTTCGGGAACGGGGGCGGGGCAAACCTAATACGAGTCGCATCATTGTTGTGAAAAGCACGTGACAACACCCCACCTATAATGAGACAACGTCGTTATGATACAGAGATGCGGTGTAATCCTACACATGAATTGCATCAAGTCTGATAAATACATCTCAGCGCGACAAACAAGGGAGTTTTCGAGTACAGATACAAAACTTATTAAGTGCTTGTACCTTCCTACCAAGGAAATCACTGCGGCTCTCAAACCTAGCCAACTCGGCGAACATAGTGGATGCTATCAGAAATAGAAAAACCTCACTACGCTGATCCGTACGCGTACTCAGAGAAACAAACAGCACAAGGTATCAGGACAGGAGGAGAAGGTTTGCACGTCTTCCAAACAAAGGGCATACGTGTTCGAAAATAATTCAGCTGACACTCGAGTGGTTCTTCTGCGACAAAGGGCCGATGTTACGTCTGCAACATATGGAACTAGTTGAATAGAACAAAGGGTTTTGCTCGGACGCATCTTTGTCCACCATCTCATCTTTACTTCTACATTCCTGCACAAAGAATCACAATCTTGACATGCGTGACAAGACGTGATCAGTGACCTGGTTTCAGAGAAGATATGTTCTCAGCAGCTGCAAGCAAGCAACTCTCGTTATCAATTTCTATGTCCTCGACTTCTTCCAATAAACATCCGCAACTACATTTGCAGCATCACACCACAGATCGTCTTTTGCTGCCAACATAACAAGACGCCCTTCAGAAAACAAGCAATCAATCTACTAAAGGCTTGGTCCGTTGTGCCAGAAACGAGGATGCGGAAATCTCTAAAAATATCTCCGGCACCCTTTAAATCCTCATTCTTGTCGATTCCACCATCGCCCTTCTCACCGCGTACACCCTTCATATCAACGGCATCATTCCGACATCAAACTCAGAACATCAGTCAACAAAGTCCAACAACGAGTCCAAAGCTTGCAGCACATGCACCATCCAGTCCTTTAAAATGGACGTGGACGTGTCACCAATGTCATAGGAATTATGGCTTGGCTGTCACAAGGCGTTGCCTAGAAGACGGACACTATTACTGCAACGGCCCAACCACTATTAAGGAATGGCGGAAACTAAGCAACCTGCGGCGCACCCGGAGATCCGGCGCCTGCAACAGTGAGTTTGACTACTCTGGTTGGAAAAACTGGAGCAGATGGCGAAGAGGTGGTCCTAGGGACAAAGCTGCCTTGTGTAGTGGCCCACCAGTTGTCAATGAAGGTGAGGCTTTCGAGCACAAGAAGAAAGACTGCTGGAACATGTGCGACTACCCATCTGAATGTAAATGGGGAAAGAAGTTCGGCATACATACGCCCATTGAGACTTGTTTCCCTACTCTTGAGGTTGATACCATGTCAACACTCAACACTCCGGTCAGCACGACTTCAGAAGGCATTCCCAAGCCAGAGAACTTTAGAGAAACCGAAGCATCAAACTATGGCAGCGATTTGAACCTCTGGACCGCTCTATTGGCGAGCGCGGAGAGGAGGAACAAAGGCAACGGATGTGCTTCGTCACCGCTCTCCGCTGTCCCAGAAAGACACGCAGTAACAGGAAGAGACAGCAGTACCACTTCACTGCTACAAGACAGTAAAGGCAATGTGACCAAGGCCACCACACACTCGTCCGTTTCAGGTGACTCTGGTGTATTGTCGTTGTCCAATTGCTCCAATTCTTCGACGGTTGAAGGGTCGTTCAAACCCTTGATTAGTAGGAGGAGGTACCGCCGTGGAAGGTCTTCTTCCAAGACAGATGATAGTGGCGATGTGAAGCACGCGAAGAACAGCTTCACGTCAACTTCAGACCGGCGAATGACTTTGAATAGTTCAAGGGTATTGGGAAATGGTTGTGAACCGTTGACGCGAGTGCAAAGTAGACATAATGGGTACCTGAGTTGTGGTGCATAAGAACGCTCACTTTCTGTTCAGCTTGTTCAGCGTATGCTTTAGAGAAAAAGTTAGTAATTTATAGTAATAGAGCATAATGATCCACTCATTGCACTATCGTCACTGCGTTCGTCGTTTGGAGACTGCAGAGTGGGAACCAAATTCAACTGGACAAGGTGATGCCTGCGGCTAAAAGTGGACTTCCGCCCGCCGAATGGGCGATGCAGGGGATCCGTTGACGCACGAGCCATGTACCTTCACGGAGCCTTGATCCCTCTGGGCCGCGGTCCCTGTCACACCTCTTTCAGCGCGCCGAGCCCATTATACGAGGCACATTGCGAATATGGTGCTCTCATTCATTCTCATACAGAACCGACAGTACGTCTGCGTCATGCCCTGTGAGGTTTGTCTGGTGTTAACATGCGGTGTTGCGCAGGGGAAAGACGCGGTTAGCCAAGTGGTATGCGCCGTATAGTGTAAGTTGCATCACGAAGCCGGTAACAGAGGAGAAGCCATTCACTGACCAACCTGTAGGACGATGAAAAAGTCAAGTTAAAAGGCGAGGTATGCAGTACCTTTTATCCTTGTCTTTGCTATCTCGCTCCCTTTCTTCGACCGCTTCGTAAACCCAGACCTGCCTTGCGCGATCCACTCGAATACCGCCCGTATCTGCAAAAGGTTGCGCATGTAACTCACAATCATTATAGGTACATCGTCTCATCGCGCCGAGAGACCAGAAACACCAGTCCAACTTTGTCGAGTTTCGCAACATGTCCAAGATCGTGTACCGTCGATATGCCGGCCTTTTCTTCTGCGCATGCGTCGATACAAATGATAACGAACTGGCGTACCTAGAGGCTATACATTTCTTTGTGGAAGTGCTGGATGCGTTCTTTGGCAATGTGTGTGAGCTGGACTTGGTGTTCAACTTTTACAAGGTACGTATATACGGCAAGATGCGGAGAGATGAGCGGGGAAGTGTCGGTCGGAGGCGGGAGCGAAACATCAATACGGCCTACTCGAGATTGGAGAACTGACGAACAAAATAGGTCTATGCGATCCTCGACGAGGTGTTCCTAGCGGGCGAGATTGAAGAAACAAGCAAACAGGTCGTGTTGACGCGGCTGGCGCATCTTGACAAGTTGGAATAATGGATAAGACGTGAGGAAGTGGGTATTTCTTTGCTCAAATGGAAAACATAATGATCATTCAAGCCGGGGTCGCGGAAAGCCAGATAGGACTATAAGAAAGAGCGTTGGGATTGACGGATGCCGAGGATCCACAGGCCAAGGCACAAGAACACAATCTGCCTAGTCTTCTTTGTGCAGACTACGAAGCGTGACACAGTCGCATGGGACGATGCTATTTTGCAAACCTAAATGCTCGGTTGCTGAAGAGTTCCCGCATATACATGGCACACTATCAAGTCGTTCTACCGAACAATTGCCACCGCTTCTCCCACCGTAGTTTACCCTAACGAATTGCATTGATAGCACGCGACCTTGTAAGCCCTGTCTCGTTCTTGCATGTGAGGGTGCGTGCACGGACGTACTTGTATGGAAAGCATAGGTCTAGAAAATAGACAGATCATCAATCTTGGTTCTTAGATATCTGTCCCTTCGCCCGCGCCGGATTTACTCCAGAATGCTCGCCCCGTGATATATCGCTGATAGTGCTTCGTGTCCTGTTGCTCCTTGGCCACACGCTTAATCCGCCTCGAACCATCCCGCTTGTCGACTCGAGCGCGTCGTCCCCGCGCCGTCGCAACCATGTCCGAATTCCACATGCACCAGACTGCGGATGCGAGCTCTCCCAACCCGAATGGGACGGGCATGCAAGATGAAAGCAACAAATGGCGGCCGCCAGTCGCTGCGAGCCCTGCTAGCTACCATCAGACCGGAAGTCCCGCAATGGCTCAAGCACCGAATCAATACGCAGGTGCGCCCGCACAGTACGGCACACCACCAGTACAGCAGGAATCCTACTTCCCACAACCGGGGGCACCACAAGCCTATTCTCAGTATCAGGGCGACGAAGATGTCAACAACTTAGCGGGGCAGATGGGAGCGGTCGGTTTGGGCGGGGATCAAGTGGCACAACCTAGGCATAAGAAGAAGAACAGACATGCCTACCACAACATTGAGGGCCCTGGAGGAAGCTCGCCGGCATTTCCTGGCATACCTCAGAATGGCTCGCCTGCACAGTTCAGCAATCCGAATTCACCGCAAGTCGGCGGACCACAATGGATGGAGCCTCAGATTACCCCCGCCATGAGCCAGTTTCCAGCGCCAGTGAACCCAGTCTTCACTCCTGGAGCTCAGGCTTCGCCAATGCAGTACGCTGCGAGGACAACAGCATCGCCACACCAACCAGGAGGATCGGCTGTAGGATCAGCACAGGGGCGGGTGGATCCCGAACAGATACCCAGTGTACCGAAGTCGCGAGATGCGCCAGCCAAATACTACCTAGAGCACGTGTATCCTACTATGGAGCACCATCTTCCCCCTCCGGCTACAGTTCCTTTTGTAGCTTTTGACCAGGGAAATTCCTCACCCAAGTTCGCACGCTTAACGCTGAACAATATCCCACTCACGGCACAGGCGCTCGCTGCGACTTCTCTACCATTAGGCATGATCCTGCAACCGCTGGCTGCTCAGCAAGAGGGTGAACAGCCCATACCAGTACTGGACTTTGGAGAGACAGGACCACCAAGATGCACAAGATGTCGAGCGTACATGAACCCTTTTATGCAGTTCAAGGCTGGAGGCAACAAATTTGTGTGCAATCTGTGTACTTATCCCAACGATGTCCCTGGCGAGTACTTTGCCCCTACGGACCATGCTGGCATACGGATAGACCGCCTGCAACGACCTGAACTTACGCTAGGTACTGTCGACTTCATGGTCCCGAAGGAATACTGGTCCAAGGAGCCTGTTGGATTACGATGGTTGTTCTTGGTTGATGTCACCGCTGAATCTGTGAATCGCGGCTTTTTGCATGGTTTCTGCGAAGGAATCTTGAGCGCTTTGTATGGCGAATCGAGAGGCGATACCGAAGAGACTGAAGCCACCAGCAGAATACCGAAGGGCGCGAAGGTCGGCATCGTGACATTCGACAAGGAGATGCACTTCTACAACCTCCATCCTAACCTGACGAATGCTCAGATGCTGGTGATGTCTGACCTCGAAGACCCTTTCCTGCCATTCAGTGAAGGCTTGTTCGTCGATCCTGTCGAGTCCAAGGGTGTCATTACTTCGCTTCTTACCAATTTGCCAAACATGTTCTCCGAAATCAAGCATCCCGAGCCGGCTCTGCTTCCTACGTTGAACTCCGCAGTACAGGCACTGTTGGCAACGGGTGGAAAGATAGTGTGTTCTTTGGCTGCACTTCCTACCTGGGGTCCTGGCCGGCTGATACTCCGCGATGACGGCAACCAGCATAATACCGACGCCGAGAAGAAGCTCTTTCAGACTGAACATCCCGGGTTTAAAAAGATTGCTGAGAAGATGGTACAAAATGGCATTGGCGTCGACTTTTTCCTTGCAGCGCCTAGCGGGGGTTACCTTGACGTCGCCACTATTGGTAAGTGTAACCAATACAAGCTCGAAAGTATGGCTAATGTTTCTTGCTAGGTCATGTTTCTGCTGTAACAGGCGGAGAAGTCTTCTACTATCCAAACTTCCACTCGCCCCGGGATCTACTCAGACTTTCCAGAGAGATTCAGCACACCGTCACTCGAGAAACTGGTTATCAAGCGCTGATGAAGGTTCGATGCTCGACTGGTCTGCAGGTCTCTGCCTACCATGGAAACTTCTATCATCATACGTTTGGAGCCGATCTGGAGTTTGGAGTCATAGACGCTGACAAGGCTATCGGCGTCATGTTTAGCTACGACGGGAAGCTGGACCCCAAGCTCGATGCTCACTTCCAGAGCGCACTCTTGTACACAGCTGCTAACGGTGAGCGGCGAGTACGGTGTACCAACATCGTAGCCAGTGTGAGTCCAAACACCGGCGAATGCATGAAGTTTGTCGACCAAGATGCGGTGGTGAACATTATTGCCAAGGAGGCTGCTGCTCGTATGACCGAGAAGAATCTGAAGGAGATCAGGGGAGCTTTGACAGAGAAGACTGTCGACATACTCGCCGGGTACAGGAAGAACTTTACAGGCAACAACCCTCCTGGCCAACTTGTACTACCAGAAAACCTCAAGGAATTCAGCATGTATATCCTTGGCTTGATCAAATCACGCGCTTTCAAGGGAGGCAAAGAGCCCACGGACAGGAGGGTCCACGACATGCGAATGATCAAGTCCATGGGACCACTGGAATTATCATTATACCTTTACCCACGAATCATTGCGATTCACAATCTGGATGCAGGCGATGGATTTGCAAATGATAAGGGTCATCTGGTCATGCCAGAGTGTACACGAGCATCCTTCTCCAAGGTCGAGGAAGGTGGCGCATACATTGTTGACAATGGCCAAATTTGTCTGCTGTGGTTGCACGCGCAAGTCTCGCCCAACTTGCTTGAGGACCTCTTCGGTGAGGGCAACAACAGCCTCAAAGTATTGGATGCGTTTCAATCTACACTCCCCGTTCTCGAAACTCATCTCAACGCGCAAGTACGGAATATTCTCCAGTACCTAGCCACTACGCGCGGCTCAAAGGCTCTGACTATTCAGCTTGCACGACAAGGTCTTGACGGAGCAGAGTATGAGTTCGCTAGGTTGCTTTACGAGGATCGAAACAACGAGGCGCAAAGCTATGTAGACTGGCTTGTGCATGTTCATAGGCACATACAGTTAGAGGTACTTTGATCTTCTAATAGCCCTAATTAGCCGCCTGCTAACTCAAGCACAGCTCGCAGGACAACGGTCTAAGAAGGACGACTCGGGCGATATAGGGTCGACTTTTGTCGGGCTACGAACACCGTACTGGGGCTGAAAGTGGCGCTGGACGTTGATGAGTGTGTATTGCATAGCGAGAGCGGGAGCGTGGCGCATATGATTGTAGCAAGGCAAGGAAGTTTGTTTAATAAAACCATCAACATCTTCAGTTCTATATTGTATCGTTGAGTCCGTGTATCGTTTCTGCTTTGATGTTCCTGCGGAGCCATCTAGAGAGTTTGATCACGTGACTATCGGAGAAACCACTACGCCGAGGTTAGCGCTGTCTCGCTAAGGTCTTCCTGCCCACTCCACTGGACCAAAACAGCCTCAGCGATCGAACTTTCAGTCTCTCGCAACTAACCAAACAGCGACAGTCAACATGCCTACCCGACTGACCAAGACTCGCAAGCACCGTGGCCGTACGTTATACCATACTGCTCCCTACAAAAGCGACTCGATTGCCGACCGCACTTCTCTCCTCGGCGTTCGATCAATGTAGACATGCTGGTGTCTTCGCCTTGGAGGAAGAGAGGAAGGAGGACGAGTTGCTAGAGTGGGAAGCAAAATTTGAGAAAGGATCGAAGGCTAATTGTTATGTAGACGTCTCCGCTGGTCACGGACGTGTCGGAAAGCACAGGAAGCATCCCGGTGGTCGTGGTATGGCCGTAAGTTCGACTTGTCCTATACCACCATGCGATGTCACTAACAAGACCTTTAGGGTGGTCAACACCACCACCGCACCAACATTGACAAGTACCACCCCGGTTACTTCGGAAAGGTCGGTATGCGTTACTTCCACAAGATGCAGAACCTTTTCTGGAAGCCCGTAATCAGTAAGGCTAAGCCCTGTCATGTATCTATGTTCAAGATCTAACACATTGCAGACCTTGACAAGCTCTGGTCACTCATCCCCGCCGAGAAGCGTGAGGAGTACCTCGCCAACAAGGGTGGAAACGCGCCCGTCCTCAACCTCCTCGACTACGGCTACGCCAAGGTTCTCGGCAAGGGCCGTCTCCCCGCTGTCCCCATTGTCGTCCGCGCCCGCTACGTCAGCGCCGAGGCTGAGAAGAAGATCAAGGAGGCTGGTGGTGTCGTTCAGCTCGTCGCATAAACAGTTCCAGCACGATGTACATGATATGGCGTCTCGGATCACACAAAAGGATAGGGTCTTAGGGTCCACAGCGCCTACGGGCCTGTGTAGACTCGCGTTCAGCGTGGTGGCTGAGGAATGTTTCATAGATAATATGACCATTCCTGAATCAACCTTGGATACCCAGCAGCCCCGTGAAGGGGTCTGCGAGTGTTGTACATACTTGGGGCACGTGCCGTGAGTTTTTGCTTCCAGTGATGTCGTGATGCCGAGTCGCAGTGATGTCTTGCTAATACTAAGGGGTAAGATTTTGCGATCCCTTGGCCATGCTAGAAGCCTGGTCATAAGCAACGTACATTATGTTTGTGCGAACTTTGATAGGCTATTTGTTGTGCGTGAACTAATCATATATCTCTAACGAATGATTTCGGATATTTGAAAGATGCTTTAGCGTTGGTACATTTGAAAATCAGGTCAGGAAATTGCCTGGTTCATATGAAGACGATTAATACATTAGCCAATTATCAATTACAAGTCCAACATAATTTTGAACAAACAGCTCGCCCCGCGTACCCCTGCTTATTATACATTTGCTTGTGTGGATACCATACATGGTTTATATGACAGAACCTGGGTCCTGATTTGCGAAAAGAGGACGGGCTAGACATGCAGTTCTCTTCTTCTTCTTCTTCTTCTTCTTCGGATTTCTTGTAACATCCCCCACCATACAAAACACACAAAACACACACATTACTCATGCATCTCGGGCGCCCTGTAGCTCCTCGGCAACGTCGAGTGACTCGACTGTAAGCGCAGCGGGTTTTGATCTTGATTTTGATCTTGGCGGGTTGGCTGAAAATGGCGTTCTAATGTGTCTCGAGGGGATAAAGTGCGCCGAGATGGGGACTCTGACTTTTTCTTAAGGGGGCTGGGGCGTTAGTATATGATGGTGATAGGTTCATCCGGCTTGGTATTTAGCTAGGGGAGAGGGGGGAAGACGTACAGGGTCGGTGGTTGTGAAGCCGCCGGGGAGTTGGGTGTGCGACTGCGATATAGTAGTAGTAAGAGGAGGAGGACGAGGAGCAGTAGTAGTAATAGTGGATAGACTCCGAGTCCGGTCTCGGTCTATGTCGAGCATCAGATTGCGTATCTCCTGGGCTGTTTCGGAGCGGAGACGTAGGTCTTCAAGGCGAGTTGTGCGGAGGCGGTCGCTAAGGGTTAGGGAGCCGGACGAGGCGGAGCGTCTTTGCTGGGACTCTGGTGGCTGGGATGTTGCCCTTGTTCTTGTTGCTGCTGGAATTGGGGCTGGTACCCGAGAGGGCTCGCGAATTGTGGTGCTGGTGTGGATTGGTGCCGGTGAAGAGGGTTTAGGTGTCGTGGGAAGTGAAGATGTGGTATTTTCTGGCGCACGTTCGATATCCTTCGGGAGTTGGACTGGTAGATTCGTAACCAAATTAGTCTCTCTCGGGGGTTCTTCGTTTCGAGTCTCTGAGTTGGACGTCTCGAGCTCTTCTCTGCTTTGCCTAGGAGCACCGTCATTGCGCTGCGTGTTTTGTTGTTCCGCTGCTTCTCCTGCGTCTTGATTGTCTTCGTGAACCTGTCTTTGCTCGTCCTTTGATCTTTTCCACAATCCAGGGGTATGCCGCATCTTCCTGGCTAGATATGCCATACCATATTTTCTAGGTACGGCAGCCACATCAACGGGTTGTACTTCATTCTCAACAGTTCTCGCAGGAGAATCCGGGGTGAGTGATCCAGGTCGGCAAGCAAATGTATCCCGAATCCTACTAGTACCACTTCTCATTCTTCTCCACCCGTCGCCTCCCGTTTCTTCCCGTGCTGCAGTACTGAGGCTCTCCTCGCTCCTGACTAATCTCACGGCCCTACTCGTCGCCTCTGACACCCGACCCATCGTCCTATGCAGCAGAATCCTCGCCTCGGGACTCAAGCTATGGACAGATGCGCACTTGATATCTGGCGTGGCTCTTTCGCCGTGCGAATGCGCTGCCGAACCACGGAATCCGTATCTTACAGGCAAAAAGGGTACCGGACTTTCTCGAATCCGAGAATTGCGCTTAACTACCAGAGACAGATTGCCAGAAGCTGAACTTGATAAAACCGAATGACAGGAAGATAGCGTGTCCCAGTGTCTTTGTCTTTGCTGTGCATCGAGGCTGTGAGAAGGGTGATTGGATGGAAACTCTACATCATTGTCGCCACTTTCGGGATTCCCGTGATTACTGCGCTTCTTTTCCTTCTCTTCAATCGTGTTTGCAGACGAATGCGGTTGGTTCCGTCTTGCGCTCCGGCTGCGGCTCCGGGACGATGCCGAAGAAGATCGGGCAGTAGAAGAAGAAAAAGGTGCAGGTGATGGACGATGCTGATTCGTGTTCAAAGGTGCTTTAGGCGAGATAATGCGGTCAAGAGGCCATACGGAGAATTTTGGATGCACGATCGACGGGGTTATGGGGCGGCGGGATCGCGATGTGGTAGGGGGTTGGGGGAAGGAGGCTGGTGCGGAGGAGGGGTAAGGTTTAGAAGAAGAGCATTGATTTCCTGCATTGTCATAGTTGGTACTGAGTTCGGAATTATTGCGCAGGGGAGCGGCTGTCGCATGTGCGTGGTTGGAGAGGAGGAGATCGTCGACTTCCGAGTAGGGCCTCGATGATACTTGCGCGTTGTTAAGGTGGTGTGATGAAAACGTCATCCCCTCCCGTCCATGTCGGGTATCGGCGAAATCTTTCAGTACTTCTTGCGATATTTCTTCATTTCTACAAGTCTACAAGTCTTGCAATCAGCACGCGCTTTTTGAGAAACTGGGTGCCTGAAACTCCGTTCATCGACACACTCTCCCCTCCGACTATGCAAGCGAACTCACAGTAGCAAAACGCCGCCCACTCAAATACATTTCCTGCACCGCTTCTAATTTCTTCCTTCTCATTTCCCTACTGTTACGGACGTACCACCCTACATACCTCTCTATCTTCTCTCCTCCTCCTTTCCCATCTCCATCTCCTAGTGGCTCCATGCTATCACTCCTCTCACAACCCCCATCCTGGTCCCGCTCCCGCTCCCACTCTTTCTTCTTAGCTTTTCCATGTTTCCACCTATCCTCTACCTCTTCAACTATTTTGACATCATCAGGATGCCAAATCTGCAAATCTTCATCTCTATCGCTCTGCGCGAATTGCGCGCTCAGTGATGCAGCGAGCGCCTGTCGCGCTGATTCGCCTTTCCAGCCTAAACCTCCTCGGTTTACACTAGCTGCTATCATCCGCTTGAGTGTGTTGCCATTGTGTCGGATGGTAGCGACGCATTCATAGAGATGAAAATATACGGCATGCTGCTCAGCGGACATTTCTAAGACGCAGACGTAGGGCTTAGATGGATAGAATAGCCGTGTTTACGCAGATGCTGTCGACAGCTCAGAATGAGATGTCTGAGAGTTTCTGAGCTAGGATGTGGCAAATTTCGGCCTATGGGTGAATTTTAGGTCGAAAGACAGAATGTCGATGGGGTTACGTTGCATAGGCTTTGCGATCATATCTCTGGTCTCATATCTATACATCTGGACTTTGTTTTCAGCTTTGTTTTCAGCTTTGCTGTGCGTCGCAGGTGTCATTACCGGGGGTCGGGGATCAACCATTCATTATGCGATCGCGGGTTAGTATTCAGAGTTGATTCGATAAAACGTCAAGAATCAGTGGTGGCGAGTACCAGACCCCTGCAGCCGTCAATCAAGCGCATACAACCCTCAATACGCACCGGTGATAGGGGCAAGTTGCATTAGGGTGTCCATCAAACTATCCCACCTTTTGCTCTAGACCTAGCAATTCATGTAACACCATCTTTGCTTTTCCGGGCTCGACACTGCCATCCGGAGCTCGCGCCACCATCTGTCCCACAAACCACATGACCTTCTTGACCTGACCCTTTTCGGTGATATCCTTGACCATCTTGGGGTTTTCCTCCAATAGTGTCTTTGCTAGGTTAACATATTCACCTTGACTTAGCGGCTGCAAAAGTAGGTTCTCTTGGTGAACAATGTCCTGAACGCTACGGGCATCCCCGTCGAACTTGATCGCGAGCAGGCGCTTGGCTGATGGTGACGTAACCTCTTTGCGGCGCACGAATGAAATCACTGCCGCAAGATCTTTGGATGAAACGCGGTTGGGATCCCATGGCTCATCCTTGAACAGAGAGCCGAGCTCCATAAGTACCCTAGATGGGAATTAGTCCAAACTCATAAAAAATCGCTAGGTTGAGCATACCAGTTCCCTGCAACCTTGCCTAGGGCTTGCACTGAAGCATCATCGTCCTGTTGCTCATTGACTAGGCGCATTGAGTCGGCAACGACATCCATGTAGTATTCTAAGCGTTCTCCGTCATCGAACGAAAGAAGAGTGATGGCATCTTTGGTGGTTAGGCCGTATTTGTGCACGAGGATATCAACATTGACATCAGGAAGTTTTGGTAGAGTCCTTTTTAGGTGTTCGACAAGATCCTAAGGCGATTAGCAGTAATCCCAAAACAAAGGTCAAGACAAAGCCTACGTTTCCTATAATCACAGGTGTAATGTCAGGATCCGGCATGTACCGGTAGTCAATCTCACCCTCCTTGCCTCTCAGTCGTTTTGTTGTCTTGCTTCCAAGAGTCCACCCACGAGTCTCGCCCTCGACAGCACCTCCACTCTCAAGCAGATCAATTTGCCTGTCACGCTCTGCGACAATGGCATCTTCGACAGCCTTGACACTTGCTAGATTTTTGATCTCGGTCCGCTGGCCCAAGCCGGTGATGCCGGAGTAGGAATGTCCTGATTCAGACGGATTCTGGTGGTACTTACGAACAGAAACGTTGACATCCGCGCGCAAACCGCCTAGCTCCATACCCGTGGTGCACGCATTGACAGCCTTGAGTATGTTTTGTATCTTACGGACGACGACGGCTGCTACCATGGGGTCATGAATCTCAGGTAGAGTAATAATCTCGATTAGAGGATGAGAGACGCGATTGAAGTCAAGCAGATGGGTTGAGGGTGGTTGCTGTATGGTCTTTGCAGTGTCTTGTTCCATTTGTATTTGCTTGATGCCAATATCGAAAGGTTCCAGATGCGGGGCTGCGCCAGGAGGAAAGTCATGAGGGTAGAGCGTGACTTTTCCGTTCTTTGCAAAGGGTTCGTAGTATTGCGTGATTTGATACCCCGAAGGCTGATCTTGGTAGAAGTAGTGTTTACGGTCAAAGCTGCTCTTAGGCTGTATCTCGCATTGAAAAGCTATAGCAGCGCGCAAGGCGGGCAGGAGAGTTTCCTTTTGGAAGTGAGGCTGTGTTCCAGGAAATGCGACATCAAATAGGGCGACATGGGTATTCGGAGGCTCGCTGACAGATGTAGCAGCACCAGAGAAAAGTTTCCGCGCCGTGTTGAGTTCAGCATGCACCTCGATGCCAACAGTCAATTCCCACTTTGCCAAACGTGCATTTCCGGACTTCTTAGCAGACGACGGATTCGCTGCTTTGTCCTTCTTCTGCTGTTTTGCAGCATCTTTCAAGAGCTTGCGGAAAGAAGTTCCATCTTGAGACGATGGAGGTGATTGGGTCTCGGTTTGGATGGCTCGTGTCGTGGATGTGGCGTGAGAGTGCACGCCGCCCAATGGGAAAGCACTAGCTCGGCATAGACATGACCGGCATACGTATGCTTGTTTCGATGCTGCTGCGAGACTGTTGCGGGCACCGCGAGTCAACATGATGTGAAGTCTGACGAGCTGCAATTCCGACGCCTTGCACAGATGCGGGCGGCCCGTGCTCACTTCCGAGAGACGACGTCAGTCGCCCAACCTTAACACCAATAGACTTGCGATGTCCGCCTAATGGCTTTGGAGGTTGTGTTGCATCGCCAGTGTGTTCGCTGTGCTTAGTAGCAACTGAGAAGAACTAGATTCTGAAGAAACCCCATTAGCGACACGGGTCTCCGTTGCGTAACTCGTCGGTACTGTATACTTACTCAGTGTTGATGCGGTGATAAATCCGTAGCAGATAACGTCTCGGTGGCCGGTCTTCTTACCCGAATTGTCAGGCTGAGGAATTTTGGGGCAGCAGGCGCTTGCCATCCGAATCAACTCGTCGGATGATGCTTTTCTGAATATGTGTTGTCCACTTTTTCAGGCGGTTGTGGAGCCTTTGCCACGCTTCAGTGTCTCTGCACCTTTCCGATGGGTGCTTGAACTCTCCAGGATGTATGTACACTCCTGGCCACTGCGTGAAGTCTGCTTTTGAATGATCTTCCGTGTTGATGGAAAATCGAACACTGCGGATACTGCGAACACTCGCCATACAAGCAGCCACTCAAGAGATGGTGTCTAGCAAAGCATAAGTTTTCTCTTGAGCTCATTCAATCTCATGCGGAATCTGGCCTGCTTCAACTTCCGCCCAGCCTCCGCTCTAGCCCTGGCCTTGGCGCGCTCTTCTTCCTGTTTCTTCCGTTTCTCAATGGCTTTTCTTCGCTCGCCTGGTTCGCGTGGGTTCTTCGGTCTCGGTTTAGTGTATCGGCGTGAACCTTGTGCTGGTGTGGAAATAGCACCACAAGTCACAGCCCCAGTTACACAGACAGCACTGCTCATCAAACCGCTGAGAAGTCCAAGGCTCCTTTTGTAGAATTCAAAATCTCCTGTTTAGGAAGCCCTTCAGCTTATGCAAAAGCCTCTCTCGCTTTGGCAAAGGCGTTATGCAGGCCCAAGATGTAGACCGAGGGGGTTTTTGCTCCTTGAAATGTGTCTTCTCGAATTTTTGAAGCCGTTGACGTGCGACGTGCAGTCGCTCTGTCACTGACAGTGGTTGACTTGAGTACAAATGTGTTCTGAGCTTATGGCGTACGCGAAAAGCGGTCTTACGGTTGGCAGTGGATCGCGGACGACGAAAGAATGGTTTGACGGATGTCGTGGTTCGAGCGTGGGAGCGCCGAGTGCCCAACAATGAATCAAATACCATGTAAGCACGGTTCGTGAATATGCATAGATTGTGAGTCAGGTAACGAGCTCAGTATCCTTTGAATTGGTTATGTGAGCTGTAGGGTGTGGTGTGTAACGTGTATTGTGTACGGAAGCTGCTGATGTTAGAGTAGTGTCGATGCGGGGTTGCAAGTTAGAACAAACAAAGTGGCTTTTCTGTAACAGGCAGAGGTTTGGTACAGATTCTTAATACGTCGTTTAGTAGCTGGAAGGTATCAGAGGGGTGAAATAATACATGTTGACGACAGCGTTGAGGTTTGTCGCAGTGAGGATGTGGTGGCTGAAGTTTGCTAAAGTGAGCATGATAGATTGGCCTAAAGAGGTGGTCCATAGTTCTTTCCCACAAATATTCAGGTAAACACTTCAGGTATCATCCCTCCACCCACCTGGGAAACTGCACTGGGGTCAATACGAATATCTGGGAAGGAGCTATTCATTGGTGTCAGTGCAAAAGCTTGGTGTCACTCAGCTGACACACTCAAACAGTGGCGTTTGCGAACAGAAGTACCTATAGCAATCTCAGATCACACATCCAAGTCAATGTCTCAAGTGGGATGCACTTAAAAAGACAGCGAGTATTGTTTCCACACTTGATATCACGAGCATCACATCAAGCCTTATGTATATAAACCAATGGATGAACGCTATATATATCGACAACGCCTGTAACGCCTTTAACGCCTCTAACGCCATATAATCTATACCACTAGTACAATGCAGTCTTTTCCTTCCTAGTAAACAAACTTGCGATCGCCCATAATGCTCCAAAGTTCTTCCACAACGGCCTTTTGTTCCTCAGGCTTAGCATGGCGAACAGCAAAATACAAGCGGCCTTCGAGCGAAGGGTTCCAGTCGCCTGGGTTAGCGCTCGCCACAATACCCCCCGCTTCTTCGAGGATGATCCAGCCTGCACAAACATCCCATACCCAGACGCCACCTTCCCAGAAGGCATCGATGATTCCTTGTGCGACGTAGCAAAAGTCCAAGGCCGCAGAGCCGTTGGAGCGAATGGACTTGCACATTGCGCCACCTTCCGCTTTGGAAGTGAGAAGCTGGTTGTGTACGGAGGTCCGGAGGGCCCAGTTTTGGCCGGCGCGTTGATTCCCCCACTCTACAGCAACAAGGCACGAGTTCAGTGATGGCATGGGTGGCGAAACGGGCTGAACCGGTAGCTTGACCTCGAGTCCAGTGGCTGTCTTGGTCAGGTAGGCGCCCTGCTCTTTGATAGCATGGTATAGGTCGCCTCGGAAAGGGTTGTAGACGACGCCAACGACGGGCTTCTTGTCCAGAGTCAGTGCCAGTGAGATGGCACAGTTTGGCACGCCCTTTGAGAAGTTTAGCGTCCCATCGATCGGGTCGCAGACGAATGTGGGCGTGTCGGCGAGTTTGGTGCCATGCTTGAATGTCTCCTCTCCAAGGAAGTTGAAAGCTGGATAGGCGTCGCGTAGACGAGTCTCCACCATGTTTTCTACCTGCTTGTCAAACTCGGTGACCAGGTCTGAAGTGTTGTTCTTGCATTGGGCCGCTGCAAGGACGGAGTGCTCGGCTTCGAGCATGATCTTTCCACCATCCATGGCGATTTCTACAAGCAAGTCGTGGACCTTGTTGAGATCCTCAACAGTCAGGCCATGCTTAGTCAATGTAAGGTCGAAGCTTTGGGAGTCGATAGAGGCCATGTTTGGGACTTGAGTAGTCGGCGATGCTGGAGTGTTGAGTGCGTCGGTGCGAGAAATCGAGTGTATAGTTGAGTTTGAAAAGTTGCGAGTACAAGTACTTCTAGTGTCTGAAAATGTTCGATGCGGTTGAAAGGCTTTGGTTGTGCTGGTTTGGAGTCTGTATCCGCAGGAATGATGATGATTTATATCCATCGCGGCTGTGAAGCGGAATTGTGACAATGGTGGTGGATAAAGAACACTTTGCCGTGATTGTGTCTTGACGATGTTACTGCCCGGATAGAGTGAAAGACTTCTGTTGCACGATGCGAAAGCTTTCTTTACTGTGCAAACAGCGAAACTCGGATTTTGACTTTGTAAAGGCAACATTGTGTCAAAGCATGATGGAGGCTATTGAGTTTCGAAACTTCCGCTTTGTGCAAGCCCGGGCAAGCTTGAAAGGACACTGTCGAACAACACCTGGTTTCTTGATAGATCTTAGCAAAAAGCATTTCCGTGTTTTTGAGTGACGGCGTGCAAAAGCGCATCTCGAGGGCAAAACGGGATGGCCCATGCTCTCACCTCGGCTTAACGGCGGTAATCGCACGCGGCAGGTGCCATGGCGCTTCCCGGAAAACAACTATACTGGCGGTTTGCTGTGCACTTTGGTGTGAGATGGCTGGAGAGAACGGTTGGGATTTTTGATGAGAGGCTTGTATAGATAAGGATTAGTCTCGAATCATTCTCGTGCTTTCACATGTTGGACTGTTTGAGCGTTGACAAAGACTGGTTGGGAGGGATGGGAAAGACTGATCTGATGAAGAGTAAAATGATAATTGGAGGACATTGAGGGTATCACTAGGCTACGAGGGCAGGAAGCCCAGATGGTGGTAGTTGACTCCATATTCGGCCACGCTTCTCCCCGGCCTTGGCATATCAACCGACCAGATTATGAACCACGTCTTCGTGCAGCACCGCTTCACCCACTATACAAATGCGCGTCTGCACGCAAACATGCTTGATGTGTAGCCACAAGACGCTTGTCGCCATCCTCATCGTCTTGTGTACTGCTAAAAATCCACCTTAGACCAAGGTGCAGAACGCAAGTAAAATGAAAGATTTGCTACGAAGGATACACTTGACAAAATGACATCAAGAGGGAGTCGACTAACCATTTGGACTGTTCAGTGTAAGGCTGAAGACGGGATTGATGGGCGTGATGGCCCTTGCTGGTATGCTGCGTTTCGAGCAGGCTGGGCGAAAATGCCATGATCCCTCAGCCCAACACCCTTGGGCCGCTCGTCTTGCTCTTCTTCTGAACGCCGCGAGGTATGAACATAGCGGGGGATGAGATGACAGCCGGAGTGCTGGCGGAGCCTGCCTTGTCCTTGGTGTCCTTGTTTTTGTTGTTCTTGTTCTTTGCCTGCTGCTTGTGCTTGTCGTCCCGCTTGGTGATGGGCTTGACCTCAGACGTGGCTCGCTTGATGAGAACCGGGTGACTGCCAATGTACTTGCCGTTCATTTCCTTGGCGGCTCGGAAATAGTCGTCGGTATCGGCAAAGCTGACGAATCCATAGCTCTTGCTCTTGGTGGACTTTTTGTCTCGGACGACGCGGGCCTTGGACAGTGACGGGTACTTTGCGAAAGCTTTGAGGAGCGAATCGTCGGTAACTTCGCCAGCAAGATTTCCAATGAAGAGTCGTGGATGCAAAGGGTTCCATTCAAGCAGAGTCTCGTCCTCCCACTGCTTTCCGCCTCCTTCGCGGACCACAGTCTTGCGCTTTCCGTCTGCAGAAGGCCCAGCCTCGGACTCGTGGACGGCTGCAGCTTCTGGGCGGGCGGTCACGCTTGGGTTGGGACCCTTCTTTGCGGTGGCGTCGCCTGCATTGTACGCGCTGTTCCACTCGGCGATGCGAGCCTCTTCCTCGGGGTCATAGGCGCCGCCAAACCCACGGTTCACGGAAGGGGCAGCGGAGTACGAGGTGGCAGGTGCAGCCGCTGCATAGGCTGGGTAGGAGTAGTTGTTGTAAGCATTGCTGGTCGGGTAAGCGGGTGCTTGGTATGGAGCGCTCACTGTAGCTTGCGAGAAGTTTGACGGAGCAGCGGATGCTTGAGGGGGCGCATGGACTGCGACCGAACGGGGAGTGAAGCCAGCGAAGGCGGCAGGGTTGCTCTTAGGCTTTGAGGGCGGTGCCGAGTATGTGGTGGGCGGAGGACGCGCTGGGAGGGAGTGATGTGGCTGCATGACGTCGAGGCACCAACTGCGCGTCGGTGAAGGGCGTATGAGTGTGTGGTAGTGTGGCGGGTCGCGGACTGGAGACGGGTGTGGTATGGTTAGAGTGGGAATTAATGCCGCACGCAGCGCGTATCAGAGGCGATTGATGAAAAAAATGAAAAAAGTAGCAGCAAGGACAGGGCGGCGGAGAGGACGAGAGCTTCCGAAGCGTCTAGCAGAGTGGCAGGCGAGGCTGCAGCTGGGCGAGGTCGGAGATCGGCGTTTGAAGAGGCCAGGACAGAGTGGGATGAGCGGGCCGGTGCAAATTGGCAATTACGTGGGATGGCGTGTGATGGCGTGTAATGGCCGATGGGGAGGCGGCGTGACGTTGGTTGTTGTTGTTATTTGTTGCGCGACGTCTTTGCTCTTTGCCGTTGCCGTTGCTTGCACCACCACGCAAACAGCAGAGAGAGAAAGAGAGAGACAGCGCATTCCGAAACCTCCGGCGCCGAGTCACGTGCAGCTTGTAGCTACTACTACATACCACCACCACTACTACTACTACCACCACTACCACCATCCCATGGCCGCTTGTGTTGTCATACCGGGAGTCCATCCAGCACAACTTCGGACCAGATTTGTTTGCAGCCGCTTCACCGGCCTCTAGCTTTCTTTGCGAGCAAGCCCTGCAATACCCTCTTTCCGGCGCCCATGCTCAGACTCTAGCGTGTCCGAACATCCCTGTACGCTGCCCCTCGTTCCGTAATGCTGTGTTAAGGCTGAGTTGGAGGGGCTGGCCTGATGGTGTGGACAGGCAGAGATTGAAGCGCCTCAAAGCAACCGCAATTGGCACGGCCATGGCCATGGGAATGGATGCTGGCTTCTGGACGGCGCGGTAGGCAGGCTGCTTGCTAAGCATGAGCAGCGTTTGTTCAGCAATCATGGCCGCAGCACAAGCAACTAGACCGTCTTCGCCTACGCAATTGGCAAGAGCCGCTTACACGCCATTTAGCCTTACCGCCGCGGCCGAAGCTGTGTGTCTGTGTGTCTGTGTGTGTGCTCCAGTTCCTGCGATGCTGGGATCTGGTGGGACGTGCAGTCATTGATGCAATAGGTAGCCTGCCCCGCTTGTTTCCAAAGTCTTTCCGGCGACTACATTATCTCAGAGACCCCCACCACGCTTCTTCTTCCTTTCTCCTTGACCATCACCTGCTTTCAAAAGCCTCAATTGTCCTCTTGTGTTGTACGCCTGGTCGCTGCAACCCTACCCCGCCATCCCCTCTCACACAACCATCCACCCACCCTTCTTTACACGACAACACCAAACATGACTGAGGCTGTCGGAGACTTCGGCCTGATCGGCTTGGCCGTGAGTACGCTCCAGCAATGGCGCATGCATGGCCAGTGTCGCGGGTCCTGTGTGTCTTTGTCCACAGCGAGCAGCATATCGCTCCGATGGTCCAAAGACATTCACCCTCATCAGCCATGCATCGCCATGTTTCGGAATGTGGACAGCTCAAGACGTGCTAACATCTGACGTAGGTCATGGGTCAGAATTTGATCCTCAACGCGTAAGTTGTCACCGCGCCCTCTGTCCTATCAATGCAATGCTGACAACACCCAGTGCCGACCACGGTTTCACGGTATGATACGCTTCTTGACATTACATCGAACCCAGAACACTAACTCGCCATCAGGTTGTTGCTTTCAACCGAACGTAAGCACCGACGGCTCCATAGCCCACGCGAATACACTGACAACCAGCCAGCGTTTCCAAGGTTGACCGATTCTTGAACGATGGTAAGTCTCGTACTACAACACAATTGCCTGTCAACAGAGCTGACGAGAAATAACAGAGGCCAAGGGCAAGTCCATTGTCGGCGCTCACTCTATCCAGGAGTTCGTCTCCAAGCTCAAGAAGCCCCGTCGCATGATGATGCTCGTCATGGCTGGCAAGCCTGTCGACGACTTCATTGAGCTCCTCCTCGAGGGAGGTGCCGAGGAGGGCGACATCATCATCGACGGTGGTAACTCCCACTACCCCGACACCAACCGCCGCACCAACTACCTCAAGGCCAAGGGCATTCGATTCGTCGGAACTGGTGTCTCTGGAGGAGAGGAGGGTGCTCGCTACGGCCCCAGCATTATGCCTGGTGGTAACGAGGAGGCCTGGCCCTACATCAAGGTAGGAATATGCAACCACATACACAGGCCACAGCTGACAGCGACGTAGGATGTCCTCCAATCCATCTCCGCAAAGTCCGACGGCGAGGCCTGCTGCCAATGGGTCGGTGACGAGGGTGCCGGTCACTACGTCAAGATGGTCCACAACGGTATTGAGTACGGTGACATGCAGTTGATCTGCGAGGTAAGATGGAGCGGCCATAAAACCATGAGAATATCTGTTGACGAGAGTGTAGGCCTACGACATCATGAAGCGCGGTCTTGGCATGTCAAACAAGGAGATGGGCGACGTTTTCGCACAGTGGAACAAGGGCGTTCTCGACTCGTTCCTGATCGAGATCACTCGTGACATCATGTACAAGAACGACGACGACGGCACCGCCATTGTTGAGAAGATCATGGACTCTGCTGGTCAGAAGGGTACCGGCAAGTGGACCGCCATCAACGCGCTCGACCTCGGTATGCCCGTCACTCTGATCGGAGAGGCCGTTTTCGCTCGCTGCCTGAGTTCACTCAAGCAAGAGCGTGGCCGTGCTGCTGGTCTTTTGGACGGCCCCACCCCCAGCTTCACCGGTGACCGCAAGGCTTTCATCGACAACCTTGAGCAGGCTCTTTACGCCTCCAAGATCATCTCCTACGCCCAGGGGTTCATGCTGATCCAGAACGTGAGTTGCTCGGAAGCCGCAGCAGGAACCGCGCTAACTTTCACATAGGCCGCCAAGGAGTACAAGTGGAAGCTGAACAAGCCAGAGATTGCCCTCATGTGGCGCGGCGGCTGCATCATCCGATCCGTTTTCCTCAAGGAGATCACCAAGGCGTAGGCATCAACGAGGCTGCTATTTTATGCACAGTTAACTGATTTCTTTCAGATACCGTCAAAACCCCGAGCTCGAGAACCTGCTTTTCGACGAGTTCTTCAGCAAGGCTATCCACAATGCCCAGGCTGGATGGAGAGAGTAAGTGGTTTGCTCACGAAAAACGGTTAAACCGTAGTGCTAACAGCACCACAGCGTCGTTTCCAAGGGCGCTCTGTGGGGCATCCCCACTCCTGCTTTCAGCACTGCGCTCAGCTTCTACGATGGATACCGCACCAGGGACCTTCCTGCCAACCTTCTGCAGGCGCAGCGTGATTACTTCGGCGCACACACCTTCAGGATCAAGCCCGAGTACGCCAACGAGACATACAAGGAGGGCCAGGACATTCACGTCAACTGGACCGGAAGGGGTGGAAACATCTCTGCCTCAGTGAGTGCTTCCCGGATACGCATGAATCAAAGTGCAGAAGCTAACATTTTTGGCAGACCTACAATGCTTAAGCGTACTATGCACAAGTTATTTTGCAAGAACATGGCCTTGCATAGGTTCACATTTCAAAACTAATAGATGTGCAGGGCAAGATAGCACATATCCAGAATGAATAATGATTCGCATATCCAATGTGTGCCACATGCTGATGAATGCAAGAGGTTGTTTTAGCCTCTCAAGTGTCCATAGCGTAATCCAACGTGTTGCTCGAAGCGCTAGCCCAAAGCAGAATCGTCTAAATATACACCCTGGAAATGCCACCCCACCATCAAATAGAGGACATGACCGTACTGCGCAGTCGGATTGATTTGCTCACAACCAAGACAACCAGCCAGGACACGAGCCAGACGGATCTCGTGCACCAGGCCGTACCCAGTGTGATTGGTTGCAACAGCAAGCGCGCTGGAGCAAGCCTTGGCATAGTGAGCGCGGAAAGTCAAACCCCCCCCCAAACACCACAACACACTGCATCGGCCCCGAGCTTCCATAGCTCCTCCACCCGCCCGCGCTTCACCACTACTTGGTCGCGCGTGCGCTTTTGCTCCTTCGTTTCTTTCATTCCTTTGAGTTGCATATTCACTTCTTGTATGAGTCTCTGGCGTTAGGTCTTTAGCGTGTGCACCCGGCAAGACGAAAGAGAGGACCCTGGCTCGCTATGGCGGACAACAAGCGCAACAGTGTTGCCGGAAAGGTTGCCACGCCTAACCTCAAAGCCGGCGCCGGACCGAACAAGGATGTCATTGACGCAGACTCGAACCTGTACAAGGCCGTGGGCTCGCGGTAAGCTCAGCCTGCCCCGTTAGGCGCTGAATCAGACAAAAGCAAGTCTGGTAAAGAGCAAGCTGACAAACAACAGCATCAAAATAACATGCGCTCCCGGGAAGAATGTCCTCGAGGGCACCCTCTTCACTGCCTGCAACATTACCCATGCCATAGCCATCAACACCGCGCCTGCTCCCCCGAACCCCTCGGCCTCTGCCCTCAGCCAGCCTGGTGATTATCACATTATCCCTTTCGCACACATTGAGTCTTTTGAGATTCTTGGATCAGGCGAACGCGCGCCCGAGTCTACCGCGGGCTTCGATGGCGCGCTCCCCAGCATTTCAAAGGTGGATTTAGCGGCACTGCAAGCCCGCGAGGATCAGACGATTCGTGAAATGAAGAAGAAAGACGCGCAGAAGGGCAAGGGTGTTAGCCCGGAAGCACAGGAGCTGTTTGATGCCATATCCAGGACGTAAGTCATACCCAATGAATACCCACTCGTACATGGGGGTCTAGAGACTGACATGAGCGCGGAAAGGCTACCGACCCGTTGGGCAGATACTCAGATTGTAGTTAGCGACTCCGTTCTGATTCAAGCGCCATACACGCTCGACAGCATCCGAGCACCCGCCGACAAGGCACAGGCCGAGAAGCACGTGCGCAAGGTTGTCGAGCACTACTACCAGCGTAAGAAGGGAGCTCAAGGAGGAGCAGCCCGCGCTCCGGTTGCTGTGCCCAATGCCCCGCGAAAGGGAGGCTAGATGGACTACGGTATGGCGTCTTACGCATGGAGTTGGTTCGCATTCACCTTTTTGGCATAAGATTATGTTGCAGGATGGCCATCATCTTTTGGACGTGTGAATCACTGCAATTCATGTGGGGAGGGAAGGACAGTTAGTAGCCAGACCGTTTCTTCCCCAATCACAAAGTCACTAATTGTCCGGCACAATCAAGAGAGAGGAAAAAAGAAAGAAAGAAAGAAAGACACTAGCTGTTGAATGAATGCAGTGGCGATAGGGTTGAAATCATGCCCATGCCGTACTGGAGTGTGTTAAAGGCGGGGATTCCATATCTTTCAGCACAAAAAAAAATCAAAACAAATGTTTAAACTCGAAAAGTCCTTTTATAGGTTTAGTGACGTAGCTTACGCATTGTTTGTATTGTGGGAGATCAGGCTTGATACAAATAGTAGTAAGTGGTTTCACTCGTTTTGTCAGTCACGTACTAAAGTTATGATTGGTGTCTCTTAGTATTGTACATGCTGAACATGAAGCAGAAGACAGGGGCATGATAGCGTTTTGAGGCAGTACACTGATCTATAGTGATCTCGTATAGAGTCGCTCCCCGCTATATTCCGTCACTATCCAACGAGAGAATTCTCATTAGATGGGCATTTCTGTTTAGCTGTGAGCCAAGTGTCCTTTACTTACCACCAACCAGCGTCGTAGATTGTACAGACTTCATAAGTACCAGATCACGCCTTTGTTGTCGCTATTCCAGCCTACCCACGCGCGTTTTATACTTCAATGTAGTTCAATAACTCGACGATACCGTCGCCATCGACTTCCTCTTTAGCCCGTCGGACAACTAATGAACAGGTAGCCTGCTTCTACCCTGGGGCATTGCCGATACGAGCATAATCCCATCCAGCAACACGCCGTAGCGTAATGATCACACTGCAGATACTGGGGTGTACGTCCGATGAGCTTCGGGACTTTGACATTATCAGCAAGAGAGCTGGACAAGCTAAGAATCTGGATGAGCCGGTAAAGGGCTACATTGAACGTCATTGATTCAATAAGTATGGAATTGTAACCATGACTAGCTATGTCGTTGGCCCAGCTAGTTGCCTTCTCGACAATCGACGCCAAAACACGCGTACGGATTTGTGTATTGGCTAACCACCATGCGATTCATACAGTATAGTGAGTAACATAGAGATAAAGACAGCTTCCTCGCAACGTACACCAATGACGTCATATCCTCAGCCCCTCAGCGAGATAGATCCCGCAACATCCTTGAACCCCCATCCCCGCGATCGAATCGAATATATCACATCAATCACCTGATCTCTACCGAACATTCTGCACCCCAAACTCCTTCAACAAACCAAACGAAAAAAAAAAGAAGACGAAGGAAAAAGACCAGCCTACCAACCATGCCCACACCCGAGATCCCCACGCTCCACTCCAAAGCAGACTACCTCAAAGCCGTCATGCACGAAGGCATCACCATCCTCGAGGCCACAGCCACATGGTGCGCCTCGTGCAAGGCGGTTGCGCCCCACGTCGCCAGCATGGCTGCCGAGTACCCGAGCGTAAAGTTCTACACGTACGACGTGGACGAGTGCGAGGACATTGCGCAGGAGCTGGGGGTGCGGCAGATGCCGACGTTTAGCATATTCAAGGATGGCGATATCCAGGAGGGCGTCACGGGGCCGCGCATTGCCGAGGTTAGGAAGAAGGTGGAGGCGTGTTTGTGAGGTGGGTTAGGTTAGATTGAGATAAGTTATGTTGGACGGTGATAGGATAAGAGAGGTAAAGGGTCGTTTGGATATAGAGGGAGCAAGGAGGGGTGGGGGGACACTTGCAACGAAGTACAGGCTGATAATCTTCTTTTTGCTTTTTTTGGAGGGGAGCGTCTTGTTGCGTGTCGTGTTTATTGTATTAGTGACAATCACCCCCCTTCTCGCGTCAAACCCTCCCCCCTCCGGACGACTTTGAACCCGAAGCACACATACTAAGGATTACTCAAATCCGCCCCTATGTCGCGAAAGCCCTTGTCACTAACATTCCCAACCGTATTGTTAACATTCCGACCCGTCTCGCTGAAACCTAGCAGCCCTGATGTCTCTGGTGCAACTGGCCAGACATTATTTCTTTGTTTCCTGTAGGTAACGAATCCCGCTTTAGAGACGAAAAGATAGGAGCGTATACCGCGACATCAGGTGGATATATTCAAATTGAAAAAATAACCCCCCTCCAGGCGTTCGAGTAATACGTACTTCAGCCCTACCCTGTCTTGACCTTGGCGGAAGACTAGAGGGAGGTACAGTTACGCCGTATATAACCCATATTCCAAACACCCTAAGCCACACACAAACCACCGGAGACGCCAGACGTTGTGCGCTAAATGGGGGCTGTCTCGTCTGTTGTAATCACCGATACATGTGTGTATGATGCGCTTCGGTAAGAATGGAGCTGGGTCGGTCTAGTGTTGATGATGGGGAAGTTTGTTGGCTCTAACCACTCAGCGAAGAGGGGAGGTTAAACGGTGGGAGGGGGGAAAGTTAGAGGCGACAACGTCAAGAGGTGTTTTTTCTTGGGCTTGCCCGACTTTGAGAGACACAAAGAGGTGACGATAAGATCTGGGGTGTGTGGCTGTATTTGCACCTTTGCAACACCGTGCTGTGTGGTAAAAGGGTCTTTAGCAAAAAGAACAATTTGTATCAGATTGTGTTGTACTCTATATATACTTTCCTGTTCTATACAACTATATCCCTACAACTCATTGTGTTCTATCCTCTCGGCATCCTTCTCCTTCTTCTCTCTCAGCTGCTCCTGTTCCTGCACGTCAACCAAGTCCGCAAGCTTCTGCTCGCCCTTGACGCGTTTCGCTAGCGCTGCAATCTCCTCATCGTACACATTCCATTCGGGAATCTGTCTCCTCGCGCGATCAAGCTTTGGCTCCTTGGTTTGCGGATTGTTGCAGAGATCAATCGTCTTAGCTTTGGCAAGGTCCTCGTCGCTACACCACGTCTCGCACCACAGCCATTCTTGGGGCAAGCTATGAATGGGAAGGTTAAACTGCATGTTGTTCGGTAGATCCTGGTCTAGATTGGAAAGTGAGTTGGGATCGGCCGAGAGAGCATGGTATTGCTGGCGAAGCCTGTCACCCGCAGCGAGTTGGCGGAAACGGACAAGATCAACCACGTAGAGCGCGGAGATGTGGTAAGGGCGGCCGCGTAAGAAATTGGCCCAGTACCCGGTCTTCCAGAAACGGAAGCCTTCCATCTCTGTGCGGGAGTCGCCCATGGGAGTGAAGCCGTACGGTGCACCCTCGAGATCGTGCTGCACGAGCTCGTACATGTCGGTCCGGACAATCTGATCCGCATCGACAAAGATGACCTTCTCGAGATCCAGAGGGAACAGTACGTCCAGGAAGAGGATCTTGTAGCCCCAAATCTCGCGCTGTTTCTCAGATTGTCCGCGTAACCAATGAGGCCATTTGTATGTGACCATTTCGTATTCGAAGCCATACTCAGCGGCCATGTGTGGCAGAAAAGACTTGAAGCTGGGAGAGAGAAACTGCTCAATGAACCAGAACTTCACGGTATGTTTCGTGTGCTTCATGACTGAGAGCATCATGATGTTCAGCATGCGTTCGTACAGGTGACCCGAGGCGACTGAAAAGATATTGATGTCAGCTTGCGTTCCCTTCTTCGCTGCCTTTTTGCCCGAAAGCAGATCAGCGCCCTTCTGTAACACCTTTTCAGAGTCAAAGTTGATTCCCATCTTGCCGAGGAAGTTGTTGACCTTCTGTGCGCCCTTGCCAACCAACTCGGACGCAAGGGTCTCCTCTGGAGCAAGCACATCGGCAGTTTCTTGTCCAGGTTTGCGAGACAGACGTGGAAAGATGGTGGCTCCTTGGAAGCTCATAAGGGCAATCTCAGTGGTCTCGTCACCAGGCTGGGGAGCCCAGCTTACTGGACCGGCGCTGTCGAGGTTGAAGACTTCCTGGGAACGACCGCTCTTCAGCTGGATATTGTAAAACCCAGGGTTAGCTTTGAACTGGAAGTATCCAAGGTTAGCCATGATTATGGTGTCAGCAAAGTGTGGATCTTTCTCGGTAGCTAAAACGATCTCCGCTCCGCGAGGTGGTTGACCGCCATTAGTGGTATCGCGAGAGTGACCTTCGATAAGGATACTTTCCAATCCATAGATAGCGTCGACGTTGGAACCGGCTGGAATCGTGCTGAGCTTGACGTTGTCAAGGTCATAGATGGACTCTTCTGGCGCGACTAGCCACGACGGTGGAACATCCATACCAAGATTCAACAGTGCTTCCTTGGGGATGCCAGAGAAATGTGCCTTCAAGCTACCGACAGACCCGTCGGAGTTGAAGTGAGGTCGGGCTTCAAGGACATATCTATAGAAACGCTTGACAGGGAGCTCCTGAAGGGTTTGCTTAGGATTCAAAAAGAGCGTGAGATGAACACCCTCCATGTCACTCAAAGCTTTCAGAATGGGAACCCACTTCTGGGCAACCTCGGTCGCCGGATCTATGGAAGCCATAATTTGGAACACAGCCTTATCCTGGTCACCCTTGACAATGGCAGTGTGTTCAGCAGTCCATTTGGTGTGGTCATTCCGTCTGGTTGTCGAAGCTGACTCAAAGATACCCTCTGGCACGTCTGAGATGGTCGATAGCGCAACCAATGACTGTATCTTGGCGATATTGAATGGCGAGTTTATCTTGTCAAAAAGCTGAAGATCATTTAGCGCCTGGGTCAAAGGCTCGATACGCTTGCTGGTCTCGTAGTTCACGAGTGCTTCCATATCGTCTTTGGAGAATGTGTAGTTTCTAGGAATGGGGCCTAGATAACGCCCGTTGACGAGAATGCCATGCTGACCCGGCTTCAGGCCAAAGGCGTCATAGATTGGCTCGGCGGATTTCCAGAATAGGGTCGAGTCAGTCGAAATAGGGACAGATTTAGGTTCGCGAGCCAGAAGTTCTAGCAGGCCTTCGATTGTGAGCTCCCCACTAGTTTTAGCAGACAATTGCAGGACATCCTCTGATACCCGCGACTGTTCCGCGCCAACATGGGGGTTGTGTATCAAAACAGCCTCAACGTTTGGGTTAGCCTCGCGGAAATCTGCTAGCGACTTGAGAAGTGCAAAACCATGCTGAGAGTCAAAATCAGCGACGAGCGTGATATGCACCCAGTCGCTCTTGCTTGCAGACTCGGATGCGTGAACTCGTGGCATCCTGCTGTAAGCCTGACCATGAGTCTCTTCGAACTCAGCCATGTTGACAAGCGTAATATTCTTCTCGTTCTCTGGGATGATGAAAGGGTTACGTCTGTTGGCAGCCTGGACGAGGAAATACTGTGGAACCCAGCTTTCCTCGTTGAAGACACCTTCGAAGACAGCCTTCTGGATTTCACGAAGATCCAGGCCAACTCTTTGACTGATGCTGGAGAGCCACTCTTCGTTCGCAGGAATGGGAACACCATTCACGAAGACTGGTGCTGCGGGACCTTCGGCAGCCAGACGGTTCAGGTACTGTTTGGCGCCCGTAATGCGTCGCTCTATATCTTCTGAACTCATGACGTCTTCAAATGCAAGGGCCGTGTGCTCATTACGGAGGGTCGAGGTCTTGACGGTTGCGTCAAAGATGGCCTTGTCCGGTTTGTCAAGTTTTTTGCCGTTTGATGACTGCGCCATATGTTAGTGTTACACATATAAGGGTAAAGAACAACCCTTACCGCTTGGAGATAGACTTCTAAAGCAGAGACTCCGTAAGTCTCCTGTAGATGGTAGACCACTTTGGCCTGCTCGAGAGCTCCAGGGGTGCTAGTCTGAGGAACAAGGCCCCAACGCAACGGGATGCCCCGTTTGATCAAATTGAGAGTGGTGTCTAGCAGAGTAGCAACATCTTCGGTGGATGTGAAATCAATGGATACGATGGCGTTGTGGATGTCTCTGCGGCAAGAAGGGAGCTGGCCAGGGAATGTCCTTTGCAACAACTGGGACATTGGTCAATTCAATTGCATCAATAGCATCAAATACCACTTACAGCCTCGAGGCTGGTTGGCCAGTCCTCATATGCTGGATCGTTTTCAATATCGTTTAGCCAAACAATGACATTACCGCCTTCGGCAGTATCCCTAAAGTCATAACGTTGGGGTGCTCCTTGCGTCTGCGTTGTCGGACCCGATCCATGTGACAAGAGAGACACAATTTCAGAAACTGAGAGACCCTGGCTGCGGAAGCCGTTGATCAGTTTTCGCTCGCGGCGCAGGTGTGCCAGCAACGAGTATGGGTTGACATCACGGGCCGGAATATTCAGACCGTTGATCGATATGAGATTGATGCCACCTGGCAGCCACTGCTCGAGGTTCTGAGTGTGCCCCTCAACAAACGCATCGGAAGCATTGTGGGCAGCAATGACAGATGAGTACTTGGGAAAGTCCTGGACTAACTTCAGAAGAGTGTCCATAGGCTCCTCACTCTGCATCACAAAACTAGCTGCCTTGATTCCGAGATCAGACACTTCGTCCTTGGACAAAGGTTTGAGGTCGGCAACATCTTCTTCGTCGTTCAGAGTAGTGTCCATTGGTTTCTGTGCGATGTTCTTGTCGTTCTCTCCTGCCTGCCTATCGTCTATGACAATGTAGTCGGTCCGCTTCAGCTGAAGCCCCACGCCATATCCGTTGACCACTAGAGGCGATGCCGGCGCCTTGGAGGACGGTTTGTGTCTGATTCGGTACGATGTCTTCCCTTCCTTGGCGGTGCTGCTCAGTGTTTTGTGCCATTTCTTGAAGCTTGGGGCGGTGATATCGGCGTAGAGAATCGCGGGCAAAGCCGAGCTATTGCCAAGGATGCGGTCAAAGGGCAATTGGTATGTGCTGTCCAGCCATCAGTGCCTCGTTATCCTAAAAGCCATGTGGTACGCACCGCTCGCCTGTGACATCCCCAATGGGCTCGTCCAGATGCGGAGAGCAATATTGTTTTCCGTGGAACGAAACCCACATGTCACAGGTTTTCGTTTGCTTTGCCACCAAGGATGGCTCTACGGAAGTGTTGTAGAACTGGTAATGTGCTTCGATCCGTGGCGCAGCCGACCGAACTGAAAGAGCAAACTCGAAGGAAGCAAGGGCTTCTGGCTGGATGATGTGCCCATCGCTATACAGCAAGTCTACAAAGGCTGTATACAGCTCCTGATCTGTACTTCTATCGTCAAAGTAACCTTCGGACACGCGGTCGAGAATGGGGTAGTATGCGGTTGCGTTTTCTTCTGCTGCGGTTTCTCTAGAGCTGGTGAGCATGCAAGTCTAGGTATATGTGAAGCTACTTACAGCAGCTCTACTAGATATGGCGCAGGGTTGAAGGCGGCCCTCAAAGCGACGTTGATGCTGGGGCCTGCCATTACACCAACATGCCGGAATGCACTCAGCACGAACAGCGCCTTCGCGCCCAGCACAGAGGCCGAGGCTCTCATGCTGCTAGCTTTTGCCAAGTTGCTGCAGCACTGGGTAGCTATATGTGGTCCGACAAGGTAGGGTTCGTGATTTGGGTCGAAAGTTCAACTCTCAATCCTAAGAAGATGCAACGTGTAGCATAACTTGACCAGCGAAATGCGCACGTTAGAAACAAAGTACACCTTCTTCGGCAATAGCGACTGTGAATTAATGCATCCAATGTCGTTTTCGTTTTGGGAAAGAGAGAGACCGAAACTATCCTCGGCCACGAATTCGGGAGCTTGCTATCATCGACGACGTATCTCAGAGTGACGGGCACTAGATCCCTGCAGCGGGTCCTACAAGCGACTGTTGCCCAGAGCGGTTGCGGTTATCTAATCTTATTGATCCCGGCCTCGGAATGTCCGTTCCGACGGAAAGTTCCCGCGCCTTCACGTGGTATACTGTGCGCTGTGGCTTTGGCAGCGCAAGAATAGGGCTTTTTCCAGGCAATTACAATCAATCAAAAGCAACGGCTTTAGAGATGCTATATGCCGTGCTTGTCGGCAGACTCCAAACTCAGGAAATGACGTCTATGCATTTGGGTTTTGGACGACACCGATGTGTCTTACACTCCTGCCCAGCCGACAGCATCGTGCTTAGAGGCCAATCATTCTTTGCTCGTATGACGTGAGCTGGTCTATTGCCTTATTCCTGCATATACTGACCTGATGTTCAATAGGTGATCGACTGTCACGTCAGTTGAACTTTACGGAAGAATTACAACACCTGCTCAGGGCCAAAATCTCTCCTAGTACTGACAGGCAAGATTGAACTGCGCAGCGACAGACTTGTGCCTGCTGCTATGTTGGGCTTTGAGTAGACTTTGCCAGTAGCCACTAAGGCTATGTCCTTAGGTTTGCACAGCTATGTCAGCTCGTATCATGAGCTTCAAGTCGTCCTAGCACACTTTGTTTCAAACCGGGGTTTATGTATGGTACATTTTAATTTACTTGTACATACGGCCATAGACTCAAGACATTAGCGCTTCCCGTTCGCTCAGCGGTACTCAAGCTTGAGATCGGCGGATTAGTAGTTAGGTGGGTGACCACTAGCGAATCCCCGCTGTCGTATGTTTTTGATGTCATTTTTTTTGCCCAAGTCACGTACATGCTTGGCGCGACTTGAACGAAATCGACGAGAAGGTTATATTGTTCGAGGCCAGAAGCCTATGATCACTCGGCAGCACCAGTAGCATGCTAAAGGCAGTTGCAACTATTGCTCAACTATTGTAGTACAAGAGTTAGAACGATTGGCGCGGAGCATGCTTCATGGCTTGTATCTCTACGCAGAACGCTATACACACCCGCTGACGGTATCTAGGCCACCCCTCCATCGCTGTTTCGACTTGCGCCCAGCGTGGCGTGGTTAACTACAGATCTATGTATCGGGCAGTGTATTATCAGGGGGCATTAACTTTGGCTTGTGGACTGACCCAAACCGGGGCGCAGACTATTCCGCTCTGCGCCTTGTCTGCCTACCTTTGGTATGACTAGTACCACTGTTTTCGGCCTGCGCAGAAAAAGGGAGCCAGCAATACTCTGCCTGCTCACCATAGCATTCACCCCTATCCCCTGTCTTTATCTTGTGGTTCTTCCAGGGTGTTCCGGGGCAGTCAGCGGCGTGGTGCGCTCGCTAATCCTGCTATTAGCCGGGTCGCCCTCGAGAGTCGAGATGACTGAGTCTTAGCGCAGATTGACAAAGGCCCGTTGTAGGGCGACGGGACAGCAAGCGAACAAAGCCAAGAGGGTTCGTGTTAGTACATATGGGGAGCGAAGTATGCATGTTGCCCTGCCAAGCTGTTGCGGCAGACATGCTAACGTGGTGGCAGGGGCTAAAGTTAGACAGACACGGGCGCGCAGGGATCTCCACCAGTGACGTGAAACAGTATACGGCCTGCTCCACCAAAAGCCAGGCACTGCTGACGACGGCTGTCTCCGCGCTTGTTTGTTACGCAATGTTCTTCTTGCTGCTCTCGACCCCCTCTGTTCACTCTTCAATGCCGTGAATGCACCTATTCCATCCTATCCGCGCTTGCTCCCAGCCGCCACCATGCTCAGCGGACCGCCGAGGATCATACCGTTTGTCTTTGTCTTCCTCGCCCTCACTCTTGTCTGGTGGTACCTACATGCCACCCCCGGCGCAGGCCCGTCATCATTGACAACATGGAAGCCCACCAAACCAGCCACAGGCAGTCGTCCATCGCTGCGCGGTGATCCCCTCGACTTTGGCCTGCCCTTGCGTTTCTCCGACGGCGTAATCAAGCCCCCAGGCAGCAACTACACATACAAGATCATCGTTCCCAAGACGAAGAAGGAAGACATCAGCTGGATGGCCCAGGAGATTCCGGACGCGCCGCTGGTTATTTACGAAGTCGACAACCCTAATGCCGAGAACAAGATTCCCAAAAATAAGGGCCGCGAGGCCATGGTATGTGCCTTTGTTCATGCTGCCGCGAGCTGAGGCTAACGGCGTCGTCAGGTGTACCTTTCCTACATTATCGACCATTACGACGACCTCGCCGACACGACCATCTTCATGCATGCCCACCGCCACGCATGGCACAACAACATGCTCCTAGGCCTCGACGCTGCGCAAATGTTAAAGCGCCTCAACCACGAACGCGTCGCGCGCATGGGGTATATGAATGTGCGCTGCCACCACGACCCGGGCTGCCCGGATTGGATACACATGGACCGACCCGGCGGTGACTTTGACTTCTTCCACAAGCCCGAGGAGATATACTGGCGAAGGCACATCTGGGAAGAGATCCACCCCGGGGCGCCCATTCCCCCCTCCATCTCAGGAATCTGCTGCGCACAATTCGCCGTGTCGCGACAGCGTATACAGGAAGTCCCTATTGAGCGTTTTATCCACTATCGCAAATGGCTGTTGACAACCGGTATGGACGACCAGTTTTCAGGACGCATCTTCGAATACATTTGGCACTACATCTTCACCGGCCACGAAGTACACTGTCCAGCCATGAACACGTGCTACTGCGACGGCTACGGCATTTGCTTTGGCGGCCTGCAAAAGTTCAATGAGTACTTTAAGAAACAAGATGCGCGCAACGAGAAATTTACCGAATTCGATGTATTCCAGAAGAAGCAAACAGAGGCGGACAAGGACGGCAAAGACCCTGGCTTCACCGAAGAAGAGAAGAAGAGATTTGGGGATCTCAGGGCGGAGCTGAACGTAATGGATCGTGAGCTTGACCAGCTGAGAGATGCTGCGAGGAAGAGGGGCGATGACCCCAAGGCTAGGAAGGAAGAGACGGAAACCTACGATTCGAGTCATATCTGGGATTATGCGCCGCATGATTAGGCGGGTGCGGGTGCGCAATGAGCAGTTGATGGTTATGCGCATGTGTGGCATGCAGGGCGAAAAAAAAAGGCGTTGACCGAGTAGGCGTTTTCTCTCGTGAGCGGTAAATGCACGACACGGGTTTCCCTGACCCAGAGATGAAATGAGCACAGGGCGTTACATGACACTTCCTAGATACCTATACAGAAATATTTGCTTCCTTGTTGATAGTTACGAACCTGATAATAGCCTCATTCATATATGAGCTGTTGCCTTTTCTAGCCGTCCACTTGTGCCTTGAGTATCTTGAACGTACACCGAACACGCCGAAAGAACCTGCAGCCATGGCTCCTTCCCTCTCACCTCCTGACCTGGGTGGACCAAGAACCCTACCTCTCGCTACCAATCCGTTGTGCGAACCCTTCTATCACCCAAAACTGCTTATTACTTGACTCACTTGGTCGGCAGCGGTGTAGCCGCGTCAGTCTCGCAACGTCGCCCATTCACTGTAATCTTATCTATTGCGTTTTCGCCGTTTGCTTAGGTTACACATGACCTCACCCACCGCCTTCAGTTTTACACTTACCTTTGGATGCAGCTCGCTTTCCACTACCTCCGTCTGTAGCACCACTATAGTATCGGCTTCTTTCGCTCTGTCTCGCTTTCTACAACCCACACTACACCACATTTAGCATCAAGCATACGCACTTGCACGCGCTTCGTACACGCCGAACGATGGCCACCGATGGTACCTCTACTGTAAGGCAGCAGAACCAGAACAAACATGCCCAGCAGACCACAAGCGGCAAAACTCATCAGGATCAACAAGACGCCAGCATGTGGACCTCGAACGATTTTGCACGCTCCCATGCTGCTGACTGGTCACCCCCAATGCGGGTTACCTCAGAATTGAAAGCTCACTGCCGCCTCAAGGTAAGAAGACTGGGATTATATCTTCATAGCCCTAACTGTAAGCAGGCCGAATGGGAACGACACTCACGAATTCCAACTGCATACCATGAGTTCACCAAAGAACTCTTAGTTGCTGACATACACGATTTTGAAGTCTACCATTCCCCCAACGACAAACATAGAGCGTATGAGCTTATTGGGTTGCATTTTCTTGGGCTGCCGCTCGGGAAAAGGTTGTGTTTCGACAGCTTTGTACGCATAGGAAATGTGCAATGCTATATGCAAGGTATACCTATCAAGGATATCTGCGTCGAGGGATATGAAGATGCAGAAAACCCGAACGTCACAGTGTACATTCAATCCGAGCTCGCAGCCAAGGACGCTACATATGACATCTGGTATCGACTAAACAAGCCAACAGCTCGATATCAGCGCTTCCACGATCCTTTCCTTTGGGTCAGTCAACTAGGAAAACACGTTATTGATTATATGAGGAAAGCATCGCGCTCGCTCATCTGCTTCCGTTTAGACTTTCACTCTTTCCTGACGAAACGCTTTGCTGGCAATTCTGACTTTGAGAGGTGGCATGCAGCTTTTGAGAAGAAGATCGACTTCAGAGTTGCCGTTGTTGCGTATATTGATTACCTCTTCAGCCAAGCCTATCATATGCCTGAATCAGAGCAGCTTGTCGATCAGCCGTTATGGACAGAATGCATGGCGAGAGCCGTGACGCCGACTCAACCCCAAAACACTGATCATGAGCCTACCATCGCTACGCCAGCAGTATATGCTTGTTTCAAAGACATGTATTTTGGCAAGACGATGCGAGAGGAACACCCGACGAGAACAGTCCAAGTGGAGCAAGAGCGAAGAAAACAGAAACTCGGTTTCGTGGAGACGCCAGCGTCGCTTCCATACGCCGAGTTGTCCAGATACTGTCAACCGTATGGGACATCACCAGTAATGGTCGGTGATGTGGTAGCTTTAGTCCCGGACAAGACAGACTCTAGGGTCTGGAAACATACGAAACGGGATTGGCTTGCCTATGTTCACAATACCGAAACTCTAGACGACGGTGTCCAGCGTTTGTTTGTGCTGTGGCTATATTGGCCGCACGATACTAACATTGGAAAAGCGCATTATCCCCTAGAGAATGAGCTCTTTCTATCGGACAATTGCAACTGCACAGAGAGAGAACTTCTCTCAACTGACATCAAGGGCAAATACAATGTCGATTGGCGTCCTTCTGTGGCCAAGACGACGAGGTTCTTTGTTCGACAGCAATACTCAGCGCAAACAAGTTCATTTGTGACTGTAAAAGACGAGCAAAAAACTTGTCGATGTCGCAATAAAAACTGCAAAACTACCGAAATTAATAGATACTGTTCCGGCGATACAGTCTACTTGAAACCATCACATGAGCAAGGCCTACTGGAGCCAGTCATTATTCAGCAAACAAATGAAGAGAAAAGTTCAATACTTGTAAGGAGGCTTCTGCGGCTGGCGCGCGATTGCCCTGAACTAGCAAAGAAGGCAAACCGATCAAATATAGCCCCTAATGAACTAGTACTCACGGAACGCTATGAGGAGGTGGACATCTCTCAGGTTCAGCGTCGTTGTTTCATACGGTTTGTCCCAAAGGATGAAGTCAAGAACGATCGAGTGCCCTTTCCGTACAACCGCGGTGGTGCTGGTGACCTATGGTTTATGTCAATGGGCTTGATTTTGAGGGACAAAGTCGGACAGCTCGTATTCCTTCAACGCCCACCAAAAGATATTCGTCAACGCCTCACATTTGAATCTGTCCGTAAACTGATAGGCTTTTCCATGTTCGGTGGCGGTGGGTCATTTGACAGAGGTCTTGAAGAAGGGGGTGCAGTCGAGTTTCACACTGTCGTGGACTCTAGTGTTCATGCCATTCGCACACAGCAAGCAAATATTAAGAACCCGGAGAGGATGTGTTTGTACTGCGGTTCTGTCAACGGTTTTCTATCTTCAGCACTGAAGAATAATGCAAAGTTCGCCGTTCGTGTGGGCAAAGTGGACCTCATTGCTGCTGGATGTCCTTGCATTGGTACGTGGAATCTTCGAGGTTGTAAACTTGCTAATTGTTTCCGCAGCATTTTCTATGCTCCAACAAGAAATCCACAGTACCCAATCGCTGCACAACGCATCTCTAATTAGCAGCTTCTGCTCCTTCGTAGACTTGTATCGGCCCTTGTACGGTGTACTCGAGAATGTGTTAGAAATCTCATCGCAGCGGGCCAACTATGTCCTATGCCAGGTCATAGCTTCCCTGGTATCCATGGGTTACCAAGTCAACCAGTACATTATGGATTCCTGGGGCTATGGCAGCCCACAACACCGCTCTCGTCTGATACTTACAATAGCAGCTCCTGGTCTCCACCCGATCATGCAGCAACCGCATACCCACAGCAGATCAGACAAGGGTGCTCCTGCAAGGAGTCTTGGAAAATTGCCGAATGGACAGCTTTATGGAGGGCGTGAACGCTATCCGACCCCTTTCCACCACGTTCCCGCCGCAACTGTCGGTTCTGGGTTGCCCAACATTGGCAACGGCATTATTCAAACATGCATTCCTTACCCAGACCACAGGATAACTTACCTACCAACATGGAAAGAACGAGCACTTTTGGAGTGTATTCCACGAGAGCCGCCTGGTTGTGGTTACAAGGAGGCTGAAGAACTTGGGCTTATACCGCTTTATCTACGTATTGATAGAAAGGACAAGGGGAAGTCATACAGAAGGATAAAAAAAGATGGATTAGTCCCGACCATCACAACTCAAGCTAAACCTAGAAATTCCCGCAGCATTGTCACGCATTGGGATGAATCGAGCTCAATAAGTCTCCTGAACGCTCGACGTGCGCAGGGGTATGGCGACGAAGAGCCAATCATCGGGACATTGAAAGATCAGTACACCATCGTTGGCAACGGCGTAGACCGTAAAGTAGCCTTTGCTATTGGTTTAGGTTTACTCAATGCTATAGAGAAGAACAAACTAGAGTTTACGTCAACTGAGGCTGCAGCAACCTCTCGTACCATTGTCGAGAATGCTGGCGATGACGAAGTTATATCTGCGACAGTTCAAGTTTTCAACGAGCCCAGTTTACCGCTCTCGGTACTCGACCGGTCGCGACATCCCAGGCGGTCTAAACAACCGGATACCAAGACTAGAGAAGAGAATTCGCACCGTGGGAAGCGCCCAAGGAACCAAGAACGGGTTAGCAACGCATTAGATACTGTTGGTGACTCGGAACATGTGACGACATCCCTAGCTTCTGACAGGAATAGCTCACAGAGTTCGGCAAGCTCGAAAAAGACAAAATACACACGTCACTCTGGGCTAGCGGTGGAGTTTGTTCCAAGACACTGGAACAAGAGAGTCGAGAGAGAGTGCAGAGGCTTTGAACCGTGAGATGATGCTTCGTGTTGTAGGATCTGGTTACAGGTTAAAAAGCAGACGGCGGCGGGTTTTGTGTCCGCGGATCGTATCGCGAGTTTGATTTACAACTTGCGATATAGCACACGCACACACACACACATGTGCTGTAATTCTCCATTTCGTAGCATTTTACATACCATACGTGGGGCGTCTGACGGAGACTCAAAATACCAACCGAGTCCTTTCTAGCACGCCACTCATTCTACATGTTCCCCTGTTTTAAAAAAAATACGCACAACATATCCGAGCCCCTACTTCCACTCCACACTCCAAGTCTGCTCTCCCCTTCTAAACGGCACAACCTCAACACTGGCTCCCTCATTGCTCAAAACATCCACAATCTTCTCTCCACCCCTCCTAAGCACAACCCTCTCCCCCTTGTCATCTCCAACCTGATAAAACGCCCTCCCCCACTTACCGAAGAAGCCCTCCAGCCCCTCCTGCGTAATCTCCTCCTTGGCAATAACGCCCCTCTCGACGCCCTTCTCCAAAGCATCCAGCACATAGCCCAGCGCATACGGCTGAGTAAACACGCCCGCCGCGACCTTGTCCTCGCCCCTCTTCTTGCCCCTAGGATGCGGCGCCGAGTCTGTGCCGAGGAAAAACCGGCCTTTGCTCTGGGCGACGGCGCGGATCAGCGCGTCGCGATCCTCTGGCGTTTTGGCGACGGGCTTGCAGAAGCAAAAGGGGTCGCCGGCCCAGTCGTCGATGATGAGCGAGAGATGGTGGGCGGTGATTGTGCCTGCGACCGAGGGTCCGCACGAGAGGACGGTGGAGAGGGCCTGGGCGGTGCTGCAGTGCTCGAGGATGATGCGTAGCTTGGGGAAGCGCTTGTGGAGAGAGAGCAGCGTGGGGAGGAAGGCGGGTTCTGCGTTGAGGATGGTGATTGCCGAGTCCTTGTTGTTGCTGCCGTTGGAGGAGACGGATGCGTTGGATGGTGTGGAGGGGACTTCGCCGTGGAGATTGAGCACCATGTTTTGCTTTTCCATTTCTTCAAAGACGGGGTAGAAGGTTTCGTAGTCGAGGACGCCTGAGGATGAGTTCTGCCGGGATGGTTTGTCAATATACATCGCGTTCATGACATTTTACCACGTTTAAAAATAGTTATAGTGCCTTAGTGGGTTCAGTCACGTTGAGACTTAACTTACCGTAGTAACACCAGCGGGATACGACTTAACGCCCGTAATGCCGGCTTTCTTAGCTTCACGGATGACTTCAGGAGTTATATCCTCGTGCAAGTACAGGGACATTAGGTACTCGACATTTGGCTCAATGGCCTTTAGTCGATCACGGTACTCGAGACATTGCTTGACTGTGGTGACGGGTGGAACAAGGTTTGGCTATCATGCACGTTAACTAAGGAGACAGTGTAGTTGTTTTGTTGCGCAACGCGCATGCACCAAGGAAATCTTCAAGTCATTGAGTGTGAAGTGTAGAGGAAATAGATACGACAACACGGAAAATAAGTAGATACCGAGATGTTCCAGAAGCCAGATAAGAAAAAAGCGATCATACAGAGGTTCGTGATGGAAGATGTAAATTTGATAGAAATTGAGAAGGAAACCAGAGAATGAGAAGAAAGTGGCAGAACATAAAACTTCAGACTTACCATGACATAGACGGTATTCACACCACCTTTACGAATGGTGGGCGTAACCAGCTGTAACATTTCTCCGTCGCGCAAGTGCACATGGGCGTCAAATGCCGCCGGCAGCTCAATCTCCTGTATTTTTGTGATGTCCATGTTTTCAGTCGCTGCAATTAGCACAACTGGCGTTAGTTTGTCGTGTTGTGGGGTGACTTGGGGAAGCAATTTTGAAGTTGACCAAAAGCGGGGGATACGCTAGGCCAGATGTGGCAGAGCACCACAACGATACACCAGTATGAGGCTGTTCTTGAATCGTAACGATGAGTGTCTTTCTAATTAGCGAGCGATCAGATATCGCTATTATATTAAGTGTTCGTGTGCCAGAGCCTCCTCGTCTATCTAGATATTCGGCATATATGATTGTGATAATGTTCTGTTCTACACTAAATCCTCCAAGCCGCATACGCACTGGTGTATATTGAATCGTTCTCGCATACACTGGCTCCAGATGCAAATCCTCATGTGAGCGGATCGAGAGGCAAAGAAAAGGGTTCGAAAGGACGCCAGTAAATCCAGTCCAGTAAACATGGAGGCGCAGTAACCTCAACTTTGGTACTAACAACAGATGGTTTCCGAATGGATTGTGCACGAACGGCGCGGAGCACAACCAATCTCTGTTTTAATCAGACTGAACAGCTCAGTTTCCCTCAGCAGAATGTACAACTGGTGCATTCAGCATCCCAGCAGATGCTTCGTTCTCCAATAATATCTTCATCTCAAGCCACGAATAGAAGTTTGGCGAGTTGCAAAAAGTCTCGTACAAGCTGTCCCTTGCGCGATGCCTTTGTAATGGTCCTGAACCCCGGAATTTGACGCTGGTGCCATATTTGCTTACGCTGCTCAAAAAGTCTTGTACCTGGAAGCTAGCATACCTGCTATTGCCTCCTGGTGTTACGACATGAGACGTTGCGAGATAGCGGTTGATGGGTGCGATGAATTGAGCAGTGAGCTCAGCAAAGTGACGGCGTATGATAGGCCCGAGTTCTCGCGTTTGATCCTCAAGCTTGAGCAAGGTATCGATTTGCGATACTACATTTGGGTCTGACTTGAGAAAGCGTTTTGGGGGGGTATGGACTTCGATGCCACCACCCGGGAGATCGAGAAGCGCATTACGGCTTGACTTGTGATGCAGCGAATGGTGGCGGCGCGTTGGTACAGGACCATCAAAGTTTTGGAGGTACAGTATGTGCGGTCGGGCTTGGTGACTAGCCTCGGTAGCGGCGATGATACGCTTCAGCAAGAAAGGGTTGGTGATGCCTACGATGAAGGATGTCGGTGTACCCCCATCGATGCCGATACTTTTGAAGTTTGCTTGCATAGTCATATATGGCCTGATTACACCGGCATAGGGAACCGGACAGATGAGGTCAACAAGCGAAGACACGGCCTCGCTTGCTAATTGCGGTGACTTTGCGATAACGATGATGCTTTCACACAGTACCAATTTCTCGTAGAGCACATACAGGTCGGTGATGCAGGGCATGTAGTGCATGATGCTGTCCCACATTCCGATTGGTTCATAGGCGTATATGGATAGAGGAGTGTCGGAAATCAGAGGCGTAGGACCGGAAAGGCCCTGCAGAGGGAAAGCCCGATGTGGTGCAATGTCCAGTCTCAACATACTCCCTAAGAACGGTAGGTCATGATGACCTAGAGATGGGGACATCCAAGTGTTCATTTGCGAGTAGGCGGCTTCCAGAGTAGTTGGATCGCTGAGATGGCCTGATTCTGTCATTTTCTGTAAGATGCGGTGGTTCAGGGCGGTGAAGTTGTGGTGGGAAATCAAGACTAGGGCTCTCTGGTTGAAACTTCTCTTCATTGTATCATCAAACTCTTGGCGGAAGACACATGATCCATAGAAGGTGACTGCGCTGCCGTGGGGTGCGTTGGGCGAGCTTAGTTGGATGTCAGGCGAATTGTTGGTGATGGCAAAATCGTAACAAAGATCCTCAGTGGTTTCTGTGTTTTGTTGCTCCGGGAAACTGCATGCGTCTTAGACGAGGCACGCACAAATCAGACGGGAATACGGTACCTGTTGAAACATATGGCGCTCAAGTCGCCCGCTGAGAATGGGACATGGGGCGGGTAGAGAATCTCGATTTCTGGACTACGGCAAGTTTCAACATGATGTCGTCAAGACTGGGACCTCTCCTCTCACCTACCCTATATCGACATTGAAGTTGCAGACGATGCTGTAGCGGTCAGTCGCGGCCATGGGAAGCATTGCTGAAAGACGTACAAAGCCACGGCCCAGTGCTTGAAGCCCCCGGTTGCGATAGGGGACAGCTTGGGCTCTCTCAGCTTGTCCATATCGTCTTGTCGTCGATCCCGACGATGGGGGGCCAGGAGCTTATTCTTCAGCTTCTGCATCAAGAAGCTCGACGCACCTGACAGGCGCAGGTGAACCCAAGAACGGGTGTGAGGCTGTGGGCAGATGGTGTTGGTCAGAGCGAGCGAACCTGATCAGCGTCCAATCGACTAGCAGCGTTAGCGGGAGAGGAGGCCGTCAGTCGTCGCTCTTGTCATCTGGGGCGTGGGAATAAGCAAAGCGTTGGCGTGGCCAACATGCTGGCACTAGGGGACAGCCATGGCATAGAGAGCGAGCCCTTGCCCATGTCTTGTGTAGGTTTGTGTGTGTGTATCGCGGGAGTCAGTGAGCGCGTGCAGGGATGCGGGCGCTTGTGTACGATGACGTGGGGCCCGCCCCGACCTGGCGTGTGGCTCGGATCGTCTTCGTGTGAGCAAACACCAAGCCGCGGCGAGAGAGGGTGAATGGAGCCTTGCCTGCACACACCCTAGATCCACAACCCCCGCCGGCCTTCTCTCCGCTCTCACCGCTCTCAGGACGTACAGCATGCGAGACTCGGGCAGCTGCAACATGTAGAGAAGAGTGCTGTCCTGCACCCACAACCTCACCATGGACCCCAACATCACAAAAGCCCTCAATGACAAGCTCTACGACAAGCGCAAGAGCGGTGCCCTCGAGCTCGAAGGCCTGATCCGAGATGCACTCGCTGTTCAGGACCACGACAGGATAGCGAAAATTGTGCACCAGCTCTGCCACGAGTATGCCTATGCTGTCCACCAGCCTCACGCCCGCAACGGCGGCCTCATAGGACTGGCCGCCGCCTCCATCGCCCTGGGACCCGAAGTCGCCCGCTATCTCGAGGAAATCGTTCCCCCGGTCCTTGCGTGCTTCAGCGACCAAGATGCCCGTGTTCGGTACTACGCATGCGAGAGCATGTACAACATTGCAAAGGTCGCCAAGGGCGAGATACTTGTCTACTTTAACCAAGTCTTCGATGCTCTCTGCAAGGTGAGGACACATCCGTCAGGCGCTGCCCCACGCGTGTGGACAAGGCTAACACAGCCGGTACTGTTCAGATGGCCGCAGATTCGGAGCTATCTGTCAAGAATGGCGCAGAGCTACTGGACCGTCTGATCAAAGACATCGTCTCCGAGTCCGCTGCTAGCTATGTCTCCGTACTGCAGACTGCACCCGATCAGCACGACGGCGAGGATGAGCCATATCCATACGCTTTCAGCCTCGAACGGTTCCTGCCGCTTCTCGAAGAGCGCATCAACGTTATTAACCCTTTTACGCGGTCCTTCCTTGTCGCATGGATAACATTGCTCGATTCCATACCAGATCTCGAGCTCATTGCCCATCTACCGCGCTTCCTCGGCGGCCTCTTCAAGTTCTTGAGCGACTCCAACCAAGACGTATATACCATGACACAGGCAGCGTTGGACAGGCTTCTGAGCGAAATCAAGAAGATTGCAAGAATCAAAAAGGGTATAGAGGAGAGTAAGAAAAGCAACAGCAAAGACGAGCGCAGGAATTCTGCAGATAGTATGCGCAGCGGAAGCGATGCGTCGGACATCACCCCCCTCGACCCGCAAGAGTCGATTGACGAAAAGGGTGATGGCAGCGGAGAAAGCGGGTCTGTTTCTGGGGACAGCGGAAAGTCTATCCACGGAGACGGTAACTGGATACCCGGCCAAGACGTGCACGTTGATCATCCCAAGATACTTGGGATACTTGTGGAATTTTTAGTCCCACCACCTGGTGAGATTTGTCTATGGGAGGAAAGGCTAGACGATGCTAACATTTGCAGACTCGGAAGAGGAGCAGACTGAGATACTGCTAACGGCGCTGCGCTGGATCGACAACTTCTTTGACATTTGCCCTGAGGACATCATGCCGTTTGTCCCAAGCCTTTTGTCGCATGTGTTGCCTCGCATGTCACACGAGGTTGACACGGTTCGCAAAGCAGCAGTCAAGGTCAACGCTTCGCTCATGGACTACATCCTATCCTTATCTGACGACAACCGTCCGCGAGATAGCGGTGCAAGTGGGCAGATCCAACTACCGCCTTCCCTATCTGAGCTTGGGAAAGAGCTTACCGGAACACAGCGGCGAGACTCGAATTTATCCGGCCGATTGCTCAAGGCGGTCATCCGCGACCAAGCAAACAAAGCCGATTCACCAGACGGCAGGTCACCCACGCCAGCAGAGGAAAGTGGCCCATCGCCTCGCCCCATACCAGAGCTGGATTATCAAGCTGCAGTTAGTGCTTTGACATTGCAGTTTTTGAATGAACATGAAGCTACCCGGGTAGCAGCTATAGCATGGCTAATAATGCTGCACAGGATGGCACCCGGCAGAGTAAGTACACCACAGAGCCAAGCTTATTCAATGCTAACCGATGCGCAGATACTCACGGTAGACGACGGAACCTTCCCTGCGCTGCTCAAGACATTGTCCGACCCTTCAGATGCGGTCGTTACCCGCGACTTGCTCCTGCTCTCCCAAATCTCTCTCCATAGTGACGATACATACTTCACCTCGTTCATGGTCAACCTGCTGAAGCTGTTCTGTACTGATCGTAGGCTGCTAGAGACGCGTGGTAACCTTATTATCAGACAGCTATGTCTTACTCTCAGTGCTGAGAGGATCTACCGTACCATGGCAGATTGCCTTGCAAAAGACGAGGACGTCGAGTTCGCAAGTATCATGGTGCAGAACCTAAACAACAACCTCATCACTGCCCCAGAGCTCGCAGATCTGCGGAGGCGACTAAGGAACCTTGACAGCAAGGACGGTCAGTCCTTCTTCGTCACTCTTTTCAAGGCTTGGTGCCACAACGCCGTGGCTACTTTCTCACTCTGTCTCCTTGCCCAAGCTTACGAACAGGCATACCATTTGCTTCAAGTCTTGTAAGTGACTTGCTCATGTCCCTGTGGATACGGACACTGATCTTCCCAGCGCCGAGCTTGAGATGACAGTCAACATGCTCATTCAGATTGACAAGCTTGTCCAACTTCTCGAGTCTCCTGTCTTTACTTGTAAGATTCCTTGACCTGCTCGGCTCTGCACAAAGTCGCTAAAATAAACCTGTAGATCTCCGCATGCAACTTCTCGAACCTGAAAGACATCCGCACTTGTACAAGTGCATGTACGGCCTGCTCATGTTGCTCCCCCAGTCTTCTGCTTTTGCCGCGCTTAAGAATCGCCTCAACAGCGTCTCGGCCATAGGTTATCTGCATATTGTGCCTCAGCGCAGCAGCTCGACGTATGTTCACCCTTCCTCCTCCCCCACCCTTAACCACTTGCGGCAAAAAAGCTCAGAAGCTGGCACAAACAGTAGCAGCACTAGTGGCATTGCCTCGCCTGGAGGAGCCAACCTTTCCAACTTCGAACGCCCTGGCAGATTAAAGCCAAGAGACGGGCTGGGTGGCCCGGATACAGGCGGACCTGTGAAGTGGACCGAGTTGCTAGAGAGGTTCAAGCAGACTCAAGAGAAGGCAAGGCGCAGTCAGAGAATGGCCAGTATGGGCGAAGAGGAAGAAGTTTACGAGAAAATGGGCCCGACGGCGCCGGCCCCGTCTGTGCAACCCAAGGTCGTAACTGGGCTGAGGCCAGGAAGCCCTGCGGGACCCATGAGACCAGCCCCTGCACCTGCAGCGCCAGGTCCGGCACCGGGACACAAGCCACGGTCTAGCTTGAGTAATCTGGGGCGGTTCGCTGGCGGGGTGACAGGGAGAAGAAAGGATAAAAAATAGACAACTCGGCGTATGTATTGGTAGCGTTAGCGCGAGTAGCTGATTTGTTGGTGAGTTTTGCGTAGGCGCAGGTGACTACGAGGTGCATTGTTGGCGTCTGTTTGGGACCATTGCGACTCGTTTATGGTAATCTTTAGGCATGGGCGGCGTCTAATGCAAGCAAGATTGTATCCCTTTATCGGTGTTTGCCTTTTCTGAACCTCAGCGCGTCGCCGTCCTTCTCCTTCCATCCGGACGCTTGTGTTCCTTCACCTTCGTCGTTTAGCACCCACGTTTTAACAATCTCCTTGATTTCTGGCTTCTTCTTCTCCAACCTCTTGGCTTCTTTGACCTTTCTTACATAGCCACTGTACACGGCTACCTCGGCCACGGCTACACCTAAGGACCCTCCCAAGCTCAGTCCCAGTCTCGAGCCGACGCTCCAGTGCCGCGCAGCCACCCAAATGAAGACGGCGACACAGACAATCGAGACTATTATGTTGATGATGAGAATGATCTGGCGATGCACTTCCTCGAACGACACATCGTCTTCTTCGCTTGTGGTCTGTGTAGCCCCGATGCTGAAAGGTTCTGGGGCACGAGGGAAGCGCTGGGAAAAGGTCTCGCGAGTGGGTGGTGGGTGAAGCATTCGTTCGTACGAGAGGGCCTCTTGCTCAGCGCGGAGTCGGGCCATGAGGGCTTCGTATTCGGGCGTCTTGGCTGGCTTTGGGGGTGGGGGTGGGGCGTATAGTGTTGTGTTGGCAAGGAGGGACGCGAGAGTCTTGGGGACAGGCTCTTCTCCAGCATCTTGTGCGGCTTCTTCGTTGGATACAGGCGCATCCGGGCTTGAATGAGGAAGATGTTTCTTTAGCAGCTTGGAGAGCTCAATCAGCTGGCTGTGTGAGATGGGGTTGCCTGGTTTGGCATCGGCGAGCGTGGGTTCGTCAGCGCGCTGTAAACTTGCGTAGTCGTCGGGCGATAATTCTTCGGCTTTTGCGACTGCCCGGACGATACCGGGCGTCATGGTCAGGAGCACCATGGCGAGTTGTAGAGGTGGGTGTCTGTAAGAGAGGTGGGAATTGCACGTATTAAGGGCAAAGGGTATCGCCAACGGCAGGCTGACAGGGATTAATGCGGCGACCCTAGGAAAGTTAGCGTTCCGGACGTCATGGATATTTTAAACTCAAACAAATCTAGGCGATAGCTCGCAGGCCAACTTGATTGCGCGGCAACTAGGCCACCACTGCCCACTTCCTCTGCCCCAAGACCCTGCCAGAAACACTCAATTGCACCTGCAGTTAGCTATCCGCTGGCCGTGATATCACCACCACATCTAAATTCGCTTCAATGTTGAGCCGATCGCCCCGGCTCGCGGCGTCTATCGCGCGGCCGCAAACTTCCTTTTCCTCCGCAACACGTCGCTCGATATGCCCGCACAGTAGCGTCGCCCTCGCCCGCTCCATACAAAGTCCAAATGCAGTACCAGCGTTATACCACCCGTCCCGGCGGCGGCATCAGTCGTCGTGGGCTACTGCTGTTAACGTAGCGCAACATGTGCGGTCGACGCCGCCACCAGATGCGCCGATAAAGATGGATCCCTTCCAGACGGTAGCACGAGAAATGAAATTTTTGACGGGAAACATACGGCAATTGCTTGGCTCGGGACATCCGACGCTCGATACCGTGGCTAAGTATTACACCCAGAGTGAGGGGAAATACGTACGGCCTATGCTAGTTCTTCTCATGAGTCGCGCCACCGCCCTTACACCCCACCGGAATGTTGCAAGAGGCGGCATGGGTATTGGAAGCCAAAGCGCAGATATCAGCATAACGCAGCCAAGCATTCTCGCAGACGAGAACCCGGATACCAGTCCTATCAGCAGCATACGACATGACGCTGCTTACACTCCCGAGGACAGCGATATCCTCCCCTCGCAACGCCGATTAGCAGAGATCACTGAACTCATTCACACAGCTAGTCTGCTCCACGACGATGTCATCGATCACTCCGTCTCGCGTCGCTCCGAACCCTCAGCAAACCTTGAGTTCGGCAACAAAATGGCAGTGCTAGCTGGTGACTTCCTGCTTGGCAGAGCATCCGTAGCACTAGCTCGTCTGCGCGATCCAGAAGTTACTGAGCTGCTCGCCACGGTCATTGCAAACCTCGTCGAGGGCGAGTTCATGCAGCTCAAGAACACTGCGCGCGACGAAAAGAACCCCGTGTGGACGGAAGAAACCGTCTCGTATTACCTGCAAAAGACATATCTCAAGTCTGCTTCGCTCATATCAAAGAGCTGTCGTGCTGCTGCTATCCTGGGTGGTTCGACGCCGGAAGTGGTCGAAGCGGCGTACCTATACGGCAAGAATCTCGGTCTGGCTTTCCAGCTGGTAGATGACATGCTGGATTATACTGTCAGTGAAGCCGAACTGGGAAAACCTGCTGGTGCGGACTTAGAATTGGGACTGGCGACGGCGCCGCTGTTGTTTGCGTGGAAAGAAAACAAGAGTCTGGGGAAGTTGGTAGGAAGGAAGTTTTCGCAACAAGGAGATGTGCAACAAGTAAGATGCCTGTCCCTTTTTCTCTTCTTTTTTGTACTTCGACAATTCTCGTGGAGGGAAAGAAGAAAAGAAGAAGAAACAAGTGTAGAGACTCATGCTGACATTTTTAGGCCCGCCAAATTGTTGCGCAAAGCTCAGGCCTCGAACAAACGCGTGCCCTGGCACAAGAATACGTCGACAAAGCCATTGATGCCATTGCCTTCTTCCCAGACTCGGAGGCGAAAACCGGTCTGGTGGAAATGTGCACAAAGGTGATGAAGAGGAGGAAGTAGAAGGCAAGGGAAGGGAAAGACGAAAAACTTTGATTGTTTCCAGCATATCGCATCACCGTCACCCTCATCATGATTCCTCCTCCCATTCTCCCTTGAGTTTGGGAAATGCGACATTTATCCCACGCGCATGCATACCTTTACTCTTCTTCTCCTTCTCTCACCACCTCATCTGCCTCACTTGTCTTCTGTTCTTTCGCATACCTGTCTCCAATCACAAAAGTCTCTTACGCCTTGTAGTGCTGATGGACAAAAGAAAAGAGGGATGTTGAAGAACAAGAAGAAGAAAAGACTCACAAGGTCATGTACGAGTACATGGTGTAACAATAATATACAGAAACTGGCATACTTGAAAGACTCATCACGATCAAAATAGTAGACTACACAACCTGCTCCAACACGCGCCACATTTCTTCAAGTGGATCGAACATCTGCATTAAAACCTGCCATTACTCTACATGGTCTATTTAATGTTTTACTCGTCTATACAAAGGCAGGCAATTATATATCGGCTTCAAATGGCCGTACAATCTGTCCCTTTTCTTGCAGATAATCCTTGACTTGCTTGACGGTATATTCGCCTCTGTGGAACTGCTTGTGTGTTAGTCAATGTTACGCGAGACAAGGCTCAGCTCCAGATAAAGAGAGAAAGAGAAAAAACAAGAATAGAACTCACCATTCCAGCACCCAAAGCGGCATCTGTCGTTGTCTCTGCAAAGACTTGTTCAAAGTGTCCAGGGTTTCCGGCTCCACTGCTCGCGATAACGGGGATCTTGATTGCGCTCTTGACGTCGTTTATGAGTTCCGTGTCGAAGCCGTTATTGCTGCCATCCTTGTCTATGCAGTTGAGAAGAATCTCGCCTGCGCCCATGGCCTCAACGGCTTGAACTAATTGCCGGACATCAAAGTCTCGGCCTTCACGTCCACCCTTGATGGTGCATTGGTACCAGCAATACTCTTCGCCATTGGGACCCCGAGTGGCCGTCTTGATGGTGTGGTGCGGTGTTGCGTCTGGCGAGGAGACGTATACCCGCTTTGGGTCCACGCTGATGACGACTGCTTGGTTGCCATATGCCGAAGAAATAGTTTCTATGGCAGTGTTGCCTGCTAGCTTGCGACCTCGCGCATAATACTCCTCGGCAGCCGTGACAGCGTCTGAGCCTATGCTTACCTTGTCGGCGCCCGACTTGAAGTACATAGTGGCTATGTCGAGAGCGGAAATCTTCGTGCCATCCGTGTCGACAGTATCCCGAATGCCTCCACCGACGGTAAGGGGTACGAAAACAGTCTCGCTTGTGCGGCGCAGGATCTCGAGCATAGGCATATCGGCAACAGGGCAGCTTCGGAAAGATGTGATGTTGAGGAAGGTGACTTCGTCGGCTCCTTGCTCATAGTACTTCTTGGCCATCTCGACAGGCTTGCCCAGGTTTCGCACTTGGTTACCGGCATCCGACTTCTCGCGCACGTCATACTGATCACCTTTTGTAACCACGAGATCACCCTGGTCGTTTGTCCGTACATCCAGGCATGCGATGACTCGTCTGGTGAGACCTTCTTTTGTGTCAACCGCCGATGGTTTCTCGGGCAGCTTCTGAGTCTTCTTTCCTTCCAAGAATGCCTTGAGGACGCGAAGTCCTGCAGCGCCACTCTTCTCGGGGTGGAACTGCGTGGCAAAGATGTTGTCCTTTGCTACGGCACCCACAAACTCCTCGTCGCCGTACCGTGCGGTAGCTACAGTCCATCCTTCCTTCTCCAATTTGCCTTCTTCGTATGGTGCGGCATATGCGTGGACATAGTAGTACTTGGACGTTGGCCGGAGCCCGTACAACGACTCATCCGTCACCTCGCCACTCCGCGACGTGTTTGCGCTGTTCCATCCGATATGGGGTACGCTCTTGTCTGTATCCTGGAATTTCCGTAGGCGCACTGGTATCACACCCAGTCCCTTCACCTGTGCATCTTCCTCGGAGCCTTCAAACAGCGCCTGGAGACCCACGCATATCCCCATGAAAGGCTTCCCAGCCTTGATGTGCTCACGGATCGGCTCAGTATAGCCGGCCTTCTCTAGCTGGGAAAGACAGTGGCCAAAGTGACCAACGCCGGGAATGATGAGTTTCTACCAACGATGCTGTATCAGCACATTGTCAATTGATGCACCCTTTGTGGTGTGAGGGCTGTGGCAGTACCTCTGCGGAGGGCACCTGGGCAGGTGACTTGACCCATTCTACCGTGTAGCCAACTTTCTCAATGGCATTGACGAGAGAGCGGACGTTGCCAGCGACATAGTCGAGCAAGTGAACGGTCGGCATAGCGAAAGAGTACCTGCAATTGTTCCAAGTGTAAGTCTGACTCGAACGGCGCCGTGGAAGGAAATTTAGAGGCGCCCCCGCCTGAAGGGTAACTATCTCCACGCTAATGGCTAGCGCCCGCTGCAGCATCCCTGTCCGACAAATCTTTGGATCTTCAGCCTCCGCGCAACATTTTCCCAGAGACGCCGTCTTCACACCCGTCACCGCAACCTTGCGCGCACACACCCAGTCGCCAGTCGCAAACATGGTGCGAAAACTCAAGCATCACGAGCAGAAGCTCTTGAAGAAGGTATGCGTCCCCGGACGCGGTCCAGTCATGTGACGGTGTGCCCAAGATGCTAACTGCGTGCTTCTAGGTCGACTTCAACACTTACAAGAGCGACAATGAGTGAGTATAAGCCAATGCACCTGTCGTATGCAAAGCGCTAAATTGGTACCAGCCACCGAGAAGCGGCGGTAATGCGACGCTATGCCATTCAAGGTCGCGACGACTACAGAAAGTACAACCAGCTCGCGGGTTCCTTGCGACAGCTTGCACACAAGATTGCCGCCCTCGACCCCTCCGATCCCTTCAGACGGAAACACGAAGACCTTATGCTGGAGAAGCTGTGGGACATGGGTATTCTTGGTACCGGTGGCGGAGGCAGAGGCAAGCTGAGCGACATTGAGCACAAGGTCACGGTGTCTGCCTTTGCACGGAGGAGGCTTCCTGTCGTCATGACCCGCTTGCGCATGGCTGACCACATCCAAGCCGCTACCACACTCATCGAGCAAGGCCATGTCCGTGTGGGAACAGACGTTATCACCGATCCCGCCTACTTGGTCACTAGAAACATGGAGGACTTTGTGACCTGGGTCGACTCTTCCAAGATCAAGCGAAACATCATGAAGTACCGCGACAAGTTGGACGATTTCGAACTGGAGGCTTTGTAAACGACTCAGTAAAACTTCATTGGGCGGCGTTCTGGTTAGTTCGGCATTTCAAGGCGTTTTGTATTGGCGATATCTGTCAGTGAGAATGAAAGGAATAAGTATCCTTCGGCACAAACCTCGTGTCAGTTCTACGCAAGATTGGCGAGAGTCTGTTTCGATCATTTCACGCGTGCTACATACTTGAAGCATAGTCTATAAATCGATTGCATGTGAGAATGAACGATGCAACAGTATTCATAATCTTCCTTTCGATTGGTCTGTCTCGTTGGCACGTTGCGAAATGGGTGCTATCATGGCTTTATCGCTTTGCAGTATAGAGTTGGAAGTCGTCAGCATCTCGAACTCTTCCGCGATCTCGTTTCTTTTCTGCATTGCACGGCAGACACATCCTAAATGTATACATCCTATCAGGAAATCAACAAGGGGGTTCACACAACATGAGAGAGAGAAAGGCTGTACATGGGCGATTTTGAAGCTTCGTCATACATGTGAAGCCCACATCTTCTCCTGTGGTTTGCAAATGCCTGAAGATCTCTTCGTTTGCATCTTGCTTTGAGGTGTGTACACTATTAATGTAGTTTATGGTCTCGATGTGTGTCGACAATGGCTTGTCGTCTTGTATCTGACCAGCCATGGTAAGAGTATAGAGGAAAATCGTCAAAAAACAAAAAACAATGAACCTTCCCTTGAGTAGGTGTTGAAAGAAGAAAATGCAACCCTTTTTCTATTATGGTACTAGAGAAAAGCATTGGATTGACATTGTCCCAAATACAGTCTTCTCCACAATACCCAAATCCACAACCTCCAACCTAGAGCCCTTACCCCAGGAAATGCTCATCAGCTCTATCCGAAATTAGAACTGCTACAAATATATGGGATCATCTAGAACCTGGGTAACTTTGCGAGGATATTCTACCCGCATGCCAATGAGCACCGCCGTTACCTAATTCAGCTGAGACAGACGTCAATCACGTCTTTCAATTAGTGCGTGCATTGGAAGATCGGAAAATTTTAGCCAAGTCAGCCTATATCTCTAGGAAAATGCTGTGAGTATTTTGGATTTTTGGTCGGGAACATCAACTGCGGCGGTCGTTTATGTACGACATAGTGATGGCGACGTGCATAGAATGTAGCAATTGAGGCACATATGACTGCAAGAAGGTGAGACAACATTTATACCCAGCTAACCAAGTCCAAGTATTCATGAAGAATATTTCACAGTTACTATTGTACGAAATTCTTCGTGAGTAAATTTGTAAGTATGTTTGCAGGGTTCATCATCTCGACCCGCGCACTGACCGCGTGTAAATTTCCGGGTCCGCACACACAGGTCCCGTTGGCTCATCCGTGCTGAATTATATGGCTAGCATTCTCAACATTTAGTCTTTCTTCTCATTCTCCATGGCGGCAATCTCGATATCGGTCTTGCCCCAGCGATGGCTGAGATCGCCAACAGGCAAAGAGATAGACCACCGCATCTCGGCCATCATGATTGCAATAAGCATGTACCACCCCAGGCACGCCACTACGAACAGTATGGCACCACCAGCCTGAGTCTTGTTAGAGTGAGTCAAAAATTAGGATAAAAAAACTATCCTCACCTTTTGCAACTTTAATGCATTGTCAAAGTGCTTTGTGTTCAACGCCCAATATGCTGCGCTCAGCACCCAAGTCGATATCGCCGCCAATGAGAAGATGCCCGTGAATACCAGATTCATTCTGATGGTGAAAATCACGAAGGTCGCCATTGCGAAACCCCAGACAATACAAAAAAGCCCAAGGGCAGCAGTCATCTGTTCACTTACTGCACCCTCTGCCGCATTACCGGAAGCCGAGTATGAAGCAGCGATACCGAGTGAAGGAATCTGGATTAGCCCAAAGGAAAGCCAGAACACCGAAAACAAGCCTGTGACCATCATAGGGAAGAACTGCGCCTGGATCCAGAGAAAGATACAAGAAAGCGTGAGGAGAACCGGGCCGGAAAAGAAAAAGATGCCACTGGTAAAAAATTAACATCCGAGTACGAGATAGGATTTGGCTGTTTGCTTACGCGACGGCTTGGAGACCACTTGCGCCACCCCAACCCATGAGCACCATGGAGTAAGTGAAGGTTGAGATTACGAAACTAAATGCGAAAATTAGTACATCTGAGGAGAGGATGTAGACAGGGAATGTCTTACCCCAAGAAGCCTAAAGGAACGGCATTGGCGTATTGACCAACGTGCTGACTGGCATGCGGTGTCTTTGGCGCCAAGTACAGCTTCTCAAACAACTCGGGACTGATAGAGATATTGGTTTGCTCATGAGTGAGCCGAGGCTCCTTGTCGATATGATCGGATTTGATGCTACTAGGAGAGTGCGTCTGCTGCGCTGCTGTAGTGATTGCGGCCATTTTTGTAGAGACTTCTGAGGGCGATGGCGGAAGTTCGAAATCGAAGGCGTTAACGCTCATTTATGAATGGAAGATATGTACCGGAGTCTTTCCTATTGCGTAATACTCCAAGGACCCACGGGATCGCGGGGTATATATACTGAGCATGTTCGATTGCTCAACATGTTATAAGATGATTTGGAGTAGGCCCGTATCGAATCTAGGCCCGTATGTTTTATCCGACTATCCCGTTGAAAGTCACCTGCCATTCGCCAAATGTCACCGTTGAGCCTCAGCGGTACCGGTTATGGACTTGATATAAGGTTTAACAGGGCCGGGAAATCACCGCCGCTAAGAGATGCCAGTCAGCATTCACCAAAGGAGGTCGTTTAAAACAGGATACCCCGCTGACCACTATGGAAATCACACATGGTTGGTCAGACTTGCACGAGTTTCCGTGCCGGAGTTTGTTCCATCGTAGCTAGCGATTACGCCTAGAAACGATCCCCACCGTTGGGTTCACGTGAAATGGATCAGGGTCTCAAACATACGAAAGGCTTGATTTGTGTATGTAAGTGCTCAAGCAAGCTAAAGAAGTAACTGTTCCAAATATATACAAGGTTTGAGCAGTAAGGTGAAGGAACAAAAACAGCGAAATGTGTCAAGGAGAGAAAAAGTATACCAAAAGAGGTGTAAATGAGTGTGAGAATGTTAGCGAGTGACGATGGGAGAAGAAACGAAAGCTGGAAAAGCAGATGCTGAAGTCATCAGTTAGGAACATCCTTTAGATCGCGCCACAGCTGCCAAAGTTCCTGCATCTGAAGCCTAGTCTAGCCAGATTGTCGAGCGGCTCTCAAGGAGAGGAGGCCATCGCTTCTTGAGACCAGAGTCATCTTGTGGCCAAACATCGGTAGTGCCGGCTTTGTACGCAGCCCAGTTATTGCAATTGTTGTTCCACTCAGAACCGGCAGCGGGGAGGTTGATGTCCTGCTTGCGCTCGAGAAACTGGATACTGAGACCCATGCCTACATGGAAAGCCTACGAATTATTAGCGAATTGGTCGTATACAAAGGAGGGCAAGAAACTGACAATATGACAGTGCATCAACCAGGCGCCTGGGTTGTCTGTAGGGTAAGCTAGAACAAGCCAGCCGCCACCTCTGAGCTGGACGACGTCCCGACGGGGTGGGTTTGTAAATTGCAATTGACTAAAGTGAGTAGCAGCGCTGAATTGTCCATCACCGGCGCCTAGAACGTAGCTGTCATGTCCGTGGAGATGAATGGGATGAGCAATGGGCGGGGCTCCTACCGCCTGTTGAATCACCCAGTAGGTCCATGTAGATGCAGATGTTGAAGGAACTTCCACGACATTGTACGACTGGGGAAAGCTGTTGTTGTTCTCTGCAACGTACTTGACGGTGGGCTTTCCCGGGTCGATGATCATCGAAGTACCATTGATAGTCCATAGCACTGTATTTCCGTTTGCTGCGACAGGACCGAAAGCGACGGGAAGGTTCTTTGCCTGGGCGGCGAAAGTAGTGCTGGGCACATTCTTTACAATCTTGGGAGTGGTGACTGGATTACTGCATGCCGTGAAAGGATTAGCAGGGGCGGTAGAAGTAGGGTCAGCCACAGTCTGGCCCTGGTACGTAAAGATGGCACGGCCTTCGCGAGCACTACGTGATTGGCACAGTCCATCGGCGATAGCACGGAACCAATAATTTCCAGCCGTCTGGTTTGCGGTGAATACCACGTCGTAACGCTGCCCAATTCCGATCTGAAGATGGGTGGTGTTGTACGGGTTGATGGGAACGAAGTCCGTTGCGATGACTTGGAATGGATGACCGTCGAGATTAACCACCATGTTTGTGTCAACTGCAGTGTTCACAAGTCGGAGACGGTAACGTTTGCCGGCTTGAATCGTGACCTTGTTCCAAGCTCCGCCTCCAGCAGCATTTTTAGCAGTTCCGTTTATCAAAATGTTATCCCCAACTGGTGGTCCCAATCCAGCTTGTCCATTCTGAAATGCGATGGAGGCCGCTTGAAATGCTGTGTTGTAGTACCAGTCAGTAATTGGCATAACACCAAGATCTTCGTCGTAGTTCGCCGTAGCTGGTCCATTCACAACGACAGTACCCACTACACCATCGCCGTATTGGTGCGAGAAGTGTGAGTGATACCAAGTTGTTCCGTACTCAGTGGCTTGGAATTCGTAGGTTTTGAAGTCACCCGGGGCCAGGGCACATTCGGTAATGCCATTTACACCATCTTGGATATTCTTGTTGAGCATACGAAAGCCGTGCCAGTGAATCGATGTGCCGTTAGACTGAAACAAGTTTCGAACTGTGACTCTGATTGTATCTCCCCAATTAGCGACAATTGTCGGCCCTGGGTATCTTCCGTTGATAAGCATGCAAACTCTCGAGCCAGCACCGTCAGGATTGCACGTCGTATTCTCAAGGCGCAAGTTGTATGAGCGAACAACACCAGTGTTGGGCCAGGATGTATACATGTCCGTCAACGAAGTGAAGCCCTGAGCCCAGCAATGCCTCGTGTTTGGCGTGTTTCCAACGTTGACACAGGAGGCTGGAGACTGGCGCTCTTCGAGGCTATCACGCTTAGGCGTGAAAGGAGCGAGGCTAGAGAGTTCAGCAGGAATTGCTGCTGCGTTGGCGAAGGATTGGGAGAGTCCGAGGAGGACCGTCCCAAGGAGGTGGAGTGACTTCATTGTAGCTGTACACAGTGGCAAGGAACGGATTTTCTTCTGTAAAGACTGGAAAAAAGAAGAATGAGGGAAAGGAGGAGGCGTAGAGCTGTGTGTATGTTGCACTTCGGATCCTGCTCTGATATGAAGAAGCAGCGCATTGCCATGTTCTTATACTTCACCACAACTCATACCATCCTTCGTTCCCACAGTATCTGGTCTTCTCTTTTGCGACTTCAACAGCCCTGATCTCGTTAGTGCGACGCCTTCAATATTCCTGGATGCAATGGATGTCTACCTCTCTTCCTCGTTGGTGAGTGAACACAGAAGGGGTGTCAGCTGTGGTCAGAGCTGCCGGAGATTTGACTTCCGGAGAACGTGCAAGGCGTCGAATCACAAGATGCATCGCCCAAAGAATACAGTAAGCAAATCCAGATAGACGAATAGCTCGAGAATAGCCGTCGGTTCTTTTGGTAAATACAATTAACTTCAACACTGATGTCTCCATACACGTCTTCCTGAGATATACGAAATAACTCCAATACTAAGGAACGACAGGAGCCGCGAGTGTATTTGACACTCGTGACAGCAGTTTTTGAAACGATTTCGAGGCTGCATAACATAGAACTGAGCGTGTGTTGCAGGCGTGGCTCAAAGCTTGTCCGCCACCTCGCTTCCATTCTTTGTATTGAATAGTTGCTTGGATTCTCCGACATAATCATACGTACAAAAGTGATAGAACAGTGTGCTTCAAGGAGACGAAGTCCGAAGGCTTCCCATACGGATTGCATAAACGAGGAAAACTGCGGAAAAGCAGAAAATCAATATCAGATCTGATGTAACTAGTCACTTATCTCTTTTCCCTCAGGATTTTAGCCCATGCTAGAGGGTTTCAGACATCCTATGATTACGTGCTCACGAGAAACCTTCAACGACTCTTCACTCTTGTAACTTTGTTAGTTGTCATGGAATACTTGGTTAACAAAGACTGGATATAGTGTCTGCTAGGTACGAACTTCGGATACGGTGAGATAAAACTGTATTACCTAGCATCCAGACTTCCATGAGTCAGATACATGTCTTACAGCGGTCTTCGAGGGTACATTACGCGAAGACGACTGGTATTTCGTTCAAAGCCTTCGTCCAAGACTCAAGCCCTGGCGCACACATGTGTGGGAGTAATTTCCGCAATACGCTATCCACACACCTTTTCCGGTCAGCTGAGGCGTAAGGTCCTTCGAGAGAGAGCTTATGTATTCGTAAGCTAGGCGTTCGTACGGAGTGTGTAACGCCATGGTGGCTGAGCTGTCTTCTAAGCGAAGCAGCGAAGTCCGCAAAACAAGCCAACGGACAACTGACACCGAGTACATGCTGTCGCACAGGTTTCATTGGAAGGATTCCTTTGGTAGGAGCATAAGAGGAAGGAAGTGACATGCACAAGACTACCGGGCTTATAGCACAACTGCTAGCAAAGCGGGAGCTGCCTAGATAACTTTATGGAGTTGTATCCCGTCTCACATATCAGCTTTGAACAATAGAGTTTGGTACTCAGAAAAGGAAGATCGAAGGCTATATCAGTGATGGGCCGAGATGGTTTGTGTCTGTATTCCGTTACGATCCAAACTTTGGCAGCTCTGCCGCGTGCGAATATAAGCAGTTCATATAGACCTCCAAATTGCTTTGGTATGGAAAAAGGATTAGTCCAGCTCAGTTAATCATTGCCCAAAGAAACGGCTTGCATGACTCTCAACTGTCTCCATGAGGCTCAAATCCTGGTGCCGGCAATTCATAACCTTCCTCTGAGAATCCCGGAGCGACGGTCGTCCCAACGAGCGTCCAATTACCCAAACTAGTAGCCCTCTGCCACCGTCCTTTCTCGATGACGACCTGTGGAGTCTGGTTCCCAAAAATATCATTTCCTAGAAGTTTGTGTTCGGTCGCGGTACCATTGTTCCAAGACAGATCTAGTTGTAATGGCGCGCCAGCGTAGTAGTGCCAGATTTCGACAGCGTCGACGACACGATGCCAGTACGAAGCGCCGACCTCCCCTTCTAACAAGTAATAGATGGCTGTAGAGTAGGATCGGTTGTTGACATTGCCAGTATCTTCGAAAGTCTGCCGATAATAGCCCTTCTCTGGGTTTGGTGCGAGATTGAGTCTGGCGATGACGTCTTGCGCGCTTGGACTGTCGCAACGCGAAGCAAACACTCCGAGTCGCGATATCGCAAAGCAGACGGCAACAAAGTTCTTCATGTTCTTGAGTGATGGTCTTGATGGTTTGCAGGGTTTGGGGTTGCTTTGTGGAGGTGCACCGTGACTGCAGGGCGTCATCCCGCTTTTAAATTGGCAGCCTAAGATGGTCGCGTCATCCTGTCAATGAGGCATCATTACTGTTCGCGCGAACGAGCATCTCCAACGCTCTCTACGACATCACCTCTCCGGCGACCTTGGGTTTCAACAAGAACCAATCCGTGACTGCAATCAAAACAAGAACATCGCACACTAGGTGTTTTTTCCTGATCGCATCAGTCCTCATTCTCGCTTCTTAATTACCTGGCACATATATTGACATCATCTTTCCGGGAATGTCTCGTCTCCGAGGTATACTTGGCCCTAGAAACTGCAATCATTGTTCATAACCATATTACAGATCTAGAGTTGAATGTCACGACTCCTATTGGCCATCAGAGCAAGCAACCTGCTCAAGGACCATCTTTGTGAGAGACGTCACGATCCATTTCGAAGCGCTCTATACCCTCATCTCTGGCTGTATCTTTTGAACATCTCGGTTACTCGTCGCCATGATCGCTTTTTGGACTGACATATGCGCTAACCATGTTCCCAATGCTGCGCCCTGCCGAACCAGCAGAACAATCAGGGAAAATTGATTGTGGACACGCAATTTTTCAACGCAGTCACATCCACAGCCGAAAACAAAACCGTGAGACTCTAGCTAGTACTGCGTTAATAGTGTTGCTATGGAATCCAACACCCATCCTACATACTCGGCGCTTGCTGCATCTGCCGCGGTCATCCACTGTGGTTACGCTTTTGTTCACATGGAACTACACAGACACTATGCCAACTCGGCGACTGGGATCTTGGAACGCCTCCTGTCATCAGCACATAGTCAGAATGTACATCGATGATTTCCTCGGCGCGAAAATTGGACACAAGTGTTTACAGGTGCACGACTTATTACATATAAATTTTCTATCGAATCGTTGAAAGCGGGCTTTCAACAAGAGGTTGAATATGGCAAGGCAAACAGGCATAAGTATCTATTCCCAAACTGTACGAAGACTTGGGGCGAATAGGAGGACAACCAACCAGCAGTATTTGAATATGAAGATTCTAATCGAACCCCAATGTCAAATGAGTTTGAAACTCCCTTACTACGGGACGCAGGAAAGTATGGCCAAGTATACTAAAGCCTGGTATCAATATCTGGATTATCTCCTTGATCTGAAAAGAACATTGAGCTTTCCAGAATCTTTCGTGGCTAATCGTACCCTCCCAACCAGTCGAGGATTAGACTTCAGGGTATCAAGATACATGCAACCAATATCTCACATCCGTGGGCGATCTAGCATTCCATGATTCTGTATGTGATACAGCCATCTAGTGTACAACACTTGTACCGGGCAATTAACAAAGGGTGTTGAAAATTATGGGCTTGTTATGTCTGTGGGACGGAAAGACTATTAACTAACATATGTCTTCCAAGCCGCGACAAGATCCAGAGCTCGATACGCGTGAGACTCGCGCTTCATGCAACTGAATTTCACAGTAGCTGCACATGCTTCCAGATCGAGAGCGGATATTGATGCCGAGTCAAGGAGGCGGATTACCGTTTCTAGTAAAGATGCTCTGTGCCAAGTACGGTTTCCGCTTGACGCCAAGCACATCATGTGGCGTGGTCAGCGGCTGTCGCAACTATTGTCCCTTGAGTAGTTTGCCGATAGGAATTCAATTGGTCGGAGTTGTCCAAGACTTCTCAAGCAGCCCTCAGCTAGACGTCACGTGCCTTCTTGGTCTTGGTGGTGCGCTCCGCTGCCAAGTACACAACCTGCTTCCGCCGAGAGGCCAACAAGATAAACGTATCCACTATGACATCGTCCCAGAAACGACTACTCTATAAAACCGTACCTCCATGTCTTGGTACGGCCACACCGTTGCCTGATGACCATGTACGGTTACATGCGCCGACATGTTGAACGGTGTGGAAGGACCATGGAGAACCTTGCCTCTGGTGCAGACATCGGCCCGCTCTTTCGTGGAGAGAAAAGCGGGTATTCTCTATTCCCCCCAGGAATCACTATATAAATCGAGCTGCAACGGCTTGCCTGCGCCTGTTGTGTGTTTTGCTGTCTTATCCACTTTGTGATCGGCAGCTTCGCCTTGAACTGGGGATATTCACTTAGATACGACTCTCGTATCTAGCCACTACCATGTCCAGACGCAAGCCTGATATCGAGGCCACTGAGCCTACCGTCTCCTCTTCAGGCAGCAGCAAGTCTGACTTTAACACGGCACAACATCATGAACATACCGGTGTTCAACATCGACAGGCGTCTGTTGCCGCCAAGCTTCGTAACCCCCTAGCAGGCCTAAGTGAGCAACAGGTCCTGGCTGATGTCGAAGCATGGTGTACAGAGAAAGGACTTCAAGCCGACCTCGAATCGTTTCGTAAGGGTGCACTGATAGCCCGTGTCGGTCAGCGTGACGACGGCTTCGAATACGTGGATGCTCTATCAGCAGAAGAGAAAGACGTGCTACGACATGAGATCAACCATCGCTGGTCCCAGCCATTCATGCTATACTTCCTAGTTGTGCTTTGTGCTGGGTCCGCTATAGTGCAGGGGATGGATCAAACAGCTGTGAATGGTGCTCAGGTCAGTCCAGCCCCCGCTTCTGATACGAAAGGTTCAATAGCTGATTGCTTCTCACAGGAATTTTACTTTGAAGAATTCAACATCGGTGAAGATCAAGTATGGCTTCGCGGTCTGCTCAATGGCGCCCCATACCTCTGTTCCGCGCTCATAGGCTGTTGGTCCAACGCACCGCTCAACAAGTACTTCGGTCGTCGTGGCACCATTTTCATCTCGTGTATCATATCCTTCATCACTGGTATCTGGATGGCGGCTTGTGAGAGCTGTAAGTTATTCCAGAACAAGCATGCGTGAAGTGTGCACTGACACTTGTATTTAGGGCAAAACCTCCTCGTCGCTCGATTCATGCTCGGTTTCGCGGTCGGCGCAAAGTCATCAACTACACCCGTCTATGCTGCAGAGTCTGCACCAAAGACTATCCGCGGAGCGTTGACCATGATGTGGCAGGTATGTTGAAACCAGACTCCTATCACGTGATTCACTCTACTAAGCCCTATCCAACTAGATGTGGACTGCCTTTGGTATCATGTTGGGTTTCATTGTGTCGGTCGCATTTCAAAACGTAACCATCATTGGTGGGCCTACTTCTCCATGGAGGTGGATGCTGGCCAGTACAAGTATCCCACCTATGATCGTTTGTATTCAAGTCTATTTCTGTCCAGAGTCGCCCCGCTGGTATGTATCCTTCCTATAGATCTGCAAACTTTACGTTTAATAACCATATCAAGGTACATGGAAAAGGGAAGATTCGATAGGGCCTTTCATTCTCTCTGCCGTCTTCGAAGGACCAAAGTACAAGCCGCACGCGACATGTACTACGCCTACAAGCTTCTCGAGATCGAGAATGCTGAACGTGAAGGGCGAAACCCATTCAGAGAGTTCTTCGTAGTTCGCCGCAACCGGCGTGCTGCTCAGAGTGCCTTCTTCGTCATGTTCATGCAACAATTTTGTGGAGTCAACGTATGTTATGCTCGATGTTCTGCACCATAACACACTCTAATCTCCATCTCCTAGGTTATTGCTTATTACAGTACATCGATCTTCCGGTCTGCCGGATTCAGCCAGTCTGAAGCACTACTGACGTCTATGGGCACGGGCATAACGAATTTCCTCTTCGCAATCCCAGCAATCTACACCATTGACACGTTTGGCCGTCGTAATCTTCTGCTGACCACGTTCCCACTAATGGGAATCTGTCTTCTGTGGTGCGGCTTGTCCTTTTACTTGCCCAACAACCCGGATGGTACGCCTACACAGGGCCGTCTTGGATCCATCGCAGCTGCCATTTATACATGTAAGTCTAGCCCCAATAGACTCCTATGTGCCCGAAATGATGGAACTCCGAGAGAGGTTACTGATTTCGTGTCCTAGTCATGGCCGTCTACTCGCCTGGTGAAGGCCCAGTCCCTTTCACATACTCCGCCGAAGCGTTCCCCCTCCACCTCCGCGACGTGGGCATGTCCTTTGCCACGGCCACCTGCTGGGGATTCAACTTCATTCTCTCTCTGACGTGGCCGGCATTAGAAGCTGCTTTCACCCCGACGGGCGCTTTCTGCTGGTATGCAGGCTGGAACTTCTTCGGCTTCGTCTACGCTTATTTCTTCCTGCCTGAGACCAAGGCGCTTACGCTGGAAGAACTAGATACCGTCTTTGACGTGGGTAACCGCCAGTTTTCGGCGTATTACCGCAGAAAGCTGCCGTGGTACTTCCAAAAGCACATTTTGCGCAAGGACGTAGAGCCCATGGAGCCGTTGTTTGAGCTGCATGAGCAGGGTTCACTACGGGGCTTTGCGGATGGGCCTGTTGGTGGGAGAGGCGGTGCTGGTGGAGTGAAAGACACGGAGATTGTTGAGAAGGGCAATGCGAACAAGACGTAAGCATCGGTATGGTACGTGTAGAACGTAGATGAGAACAGAGGGTATAACTCATCGTGTGCGAAAAAGGCGAGGGTTTTTCTCCCAACAATTCAGATGCTGAAGCCTGTTTCTTACATGCGAAAATATACCCACTCTTACATGCGTGCTTAAAGAAACAATGGAATCATATCATGGTCGTGAAGATAGTTCGATCCACCTGGGCATTTCGAAATGATTCTCTATCCACAATCATTTGTAATATGATTTTCGTTGAAGAAGGCCCGTCGCTTAGCTCCAAAGCTCCGATACTCTTAACGAATACATAGTTTTTGTTTTGCAACAACAGTCTCCATTCATGTCCTATCTACGGGTGCGAATAAGTAGTTTCTTTCACTTCTATGCCCAATCATGGGCTGTGAAAGATGTGATGAGTACTCAAAGATTGAAGAATCAGTTATGATGGTTAGTCTGCTTATGTCAAAACTTTGTCTTTGTTATTTCGGTTGATGTCCAAAAAGTGATATTTTGACATGATGTTTTTGAGGATCTTCTGAGACTATCTCGATCTGGACCTTTGGCGCCCCTCGGTTCGCCTCTCCCGGTGTTTGTGATAATCTCGATCCTGCTCACTACTTCTACTACGACTTCTCCTTCTTTCCCTGCAACGGGAGGATTTGTGCTCATGCCTATCCTGATTACGACTCCGACTTCTATGATGATGCGTGTGTCGTGACGACATAGCAGAATCGCGGGCTTGATCATCGGCACCATGGTGGTCTCGTCTCTTCTTCTTGTGATGCCTGCTCCGGCTATCTTCTTGCTCTTGCGCGTTTCGTAGTTCCCGCAAGTCTCGCTCTCGCTCTTCAGCCCACAGCTTCTTGTCGTGCTTGGCCTTCTTCAGCTGGACCTGGGCTTGCTGCATCATGGCAAATGGGTCGTTGGACGATATTCGTGCCTGTTCCCTTTCTTTGCGTCGCGGGTCTTCGTTACCCCAGACATCCTTGTTCACATAGCCTTGATATGCTGCGGTTTCCTGGTCCTTCTCGTTGTTCTGCGAAGGTCTTTGTTGGGCCGTATACCAGGGCTGTTGTATTCCGTCTCTTCCTGCAGCATTGGAAAAGCGCATGGTATATTGATCCTCAAAAGCCCTTTCCTTCTTGCGCTTTTCCTTTTCTACCTCGGCATTCTTATCACGCTTGATGGCCTCTTTCATGTCTACGGGAAACAGGTCAATGTGACCGGCATGGTCCTGCAGAGGAGCATCGCTGATTGTGCTTCGTAGTTTCAAGACCTTGGCATCTTGCCTGTCGTCGTCGTCACCATCAGGAGCTGTGATGGACTTGGCCAAGCGTATGTCCATATCGGTGTCGTCCTCACCAGCAAGCTTCCTCCTCTTTCTGCCATGCGTGCGCTCGTCTCTGCTCCTCGATCCCTTTGCGTCTGAGTGCTTGGCAGACGCTTCTTCTGGAAGGGGTGGGGGTGTTCGGCCTCGCAGGATAGCGGCACGTCGTTGGGCGTCGAGCTCTTGCATGCGCTGCTCATCGGCAGCTTCGCGGGCGGCGGCGGCAGCCTCGTCGGCCTTGACCCGCGCAATATTGTCGGCATTGTAGACATTCCATGACTGAGAGAGGTGTCAGGGCATAGTTGCAAAGAATCGAGAGTGGCGTCGCATACCTTCTTGCCGAGTAAGTGTCTACGCGCTCTTTAGCAGCGTCCAACGTACTTTGGCGCAGGGGAAGAGCACCTACAGGGGCATGGCTTTACGTATGGATAGTACCGAGTGGCAGTGAGGCCGACTAAGTGTCGTGTATATGTACAGTAGAGCGAGTATGGGGACGGGAGTGACGTTGCATTAGCGTGGGCGGGGCCAGGCGGCAGCTTGCAATGGATCGTCGCAAGCTCTCCTTGATCCCAGTTCCCCCCGCAGCCCTTTTAGACACAGGAAGCAAACCCAATCGGAGTTTGTTGCCAACATCGCTGGCTACATACGTAGTATATCGCTCTGCAGCGCCGTCTCGCGTCGCATTGGCTGCCTATTATCTCTTGCTTTTCCTAGCGCCCGTATTCACACACAAGTAGCCTACGATCCGCGGGGCTTGGCCAGGACACGACACAGTAAAACTCTCCTTGGAACGCTCCCTTGCCCTACCTACAACCATGTACGACCTAGCCAAGGTCTGCTGATGGCCATACTTACCATGTCAACACTTGCATTCATGCCTCCAGTACCGTCTGTCTCTTTCTAACCAATACTTGACACACCCTCCTGTAAACGGCGCTTTTCTTTTTTCTATCTTGGTTTGTCGCTCAGCTGCGTGTAGTCTCTCGACATGCCCACCTGGCTTGTACATGGTTTCCGGTGGCCTCGTGCACAGATCCGCATACACATTATTCTTCAGAATCTCGACGATGCTGCCCCGGAATGGCTCATGGCCCCAGCCACTATTGCCTGCATAACGAAAAACTTCAAGGACCAGTGGCCAGAAACGATGGCTCGGCTGCCAAAGTTGCAGTTCATTGAGCAGTACGATCCTGACGATTTCACCGTCAAAGACCAGCCGTACGCATACGTATGTGACATTGTACACCAAGTCAAGCTAGGGGTAGACGTAGATGAAATCCGGGGTACTGGGTTAGGGGACGAACAGTGGGCAGCCATTGCCGAGCTGAGGGACAAGGTCGCGCCGGGTGAGAAGCTGGGTTGGTTCGTTGTAGTCAATGGCGATGTCGAAAGATGGGCTCCCCCACTCGAAGATGACGACGCAACACCAGATGCTAGCCATCTCGGCGAACAAAGTCAAGCGAGTAGTGTATTGCAATCGGATCTACCGAATGCACCGGAACCGGAACGGCCCTCTACGAGTCGCAGTCTGAAGAAATGGTTTGGAGGAAAGCTGCGGAAAACGAAAAGGCACGGACACTGTACCCCTTGTTTGTATGCATACTAACTCTTTGTAGCGGGCGATCCTTGAGAGGCGATGCTGCAGCTGCAGCTGAAGATCCAGCTCCACCACTACCACCTATTTCTCCACGCCATGCCCTTCATCCTGGGAATGGGAAAGCATCTGGACCCCAATCAGCATCTTCCTGATCGCGGATGGATCATGAACGGGCGGGCACAGCAAGCATGTACTTAGTGTTCACTGAGCAGATGTTTTGGCGGATCATCGTGGAAGCTCATGATAGCATGTCACGAAAAACATGCTCAAGGGACTGAGTAAACGCTGCATAAAGGTCGACCGCTACTACCTACTTTCACATGCCGAGGCATGCCAATCTAGTGCACATAATCTATCAATCGCAGAAGGTCAAGATGAAAACATCCCTCGGCCACTGGTTTGAACTCTATCTGAGTGATGGTCTCCTTGTCCATTAGAAAAAAGATTGTATGTGAGCAAGCTGGACAAGAAAGCCTGGCGCAAACATGTCTTTTGGGTTAGCGTGACTGGAGCTGTAGTGCACGTGATGCGCGTCAACCTAGTCTCAAATCATATTATCCATGTCGCGTCGGCCAACGGCGCTTCGAACACTAAACTCAGCACTCACACAAAACTCCGCCGTGGACCGTTGACCGGGTACTGCTAGTCCCAGCAGCCGTCATTTGATAATCCTGCAGTTTTCCGCGGCTAGATTATTGTCGCCTGCACAACCATCTCTAGTTGAGAACGACAGAAAATACCGCCAACATGAGTCGACGCGATTTCTTGTCGATGCCGGCGCCCGAGAACTATGTGGCTGGATTGGGCAGAGGAGCTACGGGTTTCACGACTCGAAGCGATCTCGGTCCAGCTCGTGAGGGTCCGTCGGAGGAGCAGATGAAGGAGATGCTAGCAAAGCGAGCCGCATCATTAGGCCAAGCTGCTCCGTCTGCGTATGGTGTTACCGAGAAGAAGGAGGAAGACGAGAGAGACGAGGAGGAAGACCGATTCCAGGACCCTGACAATGAAGTCGGCCTCTTCTCGAGCGGTATGAATTACGACAAGGACGACGATGAGGCAGATCGCATCTACCAAGAAGTTGACGAGAAGATGGACAAACGGCGCAGAGCCAGAAGGTTAGTGCAACCTATTTCTTTCCCACCTGCCCCTCCCCTCTATCTTTACTGTCGAAGTATTCATCGTGTTTTTTTCCACGAACAGATACCGATTGTGTCCGCCGTAGGGAAGCTCGAGAACAGAAAGAACGCGAAGAATACGAACGAAACAACCCCAAGATCCAACTCCAGTTCGCCGATCTAAAACGTGCCCTTGGTGGCGTATCCGAAGAAGAATGGGCCGCACTGCCAGAGGTCGGAGATATGACAGGCAAAGCCAAGCGTGCGCGTGAAGCACGCATGGCGAACGCAAGATCGTACGCCGTTCCAGACAGCGTGATATCTGCTGCATCCAAGAGTGGCGAACTCGATACATCGATATCCACAGGAGATGCTGACGGCATGACGACAAATCTCGCAAGCATCGGTGCAGCCCAACTTTCTGCTCTGACTGTGCGACTCGACTCGGCAGCAAGCACACCCGGCGCCCAGACCTCAACGACCTCTGGTACGGCAACATCAGTGGATCCCAAGGGATACATGACGGCCCTGAGCAAGAAGGAAGCCATGGGCGAAGAAGTGCCGGTCGAGGATATCAACCGAGCACGTGTCCTTCTGGAGTCTGCTGTCAAAACCAACGTACACAATGGACCTGGATATGTTGCATTGGCACGATTGGAAGAGGTGGCTGGGAAGATCCACACTGCTAAGAAGGTCATTGCCCGAGGTTGCGAGCTTTGCCCTCGATCTGTCGTTGTCTGGGAGGAAGCGATTCGATTGAACCGTGACAACCTACACAATGCAAAAGTCATCGCTGCCAATGGTATCAAGCAAAACACCAAGGCCGTGAAGTTGTGGCAAGCAGCTATTGATCTAGAGCAGACCCCTGCAGCTCGCAAGAAGGTTACTCGACAGGCTTTGGACCACAACCCCCAGAGTGTGGAGTTGTGGAAAACGCTGATCAACGACACGGAAGAGCTGGATGCAGTACGACTTTTGTTCGCCAAAGCGACCGAGACTGTTCCGCTTTCTGAGGAACTGTGGATCTCATATGCGCGCGTGTCAGAGCCAGAGGCCGCGCAGCAGATTCTTAACAAAGCCCGCAAGGCCATTCCCACCAGCTGGGCCATCTGGATACACGCCTGCCGACTCCAGGAGGAGCTAGGAAAGGTAGAAATGCTGGATACCATTATGACTCGAGCAGTGAAGTCGCTCATCAAAGAGAATGCCATGATTAAGCGGGAGGAGTGGATTGCACAAGCGGAAATCTGCGAAGAGCAAGGGGACAAGGGAACAGCAACTGCCATTATCAAGGCGACCGTTGGGTGGGGTCTTGACGAGGATGATGAACGCCGGGACATATGGCTTGAGGATGCAAGAAGCGTGTTGAATCGAAACAAACCGGAGACGGCCAGAGCTATTCTGGGATTCGCTGTTGCTGTCTTCCCCTACAGTACGACGATTTGGCATGCGTTCGCCGACCTCGAGAAGCACCATGGCACAATGGACACGTTACTGAGTGTACTAGAGCGTGCGGTCAATGCCTGCCCAACTTCGGAGTCTCTTTGGCTGCTTTACGCTCGAGAGATGTGGCAATCAGGTGACCCTGAAGGTGCCCGCAAAGTGTTGGGTCGAAGTTTTGAGGCCCTCCCGGGTAATGAAATGCTGTACACGCGCGCGGTTGACTTTGAGGTGGATGCTGGTAACTATGAACAAGCTCGTAGCTTCTTGCAAGTGGCGCGTGAATCTGCAGCTACGGATCGCATTTATATGAAGTCTGCGGTGCTTGAACGCCAGCTCGGAAACTACGAGATGGCCATAGATATCTGCAACCAGGGACTGCAGAACTGGCCTGGTAGCTGGAAGCTACACGCGATCAAGGGCCAGGTTTACGAGCAATTGTCCAAACTCCCCGAAGCGCACGAGGCATTCAACATCGGTACTCGAGCGGCACCCAAGGCTCCTGTTCTGTTCATTCTGTTGTCTAGGTTGCAAGTCAAGCAAGGCGCCATTGTCAAAGCTAGATCAACCCTCGATCGAGGCCGCCAGCAAAACCCCAAGAGCGAACAGATTCTCCTCGAACAAGTGCGCCTCGAGCGCCGGCAAAACAACATGAGCGCAGCCCAGCAACTCATGGCCGGCGCCCTCCAACAATGCCCCAACTCGGGCCTCCTCTGGGCGGAAAAAATCATGCATCTCGAAGGCCGCACACAGCGCAAACCGCGCGCCCTCGAAGCCATCAAGAAGGTGGAAAAGGACCCACTCCTCTACGTCGTCATCGCCCGCATCTTCTGGGCCGAGCGCCGCCTCGACAAGGCCGCTACGTGGTTCGTCAAAGCCGTCACGCTTGACAGCGACTTTGGCGATGCGTGGGTGTGGTACTACAAGTTCTTGCTGCAGCATGGCACCGAAGACAAGTTGCAGGATACGCTGGCCAAGGCGGCGCTGGCCGAGCCAAAGCATGGCGAGATTTGGCAGGCTGTTGCAAAGGACCCTAAGAATGCGCGTAAGAGCGTAGAGGAGATTTTGAAGATGGCGGCCGAGATTGCGGAGTAAAATATGTTTGTGTTTCTCTCTTTGTTTTTTTTTTCGTCAGTGGATATGTGAGCCTTGTGTGTAAGATTAGGAATATGCATACCGCAGGCCATCTGGCCTGTTCAGATTGCTGGTTTTCTGATAGCTAGCTTATGCATTTCATGGATTGGGGTTTGAAAGTCATGGGTTACAGGGTTGCTTTGCATTCGAAGGGGTTCGGTAGTACCTACATGTCACCGAGGACCGTTGTATCATTGAATCCCAAATGCATAAAACCAAAAACAAGAAACCCTTCGCTTTATTTTGCAAAGCTCGATTCAAAGATGAAAAAATCCTTTTGCCTGGAATAGTGAGACTCGCTCTCCTCAATTATCACTTTCTCATCTCATCCTCATCTTCCTTGTCTCCATCCTTATCCTCCTCGACAAACATGGTTTCCTGGGCGCTCCAAAGCTCACTGTACAAGCCACTTCGATCTACAAGCTGCTGATGGGTTCCGCTCTCGGCCACGCCACCCTCATTCAGCACGATAATAACGTCCGAGTCGTAGATGGTGCGGAGGCGGTGAGCAACAAAGACCGACGTGCGTTTCTTCTCTCTGACAAGCGAGTTGATGTGCGAGAGAAGTGCTTGCTCCGTGTGCGTGTCAAGTGCTGAGGTCTGTATTTTCAAACTTTGCGTTAGTGGATTGTGTCTTTTTTGGGGAGGAAAAGGGAAAGGGTAAAAGGGAAAAGGAAAAAATAGAAAAAAAAAATAACAAGGTGACGTACAGCTTCATCAAAGAACAAAAGCGGGGGATCCTTCAAGACCAATCGCGCAATGGCTAATCTCTGTTTTTCACCACCGCTAATCATCATACCTCGCTCGCCAACCATAGTGTCGTAGCCATCAGGGAAGCGAGCAATCGTCTCGTCGATACGAGCGCGTCTCGCCGCTTCATGAACTTGGTCTTGCGTAGCGTCCAGATTGCCATAGTGAATATTATGCTGGATGGTGTTGTTGAATAAAGGCGTGTCCTGAGGAACAACGCCGATGGCACGACGCAAACTCTCAAGATTGACGTCACGAATATCTTGGCCGTCGATCAAGATGCGGCCTTCCTGTGGGTCGTAGTAGCGGAAGAGCAAGCGGAGAATAGTGGATTTTCCGCAGCCGCTGGGACCGACAATGGCGACCTTTTTGCCAGCGGGAATGGTTAGATTGAGGTTCTTGATAATGGGTCGGTCGGGACGGTAGCCAAAGGACACATTTTCGAACTTAATTTCACCGGTTTTGAGGACGAGTGGAGGGGCGTTGGGCTTGTCTTTGACAGTCACATTGACCTTTTGCAAATTGAAGAGGGTTTCCATATCGAGCAAACTCTGACGAAGTTCGCGATACATGGAGCCGAGGAAGTTGAGGGGTACAGAGAGCTGGAAGACGAGTTGATTGACCATGACCAGGTCGCCGACGGTCAGCTGGCCCGTTGCGACGCCGTTGGCGGCAAGGTACATCATGGCAGTCAAAGCGGAAGAGAAGATGATGTTTTGACCAGAGTTGAGGAAAGCGAGGGAGGTGGCAACCTTGATGGAGGCCTTTTCGTAATCCTGGAGGGCCTTGTCATAACGCTTGACTTCGTGCTTTTCGTTATTGAAATACTGCAAAAGGTTAACGACATGATGCCAGCAATCGTGTTGATGAGAGGTACCTTGACAGCTTCGTAGTTGATCATAGAGTCGACCGCGACAGTAGCTGCCTTGTTGTCAGCAGCATTGGCCTGTTTCCTGAATTTGGTTCTCCACGACGTGGTCATAATGGTGAAGACGGAGTAGGCAGTCATAGTGGTAGCCGTAATGAGGGCGAACTGCAAGCCGTATTGATAGGTTAGAATGCCGCAGACTAGCGAGATTTCGAGTGCTGTAGGGAATATATGAAATACCATGGCTGTCAGCAAGAAACTGATGCCCTTGGTGCCGCGATCAATAGCCCTCGTCAGGCCTCCTGTTTGTCTCGATAGATGGAAACTCAAATCCAGCCTCAGTAGATGTTCATACACACTGCAGGCAACCTTGCGAATGGCCTTTTGAGCGACGCTGGCAAAGACAGCGTTTCGTAGTTCTTGGGATACAGTTGCGCCGACACGAGTCAAACCGTCTGGTAATGGTCTCAGCCAAGGTGGGACAAGATTGCATTGCTGGGTCTAGCTTACATGCGATGATCATGGAGCCTGCCACGGTAGTCGCAGTACCGCCCACAGCGGCAAAGTCTATGTTCATGGCGTCTACAATGCTCTTGAAGTAGAAGGGAACCTGCACGTTGAGCAGCTTTGCGCCGACAAGCAACCCCACACTCAGCCCAACCCTGAACCTCGTGCCCATGTTATCCTTTGGCCACAAGTACTGGGACATTTCCTTGATAATGGCCCAGTCGGCCTTGCGCTGTTCCTTGTTGGTCAAGACTTGCTCCTGCAGCAACGGGTCCTTCTTTGCGACTTTGGCTTTGGCGGCAGTAGCAGTAGCAGTAGCAGTGGCGGCAGCGGCAGGGTCGACAGGCTTGGTAGCCTCAATGGCAGGCTGGGAGCCCGGCTTTGGCCGCTGGCTATGTACATCTTTTCTGTGTAGGGGAGAGGAAGTGAAGACGCGGACGCCGTATTGTACAGAGCGTAGGCGCACGGTAGATGGGTGAAGGCCCGGCCGGCAGGCGGCGCGGGCAAGAGGAGGGATTAACATGACAGTATTAACATGTTAGACGATGCTCTGTGTAGCTTCAATTGGCAATGGGGTGGGGAGAGAAAGAGAGGGAGAGAGGGAGAGAGGAGAGCGAGCACGTCATATGGTGAGTACCTGAAGAAGCCCACCAAAGCATCCATGCACCCTTGCATCCCACCTTGTCTAGCGCGTCTGCGGCAGCGCGGGCGGGCGGGCTTGCATCATAACCACCGCCGTGCTAACAATTAATTGTTACGCTTGCTGCTAGCCAGAGCCGCCATATCCACCACAGCACCACCGCCGCCCATCTCGACGCCCGCATACGCGCCAATTGCCCGGCACAGCCATGTTACGACCGGCTGCCTCGCCCTGGAGGAGCTTGTCCCGCACATGTGCCCCCTCGTCCATTGCGGCGCGATGCATAAACATCTCGGCCACCAGCTCGCCCTCCGACCCAGCGCTGCAGCAGGCAGTCAGTGTTGAGGGCTCTGCTACGCCCATGCACACGCCCGGTATGCACTTCTCTGTGGCTTCGATGCGACTCTGCTAAGAAAAAAATGCCCTGCGCAGACGCCCGCTTCGACGTCATCGGCACGCCCTTCTCCCTCCTCTCCGTCTCCCTCTCCGCCTCGCAGACCCTCTACACCCGCCGTGGAACGCTGGTCGGCCTCAGCGGTAAGGCGGAAAATACTCTCTCCACTCTGTCCATCCTCGAGCCGTTTCAACGCGCGCCCGTCGGCATACCCTTCCTCTATCAGAAGGTGTCGTCGACCAGTCCCGTAACAGCCCTCGTCTCTACAAAATCGCCCATATCCAGCATTGTCTCTGTAAACCTGGACGGACGGGATGACTGGATCATTAGCCAAAGACAAGCGCTGCTCGCGTGGACTGGTCTCACATTGAAGCTGAAGCCGCAGTACAACGTTAAGCTGGGTCTGGCACACTGGGGCAACACATACATCACTGGCCGAGGCTTGCTGGCACTCACAGGAAACGGCCAGATTTACCAGGTCCAAGTCAAGGCTGGCGAGAGCTATGTAGCCCACCCCAGGTATGCCATACCTGTCAAGCGCATCGAATGATTAACCATCCTTGACTAACCCCTCCGCACAGTAATGTGGTAGCATATACAGCCTCCAACACACCACCCCTTCCCTTCCGCTTCAAGTCATCCAATGTCCGATTCCAAGTTCCAGACCTTGGCTTTGGCACCATGGTCCAGAATACCAAGTTCTTCCGAACTATGAGCAAGACAGCCACATGGCGTGCTCTAGCCACTACATATCACACCCTCAAGACGTGGCTGAGGAGGACAGTCTGGGGAGACAGGGTAGGCTGACATACCATCTATACCTTTTGCTGCACAGACACACATAAACTAACGTTTGCCCCAGCTCTTCCTCCGCTTCGAAGGCCCAACCACCATGCTTGTTCAGTCCCGCGCTTCACGCATTAGCGACGTCCTTACACTCAGAGATGTCGATGAGATTGCCGACAGCCCGCCTGGCGCCGTAGAAGACGCCGTGGCCAAGAAGATCAAGGAGGAGATCAAGTCCATTGGTGAACAGGGCACCAAGGCGCCGATACCAAACACCGATGCATCGGGCACAGTAAGATATGCCACCATCAAGGATGGTAAGGCTGAATTCGAGAAGCCGTCTGTATAACATCAGGCGTCTCATCTTTACATACATGTACCATAAAATGTGAGCAAGCAATACACATGTCTTGGCTAGAGTAGCCATGATCGTTACAGCACTCTACCCAATTTTGTCTTCTTGTTTATTTCGCCTTGCCACTAGCCTTCTCCCTAATCCTCTCGTCCTTTTCAAACTTTTGCTCGAAAATCTTGAAAAACAATCCCAGCCACTCTTGCTCGCGATGACTCAACTGCCGCGCAGGATTCTTCCAGCTGTTTGCCAGTATCTCCTTGACACGGCGCCTCAACACTTTGAGCGCCACGGCCGCCCGCCAGTCTCGCACGGCAAAACGGACCACGTTGCCTGGCAGACTGATGACGCCCGCATGCAGCTTAAAGTCCATGTCTGCCGCCACCATGAGCACCATGGGCAGCGGGTGCGCAATCGATGTCGAGTGTGCATTGTAGAACTTGTTGCTCGATTGCATAATGTGGTAGTACGACACAAAGTTTGCCGTTGTGGTGCCCTTGTTGACCGACGTCGGGGCTAAGCTAACCGTCTGATTGTTGGAAATATTGCGCCAGCCTTTGCCCTCGCGAATCAGCACCTTGGGATAGAAAGCCGTTGCAATCACCGAGTTGACTAAAACATCATTTTCCGAGTAAGCGTCGTATTGTGCTGGCACTTCGACGAATACACGATGGCGCGACGTACTGCGATACCGGTTCATGGCGCGCCGTTCTTCGGGCGTCAGTTGCACGAAACCCGCCTCCACAAGTGACGACAGTAGCTGTGCTTTGAGATCTTCAATATTGCCCAAGTTCTGGGGGCTGAGGAAATTCTTGTGGCAGAACTGCATCTCTGATCGCCCAGCCGTCGTGCATACTGACTTCCAGGCCTTGTAAGCATTATACGTTGTGAGGAGATCTGAGTCGCCTTTCTTAAACGCAAGGCGTGCGGTATCAGCACGCTGCTTGGCTCCAAAAGGCGTGACAAAGGGAGACTTGGAAGAAAGAATGGCAGCTATGGTAATAGCAACATCAACACATCCGAATGTGCAAGCCAGCAAGACAAGTTTACCTAGGTGTGCGTCCAGTGGAAGCTTTGCAATCTGACGACCAAGCGGGGTGAGCTCCTCATTTGGAGTGAGCGCGTCAACTTCCACAAGTGCATCGATGGCGCGGCGGATATTCTTAGACGACGGTGCGTCGAGCGCCTGAGCAAGGGTAGCCTCAATGTCTCCCAGTTTGCAAATCTTGACACGCATGACCAAATCTTGAAGTGACAGACGCAGCATCTCCGGCGTCTGCTGCTCAGCCATCAGATTATCATGGCGGTGCTTTGTGAACAAGTGGAAGCACAATCCTTCCTGGACACGGCCTGCACGACCGCGCCGTTGTTTTGCATTGGCTCTTGAGATGAACGACTGTGTCAGACGTGACAGTTGCCTTCTCTCGTCAAACCTCATCTCCTTGTGCTTGCCAACGTCGATTACACAAGTAATGTCCGGAATCGTTACTCCAGTTTCCGCAATGTTTGTAGCAAGCACGATCTTACGTATCCCGGCTGGAGGAATCAAGAAAGCTGCTTGCTGGTCTTCGCTCGAGATTGTTGAGTGCAACGGATAAATATACCAATCGGCTCTAAAAGAGGGATGGCCAGCTAGGATATCGTTGAGCTGGCGGATCTCGGCAATGCCTGGCAGAAAAACAAGAATAGCGCTGCTGAAGCGGTTGAGCTGCTGGCCATACCCGACGGTTTCAATGAGGCGTGTAATCAGATCGTAGTCAATGGCGTACTCGTCGTAGTTCGCAAGCACATTACGCGTTGCAGCACTGTAGCCAGGGAGCTTGCTTGGAATGCCGGATTTGTCACTCGCAATCTCATCGTCTTCGTCGTTATCACTGCCAGTAGTATTTGTGCTCTTTCCAGATGCCCCAGCATAGTGTGTCAACTCGATAGCATCCTCTAGATACTTTGTCTGCACTGGGAAGGTACGACCAGGTACTGTCAAGATCGGTGCATTGTTGAGGTACGCCGAAAATTTTGCAGCGTCAACAGTTGCACTCATCAATATAACCTTGAGTTCGGGCCGGTGCTGCATCAGCGACCGCAAAATAACCAGGAGAAAGTCTGTGTCAATGGACCTTTCATGAACCTCATCAATGATCAAGTGTGTGACCTCTTGTAAGCCGCCTGAGGACTCCAGCATGCGCAGGACGACACCCACAGTTGCGTATACTAGACGAGTCTGTGAACTAGTCTTAGACTCGAGTCGAATTGCGTAACCGACAAGCGAGCGAATCGTTCCAAGATCCTTTGGTCCCTCGCCTAACTCCTCGCTCACGCGTTGTGCAAGCGAGATAGCAGAAATTCGTCTTGGCTCAGTACAGTAGACTTTGCAAGCTTTGCCTTGGGAAAGCTCATGCTCGAGAACAAAAGATGGAATTTGCGTGCTCTTTCCGCAACCAGTCTCGCCGCAAATTATAGTAACTTGATTTTGGTCAACTGTTGAAAGGATAGACTCTTTAAATCCAAAGACAGGAAGGTTTGCTCGGCCGACGAGCATGTGCTGGTACGAAGGAGTAGAGGCTTTTGCAGCCCACAAGTCTCTTAAACCGTCGTGCTGGCGAACCGGCGTGCTGTACCCTGAGTTGGAAGCACTGGAGCCTGTTGCGACCTGATTGCGCATCTTGAAGCGATTTATGAAAACAACACCATCCGACTCTTCATTTTCAACTTGGTCTTGAACGATTGAGCGATAGTGCTTGATAGCATCGCGATCCGAGGCATCCAGGCGCGTCTTTCGGCGTTCGAGGAACTCTTTGTACAGGTCTCTCCAGTTTGGCGGCAGTCGTTGATAAACTTTCTCCTCTTTGGGTGAAGCAGCGGATATGGAAAACAGGGCGGCAACTGAGATGTAGCTTTCGCTTTGCTCAGCGGACACCGTCGCAATGTCTGTTGCCGCAAATGTGACTTGCTTTCTGTAAGGAGTCGTGGTCACCCCAACAATGTCTGTATCGTACTCGATATCAACATCCTTTGACCAAATAATAGTCAGCGAATGTCTGCATGTGTACACGGTAGGCGAGATCATCGTGTACGACAAACGCGCACCAGAATCCCTAGCAATGTTTAGTCAACATTCAAAAGAATTGATCAATTGTTGCATACCTTGAGCGCACCGCCTCTTCGAGCACCTTGCGGGGAGACATCCCGCTTGCCTTGCCAAAGTCGCGTATAGCTATTTGAACAGAATCTGCGCCATTGGACGTAGTCTCTAAGGCTGGTGATGAATCAGGAACTGCAGAGAACATTTCGCCAAGCAAATCCATGTCCTCTTCATCTTCGGTAGCACTTGCAGAAGCTGTCGTGGTGGGCATCCCGGCCTCGCTCAATGTTGGGGGCTGCGCATCCATGTTTACTTTCTGCGCTTGTGGAATATGGGGCTGTATGACATTTTGTTGCCTTTTCTCGGCTTGATTCTGGGCGATTTCATTGCGTCTAGCAGGCCACTGTGCCTCGGCTTGGTCTTCGTCAAAAAGTGTATCTGACGTAAGTTGCTGTAGCTGAGAGAGTAACTTTCGAACAGCTGGAGGCTGGGTAGGAGCAGGCGCTGATGTTTTCGATTTCGCACTCTTTTTAGGCTTTCGTGCGGTTGATTCGACGAGCTGCGGGTCAATCTCGTAAAGTTTGCTCTTAACCTTAAGATATGCGGGGATGAGCTCATCGCTGTCAAGATCGCTGTCAAGATCGCTGACATGGATATCGCTTTGGTCGGTTTCGACAGCCATGGAGCTATTGGTCTTTACAGAGGTCGATGCCGCCGGTGTGGATGCACTCTTAGTAGGAGTGTCATGGGGTGGCGTGGCTACTTTGGATTAGTGTGCTGCACCCGATTTCATGATGAACGTTAAAACTGCTAAGAGGTGATGAACAATGGAGTAGAAAAATTGAGAAATGGGCGAGCATAAGATAAAACACCGGAAGGACTCACATGGCCGGGACGTGTTAGGAGTATCAAAAGCTAAGCGCTTAGGCTTGGGCTCTTCGTAGGAAAAAGAATGATCTTCACATTGGTCTAAGGCAAGCCATTCGAGAGCTTCTTGGAAGCCCCATATACCTGAAGATGCATCCACGCCAGCGGCGTTGGCACAGAGCCATCTCAAGACAGGCTCGATGTGGTTTTGTGAGAAACCAAGGTCACGTAGGCTCAAATCAAGAGTCCATAGTTTGGGTATTGCATCATCTTCAGTGAGCGTTTTGAGAAAAGACTGCTGGCCCACTCTTCTGTTTGAGTCGTTGGACTCGACCTGTGCCAAGAGTACAATGCTGTCCAGAATCTCATTAGGAAGCCACTCGTGGACAGTCATAGAGTATGACTGGCTGCGTAGAAGCCTTCGATCCGTCTGGAACCGTGTAACGTGACGATTAGATTCGCGGCGGACTTTGGCGGCGTGCTTCTCAACTAGCAATTGAAGCTCATCTCGCTCTAGCTGGGCCTCCAACTCTTCCGGTGTTGGCACAATTTCTTCTTTGGGCGCTTCGACCTGCTGGGGCGGCTGGGATGTCAGCTCTGATACTGTCGTGCTTTCCTTTGACTGCACTGTGGCGACATGCTTGGCTGGATCATCAACGGCAGTCCTGTCAGGCTTCGGTTTGCTGGCTATAGACGTGGTCGCGAAGCCTCGTGCGGGATTGCCGGCTGGCTTCTTCTTCTTTGCCATTGGATAATCTTGGGAAGGTTTTCTCTACCCTTTTTATTTTTGGGTTAATTGGTGTGTTACGGGGATATATGGTGGGTGAGGGGCAGGGATCTGTCTCAAGCGGGCTGCCGTATAGAGTATCTCGGGGCTTGATCCCGGGCGAGATCAAGATTGGGCAGGACTGGAGAGCAGACAGGACGCATCAGGGCGCTCAGTGTGTGGAAAAGCAAGCAGGTAGGCGGTGGTGGACGGGCGGCAAAGGCGAGGCCAGCGGTGGGGTTTGGTGATGAAAGGGCGGTCCATATGGTGGATGAGCATTGAGCACCGATGTCATGGCGCCTAGCAGACAAATAGACGAGAAAATCTTGGCATTATCATTTCGTGGATCGTCGGCGCTCACGACTCACCCCGCCAACTCCCCGCACTCGGCCTTCTCGTATGGACTGGACGACATGGCTGTGAATGGGGATGCTGAAGTGCAGGCCCTGGACCGCGATGGACTGCGACAGAAGCTCATCACGAGCTCCACCAAGCGCAGGACCCACGAGCTGTCAGGCTTGCAGCACCAGGTCGCAGACGACTGTGAGTGCTCTGGACGCCCCAATGCACATACCATAAGAGCAGCAAGAGACTGACTAGATTTGCCCTTCACGTAGCAGCGCTGGTGACTGCCGACCTTCAAGCGCTCCTGGAAACCCTTTTCGAGACATATCCGCTATATGACGACCGCGAGTCCCGCCGCGCCGTCGAGGGCGTCCTTCAGACGCTGGTGACAGGGCCGCACGGCAAGACGGTGCTGCCACCCATTGCCAGGTTTCTCAAGCAAGAGTGCGCGAAGAAAGGCATTGCCCATGCTAGCGCCTTTGTGCTCAACGATTGGTGCTCTGTGCTGCTGCTGCAACTCGCAAAGTCGCCGGAAGCGTGGGCAAGCTACGGGCTCGACGTAGCCCTCGCCAATGCGCGCGTACTAGAGACATGCGTGGGCGCAGGTAGCGATCGCCGGGCTGGTCGCCTCGCCCACTCTGCCCTGGTCTCTACCCGACGAGCTCTGCGTGCCATCTTCCGCTCCGACGCAATCGGCCAGGACGCCCTCACCAAGCTGGTCACGACCCTCACCGCAAAGGGCTCTACTCCTACTGCTGGAAATGCTGTCTTCCTTGGCGTCATTGCCGGCGTGTCGTCTCGCCTACCGGCCGTCAAGCCGCTTCTCGAAAACCACAAACAAGACTACTATGCCTACTACACAAGAGAGATCATTGGCTCGCGAACCCAACTCCCTCATCACATCTCGAATGCCCTGCACGACTTTTTTGACACCTTCCCTACCCTGGAAGAGCTGCGCAAGGATATATTCCAACCCATCGAAAAGGCGCTGCTGAGAGCACCTGAAGTGGTGCTCAATGACATCGTCTCGCCCATGATACTCGCTCTGCCACAGTCCATGGACCTTTCAGACATCCTCCTAGGAAACATGTTAAAGCCACTGCTAGCCAACGTGAAATCCACCAACCCTATCATCCGAGCTGGCGCCCTGCGTACCTTCAAGTCGCTCGCCTTACGATCAAAAGACACCGACAAGATTGACAAGGTGGCAGATGAAGTGCTGAATCCTCTCAAGCAAGGCAAAGTATCCGGTGCTGACCAGAAAGTTCTGCACGCTCAGATGCTCGCGGCCCTGCCTGTGTCACCCTCGCTGTCTAAGAAGATTCCTGCAGGCATTGCTGCGGTAGCGTTGAAGGAGCCAAATGAGCCAGCTGTCCTAGCCGAAGTGTCAGCAATGACAACACACCTGAATTTTGGCCTAGCTAACGGTGTTGCCCTCGACAAAACAGTTTCGGATGCTTTTATCAAAGGCATGGGAGATAAGCGTGTTCCCGTTAAGCGACTGTGGGCAATCCGGGCAGCAGACATTTGGTGGAACTTGTCTGAAGAGCAACAGAGCCAGCCAGATGTACTTGCCTTCTGTCAGGCCACACTCCCAAAACTTGTTGAGCTCTGGCAAGATATCAACACTAATCCGCTCCCGGCAGCCCAAAGCGGCCTAGTCACAGTAGGGCACTACGTTACTGCACTTCTCATTGATAGAGTCCAGAATATGAAGGACGAAAAACTAGCATCAATCTTCAAAAAATCCGATGTCATCTCACAGTCACTCGCCACGCAGCCAAAACCATCATTCGTTCTCAACCCGAAAGTGTATTCGAAATTGTCCACTGAGGAGGATGTCTCGGTCGCACTCCGCGCATTGAATGCTGTCGCACCAAGCGTCACACAAGCACCCTCCAAAGATGTTGCCGATGCATGGGCACAAGCGTATATTTTCTTCATCGTCGCACAGGGCATCTCTGCTCAAGCTAAGTCGGCTGCCAAACAAGCACTAACACAAGCATACCTTCAGACATCCCCAGAGCAGATCAGTAACATCGTCATAGACGGAATATGGTCGTGGTATAGGTCGACCGAACTAGAGGACAAGGAGAGTGCTGCGTTGGCATCGAAAACAGGCTCTAGCGAGCTTGGGGCAGTATTGGCCTGTATGTGCCTACCTCCAGAAGCCCTAAAGAAGCATGATACAAGCATTGAAGCCTCAAGCCTGCACAAGCAAGCTATGCGCCTTGTTGTTCTGGCAAGAAAGGAAGTGATTCCACGAGTATCTTGGATTGATCTGTGTCTGCGCATGGGCGTAGACCCAGGCGACGTGGTTCGAAACAATCTGGATGATTTTATGCATACTGTCAATGATTCTACCGAGGTATGTGCCCACTGTAAAATTATTTTGAAACCTTCGATGCTAACTAGCCTGGAAGAACGAGGAAAACAAGCAGTTCCCCGCTATTGCCCTGGCAGCCTACAGTGCTTATGCCGACATGGCTTTTGTTGCTCCAGATGCTGCGTTACCCGCTGTGGTGAAACAGTTCAATCAAGATCTGGATCCTAAGAAACTGGAAGCTGTTGGTCCGACTGAAGCTGCGATCTTCCGCACCCCTGAAGGTACAGCCTATATCGATGTGTTGTCCAAGAAGGCTCCAGTCGTGATAGACAAAAATACCAAGGACTACGATACTTTGAAATGGGAAGAGGAGCTACGAGCACAGCTTGCGCAAAAGAAAGGACAGACCAAAAAGCTCACAGCAGACGAGCAAGCCAAGGTCAATGCTCAGCTGGCAAAGGAATCTGCTATCAGGAAAGAAGTCGCTGGTATTGAACAAAGAATGAGGCGGGGAGTGGGTATCATCCAGAGCCTCGCAACTGGTCCCCCTACTGAAGCAGAACAATGGATGGGACCAGCTGTTGACCTCCTGATTCAAGCAGTTCGCGCCGGTGCTGGGCTTCTTCTGGGAGATGTCCCGGCAACTGCTTTGATTGCCTGCTCTGAAAAGATATCTAGTCGTTTGGGTGCACTCAGGCCATTTGTTGGGGTGGCGGTACTTCGAACCATTGGCTCCATACAGCTTGCGAAAGAATATGAAGACGAAGACTTGGGTGGTAGGTCAACTACAATTCATTTGAATCTACGTTCATATGCGCTAATGATCTTAGACCTAGTAACCCGAGTTCTATACCGACTGCGCTTCTTGAGTGAACAAAGACCACTGGACGCTGTGTCTCTTGCATACTGTTTACCTCTCATTTTCCTAGTGTTGGAGAAGGGCGGCATAGGCAAATCTGCGGCTGAAGAGGCCGATGAACAGCTCATCCTAGCCATCGAAATCCTAGCTTTCCACACCAACTCTTGTAAGTGTCTTAGTTACAAAATTGCAAGGCCTAGATTAATTCGCAATAGGCACCGACCCTCGTCTTCCACGTAAGAATATGCTAGAAATTCTAGTATGGTCAATGCAACGGTACCAGCAACATTATAAGATGATCAAGGATTGTTTGTCCGATCTCGCTCGCGGCCTTGCTCCAAACATCACCGACGACGAGCTGACAGCCCTTCTTCGTGGGACAATCGTACCAGAAACTGGTGTCCGAACAGCTACCCTACAAGCCATTGATGCTGAGCTCGACATGAACGGCATGACATTCAGCGAAGAGATCTGGATTGCTTGTCATGATGATGTACCGGAAAATGCGGAGCTCGCACGAACTATCTGGGACGAGAACGATCTCGAGCTGAACCCCGAGGCGGGCGTGCAAATGCTACCATATCTCGACTCGCTCGACAAACCGCTCAGGCGGGCAGCTGCTCGATCTATTGGTGAGATCATAACCAAGTTCCCTGAAACATTCGATGATCTTCTGAACAAGCTTCGCGATTCATACGCAGAAAAGGCCAAACCTCGGGTTCCTGAGCGTGACGAGTATGGTATGCCACGAAAGGTTGATTTAAGAGACCCTTGGGAGAGCAGAGACGGTATTGCGCTTACCTTCAAAGAAATGACTCCAGGTTTCAAGCCCGATGATCTCCCAGAATTTTTCAACTTCCTTATCTACGAGGGTCCTTTGGGAGACCGCAGCTCTGCAGTTCGAGATGAGTTGATTGAAGCAGCGACATCAGTCATTGCTGAGAAAGCGCAAACCAAGGTTGAGCCGTTGATGGAACTGTTCGAGAACGCACTAGAAGCGCCCGACCGCAAGTCTGAGATGTATGATCAAGTGAACGAAGCCGTCGTTATTCTCTATGGTGCGTTAGGTCGTCATTTGACTACTGGAGACGAGCGAGTTCCGAAGGTGGTCCAAAGACTGTTGGCGACCCTCAGCACACCTTCAGAAACTGTTCAATATGCTGTCGCGCAATGCCTCCCACCCCTAGTGCGCACTTCAGAGCAGGAGCTTCCGACGTACATCAACCAGATGATGGAACAGTTGCTGCAGTCGAAGAAGTATGCCTCGCGCCGTGGTGCTGCTTATGGACTCGCAGGTATTGTTCGAGGAAAGGGTCTCGTCGTGCTCAAAGAATATCGTATCATGTCCACGCTCAAGGGTGCTAGTGAGAACAAAAAAGACCCTAACCAAAGGCAGGGAGTGTACTTGGCGTACGAGCTCCTATCTTTGATCATGGGTCGCTTGTTCGAACCGTACGTCATCCAGTTGGTCCCACAATTACTCGCTGGGTTTGGCGACACAAGTGCAGACGTCCGAGAGGCTTGTCTTGACGCAGCGAAGACGTGCTTCTCCACACTCAGTTCCTTTGGAGTGAAGCAAGTGCTGCCAATACTCCTGGAGGGTCTTGATGAGGACCAGTGGCGAAGTAAGAAGGGTGCTTGCGACTCTTTGGGTGCGATGGCCTATCTGGATCCGAATCAGCTAGCTCTCAGCTTGCCCGATATCATCCCACCTCTTACTGTTGTCTTGACAGACAGTCACAAGGAAGTGAGGGCTTCGGCAAATCGAAGCTTGCAGCGCTTTGGTGAAGTCATCAGCAACCCTGAGATCAAGAGCGTCGTCAACATTATCCTTAAAGCTCTCAGCGATCCCACTAAGCACACTGAAGATGCTCTTGACGCATTGATCAAGATACAGTTTGCTCACTTCTTAGACGCGCCGTCTCTTGCTCTCGTAGTGCGCATTCTGGAAAGAGGACTGGGTGACCGGTCGGGAACCAAGCGGAAATCTTCTCAGATCATTGGAAGCTTAGCGTATCTTTCAGAACGGAAAGATCTTATATCTCATTTGCCAATTTTGGTCGCTGGCTTGCGCGTTGCGGTTGTGGACCCCGTTCCAGCTACGCGCGCTACGGCGTCCAAAGCACTCGGTTCACTCGTGGAAAAGCTTGGAGAGGATGCTCTGCCCGATCTCATTCCAAGCCTCATGGCTACACTCAAGTCCGATACGGGTGCTGGAGACCGACTTGGTTCTGCACAAGCTCTTTCAGAAGTCCTCGCCGGCCTTGGAACCGGGCGTCTGGAGGAGACACTCCCAAGTATCTTGCAGAATGTGTCCAGCAGCAGGGCTTCAGTCCGAGAAGGTTTCATGTCGCTCTTCATATTCTTGCCGGTTTGTTTCGGAAACAGCTTTGCCAACTATCTCAGCAAGATCATCCCTCCCATTCTCGGCGGTCTTGCAGACGACGTGGAATCGATCCGAGAAACCGCCTTGCGCGCTGGTCGTCTCCTGGTTAAGAACTTCGCTACCAAGGCCATCGATCTCTTGTTGCCAGAGCTGGAGAGAGGTCTTGCCGACGACAGCTACCGTATCCGTCTCAGTTCCGTCGAACTTGTTGGAGACCTCCTTTTCAACCTTACTGGTATCAGTGGCAAGGTGGAGGAAGACGAGGTCGAAGAGGGCGCAAAGGAAGCCGGCCAGTCTCTGCTCGAAGTCCTTGGAGAAGACAAGCGAAACAAGGTCTTGTCTGCCTTGTACATCTGCAGGTGCGATACCTCTGGTCTGGTGCGCACGGCGTCCATCAATGTTTGGAAGGCATTGGTTGCCAGTCCTCGTACTTTGCGCGAACTTATCCCTACGCTCACACAACTCATCATTCGTCGGTTGGCCAGTTCCAACATGGAGCAGAAGGTTATTGCCAGCAACGCCTTGGGAGAACTCATCCGAAAAGCTGGCGATGGTGTGCTGGCCACCCTATTACCTACTTTGGAAGAAGGTCTGCACACTACCGACACCGATGCCAAGCAGGGTATCTGCATCGCCCTGCGGGAGCTTATCGCAGCTGCATCACCAGAGCAGCTTGAAGACTACGAAAAGACCCTTATACAGGTCGTCCGGACCGCTTTAGTGGACCACAACGCGGACGTGCGAGAGGCCGCTGCAGATGCCTTTGACGCCCTGCAACAAATTCTTGGTAAAAAGGCCGTCGACCAGGTCTTGCCTTATCTACTCAACCTTCTCCGCTCAGATGAGGATGCCCAAAACGCGCTTTCGGCGCTTCTCACTCTTCTTACGGATCAGGCAAGGTCCAACATCATCCTGCCCAACCTGCTACCAACGCTTCTTACTTCGCCCATGTCTGCTTTCAATGCTCGCGCTATTGCGTCGTTGGCTGAAGTTGCAAGCTCTGCTATGTCTAGGAGACTGCCGAACATTCTGAATACTATCATGGACAATATCATTGCTTCCAAGGATGAAGAATTGAAGTCAGAACTCGAGACGTCTTTTGACAAAGTACTCTTATCTGTGGATGAGTTTGATGGCCTCAATACTGCAATGAGTGTCATGCTTGCTCTATCCAAACATGATGACGAGAAGCGACGTGCGCGTGCCGATATGCACCTTGCCAAATTCTTCGCAGAAGCGGATGTCGACTTCTCAAGATATTATCCAGATCTGATTCGTGCGCTTCTCATCTCTTTTGACGATAGCGATCCGGAGGTCATCAAGGCAGCATGGACTGCTCTTAGCACTCTTACATCGAAGCGACTGCGAAAGGAAGAAATGGAGTCGCTTGTTATCTCTACCCGTCAAACTCTCAACCAGGTTGGTGTCGCTGGTGTAGATCTTCCAGGATTTTCACTGCCAAAGGGAATCAACGCCATCTTGCCTATCTTCCTCCAGGGTCTCATGAACGGCTCAGTGGAACAGCGGACGCAGTCTGCGCTGGCCATCTCTGATATTATCGACCGCACAAGTGCCAAAGCATTGCAGCCATTTGTCACACAAATCACTGGACCCCTCATTCGTGTGGTCACAGAGCGCTCTGTCGACGTCAAGGCCGCCATCTTGCTCACACTCAACAACCTACTCGGGAAGATCCCCACCTTCCTCAAGCCTTTCTTACCGCAGCTTCAACGAACGTTTGCCAAATCGCTCGCGGATACATCTTCCGACATTTTGCGAGCACGAGCGGCCAAGGCTCTTGGTACATTGATCAAGCTTACACCTAGGGTGGACCCTCTGATTGCCGAGCTGGTAACCGGATCCAAGACGAGCGACGAGGCTGTCAAGACCGCAATGCTGAAAGCCTTGTTCGAGGTCGTAAGCAAAGCGGGCAAGAACATGAGCGAAGCGAGCAGAAATGCCATACTGGGTCTCATTGATACTGAGACCGACGATTCGAATGGTGAGCTCAATATAGTATACATAGCAGGTTATCTTCTAAAGGTGCTAACGATGTCTAGATGCAATGGCCATCACAAACGCTCGACTTTTGGGTGCTCTTATCAGCTGCTTACCCGAAGAGATAGCGTCTAGCCTACTCAAGGCCCGGGTACTCACGACACACTACAACAAGGCGTCTGTCTTGGCCCTCAACGCTATTCTGCTCGATGCACCAGAGGCCTTGACAGAATCTTTTGCCGACGAGACTGTCTCCATTATTTGTCAGGGTATCGCGCACTCGCAGCCGTTTATCTCGGACAATTCAATTCTCGCAGCTGGCAAATACCTACTCTCCGAAAAGAGCAACAAAAGTTTTGATCATACAAAACCACTTTTCGAGGCTCTTGCGCCTGTGGTGGAACCGGGCCATCCTGTTGACACGAGACGGCTGGCGCTTGTGGTGCTTCGAACGGTTTCACGGGAACACAACGATCTCGTCCGACCACATATTCCATTACTGGTACCGGTCGTGTTCGCATCTGTCCGCGACCCAGTTATTCCAGTCAAGCTGTCTGCAGAGGCTGCCTTCCTCAGCATCTTCTCTGTAGTGGACGAGGAAAGCGCCGTGTTCGACAAGTACATGGCGGGTCAAGGCAAGAGCTTACCTGCTGGTCAACAGCGTAGCATGGGAGATTACTTCAAGCGTGTGGCTATGAGGCTAGCAGGCCAAGCCAGAGAAAGGAAGGAGGCCGAGGGTGGAGCAGGCGGTCTCGGCCTGTCTAGTGACGAGGTAGAGGATGAGCGTGAAATCTGGAGTGTCGGAAAGGTTGAGTTGGCAGATGTTTTTGGCGACAATTCATGAAGGATACTAGGTAAGGATGGTTAAAGAGAAGAAAAGTGCTATCTAGGCGGTAACATGCCTGAGCTTCAGGTCTGGAGTGTTTATGAAAATGCATGATTCTAATTTCTGAAGACATTACGAATTGGGTTCTCATATACTCATATACTCATATCCAAGTGTTGATTCTAAGGGAACGAGTTGATGCCCATGTTCCAAACGTCTATAGATGACTTGGTTAGGCTGCTCAGCGTCAACTCCGCAGAACCCCCGAGCTCTGACCTCACGCTCTCCACGTCTACGAGCCGTTCCATCAATCCACGCCCCGCATAAGACCCGCTGCATCTCCCCGTCATCGAGGAACGATACCGACTGTTCCTGCGACTCGGACTATCTATGCGTGTAATTGCGCAGGCCTCTTAAGCGTTGTCCCGCGCTCGTCATTCGTTTCCGCTGCCGGCACGCGCATCTGTACCGCTGCGCGACCTACTTGCAACGCGCACATCACCACGCATTGAGCGCCGTCACGGCGCATCTATACCGCCATCATGGCAGGCACAATACGACCGAATGAGATGAACGTCTCGATGACGCCAACTCTCTCTTCGGGCACCCTGCCCAGCCTCACGTCCCTCCAGACCGACCTCACCAAGAAACCCAGCGTACCGCGAAGCCCGCGCATAGATGTCGAACCCCTGTATGCAGCTGTAAAGGGGGCCATCAGCGATGCCGACTGGACAATCTATAAAAAGACTCTCTCCTTCTTTCTCCTTGGGAACCTCAACCAGGAAGAGCTCTCCCAGAAACTGTCCAAGATCCTTACTACGCCCGCCCTCGAACACGCGCACAATGCCCTTTTCACCGCCATCTATACAAACATATGGCGTGATCCGCCGGACGCTGGCATCGCAAGCTGGGTCAGCAGCAGCGACAAGCCCACGAGCGGGACGGTCAAGGGGACAGGGGATGAGAGTGAGAAACGGCTGAAACATGAAGTTATGCAGCTGAGTCGCAGAGAGAGAAAGAGGCTAAAGGGCATACCAGCGGGGGAGAGTCCGTTGAGCACAGGTTTGGAAGGGGGGCTGAGTGTGGGCACGACGGGACCGGTGCAGGAGTATGTTGATGCGAGACGGGCGAAGCAGCTGGATATTGGGCCGAGCAGCAACCAGGGCGGTGGGTTCGCGAAGACGAGTACGTATCCATGTCATGCTATCGTCACTGTACGGAAGTGTTGCCTGCGCATACTAACGACGCCATAGATTGGGAACTCGAAATCCGCAAGCGCTACACCTCAGCGCTTTACGTCGAGACGCACGAATTTCCTACTGCCATGACCATATCGTACCGTCTCCTCCCCATATGTTATGAGAACGGTCTTCCGCAAGGCCATACTCCCGACTGTCCGGATTACCTGAATCTCGCTACTGAGACATACATCAAGGAAGCGATAGCAAACCTACTGGGAAAGGTCTGCAGCAACGGGCCGAGCTACGTGCGAACAGGCGAGTTCAAGAAGAAGCAAGCAAGAGAGGAACGATTAGCAGAAAAGGGTGAGCTTGTAAGAGGAACTGCTGGCGAACTTCCCGTGGAAGCCGAAGAGCGACGCAAGAGGAAACCACTCTGCACCGAAGACCTACGTCTTGCGCTACAACTAGGAGACGGTTACCTCGGCCAAACACCACTTATCGCAGGATCAATTCTAAACTCGCGATTCCTAGACACAGAAGGCATCGAAGACATTTACGACACCTCGTCCCAGCCACTTACCAATGGCTCGCTCACAGACGGAGCGCATGGGGTCAAGCCATCCTTTACCAGCGAAACATGGACTATTGACTTTGGGGACGCCATGCAGGTCGACGACGAAGTGGGCATGCACTGGCAAGGAGGCAGCGTGCAAGATATGCAGGACATGGACGAGACTCTGGATGATATCCTCAATCTGGGTGATCTCTGAGATTTGATGATGAGAAAGGAAAGGGTCTCGTTTTGTGGTAAAGGAGGATGATTATAGGTATTTCGCATGGCATGGCGCATTGGAAGCAGGAGATGAAAGGGATTTGGCATTTCGGGTGTTTGGAGGTGTTGTGTGTATATGGGACGATGATACCCTTTCTGTTTGTCTTCTTTGTCCCAAGTCCTCTGGTTATTTTGTTTATTTTTGTTTTTTAAAAAAAAAGAGGATATATTGTGTAGCGTTGTAGACGTCTCGCAGCAATTACTGAATTCAATGCTCTGTTTGTTGATATCCGGTGTTGCTTGTATCTGTAGAGAAGATTTTTCAGAACAGTCATTGTGTTCTCTCTCACACACACAAGATTACAAGGGTACAGTGTTACTGGACGGTTTACGTGGGTAAGAGAGAAAAGAAAGGAACAAGAAATGTTGGTGGATCTATTGCATGGTGGCTCGGCAATCCCATACTAATACCCTCTCGTCCCAACCCGTACTGGCGCACCAGCCCTCTGCGCCAAACAGACACCAATCAACACCTGTGACGAACTCGGTGTGCCTGCCCATCCTACCCATTTCCCTGCCTCCGCCGTAAAACATGGGATCTTCAAGCATATTCTCCTGCTTGACACTGCCAACGCCCATGGCGCTGCCGTCGGTCCACACACGACACGTCATGTCGTAACTGGCACTCAGCAGGATATCGGAAAGATGGGGACTCCAGCTCAGTCTTCGGACGGCATACTCGTGGCCCGGCAGCACGGCAATGGGGCCCTGCTGGGGCATTCTGATGTCGAATGTGCGAATGACGCGGTCAACGCCCGCTGTCGCAATGACGGTATCGCGGTACTTGTTCCAGTCGTGCGTGAGCGCCTCTGCGGGGGCGAGGCCAACACTCGCAGCGGCGCCCATGCGCGGCTTGGGCGGCTGGTGAATCGGCACACTCATGGTCAAATGGTTGCTTGCGCTCGCGGGGGTCCGCAGATCAAATACGCGCAAATGGCTGTCTGAGCTGACGCTGCTCAGCACACTGGGGCTGTGGGGGCTGAAGGCCGCTGAGTAGGTGCATGAATGCGTCGGCAGTGTGGTAATGCTCGCGTTGGCATTCGGGTTCCAAATCTTGATTGTGCCGTCCCACGAGGACGAGAGAAATGTATCTTTGGCGACGAGGTTCCAGTGCACAGCGAAGACTTCGCGTGCGTGCTCCTGCCATGAGGCGATGGGGTATGTGGGCACGTTGATGTCGAAGAGCTTGACGGAGCCGTCGCCGCCGGCTGTGAGGAGCTGGTTTTCGTGTGCTTCGGACCAAGTGCTGTCGAAGAGCGAGTCTTGGGTGTCGAACCTTGGGGTGTGGTCAGCATGTGAAAGACTATCTATCGTACATGTTCTACAGCTATGGACGAAAGAGAGACCGGGAGAGAGAAGGCATACCATTTCTCAGCAACGATTCCATTAGCCGTAAGACCAAGGATGTATAATCTTCCGTTTCCCACCAGCCCAAAGTTTGCCGACGTTGCGACAGCGATGCGCGAATCGAAGAATGGACTATACTTAACCGAGTACCCGTTGAAGCCTTGGGTCCGGAACTCGAGCATCGTAGCGGTTTAGCAGGGGAAGCGAGCGAAAGACGGAAACTGGAGAGACTATGGCGCGTAAGGAATGTGCAAAATATGGCGCATCATTGCGCGTGGAGAAGTGAAGCTGGGAGTGTGCCGCTGCATGGCTCGCAGATGACGATGCGTTTGGAATGGCCGAGGCGCAAGTGTAACTATGGCGGGGCTGAATCCGGTGCCGCTCGACTTGATCCCGTGACAGCGCGTTGTGTTCCCTTTTAATTTGTATTTGCCACCACAAACGCTGTATGCAGTTGTCACGCGTCTCTTTGCGTCATGAGTGCGAAGTGTAGCACTCGAGGAGACCGACATGGACGCGTTTGTGACGCGCAAGAGAAAACGGGATGAGCAGGCGTTGAAAGCATCAGTTGCGACGGCACGTGTGAAGCCCAAGGAAGAGGAAGAGGAAGAATCTACCGACTTTAAGCTTGCGTTACTGGCGTCTTTACATGCTCACGTTGATGGCACCGCCCTACTTGAAGCCCTACTCGCGGCTGACGGATCAGTCGAGCAGGCTTCAGAATGCCTGGCACATAGTTCCGATTCACCTCCAAGAAAGCGTTCTGGGCCAACTACAGTCGGATACCAATCATCCTTGACCTCGTACTGGATTGTTCCACCAAACGGGGTGCCGTTGAAGAAGCCTATGGTTAAGAAAGGCAAAACGCTGTTCTTGTATAGCCCAGAGGACATCGAAACACATACGCCGTGCTCCATCATTCACAATTTCCTGCCAGCCAAGCAAGCCGATGCGCTGCTACTGCAGCTGCTAGATGATGCGTCGTCGTACCGCAGGTTTGAGTTCAAGCTATTTGACAGAGTGGTGCTGAGTCCACACACGTATGCATTCTACGTCAACAGTCTTGAAGAGGCCGAGAAGCAGAAGACAGAGTATATCTACGACGGCCGCCATATTGAGGTGAGCGTCGGCTTTAGTCAAGATAGTCTTTTATCTCAATACTAAAACCCCCCTTCTTCCAGGACGTACGCCAAAGCCTCCCAGAAATGCTCAAAGCGTGTCCACAAGTCGAAGAAGCCGTAAATCGCGAAATCGACCGTCGGATCCGAGACTTCTATCCCAGCGGCAAAAAGCTAAAATACCAATCTCCTCACCCATGGAGAGCCAACACGGCTTTTGTGAACTGCTACGACGGACCGCAACAAAGCGTAGGCTACCACGCCGACCAACTGACATATCTCGGTCCGCGCGCCGTAATCGGCAGTCTGAGCCTGGGCGTCGCGCGTGAATTCAGGGTGCGTAGGATCGTGGCTGAGGATGGCGGATGCTACCGGAAAGAAGACGGGTCGCTGGGAGATGCCCAGGGCCAGATTAGCATTCATCTCCCGCACAACTCGCTGCTGGTCATGCATGCGGAGATGCAGGAGGAGTGGAAACATTGTATTGCGCCTGCCCAGGCTATTGATCCGCATCCGCTGGCACAGAACAAGAGGCTGAATGTGACGTATCGCTGCTACAAGGACAGTTTGCATCCGCGATTCACGCCAAGATGTCGGTGTGGGGTGCCGACTGTGCTGCGGTGTGCGACGAGGAAGAAGGAGTCGAGGGGCAGGTATATGTGGATGTGTCATGCGGGCTATGTCCCTGGACAAGAGGGATGCAGTTTCTTTCAGTGGGCCGAGTTTGACGAGGATGGCGAGCCGCCGTGGACTGGCAAGGATGGAAGAGGAAATACGTAGGGATTGAAAGAGTACTGTGTGGGCAAAAAAATTGAAAGAATAGTCGACCGACTGGTTGTAATACAGCTGGAGGTTCTAATGAACGAGAGATATGACGAGCAAGCGTAGTTTTGTGATTCTTGGGTAGGTTCGATTCTCTTATCTTAATCACGACCATAGGACTGCGGCATTCTTCGGTAAATCCTCACACATTCTGCCTCCTCTTCACAAACTCGTCGAGCCAAAATACTGCCTGGAAGAATGCTTGCTCTTTTGCAAACTTGACTTTCTCATCAGCCAAATCTCCCTTTGTAGCAAAGCCATGCTCAACGTGCGAGTAGAGAAAAATCTGATATGGCACGTTGCCGAGTTGTCCGAGGATATCTTCTGTTTCGCGGCGCTTCTCCACTGTGAAAATGGAATCCGTTTCTGTGTAAACGGTTTAGTCAAACTAAGTCATCATCAGGCTGGCTTCCTTTTTTTCGTACCTGCAGCAGCAATGCTTAGTGGACCTCGTACGCCCCTCACCTCATCGGCGTCAACAAAACTCGGATGTGCTGTGAATCCTGCATCTAGCGCGCCTTCTTTGAGCCACCTACACACATACTTGCCGCCAAAGCAGTAGCCTACACCGCCTAATCGCTTGACGCCGAGCTCGCCCCGCAGGTGCTTGATGACTTGGGCGTAGATGGGGTCGACGGTCGCTGGCCGCGGCATAGTAGTATCTACATAGTCTTGCAAGTTGAACGTGGGTGGAGCAGGAAAAGGGACTTGGGCGCCATTGAAGACATCGGGAATGACTGTGAGATAGCCGTTTGCCTGGCCGAATATTTAAGCTTGACGACTACGACGAACATAGACAAGTCAAACGGATATGAGACTTACGGCGAATTGATCGGCGATAAGCTGAACATTGGGGAAGTCCATGCCAAACACGTCTGTCATGATCAGGATGGCGTTTTGGGTGTTGCCATTTTTGGGGTAAGCAAAGTATACGCGGACTGTTATTGATCAGCTTGGGGGACGAACATGGGGGGATATCATGGTACTGTTGTCGATTTGCTTGACCTGGCCTGCTGGTGTGCCTTGGTGCTTGACGCCGGTGATACAACAACGGCTGATTGGATTAGATGCCATCGTATGTAGTGCGCATTGATCGACACGGGATTAAACCAGACAAGTACAGTACGTCTGGAAAACGGCGCTAAAATGGCAAAGAATAGGCGATGTGTAGCCTATGTCTGACTCTGTTGTTATAGTTGGTGATCTCGGCGCCGGTACTAGGGTGTGAGTCGCGCCTACCTGTTTAGATACCCCACAGCGGAGTATGAAGCGATAAGTGACAAGGAATTTGCGGACTGAAGAAGTGCGCTAGTTGGTACTTCCCAATGTGTATAGATGTGGCTGGGAAAAACGGATTGCCGAACACAGACTAGATTTTTTTTACTGCACGGTAAATCCTCGAATGTATGCGTCTTTGATTATCATCAGGATTTGATTCAAGGTGAAGAGGTTTAGGCGATAACAAAAATATGCGCGTGAGATTGTTGCCTAGCGGCAGTGGAACCGGCAAATATGTATAGAAATTTACGATGATTAAATTATCTTGCGTAACAGTCATACTCATAATATTCCCAAAGGCAGCCTGTATGTACGTGATGAGATTGCTATGCAAAGCGCCGCTTGTTTGCTACGAATGTTAGCTTCTGTATCGCAGCAGGACATGATGTTGGTAAAGGAAGCTCACCTGCCTTGAACTGTGATATCTATTACAAAAGATTAATGCCTCACTCGACTGACACTTCTCCTGGTGACCCTCTCGTCCACGTAGCTATCGCGCGGGTCAATGTAGCTTGTCCTGGACATCCTGCGGTCCACGTCACTTGTGCGGCGCCTTGAGACGCTTCTAGCGCGAGTAGTACTGCGCCGTGGCTCCTCATAGTACTCAATGGCCCGAGGACGAGACCTTGACCTCCTGCATGGCAACGTCAGCTTATCGTAGGACATTTAGGCGGAGGATGGCAATTCAAAGTACCTGTACTCGACATAGTGGCCGTCATCGCTGATGCTCTCTGTGCGACGCCATTCACGTGGCAAGCGCATGACACCGGCTGGCGGATGCGAGGTGAAGTTTCCTCGTCGTGGAGGCGGCTCGACGACGGAGCGCCCACGGGTTTCGTAAGTTTTCATGATACACATGTTGATTGCCTTTTTCCGTGGGTACTTTGTTCTGCTATGATGTTGCTGTCGAAGGTTGGCTAGTTACTAGTGGCCGGGACGAGGACCGGGGACAGCGGAAGAAGCGACAGCACTTAGTAGAAGCGATTGACAGAGTGACGAGAGGAGTGTACGATTAGGAGATGAAGCAAGTGGGAATGGTACTGTAAATGTACGTATGTATACGGTTGTGGGCGGATGGCGCTCCAGGACGAGGGATAGCGTTGTTGAACAGGGCAATGACGTGCGCCAAGGTGTCCTGGGCTATTCCAAGGTTGTCTCGTCTGCTCTCTCTCGCATGTATGTATATGTACGTATGTAATATACTGTACTCTACCAGCCCCTTCCTGTCGTCTCTCCTGCGCACGCTGACATGGGACCATCGAGTATCTCATCCTAGTACCGCGCTCACCGCTGGCTCATTGTGGGCTCATGTTTCAACACTGTAGGGATAATACCGGGTGTCTAGTCAACGTCACTGGCGGCCTCGGCAGCAGCATTGCTTAGCATGTAAAGCCGCTATGCGTGCAAGGCATCATTTTCGCATTTTCGGCATACGGTGGACTGCGACAATGATGGCCGTGATACTACTAGGATGCGTACAAGGATGCAATACTAGTAGTGGAGAGGGGTGAGGGAAGAGTCTGGCCCAGCAGCAAGACGAGACAGGCACCCCCACCTGCCCCGCTGCTCGCGCCTTGTGAAGGCTTGAAACGTACATGGATGGGCACGTAGGCGGTGACGAAGCAGAGGCCACGGCTGCTAACGCGACCAGGTGGGCAGGCAGACAAGCTTCTTCAACTCTACCTGGTACACAGCACATCTCGTCTTCGTCGTCTTCGTCGTCTTCGTCTTCTTCGTCTTCTTCACCTCCTCCTCCTCCTCCTCCTCCCACCCTACGCATTGCCCGCAGCATACGTGCACCATGTCCCTGGTCTCAGGTACAACTCCCAAGAAGCTTTCACATGCACCAGCCACTAAGCAGCAACAGACGCCATCTGGGCTGCGTCCCCTACAACCACCCGTGGACAGGCCACGCCCCTCTCCTCCGACCCCAAGGGCGAGCGGATAGCCTATGCGGCACGTTCTGATGCACCCCACCAGCCCTCGCTGAGCTAATTGAGTGCCTGCAGTCTGGCAAATCCATCTTCCTCCGCTCCATTGACGATCCCGCTGTCAGTAAACAATACACCCAACACACCACACAGACGACCGTCGCGCGCTTCTCGCCTTCTGGCTTCTACGTTGCCAGCGGAGATGTCTCGGGCATGGTCAGGGTCTGGGACTGCGCCGGCGAGGGGGCTACAAAGGGTGCGTGAATGCCTGGCAAAGGCGTGCTGGTGCTAGCATAGTGGCACTGACGGCGACACAGGCGAATACCCCATCATCGCCGGCCGAATTAACGACCTCGCCTGGGACGGCGACTCGCAGCGCATCATTGCGGTAGGCGATGGCAAGGAGCGCTTCGGCCACTGCATCACGGCCGACAGCGGCAACAGCGTGGGCGAGATCTCGGGACACTCATCGCAGATCAACTGCGTCTCCATCCGCCAACAACGGCCGCTGCGCGCTGCCACCGGTTCCGACGACACCAGCCTCGTCTTTTACCACGGCGCTCCGTTCAAGTTCAACACCAGCCTGCGAGGACAGCATAACCGCTTCGTCTTCGGCACCGCCTTCTCTCCCGATGGCTCCGTCTTTGCCAGTGTCGGTGCCGACAAGCGCATCTGGCTCTACGACGGCAAAACAGGCGAGGCCAAGGCGCAGATTGGTGAGGGAGTTCACACCGGTAGCATCTTTGGCATTTCTTGGTCCAAGGACTCGACCAAGTTTGTTACCGCTAGTGCTGACCAGACGGTTCGGATATGGGACCCTGAAGCCGGCAAGGCAATCCAGACGTGGAGGATGGGTGAAGAGGGCGTAGTGAGTGTGCCTGACCAGCAGGTTGGCGTAGTCTGGCCCACGGGCCGCAGCGATGGCCTGATCGTAAGCGTCGATCTGGACGGAAACCTAAACTACCTCGTCGACGGTAACCCGAAGCCAACGCGTGTGATTCGAGGCCACCAGAAGAACATTACATCAGCCGCTATCGCCGGTTCAACATTCGCCACCGGCAGCTACGAGGGGCGCGTGCTCGCATGGGACACCACAACGGGACTGGCCGACAAGGTCGATGGCGCAGCCCACACCAGTTATGTCGCCGGAATCACTACGCCGGACAGCAGCAGCGAAAAGGAACTCTACAGTGTCGGCTGGGATGACACCTTGCGGTCCATTTCGGTCCCAGACAAGATCTTCACTGGAGAAGCGCATGATCTCAAGTTCCAGCCCAAGGGCGTCGCTGCGACATCCACCACAGTGCTGATTCCCTCATCTGATGCGATAGCAGTCTACTCCAAGGGCGCTCAAGTAAGCTCGCTGTCAGTCAAATACACGCCTACCTGCATTTCTGCCTACGGCACTACTGTAGCCGTAGGTGGAGATGACAAGCTTGTACACATCTACACGCTTTCAGGCACCGAACTCAAGGACACAGAAACAGTATTGCGCCGCGCAACTTCGCCTATTTCCGCACTGGCCTTCTCCAAGTCCGGCAAGAAGCTTGCTGTGGGTGCGGCCAACGGCAAGATTTACGCATACCACGTAGGTGCAGAGTGGAATATCATCACGGACAGATGGAGTGCCCATACTGCACGCATCACATGCTTGGCCTGGGACGAGAGTGAGAAGTATGCTGCGAGTGGCAGTTTGGACACAAACGTCATGGTCTGGAGTACTGAAGATCCTGGTAAGCGCATCAAGGCTCTCAACGCCCACAAGGATGGCGTCAATGGTGTGGCGTGGGAAAAGGCAGCAAGGGTCATCTCAGCCGGTGGGGATGCAAGTATTAAAGTATGGACTGTGAAGGCGTAATCCCGCCATAAATCTAGTCAAGCATTCAGACGGGAATGCCGTAGATGATTGATCATGTTTTAAACAAGATATCCTAGACCGGTTGTGCTGGGAGATCAAGCAGCCTTTTGGAGGACGTTTACAAAGTGAGGCGAGTCGCCTGCATAAATGGCGGGGGTCGAGTGCCCTGGCCATTTTCAGCTCCCATTTGGGGTCGTTGCCTTGTCCATGCATTCCTCCGCTAAGCAAGAGCCTGCTGGCACTACAGAACACTTTGCCTGTGTAGTTCGATAAAACATCATATTAAAGATTCAGCTTATTTTATCAACAGATGCTCCTTTTCTTTGCAGCCTCTGATTCCGCACCACTGACTTAGGTATGGCCAGCTACTTGATTCAGCTGCTGAGCCCTTGTGCTTTTTGACAGGACTAATTACATCTGACTGTGGCTAGCTAAAAGCCATAAACTGCGCAGGTAAGCCCTGTTTGCCTTTTTTTTCTTTTTGCCTTCCAGTCTTCCGGTACGCCTTCCAACCTCGCAGCCACCTCGAGGCTAGTAGCTCATGCAAGCCAAGCAATGGTCCTCGTAGAGGGCCAGCCAGCGAGTCCTGCCTTGCGAGGCATTTTGACTATATGGTCCGCTCTACCGCTTCATTCTGCAAATATCGATCGAACCTGGCGGGGACAAAACTACCTTCACACCAACTAAGTTTTCCTCGACCACTCTTTGGCCTCCCACCTTATCCACCTGCTGCTGATGGCCGACTCAACATACACTAGTAGAGATGGCACTATGCATCACTTTTCAAATAACCAATCGTCCCGAACCGGGCTAATTCACAGTTCCCTGAACCTGATACCCACTGGAATCTCTTTCAGCAAACCACTTCGCCACCAGCACATCAAACACACCAAGTACTGGCGTGCTCGCCTCCGGTCACGCCGGGACGTTCGGGCTTCCTGAGTCAGACTGAATCACAGCCTTGTCCCAATGCAATCCGAGATATGTCCACATCTAGCGACTACCCTCAGTTTCCGGGGAACAACTTTATGATCCGATCTACATCGCAGTATTCATCCATGTCTCGCAATCAGCGGCCAGATCTCTACAAAATACACCGAGCGTCTTGCGATTCCTTTGACGGCAGTCTACCCTCCACTCAATCCAACATGGCTCGCTCATACTCGGAAGCGTCAGAAAGCATGGATGCTGTGTCTAATCCACGCCAAATGCAGTCACCTTTACTACCCGCCGACTGGCATGCTAGCCGGCTATCCGATTTCTCACTAGACATCGCACACAAACGGTCAGCAACGGCTACCACGAGCCCGTACCAGTTTGACTTGGTTGAAATCATGGGTAGTGGGAGCGTAGGTGGGAATGATAACGGGGGGCAATCTTTTGAATTGAAAACATATGCCAGCGAGTAAGTACTCTCCACAACGTTCTTGCGCGATATCATCAGCCACAGTATACCAGGAAGGCCATCTCAGGATCTATACCATGCCAACCAGTAGGATTTTGTATGCTCCTTATGCTAGACGGACCTGCATAAACGGACAACCTTTGTCTAAAAGTTTCCGGACCTCTGAAATGGAGTCCCGCAGACCTCCCTGAACCCAGGACATTCCAACCCCCCATGTTCGCTGGATCTGATCATAGTACCAAGCCAAACGTCGTCATTTGGCCATCTCCGGGATTTTCAGCCTCCATACAATTGTTGGCGGCATCAGTTCGACAGAAGAACATCAACACTTCAGCCCAAAGCGGCTTTGACAAGCTCCAAATGGACAGTTTTGAAGAATGTTTTCCCAACTCATGATTCCTTTGGGCCGACTTAGAGAACAAACATAGCAAGATGCAGTTATCCACGAGTCTCTGGAAACGATTATTGGACGCCCTCACTTTATGGCAACACTCGTATTTTCGGCTTGGCGAGTCAGCATGGCAGCTTCATTCAACCGCTAGAGGCTATTTTATCTGCACATCACAGACGAAAATTACAAACACTCGACGAGTTTTCTGCATTCTTGTCCCTGGTTAGAAGGCTTCTATCGGATCCCACCGGAAATTCTTTATTGGAAATACACTCGAAACTGCCAACCGGCACTCACCAAAGGTACGATTTCTTTAATTATCATTGTTTTTTAGCCTCATGTATCTGGACGACTTCACTTGGCTGCTATTATAGGCATTTGATGCCTGTCGATGAGCCAAAGCGGTAGCCGATGATATCATTCGCACGTTCCTTACGACTTCTACTCTCTACCCATTCAAGGTTTTCATAAGTTACGTTCCTGTTCCAGAATTGAGGTTATTCTTACCCCGAGCCTCATTAAACTCTTTTCTACAACATCGATACAGTCAGCGCCTCAACCTAAAGTGGAAACTCGGTGTCTTGAATACTCGAATGCGCCACCGTTCGTTATGGACCCCATTTGAAATCCAATAGCGTATTTCCTTTCATCTGTGAACCAATTGGCACTTCTTTTGTGCATATCGTTTCGAATCCAACCACTGAAAAGCGACCTCTTTCAGACCGCATAACCGTCATGAGATTTGCCCGGATTCTGAACGATTTTTGGTCAGCGATCACCTCGAACTCTTCTAACATCTCTATAACAGGGCTGCGAGCCTTTTCTCTTGGTCACCGAGTTCGGCCCCATCAACGGGATCTTTCAATAATGATCTGCCTGGTGGGCAATCAACGTATGTTAGAAATCATGAAGTACGTTCTAACCTACGCTAAGCGACGCCTAGTCAAGAGGTTCTATCTTCCAACTGCAGGAAGGTTTCCCAGTGCGTTCAGCACTGCTATTCTCCTAGTGGTTCGTCGACCGTTACACCATCACCATCAGCCACATCGGTACACTGTACATCCGCTCCGCAAGCTACCGTAGAAGATCCTGTCATCGGCCAAGTAACCGTTAGCGGAAGGTTTACTTGCCTGCACAAAGCCTGTCGTGATGATGAAACACTAACTTTCAATCGCCACGCCGATTTCAAAAGGCATTACACTAACATGCATGGCAAAAGAGTGATTGAGTACTTTTGTCCAGAACAAGGATGCTATCGATCAAAGAATCCTGCGAACGGCAAGAAAGGGCGGAGTTTCAAGGGACGGAAGGATAAGATGAAGGAGCACATGGAAACGGTCCATGGTAAGTGTGAAACGAAGAGAAAGAGGAATCGAGAGAGCAAAGACGATGATGAAGATGATTATGTTGTGGGCGACTGTGAGCATGACAAAGTCAAGGTCAGGCGGCGAGGTGGTTACGTGTGAGGCGCGCGCCAAAGAGAGACTTCTTCTTCGTTATCAGTGTTTGTCTTGCGATTATTTGTAAGTATGTAGCACCAGAGTGTCAGAGAGAATTTGTAACCTACATGTCCCTCTATCGCTCTCCTATTTGAAGTATTGAAAGGACGTTAAGCCATACAATACAATACAATCCTATCTGAAGTAGCATATTACCACTTCATCGGTACCCACTGTATCTGATCATGGGATGAGTGCAAGAGATATGATATTGATATGATAAGGCTATGATATTTCGTTGAAGGTCTGGTAACGTGCGGGTTACAAACCAGCTTGAACCCCGTTATCAGTCGACTACATGTATCCGACCGAAAACCCTAGCAACGCGTAGGTGCCGAAGATCCCACTGCACATCGTATTTAACAGCCAGAGAGATAAAAATATGGGAAGATAAGAAGCGGAAGGTGGGGCAAGAGCGGGGCTTGTTGAGGGCAGGCAACGAAGTTGCAAGACGGCTAGAGCCCTCGGCATATCTTCTACCGCCGGTATCAAAAAGGCGTGACTGGTGTACTCAGTGTAAACAGCACGTGCAATTGCTTCTGTAAGAAGTAAAACATTGTGAAGGTTTCAAGGTATGTCAGCATAGTTCAACTTGAGCGTTAAATGCAACATCAGACCGACCAGACACTAAGTACGACCCAAGCGCTCGATTCAATGTCGTCGCCCAAGGTCCAACTCCCGCAGGGAACAGTTGTAGGCACTGCCTCACAAGAAAGATACCCTCATGCAGTCGAAGCCTTCAGAGGCATTCCCTATGCTTTACCGCCGATTGGTGAACGCCGGTTCCAGCCACCAGAAAAAGTTGGAAAGAGCCAGGAAATCATAGATGCGACAAAGTTCGGCCCCAGAGCGCCAGCAAAGCAGTTTGCCACAATTGGACCATCACTAGATGAAAGCGAAGACTGTCTGACTGTGAATGTCTTTCGACAAGCAAAATACGACCAGTCTACAGCGCTGCCGGTTGCAGTTTACTTTCATGCAGGGGCTTTCAATCGCGGAAATGCCGCCATGCATGACACGGCGGCCATGGTGGGATGGTCTGAGCAACCATTTGTTGCAGTCTCATTCGGGTATCGCATTGGAGCTCTGGGTTTCCTTCCATCGAAGTTGAGCGCTAAAGAGGGTGTGCTCAACTTGGGGTTGAAAGATCAGATATGTCTGCTTGACTGGGTCGAGGAGAACATTGGATATTTTGGAGGCAACAAAGACTGTGTCACACTCATAGGTCTTTCCGCTGGTGCACATTCGGTGGGTGTAACTCGCTATATCCTCTATTGATCATGTACTTACACAACATAGATTGGCCACCATTTACTCAACTATGAAGAGGGTAAAGCACCAAAATTCCACCGTGTCATCATAGAATCTGGAGCCCCAACATCCCGCGCTGTCCGGAATCCAGACGCGGATATCCATGAGACGCAGTTTCAAGACTTTCTGAAAGAAGTGGAATGCCCACCATCGCTGCCTGAGTCTAAGATCTTTAGCTACCTTCGCAAACTCCCTACCTCAGCTATCGCCAAAGCCCAGACCAAGGTTTTTCAAAAGTATAATCCTAGTCTACGTTGGGCATTCCAACCCGTGATTGACAACGAGATCATTCGTAGCCGCCCCATCGATGCTTGGCGGAGTGGGAAGTGGTACAAGGTTCCGATAATGACTGGTTTTCAAGGAAATGAAGCCTCGTTATACGTGAACAAGAAAATGTCAAAGTCTTCAGAATTCCTGCACTTTTGGAAGACATTGCTGCCACAGTTGAGCAAAGATGATATTCAAACTATACATCGATTATACCCGGATCCTGATGAAGTTTCCGATTCCATCTACCAGGAAACAAGGCTCGAGCATGGTGTTGGCCCAATGTATAGACGTATCGAGGCTGCATATGCACAGTACGCATACGTCGCACCAGTGCGTCAAACCGCTTTTTTCGCCAGCCAAGACACGCCCGTTTACCTATACCACTGGGCAATGAGAAGAGACATTGTGTACGGAGCTCGCCATGCCGACAACATGTTCTATGAGGTTCGAGATGTGGCCATCTGCGAGAAGGCAAAGTCTCAAGACAAGTTGTCCCGCATACTGCACGCCTACGTCACGAGCTTCATATGTACGGGCGACCCAAATGTGTTCCATGGACCAGACATCGATAGGCCTGAATGGAAACGCTATGAAAGAGAGAATCCCAAGATTATGATCTTCGGAAGAGACAATACTGAGTTGATTGGGGGTGGGAATGTCGGCGAGCTTGCGATCATGGTTGATGATGACTATGCGGTCAAAGAAAGCGACTTTTGGTGGTCTAAAGTCGAACTTTCACAGCAGTAGATCTGTAGTTGTTTCCTGGACGTCATGAACCAATGTACGTAGACAGTAACTTTAGCATAGCACTCGGCCACCATGACCGAATCTAAAACAGAAATGATCGATACATGGAGGTTTTATGCTATCGGTTTCGGCCACCGCTCTCTTACGATATCTTCTTGTTTTAGCAACTCTTATCAGTGTAACATTCCTGTATTCCATTGAACTCACTAAGATTGCTCAACCATGCTGGGAACAACAAAGTAGGGATTTCTCATATCCCGGGAAAAGA